>JARWLC010000008.1:89669940-90269940 GCA_033318265.1 Phyllotis vaccarum | reverse complement strand
ACACTGACCCTCAGCAACACACTCCACTTTTCACCCATGCATCTGCAGTTCAGTCAGCCAGACTGGGCCCAGGTAACACTTCATAGTCAGGGATGTTTCACATGTTTGTGGCCAGCAGTTCTCACCAGAACATTCTTCTCATGGCAATAGCAAAAGTCACAAGGCAAACCCAAATACATTGGCTCTTTTCAAACTTTGTACCCTGACCCATCAACCTTTGATGTCCAGGAGGCCAAAGTAAATCATATTATCCAACCCTAGGTCAAGAGACAATGGGAAGTAGACTTACCCTGACAGGGACAAAGCAAAGCTCTAGATCTAGCAGTCCATGGCAGAATGTTAAAATCCATCTGGCTGTTCTTGCAAAATAACATAATTTGGCTGGCTTATGAACAATAGAAACCTGCTTCCCATAGGTGTGGGGGGCTCGGAGTTCAAGGCAGATTCACCGTCCACCCTCTGGCCCACATCCAGCTCTCTCTGTCCATGTGCTCATTCAATAAAAGAGACAAGATATAGTCCTCAGGTCTTTTAACAGGAGCATACCTTTCATTCAGGAAGGCTCTGTCCCTGTGACTTCATCATCTCCCAGGTGTCTCAATTCCTATTGCCATCACCTTTGGGATAGGATTTCAAAATAGGAAATTTTTGAGTGGCCTCAGCATTCAGACCATTTTATGAAGGATGATTACACAATTAAAAGTTAAATGTAGTGTAGATGACCAGAATTTTTCAAGTAGTGACACGTTTTGCTTTGTTTCTGTAGACACACACACACACACACACACACACACACACACACACACACAAATGAGGTAGAGTGGGATTTGTATCCATTTTGTCTGTTTAGTCCTGGTAATACTGGCAACTTCTCTTTAGGGAACTGTAGCCAAAAGTTTCTGAACCAGTCTAGTCCTGAGGTCTGGACCTGCACTTCCTCAGCTTCTTAGTCCCAAATAATCACACAAAGGCTCATATTTGCTCATAAACTCTTTGGCCTATGGCTCAGGCTTATTACCAACTAGCTCTTACAATTTAAGTCAATCCATTTTTGTTAATATATTGCATTACCACCATGCGGCTCATGGCTTACCTGTACTTTTACATCTTTATTCAGCTGGATTGTCTCTCAGATTCCAACTTCATTTCTGCTTGGATTTTTTTGCCTCCCTCTAAGCTGTCTTGCCATAGGCCAAAACAGTTTCTTTATTAGCCAATGGTAATAAGTATATTCACAATGTACAGAAAGACATACCACACCAGGGAACTTCTTTCCTTTCTGTATAATGCAAATGACATCCATCTTACCTGTTTTGCTGAGGAAACAAAATCAAAGTCATCTTTTGTATGTTCTGGTTAGCTCAGAGGTGATCATGTAACCTAGCACAAGCCAATGAGCGCTAAGTCTTAAGACTTTAGTTGAAACTGCACAGGCACAGTCCACTCTAGCTTGGTGACATCTTTTTCTGTGTCCAATCTTAATTTTCAGGATATCCTAACCCTACCACCCAGATAAGCATCACTTTTTAAAGTAGGATGAGTTGTTCTGATGTTGGATCCTGCCAAAGTTCCTCTGTCCCTGAGTGGCTTCCTACAGTCTTAGCTCTGGGACTCAGAAAGCTACATAATCATCTCAAGAGCCTCACTATTGTCATAGCAACATAGTTAAATTATAATGTTCTAAAAATTTTTAATGCCACCACTTAAATAGAAGCTGCAATTTTTTTTAACTGCATTAAGAACCAAACCAAAAAGAGATTCCAAGAAAAGTAAATTAAATGCATAAGTGCTAACATTATTTGTGTTGGAAAAACAAACACTACACGCTGGATAATAAGAAATATGAGTAGGTTGATAAAAAGATTGGGTATTTTTCTGTAATTGACTTTCCTGCTGCTCCAATTAATAGTGAATTTATTATGGGTTCTGCATAGTGCTCGGAATATTGAGTCTTCTGTCTTGAAACCTCAGGGCAGATAAACATTTAGGTGATTAAAAAAAAGCACATTTAGAAAATGATGTTCTGGGAGCCTGCGGGAAGTGATCCATGCATTCTTCACAAGTTCATTATAGAAGATGAATAAATGTCGAATTAGCTTCACTTCCTCTCATAAATGGCGGGAACAGAGACAATGAGCACAAACAGTGAGGCATGACATGTTCTCCCTCAGCGCTGGTGGCTTATGGCTTCCATCATAGGCAGAGGAGGCCACACTCTGGGAGTAGGTGGAGCCAGATCCACCAGGAGGTGTCTCTCTATGGAGGGCAGAGATGGGAAGGAGAGGGATGAAAATGGCAGGTGGAGACCTGTCCTCACGACTTCCTACCTCTCCGCCCTCCTCACACAACCTATAAGATCTGAGTCTTCAAACTTCAGGCACGTAGAACTACCTACCTGCTTGATCTGCCCTTTGACAGCTCAGCCTGCTACCTGTCACCTGTTGCTGCTGGCTTTGACTGCTGCCTCATCCTTCTGTGCCCCCCAGTCAGAGGCTGAAAACTGACCCCTGCTTCTCATGTTCAAGATCCACCACATCTTAGACTCATGGTCTGCAAATTTCAAGGCTGCTGGTGAGGGCAGATCTCACCCCAAAAGGTGAAAGTAAAGCAGTGAGAAGGCCCTGCAGCTTCCTAGGGCCCTGCTTCAGCTAAGTGAACCCTCCTCACTTCTGCAAAGCAAGTACAAGACCTCAAGTCACACAGCAAAGAGTACACAGAGAGGGGAAAATCAATTGGAATTCAGTCTGCAGCATTGACTTTCACATGCATGCCCGTATTTGTGTGGGTTAGTGCCTCCAAATGCAAGTTGTTCAAGAGAAAAAAAATAATAGTAATGATCTTGTTGCCTGTATGAAGATCTCAAGATCTCTCTCTCCCTCTTCTCTCTCTCTCTCTCTCTCTCTCTCTCTCTCTCTCTCTCTCTCTCTCTCTCTCTCTCTCTCTCTCTCTCTCTCTCCCTCTTTCTCTCCTCTGTCATACAACTCCCATTACCATGTTTTCAGGCAACAAGAGGTCTTTATAAGATGCAAGCACCATGCTCTTTGGATCCCCAGCCAACCACCATAATCTTAAGGTAGATGAACCTCTTTATATAGTACTCAATATTGGGTCCTTTATTATTACTCACTCACATGTGTATACACACACATACACACACATACACACACATACAAATGGATCAAGACTCGGGGATTAAATTTACTGTCGAGGAGAAAGGAAAAGTCCTGAAATGAAGCATGGAAGGGAGATAGTAGGTGCACTTGGTCAAGATGTCTAAAATGGATGTCTTGATATGATGGTTATGATCACCCTCCCCCCTTCCCCCGCAGGATGCACTATGAGAGAGCATGTCAGTGTGAAGAAAAGATGAAAGGAGCATTTGCTACCAGGATTTGTCGGCACTTAATATTACATTTTATGGTGTTTTAAAAATGTAACTTAGTGGCATAAGTTTCTTTCTACTAAGGTCAAAAACATATAGCAGACTTGAAATTCTTGAGTAGACTGTAGGCAAAATAAAAACACTATAGTTTCTTATATGCCCATCCCTCCTCCCTTCCTTCCCACCTCTTTCTCTCCTTTCCCTCTCCTTCTCTCTGTGTCTTCTATAGTCTCAGGGATACATCTCAGGGCCTCATACATGCTAGGAAAATACCCTATTGCTAAGCGACAATCCTAACCCAACAGAACAATATAGAAGGAAATACAGGCTTTGGAAGCGGTCAGAGATGTTAAATAATGGACTTGAAATTAACTGACCCTAGACTGCAGCCCAATGCCTCTCTTTTCTGGACAGTGAAGTTTTACTCCACTGAAGGTCTTAATTGGGGAGTGAAGACAGATTATGTTTGAGGCTGACTAATTTTTTTTTCATTTTCTTAATGAGCCAAAATTTTTAATTAGTCATTTCTTACATTTGAAGTACTCCTCAAGGACATCCTTGGCCTGAGAGAGTCTTTGCTGTCGTCCTGAACCACTACACATCTGCAACCAACCACTTTCTATGGCTTCCCCTCTGGATCAATTTCCCCCCAGTTTCTTGTTGTCATCAACCTTAGTTACGTTGATTCGGAAGTCATGACTGAGTGCCTCCATCAACTCAGAGGTTCATCACAGCTGGATGCAAGCACACAAAGATGGTCTCAGCACTTGTCTAAGGCTTTGGCAGCTTCGTGTATATCACATGCTGGAACATCATGGATGAGAGTGGTCTTCAGCAGCTCTTCTGAATTATTGACATCCGTTACACTTCCATGCCTTCTGGGCCATGACAGTGGATTACCAGTGAGACCAAGTCTTGAATGCACCCAAGTTTCAGCCTCTCTGTAACTCAGAGGGCACAGGGCAAAAGACTCATTTGTTTTAAAAAAGCAGTTTTGGTTTTTGAGCCTGGGGATTTTGTGTGTGGCTTTCTTATTTTATTTTTAATATTTCCCAATGATAGCTTCCTTTTTTGTGTGTGCCTTCTAAGATGAATAGACAGAATTCAACCGACATTGACTTTTACTAAGACAAATTCTAGATTTATTGACCTGAGAAATAAATATTAATAGAGGTTAAATTGGGGTCAATTTTTACTCCAAGAGATGATAAATCCTGATATATTGCTCATGGTTGGCTGGTCAATATGTTTCTCATAACATCCAGCTACTCACTGAGCAAAATAACAGCTTCTAACCCACAGGACCCACAGGAACAATGTCTCCCCTATAAGGTCCCTGCCTAGTAAGCCTAGGACATGGGCCCTCTTTCATCCAGATCACTGTTACAAAGCCACAACCCACATCAAATCATATACCTTAGGAACACACACATACTCTCTCTCTCTTTCTCTCTCCCACATGCCATTTTTTTTTTTTCAGATCACACACCAGAGTGAAGGAAAGTTCTAGGAGGTATGTATAAAACCTAAGGACTTTTCTTAGGGGGTTTCAAATGTTCTTCCATGGAAGCTCTAAAAATTTTTCCGTTTCTGCCTCACTGTTAAAACAATGCTGACCAATCATTCCTTGGACAAATTTGGACTTCGAGAATTCCCTCCTTCCTCACACTTACGTAGGCACCAATTTTACAAGCTTCTTTATGCATGAACTCATTTATTGCTTAAAATTACCCCCCAGATAGATATACTGTTCTACAATATAGTCATGAGATAAGGAAACCAAGCTACCAATAAGTTAAGAAATATGTTTAAGATAGCACAGCAGAGATCGGAGCCCAGAGTCATGTTGCATGTCACATTGACCCCAACCTCTCCTCACAGTCCATCACATAGACCTGACTGAGACAGTCAAGGGGCATGGGTCTGTCCTTGCTCGTGTACTTTTACACCCTCAGAGAAAAGATGGGATGTGTATCCAACACTGACAGAAATCAGGTTCTTTCCTGTTTCTTGATCCCTTGAGCTTTGCCTGCCCTTCCCATCAATGCATGCAAAAGATCAAGTGTGTTGTCTGGGGACGTGCAAATAGTCAAAAGTGTGTACGGGGGGCAATGTGTTACGGTGCAATGCCCTTTATTTTATTTCAAAAATTTATTTTTATTTATATCAGTGCTTACCAGGGTTGTCAGATTACCTGGAACTGGAGTGACAGACTGTTTGTGAGCCACCTGATATGGATGCTGGGGACCAAACTCCACAGTGTACAGAAATACATCCCATATCACTTTCTCTTTTCTGTCTAATCAAAAAGCAGCAAGTGCACTCAACCGCTGAGCAGATATGTCCCTTCAGCCCCGAGATTGTATGTGTGTTTGAGAGAGAGAGAGAGAGAGAGAGAGAGAGAGAGAGAGAGAGAGAGAGAGTACATGAGGGGGAGTGGAGTTACAAGCAACTGAGAACTTCCCTCTGTTGGTGCTGGAAGCGAAACCCTGGGGCTCTCCGAACCATCTCTCCAGCCCCTAAGTATAATTTAAATTGCTAGTCTCAGGTTGATACTAACAGGCAGAAACAAGCTGGACATAGTCGAAAAACATAAGAAATAGTTTTCCATTAGGCAGTGATGGCACACACCTCTAATCCTAGCACTCAGGAGGCAGAGGCAGGTGGATCTCTGTGAGTTCAAGGCTAGCCTGGTCTAGAGACTTAGTTCCATGGGGGGGGGGCTGCAAAGAGAAACCCTATCTTGAAAACAAACACAAACAAGCAAGATAACAAAGGGACTCGTTTTCCATTTGGAAGGAGCTAAAACGCCGGAGCAGGAAGAGAGCACAGCAGCTGGGTTGTCACTGAGTAAGCTGGGAGCGTGCTGAGCTGCTAGTAACAGAAAGCCTTAGACAGAGGTTTGTTTATGAATTATGCATCTAAATATTTATTCCCATAATGAAATGTCAAGGAATTGAAGAGATGAATCAGTGATTAAAAGTGCATACTGCTCTTACAGAGTTCAGTTCCCAGCACCCACATCAGGCAGCTCACAGCCAAACATGTAACATGAGCTGCAGGAGATCCAGTACACTGGCCTCAGTGGACATAAGCACTCAGAGACACAAGCCCCTCCACACACACACACACACACACACACACACACACACACACACACACACACACACACACACACACACACACCTAAAGGTTTTGTTTGTTTTCTTGTTTCTTTGTTTTAAGAGAAAGAAATGAGGGACAGGTGGTAGCTTCGGCTAATTAGAAAGCTTGCAGCCATGTCATAGGAACGCTCAGCAAAGTCATGCTTCCTGTTACCTGGCACTCCCTTGACAAAGCTGTCAGACGCTGCCTGCACCAGCTTCTCCCCTTGTACCCCACCAACAAAGGCAACATTGGGAATGGAGAGATTTGTTTGGGTTCTGCCATTTTGATGAACATATAGTCATATCTCATTGTGCCTTTAATACATGTTTCTCTGAAGACAATCAGCTATCAATTAGTCTACATCCTCATTGGTTAGAGAGCTTTATCCATCCAAACATACAATTAGAAGTTAGGACTTTTATCCATTTTTTGTTATATCAGGTTGGATTATTTCTTTCTCAGACAGGGAAACTGATTATCCTACAGAATTTTGCTTTGCCCATCTATAGTACAAAGAGAAGAGGCTGCAGTGGTCCACTCATCTAAACATATTGTATAATTTTATTCAGAATGGAGCAAACTGTTTGCATACTGAATAAACATCTAACTTTTCAATTAGCCTAGGCATAAAATAATCTCAGGGCTATTAATTTCATTCTCAATACTTAGAATTTGTGATCCATTTAAGAGAACCTAACTTAACCTACGAAATCCACTTTATTATAAATTTTCTCATGAAAAGTGTGGGGAAGTCTGTTCCTGCTTTGTCTTCGCAATAAAGGTGACTGTGTCCTAAGGCAGCTCTCTCATGAAAAAAGTCTGATGGTTTGCTGAACAGAACTTCCATTATAATAACATTTTTCTATCCATGAAAATCGCATGTGTATGTGGGTAGGGAGATCAATGGACAGCTTGCAGGAGTCCATTCTCTCCTTTTACCATGAGTCCCAAGGATGGAGGTCAGCTTGTCAGGCTTGGCAGCAAGCACCTTAACCAGCTGAGCCATCTTGCTGGCCTAAAGGGATTTAAATTTCAACTCTGTAATTATACTGTCCATACAACTCTGTCAATGTCATTTTCTTGTAGATTGTATTACTATGCTTCATCTCATACTTTGACTTTTAAGTAAAGGGAAGAATACAAAATAAAATACATAGTAAGAGCTTGACACAGCCCACCTGAGTGTTGAAAACTGGCCGTTCTGCCAGAGTCTTCCCTGTAAATATTATCAATAATATTGTAATGATGACATCATCATTTCTAGTTTACAGAGGAAGGAAACAGCTTAAAGATGATTATCATGCCTGGCATGGCAGGGTTTGGCACAGGATTTAGACCAGATCAGCAGCGCTTCAGGCTGGCCTTTTCCTACAGTGATTTCTTTTTCATCTTTGTAATTGGAAGTCAATCAATATCTATAACTGAGTCAAACAAATCTCTGGGTAAATTTCTGTCTCCAGCCACCAACTCAAGAAAGCAATCTACTCATTCCTCAGGAATGTTCTTTAGCTTTGTGGTCCAGATCCAGTATCCGAGGCCCTTCCCTTTCATCCCTTCCTGGTGATGCTATCTCTTGCCTCTAATCTTTAGGGTGGCCTAAGCAGTTAAGCCATACAAATTCCCAGAAGCCTTCATGGCACCAAAACCCGTGAGCTTACCAAGTTTCACTGGGCTCCAACTTGCTGAAGATCAGTTAGTTCCCATAAAGCCCATGAGTCCCCAAATGTTCAGATCTATACCTAGTACAAAGCCAAAGAAAATCAAATGGCAATCCAATGTCCTTAGGCTGATCTCTAAATAGCCTTACACAGAAACCTTCTGAACAAGCATCGCCCTCACACCTGGTAAGCCCAAAAGCACATGTCCTCTGCCCACTACTGGACATCTCACGGATGGCTCTGTTTTAATGCACGATGTTTTTATCTTAATCCTGGTGTTACTCTTCTTTTGAAGTCATATGCAGCAATAAGAATGAGATGTTCCGTGTAAACAGCCAGCACCTTCAGCCATCTGTGATGTTCAGTGGTTCAAGGGAGAAAGTTACTTGTCTCTTCTAGGTAGGTAGTTCAGCTGTCAATCTGACTTAATGCTATTACAGTTGGAAGATTGTCCCCTTCAGATTGGTTCGTGGGCCTGTCTATGGGGCTAGTTGATGTAGTTCCCTGTGGGCAGTGCCATCTCTTTGCAATGGTCCAGGGCTGTGTGAGAAATCTAGGTGCACAGAAGATAGAGAGTGAGTCAGCAAGCAGCCTTCCACCATGGTTTCTGCTTCAGTTCCTGCTTGAGCTCGGGTCCTGACTTCCCTCAATGATGGACTATGATCCAGAAGTATAAGCCAAATAAACCCGTTATCCCCTCGATCTGTTTCTGGTCAGAATATTTTATCAGGAAAAATTAGGAGATTGGCTAAGCCTAGGCCAAGATGGCTAGGATAGTGGGAACTAACTTCATTATTTCATGGCCTTTTTTGCATCTAATCATACCCCTGCCCTGCTCTCTCTCTCCGAGACAGGATGTCTATGAGTAGGTCTGGCTGTTCTCAACTCACCCTATAAACCAGGCTTCAACTCACAGAGATCCGCCTGCCTTTGCCTCCTGAGTGCTGGGGCTAAAGGTGTGTGTGCCATCACACCTAATTTAACCATGTATTTCAAAAGCCCATCAGGCCTTGCTTATAAATGCTAAAGGTTCTAAGACTAAGCACTGGAGTCCTACTCACTAACACACATGATGAACTTACACAAGAGAATACTATGTTACTCCATGAGACCATCACACATCTGACCATTTCACACTTACTGAGTGTCTGCCTACCACCAACTGGGTACCATTCTAGACTCGGGAGAAACAACAGAAGACAAGGGACATTGTCATTACCTCCAATGTCAGTAACTTTCCCACCAACAGATACATGCCTCCACAGAAAGACTCATAGCTCCATGAAAGCCCCCTCCAAAAGCTAGGGTGACTGTGGCCCTTTCTGACAAGCTCAAAAAAAGCCTCTTTGGAGGAGTTGACTTCGGAGCTGAAACTTCCCAAGGAAAAAATAATTCAATGTAGCAAGGAATACAGTAGGCAGAAAGACTAGAGTGCCGGTACCTAGTTTTAAGGGCCCAAATATCTGTTAACAAGAGAATGGATAGCTGCTAGGGTTTGTTTTCTTGTTGTTTAAGATGTGTGGCAGTGGTGGCACACACCTTTAACCCCAGCACTTGAGAGACAGGGACAGGCAGGTCTCTATGAGTTCAAGGCCAGCCTGATCTACAAAATGAGTTCCAGGAAAAAAATTATTTTCTGTGTATATATGAATATGTGTGCAGTGTGTTCATGGCTGGTGCCCACTGACCATGGAAGAGGGCATTGAATTACCTGAATGCAGTTGCAGGAAATTGTATGAGCTGCCATTTGGGTTTCAGGGCTAAGACTCAAACTTGCCTGATGGTGGGTACCTGTACCCACTGAGTCATCCTCCCATTCTAACAATCCCGGCTTTTGTTTTGTTTTATTGGGGGTGGGGAACAATGTGCCAAATAATCTTCATAGCAATAGGGGAAGGGGTGTTTGTTCTTTGTTTATCTTGTTTTTTTTGAGATGAGGTCTCTCTGCATAATCCTGGCTGCCCAGCAACTTACTATATAGACCAGGCTGACCTCAAATTCACAGAGATCCTCCTGCCTCTGCCTCCCGAGTATTAGGATTGAGGGTGTGTGCCACCGTGTCCAGCTCAGAGGTGTTGTTCTGCACAAGGAACTGAAAAAGATGGTAAGATTGAACGAAAGATGGAGGATCATACGATTTGGAGTAGGAGAGGGGGATTCTCTGCCCACTAACACCACCGAAGACTACCGCCAAGATTAACCAGGTACAACGCCTGTAAACTTAGTGAACTTATATACAGTTTGAATTGGACTTCAAAATGGAAGCTCTGGTGATTCACATTAAGTTTACACTCACCCACCACCAAGACAAACAAAGTTCCAACACAGAATTAGAACGAGAAAACCATTTGTGGTGATTTGAATAGGTATGCTCCCCCTCCACCCAGACTCATGTGTTTGAATGCATGGCCTGTAGGGAGTGGCACTGTTAGCGAGTGTAGCCTTGTTAGAGGAAGTGTGTCATATCAGAGCAGGCTTTGAGGCTTCATATGCTCAAGCTATACACATTATGGGAGACAGATCGCTTCCTGTTGCCTGGGGATCAAGATCTAGAATTCTCAGCTACCTTTCCAGCCCCATGTCTGCCTGTATGCTGCCATGTTTCCTACCATGATAGTAGACTAACCTTTTGAAACTTTAAGCCACCCCTTAATTAAATGTTTTCCTTTATAAGAGCTGCTATGGTCATGGTCTCTCTTCACAGCAATAGAAGCCCTAACTAAGACAATGTTTTAAGCTGTGCTTTTAAAAACTGGGCCATACTGGAGCTAAAGAAATGACTCTATGTTAAAAGTTTATACCGCTCTTGCAAAGACCTAAATTCAATGTCCAACATACATGACAGATTACAACTGCCTATGACTCCAGCTCCACAGGGACCCAATGCCTGTGTCACCACACACACACACACACACACACACACACACACACATTCACTCAGTCACTTGCATAATTTCAAAAAACAAAAAAAAGGAAAAAAATCTTTTAAAAATTTGGACCATACATAATGCCTGGCCTATATTCTTTCTTTGCTGTTTTAGAGGATTGATTTTAGAACTCAACATGGTTTTTAAAAGTCTTTGCTTTCCAGTTGTACACAGTAATAAGCCACAAGCTTTATTGGGCCTAGGAGCCATGGCTTGCTGGTTTGTGTTCTAGAAGATGCTGCCTTCATTTACCATGGTCTTTATTACCATTTAGGATACTGCACTCTAAGAAGTCACAATTAGCAGAGAGATGTTTTTGTTTGGAAGAGATAAAAATTATTTTTGTTAGTAGGAAAATGAACTTCAGTTCGCAAACTCATCACACAGTGTGCGGTTGGCACACTTGCACCTCAGTTGGTAATGGTAACACAGAACTCCTTTTCCCCCCACTAAGTCAACTAATTAATAAGTATTTGCATTTGTTCGCTTTCTTTATAGATAATGGCCTGTGATTTCAAAATTAATTTATTCAGGGTGTACGTGTGAGTGGGAACATATATGTGCCGTGAGTGTGAAGATCAGGAGACAATTTTTTGGAGTCTGTTCTTGATTTCCAACTGGCTGAGGCTGGACCTCTCTTGTTTCTGCTGCTGTGTGCCTTACTTCAGGCTTGCTGGGAGTGCTTCTACACACTTAGCTGTCACCCCTTCCCAATAATCGTGTGCTTCTGAGAAGATTGTGGTGGACAGTCTCCATAGTGATGAGGAACGAGGATGGTGCACAAGGAAATGAGAACGGCATAGCTGGTAAGAAGGAGGGGCCTGTTATGCAGAACTAGAAAGAGGTGGTAATATATAGTGGCTAATCACTTGACCTTGGCATGTGGAGAAATACTGGCTTGATGATAAGCAATCAGATCATCTCAGGACTGTGCACATATGTATGTGTGTGTGTGTGTGTGTGTGAGAGAGAGAGAGAGAGAGAGAGAGAGAGAGAGAGAGAGAGAGAGAGAGAGAGAGAGAGAGAATATGCAGGAGTGTGTGTTGTCAGAAGGGACGATACATGTACATGACTTGGTCACAGCACAGAGAGCAGATTTGAGATGTCCAAATGGGAGATGTATCCAACTATTAAGAGCCTACTGCAACATTCCAGGCAAGCTATTATGGGGAGATGAGTAATGTTCAGTGTTCTTTCTGGGGGGGTCTAATAAAGAAAGGGATTGTCCAGGATGCATACTCATCACTTCCCTCTTCTGTTACAATTAGATCAGTATGTGAAATGATCATGAGAAAGCCACCATAGTCAGAAAAAGTCCTCACAGCCAGTCATGCCTTCTCTGCATCTGACTCTGCATCTACCTGCATAAACTTGGATGTGCGATTTAGCATCTGCTGCTAGTAAGTTAAGGATCCCAGAGGTTTTTCAATCGCAGAAATAGTCATTCATGAGGAATTGAAAACATAGATGCCCAGAGTTTTTCCTCATAGACACTTCTCTGTAGCAGTGAAATGTATGTTTCTCTTTGCATAACCTTTAGTGCCACATAGATTTCATCTGTTAGCATCCCCATCAGCGTACAGTCTATCCTGCTGCCCTGGAAGCTTTCTTGACTTCTTCATTTGATAATGACGGTCTCAATTCTGGGTGATGATGACTGTCTCGGTTCTGAGTGATGCTGACTGCCTCTGTTCTGGGTGCATGTGTCTGGCGAGCTGCTTTGCTTCGTTGTCAAATCCAGGGAACCATCTGACTGTAGCCCTGAGTATGTAGCATCTGTTTTAAGTACTGTTCTAACTGGCAATGACATCAGATTTCACTGTGCATTCCATGCAAAATATTCTTGGGAAATTATGGAATGCCTCTAGTAAATAAAACATATTTAATGAGTGAAGAGGTTAGTGTTTCATAAACCCAAGAAAGTGTAAACTGACTCCCACTATCAACAGTTTAAAATCAATTTGGAGGCATTTGGAAAGCATTTTAAAGAGCGACTAGACATCAATAAAATTTAATTAATTGGTTCTATGGATGCACATGTAAATTGGGTGTTAATTATGCTAGCAATGCTCTTCCATTAAAAATTAAGCTCATGATTAGCAACTGAGAAAAACAAGCCATCTTTCTATAAACAAATCTCATTCTGTTGTATCTGAAGTCGGCCTTTGGTAATTAAATCATAACTGCATTTCCTCAGATAAGTCTGAGCTCTGATGGATGGATGGAGCATATCCATGTGATCTCCACTGGGCTGTTCCATCAAAACAATTGATAACACTAGAGATGAGCTACGTGTGCTTGAGCTGCCCTTTAATACAGAACTATTGAATCATTGGAAATTCTTTCTTATCTAATTGACACCAAATAAAAGAATGATCAACCATCGCAGGAGATGTAGTAAGAATTAGTGATCTTTTCAGAGCCGATGACATTTGAAGATAGAAGACCTGGGACAGGAGGTCATAAGCTGGGGAATCCAAGTCCTTTCTCCCCTTTTGTGAGGCCTCCTCCCCCCACACGATGAATTTCTATGGTGATGTTTAAAACACAGTATTCTCTTTCTAGATAGACAGTAGCTAAGGCGTCATTCTTTCATGTTTCCACCAGCTGAAATTCCTGTGTTCCTTGGGAGCCAAAATCTAATCTGGACTCCAAGCTAAAATCAACCTAATGGGTTTCTTAGCTGACAGGGTTATGTTGGCCTTCAGAACTAGAAATAGAATAAATACTTTCAGCACGTTACCAGCGCTGTGGCTTTCCCTGTTCCCAGTAGACTTTTCCAGGGGAAATTGAGTCCATATGTTCCTGATCCTCCCAGAATCCATCAAGCCTATGTTTTACTAGAGCATCTTGATGGAGCATTTTATCTATTTCAACGAACCCTTTGATGTCTCTTTTCTTAGTCATGGAAAACTGGATTTTCAAAAAAAGACAAAGATAAACTCACTTCCACATCCAGAGAGAGAGAGAGAGAGCTTCCATGACCAGAAAAGTCTGGAAAACTGTTTAGAGTTTTCCTGCTAAATTATAACATCTTTATAAGAAAAGGAAACATCAGAAGAGCATTAAAAGTATTTCTGCCTTAGAGTTTGTTTGTTTGTTTGTTTTGAGACAAGGTCTCACCGTGTAGCTCTGGCTACTTGGAAACTCACCATGTAGCCTAGACTAGACGAGAACTCATGAAGATCCATCTACCCCTACCTTCCAAGTGCTGAATCAAAATCACTCCATGTGACCTTCAGATCATCTTTTAAAAGGATCCCTCATCTTCATTTGAGCCTGGTTTATCCACTTTCTCTTTTCCAAATGCTGGTAAGAGGAGCAAAATCCATGCACACAGGAAAGCACTTAAGAAGGGCCTTACAAGTCAGGATTGTGAGCTATTTGTATATTTTCTTTTTGTATATTTACTTTTTATGCTATGTATATTTTATAATATTTTTTTATAGCTCTCTTTGCCTTTAATGAGATCCTACCAAATCCTGGATTTTGTTCCCGGCAAAGCTAACATGTTCGAATTAAATTATTGGCCATCAACTGGATAACATGTACAAGCTTGAACATAGTTCTCCATGAAAACAAACATATGTGTATGCAACATGCAACATGCATGATGTTTTCTCATCATGATCCAGCCATCACATATGAGGAATAATAAAAAATAAGATAGTGGTACCACTGTTAGACTCCCTCACCCATCACTTGTCCCAAATTGTTCTTTCAAGCTCTATTGACTGACATTTGTAGACGGATGTAACGGCAACTAGGGATAAATGCCTGTGTGTATCTCTTTATAGAACAGGGACACAATGACTATTTGTCACTGCCCTCTTTTAGTTCAAGTCCACTAGGGACTACTTTTTAGGAGGCAGTTTTATGCCAATTTCCAGGTGTTAATAAATGAATTGACTCTTTGCATCTTTCAGTGAAGAGGATAAAAGGAAATGAGAGACAAAGCCCATGCCAGATATTAAATTATGTGGGAATGCATGTCAACAACACCATGGATGTGTGTGCCAGTCAGGGTTGGAGAGACAGCCTATCCAGTAAGGTGCTTTACAAGCAAGTGTAAGGACCCAAATCAGATCTCCAGTCCCAACTATGTAAGAAAAATATGCCAATGAAGCACTGTGTTTCTGTAATTCCAGCCTTGGGGAAACAGAGACAAGATACTCGGCTGTCCAACCAGCCTAGTCAATCATCAAATTCCAGGTTGACTTAAAGACCCTGGGTCAAAAAATAAGACAAGAAATGATGGAGAAAGACGCCTAACGCATTGACCTCTGACCTCTACATTCACGCGCACACACATGAACACATAGGTCCATAGGCACAAAACAATGCAATTAAAATGTTTATTTAAATGTAGGAGATTATAGTCACCCAGTGATCAAAACTTATGGGAAGATAGCCAGTCACCTAGCCTTACTACAGTTATTGACACCAAGTTCCTAATGAAATGATTGTGGTGCCTACAATACTTAATTTAAAGCAGAGCTGATGCCCAGGCATTGCTTTATAGGCCTTTTATGTGAAATCACCCTTTAAATTTTATACCTCAGGTGTCTGTGGTAGTTTTAATGTAATTGTCCCCCATAAGCTCATACAGAGTGGCACTATTAGAAGGCGTGGCTTTGTTGGAGTAGATAGAGCCTTGTTGAAGGAAGTATGTCACCATGGGGGTGGGCTTTGAGGCCTCAAAAGTTCTCAAGCCACAACCAATGTTCTCATTTCACTTCCTGTTGCCTCTGAATCAAGATGAAGAGTTCTCTAGCACCATGTCCTCCAGTATACTACCATATTTCCAGCCACCATGCTCCGAACTATGATGATAATGGGCTAAACCTCTGAAACTGTAAGCTACTTCAATTGAATGTTCTCCTTTATAAGAGCTGCTGTGGTCATGGTGTCTCTTCACAGCAGTAGAAACCCTAAGACAGTGTTTAATATTCTTCATTCAAGATCTATCCATGTAACCTGTTCTCTGACTTATCCCTTTCAAATTGAACCTTGACCTTGCCTCCACTGATAAAACACCATTTTATGTGTGGTAGACTCTGGCTGATAACTCACCAAGCTGTTTCTTGGTCCTCAGCACCCCTGGGTGGATTCTTAACCTCTCTTGTCATCAAAGGTAGCCTGTCATAGAGTGAAATGTAGACAGATGGAAGAGGCCTAAGTCCCAGTGAGTGCATGAAACACAAACCCTGCCCTAGCCTCCCTGCTTCTATATCACAGTGACATTAACAAGACATCCATTTATGCTCTAAACCATGCCTATTGGCAGGTAGAGTAGTACGTGGCATATTAGTCTTTCCAGATAAATACAATATATGATAATTCTCCAAAAATCTAGTTTAAAGCAAAAATGTCAGACCCTATAGCCAGTGTCACCCTGATATCACCAGTATAGACCTTTGCTGTATGGTCTTATTTTAAAGGTTCCTAACATCTTTCTAACTTAAGTGGCACATCCACTAAGGCCCCATAATTTAAGCTGTCACTTTGGAGTAAAGAACCTTAAAGCACCCCAAAGGCCAATATGCTAATGAGCTTAGTCCCACACCTTGTTCTCAGGGTTTTATGGGACAGTTATTTTTCAGAATTTGCTGACAACTCTTTATGCCCCATGAGGTACATACGGAGAGGGGAGCTGCTGTCACCCCTTTGCTCTAAATGAATGTATCATTTTATTTTCTGTGAAGGAGAGGTGTGCTCAGGGATTTAGGGCTGTTAAAGGTGCCAGGAGAGCCCATTAACGGGAAAAGAGGAGCTTAGAGCATTTACTACAAATGAGACCCTTCACGTCATGTCCCAATGAAGCCTACCAATTGTTATTCACTTTTATAGCTGAAGAAGCTGAAGTTATGGCGTGCAGGAGGGTTCAACAAACAACTCACTTACGCCATTCTGGTTTTTTAAACTCAGGTCTCTAGAGCCTGTCTCTTTGTTACCACGAGATCCTGAGTAATAACAACCTCTGCTACTTGGAAATGGGAACAGGGCCTAGAGTTGGATAACAGGAGAAGTGATAGAAGGAAGTGTGGTTTGAATAGATCTGCCCCCATAGGACCATATATGTGAATGCTTAGTCATCGAAGAGTGGCACTATTTGAAAGGATTTAAAGGTTTAGGAGGTGTGGCCTTACTGGAGGAAGGGTGTCACTGAGGGTGGACTTTGAGGTTTCAGAAGCTCAAAGCAGGCCCAGTGTCATTTTTTTCTTCCTTTTGCCTGTGGACCTGGAGGTAGAGCTCTTAGCTACATCTCCAGCACCACATCTGTCTGCATGATGCCGCCATGCTGCCCACTATGATGATAACGGACTAATAAGCAAGTCTCAATTAAATATTTTCCTTTATAGGAGTTCCTATGGTCATGGAGTCTCTTCACAGCAATAGGATGCTAATACAGCTGTTTTGGACCAGAGGGTTTTCTTTCTTCATGTCTGCTACCCATTCCACATACAGTGACATGCCTTCCCTTCACCTGATAGATGAAACCAGAAATCCCTTTTGTAGTTCAATGAGTCAAACCACCTGTTCCTCATGGCCCTGGATGTGCCTGCCTTTCCCTGCGGCTCCCAGCTCACTCAGGGTAGACTTATGGCACATGGATGTAATTTGGCTTGAGTTGCTCAATCGCTGCTGACATTTCGTTAACCACCCTATGAACTTCTCCAGCCCAAAGTAGCAGCTACGTGTGCCCTTGGAAAGTGAACAGAAAACAACCGTATTGATTTTCTACTACCAACAAGGAAAAGACGATCTGTGCTGAGAACGTTCATAATGCATTTCAGCCTGCTCGTTCATTCCCAGCAGTCTTCCTCTTCCTCACACAGGCCTGGGCTGCTTTCACCTCCTGCTACTTAGGTCTCTGCTAGAATTAACCTTGAAGCGCTAACACCTGCCCAAGGCTTCCCAGTTCCTGGATAGAAAGGAGCATAAATGGTGTTTTGAGAACAACCTGATTAAATGAAGGAGTTAGGACCACTTAGAGGTCACACCTGAACCCGGGAGGCATGCTGGAGTGATGGGCTGCAGGAATTTCTCTTAGAAAAATTGCTGTTTCAAAGATTGTGCCACTTGACTATATTAGAACACTTTTAGTATGTATATGGGTTGTCGCATATACAAATTGAAGTGTCTGAACAATTGAAGTGACAGTCAATTTCGTCTATTATGTAACCAAGTTCTTCTGTATGGGTTATTATTCTGGCTTATTAGAATTGATTTTCCTTTAAAGTGGCTTAAATCTCAGACGGTTTCCTGATACTTTGCTTTTGACTTGTCCCATGTACCAAAAAGGAGGTGCAAGGAACTGAAAGAAAGCCTTGAAATAGCAAGCCTGAGCATCTGGGACAACTGTAGTGTCAAAATCAGTCAATATTTATGCCTAGCAACCTTGACAATATCCTTTTAATTAAAATCAATGGAGAAATAAAACATGCATTAGAATGCACGAGGGATCCCTCACCTTGGGAGAGGGGAGGAGGGAGTCCAATATATACATGGTGTGCCCACAACACATGTCCCTTTGTTGGGATGTGGTGTCTATGGCTATGAATCTCCTTTTCCAGGGGTCTCTTTCTTTCAGTTCTTGAAACCATATTTTATTTTTTGTCCTTTTTACTTCTTTCTGGGTCTGTCTTCCCTTTGGTGCAATTTTCTTGAGATGGGTGTTTAAGGAAAGTCTTAAAAACTCAAATAATACATTCCTCAAATACATAAGACAAGATGGATTTGATGGAGAAATTGAAAGTTTCCCCTTTAGAGATGAGCAAGCACTGTTTTTAGAGATCTTTCTTTAGCTAATCTAATGACCTTGGGTGGAGATAGGGACAATTAGGAGCATTTTATTAAGTATCAGCCAAATCTTCTATGGCGTGAGCTAAATGGCCTTATCTCAGAAATATTTCCCCAGGAGCACTCTGTTAGCCAGGTAGAGATAAAAATATCGGCTACCTCAGGTCATAGAAGATGCCTTGTTTAGAATATGCAACTCTCCTGTTTAATCCTGCTCAAACTCCATGAGATGCAATTCATCATTAAAACCATTTAATTCCAACTGAAGCTAGAGAGATGGGACCTCCCTCAAATGTCATCTAGCTGGTAAGTGGCCACGGTCTGAGTACATTATCACATCCTAGCCCATCTCTTTTGTGTCTGTAGAAAGCAGAAGGGCCGCAGGCCTAAAACATGCCACCTTCTTTACCCAACAGATGTTGGAGAGAGTTCTGTTATTATGTCCACCTTGCAAAATCCTCTACATTTCCACAGTTTGGGGAAGTGTTGCTTCACCTCAGGCCGTGCCCAATGGCTCAGATTTCTCCACACCTACACCATGACAACCCTGAGACACATCCTGTTATGATTTCAAAGGCTTTGATGCAGGCAGGCTTTGCAGTGACAGGGGGAGGGCTGTCCCAAAATAGAAGTCAATTAAACTCTGTCCTCTTTGGCCTGGCCCTGTAGATTGAGTAGCAGATACACACACTTTCTTTAAGCCTGAGTTCTTGGGGTGGGGGGGCGAATGTCCTTAATGTTTGTTTTTCTCTGCATCTGGGGTCCTCTCAGATTACAGAAAGCTGCCTTTCCAGGGTTTGCAGGATGGATGTCACACTTTGTTAAAAGCTTCCTCCCTTATCTCATTTCCTAATCACCAAAGACTGATCCGAGAGGCTTCCACAGGGCTGTTTCCTCCTCAGCATCTGCGAGTCTTCAGAGATCAGCAAGTGTTAGTGTAATTAGTGAAAAGGCTGGCGGATGTGTTCCTCCCAAATTATGGAATGTTCTGATCGGATGGGTAAACAGAAAGGGTGACCTCTGAGTCAGGGAGTCGCTCCCAGATCATTCAAGGGATTCAACTGTTCCTGTCAATAGTGAAGAGGGAGGCTGAAGCAGTTCTGAAGAAGGAAAGGGACCGTGAGGATAGCTGCTTGGCCAGTGGTGCTCAACATGTGGCTCATGATACAACTCTCAGGGGTCAAATGGCCCTGGCACAGGGTTACATATCAGATATCCTGCATATCAGATAATTACATTATGATTCATAACAGCAAAATTACTTATGAAGTAGCAAGTAAACTAATTTTATGCTTGAGGGTCAGCACAACGTGAGGAAATGTTTCAAAGGGTTGCGACATTAGGAAAGGTGAGGACCACTGTGCTAAGGGCTGGTCATCTCAGGACCATTCTTCCTGCATTCCCCCAAAGTCATTGGAATCCAGGCCCAATTCATAAGTTCTTACCTTGACAATTTCCGTTACTGGGAAACTTCCATGGGTCCCTCTTACCTGGACATCTTAGTCTCTCACTGTGTAACCACCATCTAATTCACTGCTTTCTCCAACCTAATACTAGCCTCTGGCATGATAAAACTTATGCTCACATTTAAAAAACCTATTTTGCTTATAAAATATATTTTTGTAAGCTTTGGTATATTTTCCCCATAAAAATGAGAAGGGCATAACCTTTTTCTATTCCCTTATGGAGTACTAGAATCCCCAGGTAGTAAAGTTGAGAGGAAAGTAGAACTGCTGGAGGATTCAGGATCTCAGAACAACACGTTGGCAAGTTCCATGCTTTTTCTGGCTCCAAGCTCAAGAGGCTAGCATCCCAGAATGGTTAATCAACAGGGGTAACACAACACAGTTTGTTACACCAGGATGGCCAGCTGACAAGGGAAGGAACCCAATCTTGTTTCCAGCCACATGGTTAGGGAATTAGCAATGTGTAAAACAAGAAAGAAAACACACATGTACAGGCACACACACACATATACACGCATACACACACCACACACACACACACACACACCAAACATACACACACATGCACACACATACACCCAAACCCACCCACACACATACACACACATGCACAAATATACATACATACACACATACATACACATATATACATGCATACACACATATATACACATATACACACATATACATATGTACACACACACATATATATACGTAGACACACATACTCACACACTTTTAAACAACAGTTGCTGTACATACACACACACACACACACACACACACACACACACACACACACACACACACACAAACAGCATCCCTGTGTAGAAGGAGGTTTCTGGCCCGGACTTTCGAGCCTAGCCTCAAGGTTTAGACCTGCAGACCCACAGACCGGAAGAGACACACAGATGCTTACAATAGTTTTAGGCTGATCGGCCTAAGGCCCAGGCACATAACTCTTTACCCTTAATCTAATCCATGACTCTCATCCTGTTCAGCCATGAGGCTTGGTACCTTTTCTCAGAGCAGCATAGTTGTCCTCTGCATCTTCTGGTTTCTCTCTGGCATTCTGCTCTGTTCTGCCTGTTCCTAGAGTTTTCCTAGTCTGGCAGCCCCACCCACACTTCCTGTCTGCCTTTGGCCAATCAGTGCTTTTTATTAAACTAGTGGGTGGGGACAATTATTTAAGACAGAACCACATAATCCCCCTACATCCCTGTGTCCTATGGAGAAAACAAGATGGCTGCAATAAGGCCCCCAAATTTTCACTGGGAATTGATATCAAAAAATATCAAGTAGAGCCAGTGATGGTTTACTCCTGGAACTCTGGAGTCAGAGGCAAGTGAATCTCTGAGTTCAAAGCCAGCCCGATCTATAGACCTTCCTCTGCCTCCTGAACACTGGAATTAAAGGCATGCACCAGCACACCTGGTTATAAATATTCTTTTTAAAAAATTGAAAAAAATTAGAAACAAAAGAATACCCTTAGAGAGAGGAGAAAAATATTGTAAAGAACAAATAGAAGCAAATTTTAGAATTGAAAAATATGGTAACTGAAAGAGTAATTATATCAGACAACGTTAGCAGGTAAATGGGGAGCCAGGAGAGAACGAGTGAGTCTGGAGATGTGACAAAGGGCCGTTTTCAATGACTAAAGAGAGACGAACATGCAAAGAAACATCTCAGGGGGTAATGAGACTTGGACAAATACCCGGCATTAGTGTCTAAGCTCTTGAAGAAGCAGAAAATCAAAGCTAAAAGGCTACTCTAGGAAATGACAGCTTGAAGATATCCCAATTAGAAAAAATAAATTTCAGATTCAAGCCAAATTCAAAGACACGGTCCAAAGTTCTGAAAGTAAAAGAACACCACAAAAAATAAAATAAAATAAAATAAAATAAAGTTTATTTCTCATCAGAAACCAGGGAGGAAGTAAGCAAACAACAAAAAAACAAAGCAAAATGATTTGCAGAACTCAAGGGAAAAATTGGCATCCTGCTGTCTGTCTTCCTACGCTTCCAGAATGAAGAAGGCCAGATGGAGCAGCATCTGCCTGTCACTCTTAACTTGAGAGGTAGAGGCAGAATCCAGAGCCAAGGCTAACCTCAACTACATACATAGTGACTTCCAGGCCAACTTGAACTATAAACAAACCAAAATTAACAAACCAAAAAAGCATAAGGAGAAAATCAAGACATTCAGGAAAACTAAGAGAATTTGTCACTTGTAGACAAACCTTAGAAAAGGGCTAAGGTCCCCCAGACAGAAAAATGTAAGTAACTAAGAGAAGGCCAGAGAGTGAGAGAGGGTAAGACAAAGCTTTTATATCTTTAATTTTCAAACTGGTATGAAGGCAACATCATTGGACTGTAACTAAGTATATAAAAAATAGAAGTCTTCAAGTAAACACTAAAAAATGTCATATATAAAATAGACCCAAAATAAAATAGAACAAATTAAACCAGAATTTAAAAAAAAAATTAAAAACAACCCTCAGGAGGCCAGGAAGTAAAGCAGAGAAATAAAACTAGATAATAAACCATGAACACAGAATAAAATGTCAGATTTTTCTATTTTAAATACCATAATCATATTAATGATTGTGTTAGCTGTAAATAGTCTAGAATTTCCCAATAAAAAACAGAGGCTGGCAAAGTGGCTTATAAAACATGGTGCCAGTCTATTCTATCTGTATAAAGCCACGCTTATAATAATATATTAAACATGTTTAAAACAGAATAATAGAAAATGCAAATATTAAAACAGAAAATATTCATGTTAAAAGAAGTTAGACTTCTGAGGAATATCAGAAACTGAAAAACATAGTCTAAGATAATAAATGGGTAAATCTACCAAGAAAATTCAGTAGTACTAAACATGTCACCTATCAAGAGATAAAATATTTCTGTCCCTGGCTACCTTTCCCCAGGCCAATGACATCCCAGCCAGTCCTAAGTCCCACTGCTGGGCCCTGCCCCCAACCCCAGCTGGCTTCTACCATTGAGGCCCAGATTCCACCAGCCAGAATGAGTAAGTGACCTGCTTGTCAACAGAACTGCGCACCCCTCTGGATTCTGTCCCTCCGAACCATTCTTGGGGCCTACATCACCCAACTAGTGCCTGGTACTTCTGTTGAGCCCTCCACCAACCCCAGAAAACTTCTTCCAAGCAGCCTGAACCAGCAAATGACACCCTCCCAGCAGAACTGAATCCTTCCCTAGATTCTGTCCCTACACTGATGAGAGGCTATCCTTTCTTGTGGCCTGCCTCCTTCTTTTCCAACAACAGTATCACTGCTGAACCATGCCCCCAACTCTGGAGGAACCCCACTGCTCTGGTGCAGCCCTCAGCAGTCAACATGTAAGCAGGAGGATGACCTACCTGCCAAATGGACTGCTACCATCCCCTGGGTTCTGCTCCTCCAAGAGTCACACTGCCTCCCAACTTCTCCTACCTCATATCCTCTCCACTGTCAACCCTTCCACCTAACTCCAACAAACTCTATAGGCCCAGAAACAGCCCACACCAGTTGACAGAACATCACCAGCAACTCTACTGGAGGCATGGCTGGTTCTACATACCCAAAATAAGACTCAAGCTATATTGGAGGCCAGACAGGATCTAGAGACCCAAGAAGACTTTGGTTGTACCAGAGATCAGACCTGATCAAAGGACCAAAGGCCCCTAAATCCCCAGTGGAGATATCCTGCTAGACTTGAAGACTCACCAGTGACCTTTGGCCATTTAGGCTAGAATATCAGAGAGGAAACAGAAACTAAGGAACAAAACACACATTTAACAAAGACAAACACAGAAATTTACACCTAAACATATTATCCTCCCACAACACAATCAATAACAGTCAGGACAATGTGTCACCACTTGCATCCAGCTATCCTACAACAGTAAGACCTGAACATTCCAGCGTTGCTCAAGCTCAAGAAAATGACCTTAAAAATAACTTTATGAAGATAATAGAGGTCCTTAAAGAGGAAATGGAAAAATTCCTTTTTAAAAATTGAGGAAAAGACAAAAAATTAAAGGGAGTCAATAAATCTCTTAATGTCAAGAAAAATAAATAAGTAAATAGTTCAAGACCTGAGATGGAAATAGAAGTGACAGAAGGAAAATGCAAACTGAGGGAACCTGGAAATGGAAAACCTTGGTAAGCAAACAGAAAATACAGATACAAGCATCACCAACTAAATACAAGACATGAAAGAGAGAATCTCAGGTGTTAATGATATGATATGGAAATATATTCATTAGTCCAAAAACAAAAGTTAACTGTAAAAATTTCCTAACACACAATATCCAGGAAACTTGAAATATCTTGAGAAGACCAAACCTAAAAATAAAAGGAATAGAAGAAAGAGAAAAATCCCCATCCAGAGGTCCAGAAAATATATTCAGCAAAATCATAGAAGAAAATTCCCTAACCTAAAGAAGAATATACATAAAATGGGGCAAGAAGCCGACAGAACAAAGTATACACTGTACCAGAAAATTTAAAATGTTCCCTCATCACATAGTAATCAAAACACTAAAC
Organism: Phyllotis vaccarum; assembly: GCA_033318265.1. Taxonomy (NCBI): domain Eukaryota; kingdom Metazoa; phylum Chordata; class Mammalia; order Rodentia; family Cricetidae; genus Phyllotis; species Phyllotis vaccarum. The sequence goes on along the minus strand of JARWLC010000008.1, from coordinate 90,245,005 downwards.
ATACAGAATAAAGAAAGAATATTAAAATCTGCAAAGGAAAAACGCCAAGAAACATATAAAGGTAAATCTAATCAAAATTACATTTGACTTCTCAGTGGAGACACTAAAAACCAGAAAAGCCTGAACAGACCTCTTACAGACTCTAAGAGACCATGCATGCCTGTCCAGATTACTAGACCCAAAACAACTTTCAATCATCACAGAGAAAACAAAATGCTTCATGACAAAGTCATATTTAATCAGTATCTATCTACAAATCCAACCCTACAGAAAGTACTAGAAGGAAATGCCAACCCAACAAAGTTAGCTATACTCATGAAAACACAGACACCTGCGAAACCCAAAGAAGGGAAACACACTTAAACACACACACACACACACACACACACACACACACACACACACACACACACACACACCCCACCACCACCAACAACAAAATAATAGGGATTAACAAACACTGGTCTTTTGATATCAGTGGACCTAATTCACAAATAAAGACACAAACTAGTTGAATGAATACAAAAACAGGATTTACCTTCTGCTGCATATAAGAAATGTACCTCAACATCAAAGACAGATATTATTTCAGAGTAAAGGATTGGAAAAATATTTACCAATCATATGGATCTAAGGAGCAAGCTGGTATAGGTATCCTACTATCTAAGAAAATAGACTTCAAACCAAAATTAATCAGGAGAGATGGAGGAGGAAATTTCATATTTATCAGAAGACAAATCCACCAAGATAATGTCTCAGTTCTGAACATCAATGCCCTAAATACAAGGGCACTCACATTTGTAAAAGAAACATTGCTAAAGCTTACCTTGCACATTGAGAGAAATTTCAGCACCTCACATTCACCAACAGACAAGTCACCCAGATAGAAACTAAACAGAGAAATAACAGAACTTGCAGATGTTATAACTCAAATGGACCTAACAGATATCTACAGAACATTTCCCCTAAACACCAAAAATGTACCCTTTCTCAGCACCTCACAGTATTGTCTCCAAAACTGACCACATACTCCACCACAAAGCAAGGCTTAACAGATACAAATAAGGGGGGAGGAATAACCCCCTTTTTATTTGCCCCATGCCCCATGGAGTAAATTTGGAGTTCAACAACAATACAAATTATAGAAAGCCTACAAATTCAAAGAAGGTGGGTCAAAGAAGAAATAAAGAAATCAAAGACTTCCTAGAATTCTATGGACCAAAATGAGAGCAGTGCTTAGAGGAAAGCATTGAGCGCCCGCATAGAGAATGTGGAGATGACTTAACAGCACAACTCAAATCTGTAGAATAAAAAGAAGCAAACTCACCCGGGAACAGTGGATAGAAATAATCAGACTCAGGGCTGAAAACAATAAAATAGAAACAAAGAGAAAAATACAAAGAATCAATAAATCAGAGTTGGTTCTTTGAGGAAGTTAAGATAAACAAACTCTTACCCAAACGAACTAAGAGGCAAAGGGAACATATCCAAATTAACAAAATCAGAAACAAAAAAGGAGACATAACAACAGACACTCAAGAAATCCAGACAATCACTAGATCATATTTCAAAAACCTGTACTCCACAAAATTGGAAAATCTAAAAGAAACAGACAAATTTCTTGATATATATCATATACAAAAATTAATCAAAATTAGATAAACAATTTAAATAGACATATTACCCCCCAGAAAATAGAGGCAGTCACTAAAAGTCTCTGGACCAAAAGAATAAAATAAAATAAAAATCTCAGGGATAGATGGTTATATCACAGAAATTTACCAGCCTTTCAAAGAAGCGGTAATACCAGTACCCCTCAAATTTTTACACAAAATAGAAACAGAATAAATATTATCAAATTCTTTTTATGAGGAGACACACTTATCCTGATACTCAAACCACACAAAGATTCAACAAGGAAAGAGTATTACTGACCAACTTCCCTCATTAACTTTGAAAAAAAAAAATACTCAATAAAATACTGGCAAATCGAATCCAAGCGCACATCAAAAGATAATCCACCAAAATCAAGTGGGCATCATCCCAGTGATGCAAGCATGTCTCAACATATGAAAATCTGTCAGTGCCATCCACCATATAAACAAATTGAAAGTAAAAAACACATGTTTATCTCATTAGATACTGAAAAAGCCTTTGACAAAATCCAGCGCCCTTTAGGGATAAAAGTCTTGGAGAGATGAGATATGGATATGATAAATGCATAATATACATACACAGTAAGCTGACAACCAACATCAAATTAAACAGAAAGAAATTACACTAAAATTAGGAACAAGAAATGGCTGCCCACTCTCTCCCTATTTATTTGATGTAGTACTCCGAGTTCTAGCTAGAGCAATAAGACAACAAAAGGAAATCAAGAGGGTACAAATGAGAAAAAAAAGTCAAAGTATTGCTATTTGTAGATGACATGATAATATATATATATATATATACATATATATATATATGTAAACCCCAAAATTCTACCATTAAACCCTTTCAGCTGATAAACACCTTTTTAAAGTGGTTGCATACAAGATTAACTATAAAAAAATCAATAGCCTTCTTATATACAAACTATAAAATGGCTGAGAAAGAAATCATGGAAACAACATCTTTCACAATAGCCACAAATAATATAAAATGTCTTGGGGTTACTCTAACAAAACAAATAAAAGACGTGTATGACAAAAAAAAATGAGTCTTTGAAAAAAGAAATTAATGACAGTATCAGAAGATGGAAAGATTGTCTATTCTCGTGGTAGGATTAACATAGTAAAAATGGCCATCTTAGCAGAAGCAATCTACAGATTCAATGCAATTCCCATCAAAATTCCACCACAATTTTTTATAGACCTTGAAAAAAATACTCAGCTTCATATGGAAAAACAAAAAACCCAGGATAACTAAAGCAGTCCTGTACAATAATAACTGCCAAAGATACCAGCATCCCTGATCTCAAGCACTACTACAGAGCTATAGTTTCAAAAAGAAAAAGTTAGCATCGCATTGGCGTAAAAACAAAAACATGAAATGATGAAATTAAATTGAAGACCTTGACATAAATCCACACACCTCTGAACACATGATTTTTGACAAAGAATACAAAATTATACAATGGGGGGGGGGAGAGCATCTTCAACAAATGGTGCTGGCATAACTGGATGTCTTCATGTAGAAGAATACAAAGAGCTATACATTTATTATCCTACATAAAATTCAAGTCTAAGTGGATCAAAGACATCAACATAAATATAGTTGCATGAACTGGATAGAAGAAAAGTGGGAAATAGCCTTGAACACAATGTCACAGAACACAACCTTCTGAACACCAGAAGCACAGATATTAAAATCAATAATTAATAATGAGACATCATGAAACTGAAAAGCTTCTGTAAGGCAAAGGACACTGTCAATAGAACAAAATGGTAGCCTATATAATGGAAAAAAAATATTCTTTATCCTATATCTGGCCAAGGGATGTTCTCCAATATATATACATATGTATATACATCATATACATATTCAAGAAACTAGACATCAAAATACCAAATAGTCCAGACCTAAACAGAATTCTCAGCAGAAGAATTTCAAATGGCTGAGAGACAGTTAAAGAATGTTCAACATTCTTAGTCATCAGGGAAATGCTAATTAAAATGACTGGGCAATTCCATCTTACACCGGTTAGAAAAGCTAAGATTAAAAATAGTAATAACAGCTCATGCTGGAAAGGATGTGGAGCAAGGGAAACGCTCTTCCATTGTAGAGGGAACACAAGCTTGACAGCCACTTTGGAGATCAATAATGTTGTTTCTCAAAGAATTAGGGATACTCAACCATACCACAAGGACACTTGCTCAACTATGTTTATAACATCTTTATTCATAATAGCCAGAACCTAGAAACAATCAAGATGCCTCTCAACTGAAAAATGGATAAAGAAAGTATGATACATTTACATAATAAAGTGTTACTCATCTGTTAAAAATAATAATAATATCAGAAAAGCTGAAGGCAAATAGATGGAACTGGAAAAAAAAAAAATCATTGAGTAAGCTAACCCAGACCCAGAAAGACAAACATGGTGTATACTCAGTCATAAGTGGATATTAGCTGTAAAGTAAAGGATAACCATGTTGTAATTCACAGCCCCAGAGAGGCTAAGTAACAAGGAGGGCCCAAAGGTGGGGTATGGATTTCCCTGGGAAGGGGAAATGGAAGAGATCAGAGATTTCCTGGGTGAGCTGAAGCAGGGTAGAAATGGGAACTTGAGGGATCAGATTAGGCGATGGATGGAGAGGGGGAGTATTGAAAGAGATAACTGGAAAGAAGGCGCATTTCGGGGTCAGGTAGAAACTTGAACAAGGGAAGCTCCCAAAAATCTACAAGGATGACCCCAGATAACCCTCCTAACAACAGTGAATATGTAACGTGACCTGGCCATCTCATGTGATGAGATTGGTGACTACCCCAGTTGTCATCAGAGTGCCTTCATTCTGTAACTGATGGAAGCAGATGCAGAAGCTCAGGACCAAACATTAGGCTGAGTTGAGTTAATCCTGCTGAAGAGAGGGACAAAGGATTGTAGGAGCCAGAGAGGTCAAGGATATCATAAGAAAAATCAGAGTCAACCAGCCAGGGTTCATAGGAGCTCACAGAGACTGAACCAGTAACCAGGGAGCCTTCATGTGACTGACCTAGGCCCTCTTCACATATGTGACTGTTGTGTAACTTGGTCTAATTGTGAGACAGCTAACAGTTGGAGCAGGGGCTGTTCCCTTTGAAGGACTTTGAGGAATCTACTCTTTATACTGGGATGCCTTGTCCTGCCTTAATATAAGGGGGGGGGGGGTTCTTAGTTTTACTGCAGCTTGACATTCTGTGCTTTGTTGATACCCATAGGAGGCCTAACCCTTTCTGAACAGAAACAGAGAAGGAAGATTGTGGAGAGGGAACCAAAGATGGAGGAGGAAACGGAAGGAGAGGAAGAAGGGGGAAATTCTGTATGGATATAAAATAAATAAAATCTATAAGTAAAAGATGTGTCAGTCTCTGAAAAGAAAAGAAAACATATTCAAAGACATGATAAACCCAAAGAAATGACTCATAAATAAAGTTCAGTAAAAATTCACAGGTACAGTAATTGAGTGTCAATGGTGGTAACACAGCCAAAAGGCATTTGTAGCGTGCCATATAACAAGATACAGAGCCTTCCCACATAGATGTAGAACACAGATTAAGATTAGTGACAATGTCAATTTCATAAGTAATGTAGAACGTTTCCCACTGCCATAGAAATCAATAAAAAAGGATGAAAATGAAAATATTCAAGCATTTGCAAACTAAAGGACTTACTTAGAAATATGAATTACACAGGAAGTCTTGTGGGAAATACAGCAAACTGAATGAAACAAAATACAGCATAACATAAATTAATGGAATGGATAATTCCAAAACTTAGTCCTGAGTGTAACTCTGGAAAACACCAGCACACAATTTAAAAATCAACAGCAATTTACACTCTGTCTCTTTCAGGGAAGCAAATGATAAAATTTTATCAATAAAATTCACCCTATAATATTAGTATTACCCTAAGAACCAAACCAAAGGGAGTGACGAGAACAGAAGGCCTCAGCTCAGCATCCTCCACAAATGTGAATGCAAAAGCCACTGTGAGAAGACCGGTAAACATAAGTTAACATATATAAAAGGAAATATATACCATGGCTGCCTGAGGCAGTCAGCGGTGGTTAGCAGCTGAGGTCAACAATGAACCAGACTACCCACTGAAAAGCTCCTGATCACATTTCAACTCAAGTAAGACTTGAAGGCTAAAGTATAATTTTATGCTATCTAGTTGACTATTGGAGGCATCCCCCAATGACCATACACAGCCATTAAGCAAATACAGAGACTTATAAGCTCCAGGCTTCTTAGGAAATCTCTGTCCAATCGTTAGCTAATTATGGAGCTGAGTAGATACTTTAATGATGATGCATAACAAAGATATAGATTTCACAGAATTAGTTCACAACATCTAAATTCACAAGAACAACTACAAGATGAAACAATAAGGAACTTGGAAAAAGAAAAAACTAGAAATATATTTTCAGTTTTACACACCCACACATGCATAAATATATAAACATGCATAAATTGCCTGCAAAAAATCTCCTATGCATAAGAAAGAAATCTTTACAGACTATAATGAGAAAGCTAAAATCTATACTCAAAGACAAAGACTTTAAACAAGCTATTTTAAATCCGTTCAGAGAGCTAAAGGAAAATATGTAAAAAATGTGTAATCAAAAAAATAAGCAATAACATATGCAAATTATAAAAAGCAATCAAGCAGAAATTTTGTAATTGAAAAGTATAAAAGCTGAGATGAAAAATTCACTAGCCCAGAATAGAAAGGCAGCTAGACTAGAAAGCGCACGGCAGGAGAAACCTGTGGGGATTGTCAAGAGTACAAACACAGACCAGAGGTCTGGTAAGAGAGGTAGAAAGAGACAGGACGATCTTTGAAGAGACGGTTTCTCAACATTCAAAATGATCAGAAAATTTCACATAGGATGCAAGGAAATGTATGCCTATGTACGTCGGAGTCAGTCTTTCAAAATTCAGAGGCAAGGAGAGGCTTGTGGAAGCAGAGAGAAGCTATTAGTCACTTACAGAGAATCCAGAATAAGATTAATAGGCGGTTTCTTATCAGAAATTGCGGGGTCAGAAAGCATCAGGAAGACATTTTCAAACTTCAAAAAGAAGTTTATCTTCCAAAAGAAGTCCACCAGGTATTTTTGTTTTGTTTAGTTTTTATTCTGACAAAAGGATCCTTCATAGAGAAAGGGAACATTAAGGCAATTTTTAAATACATGACATAAAGTAAATAAAAACAGACTTTTTTGCTAATACATCTTACAAGAAATACTCAAGCCCTCCATCCAGCTTAATTAAAAAAGAATCATTTACTTCAGCCACAGGAAACAGGACACCAGAGATTACATAGATAAAAGAAAAGACGAGTATAGATTGTTTTTATTGTATAACTCTTGTTCATTGTGGCTTAAAAATACAACTTAATAATGCAATAATTGTAGAAAAAAAGCATGAGTAAACAATGTATGAAGGTGTAATTTACAAAAGAAAGTAAAGTGAGAAGTGGAGATAGAACCATGTGAAAGCAAATTTTTATATGCAATTGACATTAGGTGGGATAAGTGTGAAACTTGCATGATCATCTAAATTAATGCTAAAAGCATTCCATAATAACTAGTACCTTTCCACAATAAATATCTACAACAAACTGAGAAAGAAAGCAACTTCTTTAACTCTACAAGGTCACTTATGAAAAGCTAATGTCATCTCTGATGGTGGAATTTCTTCTGTTAATGTCAGCACAGGGCAGGGGACACATTTCCCCTTCTTCCACTCAAAATCAGTTAAAGTCTCTAATATAGGCAACTGGTCAAGGAATTGAAACATACAAATTGGAAAGTAAAATGTACATTCCTGTAGAGTATATGAATTTTACATAGATTAAAAAACCAAAGAAGGCACAGAAAAAAAAAAAAGTTAATGCATCGTTGATGTGGGAATGCCTTTCTGTATGCTGTGAATATCAATCTTTAAAATAAAGGAACTGTTTTGGCCTATGACAGGCACCATAGAAGAAGTAGGTGGGGAATCAGAATAGGTAAGAAAGGAAGGGCGGAGTCAGACAGATAGAGCCAGCCACCCAAAGAAGAAACATGTAAGGAACACAGGTAAGCTGCCATGGGCCACGTGGCAGACAGATTAATGAAAATGGGTTGAGTTAAGATGCAGGAGCTAGATAGCAATGTGTCTGAGCCATTGGCTCAGCATGAACATAATATAAGCATCTGAGTCATTTGGGGGACCTAAGCAGTTGTGGGTAGCTAAGGGGTCTGGGACGGCAGGTCTGTGGGTCTGGACTTCTAGCCACCCAGAGCTGAGAAACCTCATTTACAACACATAGTTGTCTACATTTGCAAGAAATGAGATGGATACATTAAAACAGTATATTTCTATACACTAAAAGTCAACAGTATGAGAAGGAAACTGGCAATTTCAGGTATAATAGTATAAGAGACAAAGTTCTCAGGAATAAACTTAACTGAATGGGCATTGAGAGATGGCTCAGAAGTTAAGAGCATTCTTCTAGAAGGAGCATGGAAGACAATGGCACCGGGAGGAAGTGGACTCTAAGTCCAGCTCAGAGGCTTCAGAGGTAAACTATATTAGCGACTGGGCTATAGACAATTTTTGTGATAGTTAGACAAAGAATGTGGCTGATTTTGCCCTTGTCCTGAGATTTACTTCAGGCTAAATTGAAGAGTTTGAGACTAGCTTCACTTGACAGAGATTTCAAGGCAGCCTAATATTGATTCTGTGTTATGGTTATTAGTATCACTCTTATGTAGGTCTACAATGAAAAAGAGCAAGTGTGAACTGATCTTGCTGGGGGCCTCCACCTGGGACATCTGTGCAACCATAATGAACCGCATATCGGACTAGGGCCTGGAGATTGAGAAAGACACAAGAGATGTGGGTCACTCTTGAACCAAGAATTCCTCTATTGAAGCTCCAGGGAAGCCTTATATACTGAGGTTGCTTTTAGTAACTTTTGCAACTCACAAGCAATACCTGGCCTGGGTCAACTTTTTTGTTCTCTTCTAACTTTCTAATTCCCTAATCGCAGCACCTGCTTGTGCAATGTTCTGATAATGGAATGGATCAAGTGCTTCCGGTAAACACTGCAGGCCACTGAATAGTGTTAAGCCCTGGGGACTGCAGGCTGACCTACACAAGCAAATGGAACAAAAAGAAATACAAAATGGACAGCTTGAGTTCCTGCCTTAGCTTCCTTGATGCTGGACTCTAGCATGGAAGATGAAACAGACCCTTTCTTCCCCAAGTTGCTCTTGGTCATGGTGTGTATCACAGAAACAGAAAACCAAAGTATGGTGGACATTCATCTTTTAAAATTATTTCCAGAAAACAGAGTGAGTGTGGTGGCTTAGTGGGTAAAGATACCTGTTACAAAGCCTAACAACCTGGCTTAGAACCCCAGGTTCAACATAGAAAAAGGTGAGAACCAACTCTCAAAGGTTGTCCTTGGCTGTACCAAGTGCCTGCCACCAGGCATAAATACACTCAACTCAGAATAAAATAAAATGTCATCTCAAATTTTAGAAAATATCACATTTTAAGAAGGGTGTTGAAAGTTGGAGCTTTGGTTGCTGAGTAAATGTAAAGTGGTTTGTCACTGAGGAAAATTACATTATGATGGGATAAATGCTCAAGAGTTGTCCCTAGAAAATCCCACTCATATATACATATCCAAGAGAATTGAAAGCGTGCGATTATAAAAAGACTTGAACACATATTAGCAGTACATTTTCATAGAAGAGAAACAACTCAAATGTCCATGAATCGATGGACCATTAAATGGATGTGGTATCTTCATAATGTCATTCAGGCATTAGAAAGGATAAACGCCACAATATAGGTAATAGCCAAAAACAGTATACTGAATAAAAGAAATGAGGCATGGAGGTCACATGTCGTGTGATTCTTCTTACTAGGGAAGTCCAGGAGTGGGTCAGTGGCAGGCAAAAGGCGGGTGATGATAATAGGGAGCAGCTGCTAATGAGCCCATGGCTTCATTTTAGGGTCATGAAAATGTTACAGAACTTGAGTTCTGGAAGTTGAGTAGTGATTGTGCAAATCCCGTCAACATACTAAAACCTCCTCAATTGCAAATAGTAAATTGTATCATTTGTAATATACCAATGAAACTCAATTCTATAACCCCATTAATTGACTTTATGAATGAATTTATGAGTAAATTAATATATGTAAGTGTAGATTATAAAACTTTTCTTTAAAAAAAAAAGTTGACTATACTTTTTTGAGATCTTTGTCTAGGTACAGAAACTTGAAACTTGACACCAAAATATGAGTCATAAATTTTTAGAAAAAAATCTTTGGCCCTGAGAAAGATCCCATAAGAGAATTAAAGGGCAATTCACACACTTGGAGGAAATTTTGATAACCATCTCTGTGAAAAATGATAATAAATCAACTACATAAAGAACTCTCAACATGCAATAGGAGAAAAACTACATGGACTTGAGTAATGCCCTGAAGAAACCCTTTACCAGAAAATGGACATGGGCAGAGTCACAAGGGAGACCATGGCGATCATCCCATCAGAACATGGCAGTGAGCACAGGTAAGGATGCCAAGCAGGGGTGAGGACGCGGAGAGACCCCTGATGACACATGCTGTGGGTGGGATGTGACATTTGCAACTCTCAAACACAGCTCAACACTTTCTATGAAAGCTAAACACACTGGTCAGCAGCCGGAGACGGGTTCCAGAACAGCATTCATGCTGACACAGAGGCTATGCAAAAACATCTATAGCAACTTCACTCATGGAGTCAGAAAACTAGAGAAAACATGTAAGCGGCCATGATCTTGTGTGCTAATGTCATGGGCTACTCGGCCAGGAAGGTGGACAGTGGGCTTCACCACCTGCATGAGTTTCTGGAGCGTTGTGATGTGAGAAAAGTGCCAATCTCAAAAAGATACAAAAATACTGTAATTCTCAAATCTGAGGGTAGCAGATAATTATTTTAAAACAAATCATCGGAGAAGTGGAGACAGGAAGACAAAGTCAGCCTGGACTAAAGGAGGGTCTTTAAAAAAATCACAAAGTAAAAGAAGGCTTATCATTAAATATGTAAAAAAAATGACATGATACTCTTGTACACTCACTACAGCACTACAGAGAGGTTATGATTACTATTTATTCATATTTGCTCTCTCTCTCTCTCTCTCTGAACAAAATAGTATCAATATATCTAAGTCAATACCCTCTTTCTATCCTGATGGTTGAACCCAGACCATTGAACCTTCCAAGCAGGTGCTCTACTGTTAAGTTACAGCCACAGGATTTAAAAACTTGTAATTTATTCATATTTTTATACAGATAGGTACCTGGCTGCATTCATGTCTGTATACCATGTATGAACCTGATGACACAGAGGACAGAAAAAAGCAATGGAATTGAGGTCGTAGATGGCTACCGGCTGCCATGCACATGCTGGAATTAAACCCTCGTTCTCTGGAACAGCAGCATGTGCTCCTGACTGCTGATCCATCTCTCCTGTCTCCACCATTTTTGAATTGTTTTCATGGGGCAGGACCTTGCCAAGTTTCCTAGGCATAACTTGAGCTCACCAAAGTAGCACAAGGAAGCCTAGAAATTGCTGTTTTCCCTTCTAAGCCTCTCAAGTAGCTGAGCCTAGAGATGTGAACCACTGCACTTTGCTCACTCTTTCCCATGATGTGCTATTTCTTCCCTATCTTGAGCACCCTAAATCTTTTTTCTGCAGATTCCAACATTTCCATATCCTAGGTATTACCATGACACCAAACAGTGCTGCGGGTGTGGTTTTTGAAAGGTGACATGGTACCATGTCAGGCGTCTGAGCTTGCTGTTTTTCCTGAAGCCATCTGTCAGTTAACTACTGATGCGCAAGAATCTCTGATTTTTATTTTTGCCTTTCTCTTATTAATATACTACTACATGCCAGTCTCCTTTCAAAATGGTCTAACGTTGGCTCATTAAGAGTTGTAAACAGCCTGTTTGTATTTGTTCCCATTTTGCCCGTGAGCAAAGTAAGGTGTGAAACAGTTCAACTATTACCCCTGGTTGCAATGTTCATAAATGAGAAGCCTGGGTTTGAACCCGAGTGGTCTGCCCAGAGCCTGTGCCCCTCCGTGCTGGAAGACATCACCCAGCTGCCTATCCGATGCACTTAGGAGACTTCCGGTTTGTTCTCAACTATGGACTCCCACCCCCCATGACAGTCTCCTTGTGCTGTAGCTAGGAATCTCTCATTTAAAATTTTTCCTTTCTTGTGAGGATCACACATGCCACAGCGTCCCCAGACCCAGAATCTCTTTAAGTGAGCACGAAAAGGGATAGTCACCGGGCTGCGGTCCGTACTGAACCTAGGATTGCCGCCATTGGTTGCTGCCTTGATTCCGGTTTTTCTGTTTGGTTTTTTTGTTGTTGTTTTTATGTACAATTCTCTTCTCACTAAAGACATCGAGTTCACTGCTTCTTTGGTATTCGAAGTCCTTTACCTAAGAATTATTAGGGTACTTCCCTTGTGATTTTTTTTTCTAATGAGCTGTTTTTATTTGCAGGGTTCAGGATGAACCCAGGGTCTCCTGCAAGTGCATACCAAGAGATGCTTTAAACCAAGGTAGATCCCACACCCACTTTATGCTTTTATGCGTCCTTTCCCAGGGATATCCACTCTAATATTTTCTTGCAGTCTGTGGTTTTTCTTTCGACTTTGTATAAAGTGGCTCATTCATACTGAGGATTCTAATTTCAGTGATGGAAAAATCTCTGTGTTTGCCTATGTATGTGTGTATATGTGTCAGTATGAATGTGCATGTGAACAGCATGTATAGAATACATTTCCATGCTAAACTTTTAATCTTTCTTTTATATGGATTTCTATATTTCTTATATTTTATAAATTTTATACAGATTTTATTTATCAAATATTCCAGAATCATTTATTTTTTTTTTTTAGTTCCCCATCATTTCATTATCTGGAAGTCACTCTTGACTGTGGCCCAGATTTCCTTGTTAGCACTTGGCCTTGGCCGTCGTGAGTGCCACGACACTGGTCTCTCCTAAACTCCATCCATTTCCTGCCTAGATAGAAGAATATTTTAAGAACAGGATGAGATCCCACTTCTCAGGTTACATTGTGTCATGCCTTGTTGCAAAATGTCATGTCTTAGGTGTCTTTGGATGTGGCTGATGCCATTATTTTTAATGCCTGTATAATATTTCATTTTGGGAACTCAATTGTTTTATTTAATGATTTCATCCCAATGAGCTTTAAATTGTTTCCACAATTCTCACATATTCCACATGTATTGTAAGTAATTATGTCTTTATATTTTATACAATTTAGCTGTATGAAAAAAAAATCATTAAAGAGTAGAAGTCTGGGACTCAAAGAGGAGGTGAACCACCTTGGGACTTCTCATCCTTTGTGGGGAGGGGATGAATGGATGAGGAGGGGTGAGGTTGAAGGATAACTGGGAAGGATTGGGAGGAGAGAAGGGGGGGAGCAGGGGGATACATCAATAAAAATTACGTCTTTTTAATTAAAAATATAACAACAAAAAATAAAAATGATATTAATAAAAAAACACAGAGTGGGTGAAATTTCCAACTTGTTGCAGGATGCTAAAGCATCCTCTAGAAGAATTAGATCAATTTCTCCTTGGCATAGTGAATGCCCATCAGCAGAAAATGATAGGGCTATATCTATGTGTTAGAAAGCGCATCCTCAGAGTGGTACAGAACAACCTATAAACAACAGAGAGGAAGGATACCCTGTACAGTTTAAGCATTTGGAAGCTGCAGAGATGCAATACTGTGCTGAGTTTAGGAGTGCCGAACTGCATAGAGAACAGGGGGCCCTTCAGGGCTCCCCATCCTGCGAGAAAGATTTTGACTGAACACTTCAATGCTGGAACTACTGAAAAATCAAGAGCAGCCATTGGAAGTTCTAAGGGCATCTTTAGGTCACCTTCATACCACAGAGGCAAACAGTCTCTATCAACCACTTACTACAATAACAAGTGTCTGCTTCAATGGTGCCATCTGATGAAGCAGACTCTTTGGAAAAGCAGGTACCTGCTTGTCTGCTATCCAGCTGTTCCAAGAACGATCTCTGAGTGGTCTATGGAGATGATCTGCCCATCTTTAGTTCCAAGTTCGGGTCAACTGGAGCCCAGGTAGGGATGCCCAAACCGTTGCTGAAAGCATTCCTCAATGCACCTTTTCGTTTCCGCCACCCTCAGCCCAAACTGTGTGGAAATTTCCCAATATGCTGACACCAAGTGAGAAAGGACAAGTGACTTACAGGCTGCCTGAAGCTTCCTCTACCACAGAGCCAAACCTAGATTCTCCCTTTTGATAATATTAAAAAGGGGGAAAGCATTTCGCATGAAAACATGTTTTAACTGTATTTGTAGGACTCAATAAATAAATTACAGGTTTTATATCATTCAGAGAGGGCTGTCAGTGATCTATTCAGTTATTAACTCCACACGCTTGGGAGAATGAATTAAATGCCGGCCCATATTGAAGGTTTGGGGATTATTCAGTTGGAATCTGCTCCTAGGAAGTTGGTAGGCTCTCTAGGACTGAACTCGGGTAGCCTGGCAGAAACTACGGGAAGCAGAGCGTCCATCCTACCCATTTATAGCAGCTTTTACATTCCATAAAAAAGAAAATGAATTATGCATTATTGGGTTTACGTAAGGTCACCCAGTGAACTTTGACCTCTCTCTTTTCTCATTTGGCTCAATTATTAGATGAAATGACAGATTTGATCTCTTTTCAAATTGTATTAGGAAAGGTCTCTTTATTTCCCCCTCTAGCCAGCAATCAGACAACAGGACTAGGCAAGTGCATTAATTATGATTGATTTAGAGTGCCTATAGGGTGATTATTCCTAGAATTCTACTCCCTGGCCAAACCCTTTTGACCTATTTCAAGCCACCCAGCAAATTAATCCATAGGAAGATTTGAGTAGGGCGTTGGTTGGGATAGTGGCTTCTCCTCTGTATTTGCAATCACAGCACTTCAGATGCTTGGTGCAATCCAAAGGAGTTACTGGAACACTTCATGGTGAAGCCATCTAACAGCTTGACAACTCAGTATACAATGTCATGCACATGGTAACCAAAAATGGCACTAAAGTACCCCCTTGAAGAGGAGAAGAAGATACTAACACTCTCTGCTCTAAGTTAATAGGAAAATGCATCTACATACTCTGGGAGTTCATGAGCATTGGAGTCTGAAATCATGCCTGTTGCTGGGACCTTCATTTCCCTCCTCTCTTCTTTCTAGAGGATTAACAATGACAGTACTAATTAAAGATGAGAATAAGAAACCACTGCTGGACGGGAATTCAGCACAGGGCCTGAATTCTAATGTGGCACAAATGAGAAGCTGGTGTGACCTTATTATGAGGATTGTCCTAAGTACTGAGAAGCTCCCTGTGAAGGAATTCTGTTCTAAGAACAAGGTGTTTAATCAAAATTGCTGCTTTCTAGGGACTAGATCATAGAAGAATCTAAAGGAAAAGTTCTAGAATTTGGTGAAAGCAAATCTATGAATTCAACCCTCCTACCTCCATCCAGCGGCCTCACACAGTAAGGAGGGAGAGAGTTTGGGTGAGGCAGAGAAGCCCCTCTGTGGCATCCACATGCTGTAACTAAGTGCCCTGATCTTTCTGTACTCATCATTCTGCCATGGGAGCATAGAAGGCCGAGCTTTTCCAGAACCAGCAGTGAGAACTAGAGTGTATATGTGTATGTGCTCCTTGCTATATGCTTCCAATGGCATTGATGGAGGTGGGTAACAGGAGCAGGGGGTGCTATGTTTGTTGTGGACAAACAATTTCTATCCTTACCGCAGAATTAGAGTCAAGGGGAAGAAGGTGGTAGAAACCGGGGAAGAGGTATGGAGCTCAGCGGAGCAAAGAAGTTAGAAATGTCAAGCCTAGGGCAAACCAGGGGTCAGAATGGTACTGTTAGGCCATGGCCATGAGGAGAAAAGGAAGCCTGGAGAGTTGGCACACCAAACTCCTTCATCTTCGTTTATCTTTCTCCATGGCTGCAATGCCCATCAATGCCGTCATCAAGTTCTTCTAGAAGTCTCCCTATAGACCAGGCTGGCCTCAAACTCTCAGAGATCTGCCTGCCTCTGCCTCCTGAGTACTGGGATTAAAGGTGTGTGCCACCACCACCCAGCCACCTAGCTCTTCTAAACTAGCAAGAAGTCCCCTCCCATTAGATAAGAGATGTGTCAGAGGTCACAATGAATGACAGCTGTCAATGGAGCTGCAGATGAGAAATGTAGTGAACACTGCTTCTGTATACTTCTTAAAGTATTTCCAAAGAAATGATGTCATTTGAGACTGTGGCCAACAGCTCACTGTGGGTAAGTAATGGCTTCTGTTTCTCCATTTGACCTCAGAGTCCCTGCTTGAAATTGGGACTCTTTTTCCTGGCTCAACACTCCATATTCTAGATTTCTAGGAGGCTTTCTCACACTTAAAAGGATACACTGGAATACCAGGGCAAATGTTCACAGGGAACAAACAGATTGACACAGGGAATAAAGTAGGTCAGATTTAAAACAGACAAGTCACAGACACTGTGTCCAACTGGAGATAGCAGGACTCACTTTAAAATGCTGAAATCTGAGTTTTGCTATAAGTTCTGTGCGAGTCAAGTTCAACTGAATTCTGAGAAGCAGTCGGGTCCTTCTCCAAGGGTACACAGCTCAGGACTTGCTTGGTTCTCTTAACCCAGTAAGCCACTCTCTTAGCTTGACTCATGAACACAAAGCCAGCAGAGTCCTATAATTCTGGAGGGATCATTTACAGTTAGCTGGGCAGCAGTGCAACAGCCAAGCTGTCATTGTCCCAGAGCCTAGCCATCCATTATAAAGCTAATGAGTACAGGCAGCATGTTGGTGTTGGGTCTCAGACCCCCCTCATGGCTCCATGACGTCATAAACAGGACTGCATGTGGCTTAATGAAAGCTAAGACATAATCCAAACAGGCTGGTGACAGAGGACCTTATGAGATAGCCAGCAAGGCATGCAAAGCCTGAAGATAAAGGGGGATAGAACACACTTCCAAATCCTCAGATGGCAATTCTCACCCTTGACAGCCCAAAGTCTCAATTCTGGATTCCTTTGAGGTGCTCCAGAGGAAGTCAGGTGACAGACAACTCCAATGTCCATCATTTATCACTGAGTAGCAATTAAGTGAAGACTATTCAAAGAAAAAATAGTAGCAACCTCCACTTCCATCAGGGCCTTGGAGTCAAAAAGATTAAAAACCCTCTTCCATCAAGGGAAAGAGATGCTCCATCATTAACTGAAGAAACTGTTTCTTGACAGTGACCCTCAACAAAGTGATGTTGGAAGTCAGGGAGGAGCAGTCTGTGTTCCCAAGCTGGGAAAGAGGGAAAAAGAGCTATGCATGCTGATCCCAAGATGTTTGGGGGATACAGCTCTTTAAGAATATGGTGAAAGAAGCAGTGAGTAGGTGCTGTGGGACTGTGCTCTTGTAAATTATAAATATTTATCACTCCTATTGGTTTAATAAAATGCTGATTAGTCAAGTAGCTAGACAGGAAGTAGAGGCGGGACAACTGGACTAGGAGAATTCTGAAAAGTGGAGAGAAGAGGAGCAGATGACATTGTGACTCAGAGGAAGCAGGATGAGAATGCTGCACTGAGCTAAAAGGTACCAAGCCATGTGGCTATATATATATATGCTAACTTGAAGTATAAGAGTTAGCAAGTAATAAGCCTGAGCCATATACAAAACAGCATGCAATTAATATGAGACATTGTGTGATTATTTAGGACTGCTGGTCTGCTGGTCTGGGCCTCGGGGCTAGGCAGGGCCAGAAATTTCTACTACAAGTAGACTGCAGAGTTCTGGAGGTGCTGACATGCTGAGATCCGCTCTCTGGAGGCCAAGTAACAGCTGAAGTAGTCTATACATGCTAATACATTAATAACAACATTGGGGCATTCGGAAGGCAGAAGTCTTTAGTCTCGGCCCGTGACTGAGGAAGCAGAGGCACTGGATACCATGCCTCACTAGGGTCCTAGAAATAAAGTAGCTATGGGATGGGTGCTGTGTCTGTAGGCAAAGGAATGCAGATAGGAGCACAGGGCCAGAGACACTGTGCTAGGTTGAGGCTTTGGAGATGAGAATTTCATTCTGTTTATGGGTTTACCCAGGTTTTTGGACCTTACTTTGAAAAAGAACAGATATCCTGAGGGAGGAGAGCTCACAGGGACAGTACTCAGCAGAGAGAAGCTTGCCCAGAGTCAACAGCGGCAGGGGTATAGTAACGGTGGAATACTGCCCTCTGGGGCCTTATCCCAAGGGAAGCTGTCTTTGTGCGGTACTGATACACCCTTTGTGATAAGCGTCTCTGGATTTGCTCTGCACCGGTCCAGCTTTGGTCCTTGGGAGCATCAGTGAAGCCATGTGTTTATGGGTCTTTGGGAACAACAGAAGAGCAGCAAGAAGGAAGAAGAACTGAGCATCCCAGAGATCACAGAGGTTTGCTTTCCAGATAGACAGCCACCAGCACGTTATTCTGTGGGGACAGGGAGGGCATATAGGGCCAGGGCACAGAACACACTGTCCTGTTCAGAATATATCCTTAGCAAGCAAACTTGTCTTCTCTTTGCCTTGACCAAGTATGGTTGGCACAAAGTTGGCAAGTGGCCATTTTGCTGCAACCCTTTCCCAAGGTTTATTCTACTCAGTACACGTGTCCATTCTGTGAAATTCAGATCACATATGTGCAGCTGAGCCACAGCATCTTCAACGGCTGGCAAATCAAAGAGCAAGACACCCCAGACTCAGCCTCCATCTCCAAGATGCAGCCTCCATCCTTTAGCTGGACAAAGTTCCTGGCTTACAAGGAACAATGGGTCATGTAACTGACTTCCACAGGTCATGTCACACAGGATACTGACATCATGTCCCAGTACTTGGTAACTCCCCTCCAAGGCAAGTTTTATAGAAAACATATCTGAGCGA
Organism: Phyllotis vaccarum; assembly: GCA_033318265.1. NCBI lineage: Eukaryota > Metazoa > Chordata > Mammalia > Rodentia > Cricetidae > Phyllotis > Phyllotis vaccarum. The sequence continues at coordinate 90,226,283 of JARWLC010000008.1, read as the reverse complement.
TTGAATTTTAATATAATCATATTAGTGGACAATTACTACAGCAAACTTTCTTTATTCTTTAAGGTAGCATCAGGGAAGCACAGGCACCCAAGATGAGTGCCTTGGTCCCCATGAACACAGACACTTGTGCAGAGGGCTGAAGTATGAGGTAAATGTTGTACTGTCTTTCAGCTGCCACTCAGCACAAATATTCCCTGAACTCCAAGTTGATTAGTTTAAATTTTAAAAGAGTGTTAACGTGCTTAAGAACAAATTGAAATACAGAGAAGCTGAACTATGATTAAACATTCAGCCAATCTTCACCCTTAATTTTAAACTGGGTGCCACTTCTTTCTTAACTATGGTGTCATTTATTAGCAACCTTTAAATTTTTTTATTACGTTTTAATTTATTTATTGTGTGGGGTTGGCAGGTAGGTATGGATATGCACATGCTCCACATGTAAAAGTCAGAGACATTCTTGCAGAAGTCTGTTCTCTCCTTCCACCGTGGGGGCCTCCAGGTTTGAACTCAGGTGTTCAGGCTTGGCAGCAGATGACTATACATCCAATTTTGCTCATATTTCTTCAACATCTTAAGTGCCCGCATCTGTAATGTAGCTTCATAGGTGGCACTTCATGGAGTACCTGCAAACTCACTTCAGCAATTTTTCTTCCATTTCCTCATTTTCTCCACCTACACTGGGGTGGGAAGAACAAGGAACATGGGTTGTACTTAGGGGGAGACCAGCAGCACCTTCAAGAGACCAGAGACAACTCCCAGAATCTGGCTCACTCCACTCACCCCAAAAGCCTCCTCTGTCTGTATGGGGAAGTTCTGTCTTCAGACCTCAGTGGAAGTTTTATTTTTCTGGTACTCTTGTAAGTAATTTCTAGACAGCACGCATAGGCCCACACTGCCTACAAGTCCAAAGAATCGTTCCCTGTGACGACGCCCCCCCCCACTAAACAGGCTCCAATTAGACACCACTTAATGGCACCTCCAATTTGACTGTCTGTCCAAGATTCCACAATGCATGGGAACGCTCCCTGAGATTTTTCCTGTTTTTCCCATCCTCAGAACAAGGAGGGGGGAATAATACATGATTGAAAACTAGCCACAAAATGTTTTAAAAAAAATAAATTTGTAGTTGTGTTGCTTTGAAAACTTATTGCACAGCTGGGGGCATTTAAAGAGCTTAATTAACAAAGCCTTGGCCGCAATGTGCCCCTCTTTGGGAGGGGGAAAAATCACAGTTAAGATTTGTCCAATTAAATTATAGAAGAATTGGTGAATTCAAAAGGAGAGAGGGGGAGGCTGGGGGATGCACTTCCAATTTAAAAAGAAGATTTCACTCTGATGGGAGACCTATAGTCTGATTAATTCAGTGCTGGGCTTTTCTACACGGTCTCCACAAACTCATAGGCACTTAAGAATTTTTAACCAAATGTAATTATAGGTTTTGATAATCAGGCTTTGGTTAAATAGAGTCCCCTCTTTCCTATGAAAACTAAGGGTGAACTATCCCATGGTAAAGGGACTCCCTCAAACATCACTATTTTCACTTCCTGAGGAGACTCCCTCAGCCCAGGATGGAAGACTTAATGATACCTTCAGAGATCCCTGGGGCACTGCAGCTTCCATGCAAAACTTTCTTCACAGAAGTGTGTTAAAGATTGTATCGTACAACCACATTGGCATATCCAGGATCTGAAACTAGGTAGGCCTTCTTATCACACTCTTCATTTTTCTTTTGATGCATGAAGGACTTAAAGCATTTTCATGAATCCCTAAAAATATGATAGTCTATAATGCCTGTCTACCAGGCCCCATGGTCAGATCAACCCACTCAGAATTTCACTATAAACCCAAAGATGGACATTTGCCTTGCTGAGAACAGATTCCAAACAACGTGCTGACAATGATATTCAAAGCAGCGTGACTGGTATCAGCCCATGCACTGTCCTCACACTACACTAACCTCAGCCCCCTGCCCATGCCCCCACACCAAAAACAAAAAAATGCTATGCTGACATCATGGGTCTAGAACAATACTGAGTACAGTATGAACTCTTTTGGAATGACGAGTTTTCTGCCTCTCCTGGGGGATGCTCAGCCAAAGACAAAAATGCATAAGGGCAGCAGAGAAAATTCATTTGTATAATCTGGCCCCCCTACTGTGGAATTTTCAATTATATATATCTAATTATGGCTGTCAGTTGATGGATTCAGAAAAGACATGTTGGTCCCCCCCTCCCTTTTTTGTCTTTTCGTCATCTCCTCTGTTAGAATGATTATAGCACACTTACAGAACTAATTGCCTTACTGCTGATTACTGATACAATTATGCAGACCCGGCTCCTTGTGTGAACAACCATCTGCAGAGAAAAAAAAAAAGTGACACTATTCAAAAACTATCCATAATTTAACCAATGTTATTCCAATGCACTGAGCCCAGACAATCGTCTGGCCTTCATATTTCATACCCACCCTGGCAAGAGGAGGTTGGGTTTTGTGCGCCCAATTCACCTCTTTAGACACACTGTGAATCGGAAAGAAAGGGCAGAGAAGAAAGTGCTTCAGATGGCGACCCATAGTGGGGAATTGAAGCGTAGTTAACGTCCATTCCTCCTTTGGGTAATTTTTCTTCAAATTTTATACCACTTGGCAATTTTTTGTTTCCTTTCAAACTGCTGAGAAAGTGCAGATGTTTCAACTCCCCGAAGTGGGCTTGGACTTGCTGGGTCTTTTTCCCCCCTCTTAAAAAAAAAATGTTTTTCCAATTGTTCCCCCCAATGCTGTTTTCTCCCCTTTTCTTTCTTTCTTTTTTTTTTCTCTCAGAATGTTTTTGGAGAGAGAAAGGAGTGTTTTAGTAGAATAGGAGGAAGTGGCTGACATATGACATTTCAATGGTTCTTTTGTTCTCTAAGTCAGAATGTGCAAGACACCAAACTCTGAGGCCTCAGGGGCCACTGGGAAGGAACAGGTGGGCTGGGTAAGATGCTGTCTGCCCCAAGGAACAAAGAAGTCACTTGGTCTTTCCCAGCATGCAAAGTGAGAAGAGCTCTGTTGCTGAGAAGAGGAAGGAAGAAAGAAAATGTGGGGAGAGGGAAGGAGGCAGGAGGGAGGGGGAGGGAGGGAGGGAGGGAGGGAGGGAGGGAGGGAGGGAGGGAGGGAGGAAGGAAGGAAGGAAGGAAGGAAGGAAGGAAGGAAGGAAGGAAGGAAGGAAGGAAGGAAGGAAGGAAGGAAGGAAGGAAGGAAGAGGCTAGCTACAGGGCAGGAAAGTTGAAAGGCTCTCCTGTAGCCAAAAGTGGTCAGGGCTGAGAAAGGCACAGCCAGCTAAGGCATCAAAGTGCAGGCTGCCTAACTTAAATAAGCATAAAATGGCTTTCTAATGCAGGCAAGATCCTGGATCTTAAAGAGAGGTTGAAGGCATCCCAGAGAGCAGATGTTCTCACCAGCACAGACTAGAAGGGAGCCCAGAACTGAGATCTTCCAATGGACACACCTCGTCTCAGATTCTAGCCAGTGTATTCATTTTGAGCTCTACTCTGGAATGGTCCTGCAATCTCAGGAATTTTTTTTTCATAGGCTTGTGATTTGGCCATCTACATCCTTACGTTTCTTTCATCCTTTCCAACCTAGGATCTTTGGAAGCTTCAGTTCTGATAGTACTGCTACTTTTAAACCCACAATATTAATGCTCTGGTCCTTTTGAGCTTTTTACAAAAGGCAATGAAATGTACTAGAACCATCCATTGAGTAAACTCTGAAATACAAAGGCAAAGACACAGTCAGCTAGTTTTAGTTCATTTGATGACTTTGTAATTAATAAAACCAATAATAGCTATGAATTGACGGCTCCTCTTGGGCTTCACCCATCCCTCCAAGGCAGGTACTGTGCTATCCCACTATAAGGAAAAGCCTTCAGATCCATGGAGTTTCTTAGCTAGCCAGAGCATGAAGCCTGGAGCACATCACCAAGCACCCACTGCCATCTCCCCAATGCCCTACAGATGATTCCTTTGGACTTGTTAACTCTGCCAATAGGAATATTTGTGGAACAAATAAACAGACAAAAGAAAATAAGAAGGGGGGGAGCAAGAAGCAAGGTACTGCCCCGTGACAATTCCTTGCCCTTAGGGTCCTTGCCCTGGGATTCTCCTCCTCAATGGCTGGATGACTTAGAGAAAGTTTCTAGATAAACTAACATGTCTTTATCATAGAAAAAGAAAGAATTGGGAAAGGATGTTTCTCTTCATTCCAAACATCTCCCAAATCCTTCGGTCAGTTCTAGCATCTTCCTCTTAGTGAACAAATATCTCAGGGTCACCAGATACCGTTTCCCATCATTAGCCTTAATGTCCTTGATTATTCTATGAACACCAGTCTTTCCAAGCTTGAGAAGAGTATGATTTTGGAGAATAACAATCTTTCTTCTTCTTCTTTGTCCCCTGTTTTTCCTATAGAAGTTATTTTAGAGTCAGATCAACTTCAGCCCCCACTTCTAAGTACTCAACCAAAGCTCAGTATTTTAAGCCCAGTTGAAACATAATGCTTGATTGGTAATTGGAAGTTCCCATGGTTGGTTTCACTGAGATGACTGCAGAAAAAGGTGAATGGAAACCTTTGCTGATGTAGCCTAAGTGACACACAGAAATGTGTGTATGGGTGTGGGTCCTTTTCCTTGTGCTTGGCTTTAGGCAACAGGGTCAATGATGGCATCAGAGACTGGGCCTCCCATGATACTCACCCAAGTGAACTGAGATGGCCAGCCTTTGAATCTAGGTGCCGGGAATCGATGGGAAGGATTGGATAAGGAATCCAGGATGGACCATTGAGGACAAAGACTGAATGCAAGACCCATGCTGGCTTGTCCTAGCATACCTCTGTTCCATTAGTTCTTAGATCCACAGCCAGTGGCTCCTTCTCAAGAAGAGTCAGGACTAAACCCAAGCCCAGGTCCTACATGGTCTTCCTCCCTCTTAGGACAGGTCCAGGGCATCTATCTTTGTCCAGACATTCCTGAGAAGGGGATGTCCCAGCTTCTTAGCTGGGGAAGTGGCTCTCATGACGTGGTGGCATTTCTACGAATCCCAGGAAGTGAAATGTCCTAGAACTCATCTCTCTACCCAGTGGAGATGAGTTTTTGCTTTTTCTCTTGTTTGGTTAGTCTCTGCCATCTCCAGTCTAAGGGAAAGGACATAGAGCCTATTTTTTTGGCCCTTTCTGTTCTCCTATTCCTGATCTGAGAGAAAACACAGTCCAGCTAGCAGAGAAGGCCAAGGTGTTAGCCCCAGCCACTGTGCATGGCAACCGTTAAGCACCCACTTCACCATGTCATCATCACCCACTCAGTCATCTGTCCATCTAGTGTCAAATCAATGGCTGTGTATCTGACATTGGAGCAAGCAAAATATAAAAAGAAATAACAGATTCCATTCTTAGGTTGAAGATGTTTGCAACCTTGTGGCAATGAAAACCATAAACACATCAATACTCGATGTGGCAGATAGGCTCAGGGGGCTAAAATGATACGATATGGTTTACTGAAGATGTCTACATTGCAGCTCCATTTCGACTATGAAATGCTACATCTTACTTGAGCCTTACGGTGATCTCGTGAGATAGATACACTTTGCTCATTTCTCACACATATAAACTGGCACCACGTGGAATCATTTCTTAAAGCCCCATAGTCTATCTCCAGACTTTGTGTTATTAAGCAGACCTCCATCCACCTCCCTGCTAGATGGAATTGCTCATGAGGATGTAGCAAGTTCACCACAAGGAAATGTCTATACTGTTGGTTTGCTGGGGAGAGGAGGTAAGAACAATTCAGGCAGCTGGAAGGCTGAGTGTATATATCTAAGAGGTTCAGTGAGCCTGGCATAGTGTGCATGCATGGGTGTGTGTGCGCGCGCATGTGCATGTGTGCATAGAAGCGTGTGTGTGTGTGTGTGTGTGTGTGTGTGTGTGTGTGTGTGTGTGTGTGTGTGTGTGTGTAATAACAATAGCTACTGCTGATTACAGGCTGCCCTTTCTACTCCTGCAGAGGCTGAACCCTCTCCACCCCTACAAGTCTACCCTACAAGGTATTATCATCCTCGAGTTCAATTATTAAATGACATCCTCAGTCATTTGTTAAATGGCGCCCATGGATCACACAACTAAGTGATGTAAGTCAACAAAATAGATAGGGTCCCCACCCCAACATCCACCGAATCTATGAACTGTTGAAGGGAACAAATCTACAGATCCAAAGCTGCATGATCTCCGTGACACAGAACAACAGGATATCCAAAAGGAGCCCTAGTGAGGGCCCAGTATCAGTGGTGTAGCAGGAACCAGGGCCTCTAGACAGACCAATGGCTCCTGGCGATGAACACCTGAAAGTGCAGATAATGAACTAGAGGGTTAAACAGTGGTACTCAACAGGGCCACACTACAGTTTCCAGAGCAAGATTCTTCTTGTTTGTTTTTGTTTTTATATTTGGCTTGGTTTGGGCCTTTCTTTTTAATTTGGGTTTGTTGTGGGGGGCTGTTTGCAGGGGCAGAGGGTGGATGCAAGGGTATGGGCAGAATGCAGAATGGAAATCCACAAAGAATCAATACATGTAAAATTAAGAAAAAAAAATAGGAAGGGTTAAGTCTCCAAACCTGAGCACTTAAGGAGGTGAAAAAACATGAGCTCTGAAACCAGGTCACCTGGAATAAAATCCTAACTCTGTCGCCAGCTAAATATGTGGTTTTGACCAGTTCCTAAACCTCAATGTGTCTTAGTTTCTCCATCTGAATATAATAATCTTCTCATTATCTTTATCTGAGTTTTGTGCCATTTGTTTTGGGGGTTTCCTTCAGGTTCATTGTTATTATAGTGGTTAATCTAGGGACCATTTGTCACATCTAAGAGCAGTTTAAAGCAATAAATAAATAGATAAGGAAAAGAATCCAATGTGGAGTGACAGAGAAATTGTCAGTCCCACTGGTTGGTCCAAACCCCAGAAATAGAAAAGGACCAGATTCCACCAAATGTTTTTTATCAATTTCAACAAACCACAAGCTTCTTTCCACCAAATGTTTTTATCAATTTCAACAAGCCACAAGTTTCTCTCAAGATTCTAAAACAATTTGCAAGTCCTTTACTGAGCATCCCAAGAGTAGCTCTGGGGCATTCTGACCTCAGCCCAGGGATGATGTGATGAGTCTTTATGCTAGTCCTCAACCTCCAGCCTGTGAACATTGCCTTATGAGGCAGCCTGTACTGCCTTGTCCTGAACTTCCTGGTCCATGCAGTCCCAAGATTTCACTTTCTTAAGTGTAACTGATTCAGATTTACTGATTTTTGACAGTTCACACAAGTTCCCCCAAACTCTAAATGCAATTACAACGTGTCTAGCCATGAGGACTTCAGATGTATACTGCAGAAGTACAATATGAGGATGTCTGGAGTTTCGCCTTGAAAGAATGTCCATTAAGATGCAATGTACTATCAGTCTACTGATCAAATGATAGGTCCCATGGATGAGTATACAGGGCAGCTGGATGTACCCTGTATTGCTCATTAAAAAGATCCCTGTGTCTTACAAAGAATGAGGCAAAGTATCTTGTATGCTTAGCAACATCTTGTTTCTGGGTCAAGACCAACATGATGCTCCTACATAGAAGAAAAAGGCAATATTGGTTTAGGTTCCTCCAAAAGCAACCGAGAGACTGATTCTAGTGCAGATATTTTATTAGAGAGGTACAGAAATTCACTGCAAAGAATTAAGAAAATAAGCTTGGGAAGGGAGAGTTGCCAATAAATGGTGTTTTGTATGCCCATCAGGGGCCCAGTTCCAAGAGGAAATGCCAAGGAATGGGGAGACAGAGATATCAGGATGACTCCACCCAAGGAGTTGGGGGAGAAAGGCTCTGATACCTCATCTTCAGTTATTATTTGCAATCTGCTTCTGAAGACTGATAATTTTCATCACTTTTGAGACCTACTTCACATCAAAAGATCTTTGCGGGGGGGGGGGGGGGCATTGAAGAATGCCTTCCAGCATGGAGAAGTAAAGGAGTTTAGTTGGAAGGAATTGGAAAGGCATCAAGTCCCCATCCTAAGGAGGAGATGAGCATGCAAGGCGCTGGTGCCAGAAGACATGGTGCTTCCCTGTCCCTTCTCCAGATGTGATGATAATCTCAGTTGCCAACTTGAGGAGCTCTAGAATCATCTGGGAGTTGGCTTTTTGGCATGCGCCTTGGGAATCATCACGGTTATGCTAGGTGGTATAATTCTTTGTTTTGGGATTCTGAAGTGTATAAAAAGGACAACATGGGAGCATATCACTATTTTATGACTGTGATTGTAAAATGACCAACTGCTTCAAGTCTTTGATACTGTGACAGCCCCACCATAGAGACCCTATGAGACAGAACCCTTCTCCCTAAAGTTCTTTTGCTGTAGTATTTTGTCATGGCAACAAAAAAAAAAAAAAGGTAACAATACACCAATGGAAAAAATTCATTGGATTTATTTATCCAGAGGAGAGTTGCCTCACCTTGATATCCTTGTATCATGTAAGTAATAGCATTTATTTATTCATATCAGAAATTTACTAGTAGATAACATCATTTGAAGATGTTGGTACAATTTAACCAACTTGGTGGAGAATTTAAGTACAACAAAAGAAATTTAAAAATGACAAGTAACTTACAACTCAAAAACTCTTTGTGAAAATTGTCTTACCTGTGTGCAAATGCATGTTCACAGGAGGGTGCAAAGAGGGATATTAAATGGCTCATTTTGCAGCAAATATTTTAAATTTTTTGAAGAAGAAAGCAACGAAAATGCCTATCAGTGGGAGAATAGTTAAAATAAAGCTTTGGAATCCTGCTTCAGTTATTGTAAAGACTCATATATTATAAAGAATTAGAAAAGCCTTACCATGGTGTGATACACATTTACACAAAATTTGAATATAGATTGTATAAAAACATACTATTTTAAATAACAGCATTTAGACATGTACACTGATGGTCATGAAACTGTAATAAAGGGTATTCTTATCATCCGGGACTAGAAACCTCTCCTTTATTACCAATGTGTTGCTTAAATAATTCGCTGTGAACATGTAACCTTAGATTATTTGTTTAATTTTAAAGCATAAATAATAGATGACATCTTTTTGCTAATCAAAAAAGATGTTTAAGAAGGCAAATAAAGCTTAGAGAACTAAATTTCATAGCTATCGGAGCTGCTGGTTTGTGGAAACGAGCATCCACCTTCACATCTTCCAGGGATATCAGGGGAGCGCCCTGTAATGGTGATGTCTATTTCTCAAGAAAATATTGAATAGCCTCAGAATGTCTGTTTGAAAGACATTGCATATGTGACTTATAAAAATGGCCACAAAAAAATAGGCAAAAATATCATTCAACCATAAAAGACTTGATACAGAATGGCCCATGGGTCAGGTGCATATAAGGTCACTTGTACCTACCAGGCATTGACCAGCCAGACCTAAGGCTGCAAATTCAACTATTGTTTAATGCTTAGCTAGCCTGGGCAAAGAGAAAGATAAGGCAGGCTTGTAGGCCATCTGATTTTTATGACATAAATATTCACTTAGAGGCTACTATGAGGCCATTGTGATGGGGGACTATGAGTAGATTCTCAGGAGTCAGAAGAGACTTAGGCAGAGCCCTAGGAAGTGATTGTGGGTGGTTGATGGTTATCTTTGTTTTTCCCTGAGTTTGTTCAATTGTACCAGGTGATGTTTAGTAACAGTTGTATTTTAAAGACCCTTTCTAGCCATCAGATCCCTGGAGCTTGGGTACCAACTGCCTGTATGAGCTCAAAGATGTCTGTCGATCTGAAACATTTCCACAGAGGATACTTCAAGAAAGGAGCCAAGTAGATGCTAATCTGAATTAGAGATAACACTATGTTTGGCTCTAGAAATGTAAACAGACAGACTGTGTTTTTGCTGCAGCCTGACACAAGTTTTAGTGGAGAGAGTTGCTCCCTAATTCCCACACATGGAGAATAAGCAGAAAAGGGGAGGGGCATAGCCTCCTTGGCAGCCAGAGAGAGGCTGCACTTCTAAGGCTTGTATAGAACAGAAATTCAAGCTATAGACGGCCTAGAATGCTCTGTCCCAACATGCTCCAGAAGTGGGGATATTCTCTAATGAATACACCCAGGGCAATTGCTATCCTTTCTAATGTATTTGAATATGTTTTTCCTTTCTTGTTTTTTCGTAATAACGAGACTGACTTTCTCTGGCCCCTTAGTTTTTCTCCGCTCCATTCTTGCTGTATGTATGTGAGCATTTTTAAAGTAGAGTGATATGCTTCAAAAATGAAGCTGTTTATAAAAAGTAACCAATCCTAATATGGTCACCATTCGCTGCAAAATGGAATAGAAGACAATGCTGAGCCTCCAGTGGTAAAGGAGCCATTTAGCTGCAAAAGTAGATGAATTGTTCTGTTGCAGATTTTTTATGCAGTTAAAATATAACTCATTTCAAGTGAGGAGAGAATTCAGGAAGGGGAAGGGGTGAGATCCCAGCACCTGGGGCATTCTTGGTGTCTGATAAACGCCAGATTTACCGCCAAAGTGCGATTGATAAATACTAACTAAATCATAGCCAGGCTTGGGGGCAGCTTGTTCATTTTCTCCCACCCCCACCCCCACCAAAAGAACACAAAACATGGAACTCAAGTCAGGCATGACCAAACCTGAAGAATTTTACTCTTCCATCCTGCCGCTAGCTGAATTCCTTGTGATTTAAGCAGCCTGTGAGACAAGCCAGGGCACTGGAGGGCTGCAAAGGGAATGGAACAGTGCTTAATCTGGCCAGGGTTCTGGGCAGAAAGCATTGCAAAGGCCAGCTTAGCCCAGGTTTCCATGAATAAACACTCTAATTGGGGACACCAGGGATAATGCATCTGACATCTTTCACAGGAAGGCTGGATCATGATTTGCTAATTGGATATTCCTGGGGTGGTGGAGGTGCCCTTGCTGGCCCTAAAGGATTACTAGTTAATGAAGTTTTAGAAGTCTGCAGTGCAGACTGATAGAACTACACTCAAAAGGACACAGAGCCCATTGCCCATCTTGGAGTGTCATGGACAAGGAAGTGTCTGGCACCGAATAGGGTGATGCCAATCACCATAACTAGCGCTGACCTTTTGAGCTGGGTCCCTCCTCTATGAGTGGTCCAGCATTGACCATCCCTTCCCTGCTGGAGTGTTGGCCCAGGAGATGAAGCATCTGCTCTCCAGACCTTGCTACCAGCATTTGGGACTCCTCCTTACAACATGGGTGAAATTTCATGGAGGACAGAAAAGGATGCTCTGAAGTCTCTGGACTTGATTTGGAGACAGGATACCACCATTTTTCCTAGTATGTGCAGAGATGAGAGAAGGGTTGCTTTTAATTTGTTCTTAAGAAGGACAATGGTAACTAAGAGTAGAGCCCCCTGGGAACGATGAGCAGAAGGCCAATAATGTTCCAGTAGAGGCACTGGGGCCAGAAAAAGTCCAGAGTCAGGGCCACAGTGGAAGTCCTTGGCTTTTCCCTTGAGTGACTAAAGAAAGACAATTCATGAAAGGGCACAACAGAACAGAACTAAGTCAGGAGAACTTTTTGGCCAAACCTCAGCTAAATTCCTTAGCCCCCTCCCCTACCAAAAAGAAATATCCTGTAAGGCAAACACTTGCCTTTCTGGCTAGAGTGCATCATGACCTAGTGAACGTTCAAGTTCTCTTTTGAGAGAAGGCAAAGCAAGGAGTCTTTCTGATGAATTGTATGCATAATTCAGTATCTATGGACCTTGTCATCTGCTGAGGTGTGCTCATGAACAGCGACTCTATTTAGAGAACCCTGATCACTGTCTTCTTTCTAGAGGGTGTTTCTCTTCCTGGACCTTGGCTCCTAAGCTTGCTATATTATGGTTCCATGTATGCATGAGAAGGGCTTTGAGAAAATCCCTGCTAATGACTGAAGAAGGTGGCTCTCACTCAAAGAGGCCACCTAAGGTAAGGCGACTGCTGTTTCCATTTCCAAGCAGCCATTGACACAGACAGCTGAGAGCTGACATAAGGATGCAAACTTTCACTTTAGAATGCTATTAACTGGACTATCTTTATGTGGTAGGCACTAAGCTGTTTCTGCCTGATCTCAAGAATATGGTGTAAGTACTAACACTGCCTTCATTTGCAGAAGGGAAAACTGACTTGTTGAGTATCCAAGCAGTCATGGAAATCATTGACTTTCTCTAATGTACTCTAACTTAAATTCTGCCCTATTATTTATATTACTTAATAAGCTATATATGTATTTTTTTATTTCCTGAAGACAACCAAGGAGATAAGTTGCCTAAATTTGAATGTATGTGAAATATCCCTTTACACTGTGCATGTGCCATTATGATTGGTTTAATGGAGAGGCTAACTGGCCAGTAGCTGGACAGATTAAGTTTAGTTGGGAGACCCAGACTAAGGACACTGGGAAGGACAAGGGTGTAGTCAGAGGAGTCACCAGTGAGACAGGGAGAGGAAACAGGAGTGTGCAAGATGAAAGAGAGGTAATGCCATGTGGCAGAATGTAGGTTGATAGAAATGGGTTTATTTAAGTTGTAAAACCTAGTTAGTAATAAGCCTGAGCTATCACCTGAACATTTATAATATTCTCTGTGTTGGGTATTTGGGAATGGCAGGCAGCAAAGAAAAGTCTACTACCTACAAATATAAACAAGGAATTTATTTTGTAGCAATAATAACAGATTTCTAATAAAGATACAGTTTGAATACAGTTGAAAATACTTTTTTTAATTGATAGGCCTCATGAATATTTTTTGATAGATAGCAATAATGAGTTTTTTGTCTGAAAACTGAAATAGTCAGATTACCTAAGAACCTTGTTGACAATCACAGAAACATGCCTAAGTTCTCAAACACTGATTTTCTAACCTGTAAGAAAAAAATCTATTGAATGTGTCATCTTAAATTTCCTTCTATCCCCACGTTGGTGTACCAAGAATCCATGTGTTTGCTCCCAGTGTGGTATTTCTGCCAGTTCTAAGTGGACTTGTTATAAAACATCTGGACTTCTCTAAACACTCATATTTACAATGTAGTATTCCCTGCCTCTGTCTCTCTCTCTCTCTGTGTACCATCTCTTCCTCCTGAGGCTATCTCTCCTGGCATCCATAGTACAACTCTATCTGGCTTACCTGTTATTCATGGGCCGATGTATCTTGCAGTTCAACAACTATTCTGCAGTATACCGAATTGTAGCAACTAGTGTCTCCATGCTTGATCAAAGTGTTGGGCCTGCATCCCAATAGAGGTGCATCTACTTCACTGTTATGTTCATTAAAGGCAAAGTACACAAACACAATTCTAGAAGTTAAGAAGTTCAAATCTGCTCTTATATCTTAGTGAGTCAAGAATACAATCTGCCTCTTCTGGGAGGCCTGTAGTGTCTAGATAGTGGTAGCCTTGGTTACTCTGGGTTTCTATGTCAGGCACTTCAGAATGAACATTTATTAAACAGAAGGGTTGACAATTCAAGGGCTCAGAGATAAGCAGTGGGAAAAAGATGGATCTCAACCCTTTAAGGAAGACCAGACACGTATGGGAAACTTCCCAATGGCTAGTACCAGTTTGGGTAGTTATAAAACCTACTGCCTCTGCCAATTTCTTTTCCTTGTCCTAAAATCAAGAGGAACCCTTTTGAACCTTATCAAAACCCAAATCCCTTGAGGGAAATACTGCATTAAACCGGATTAGCTCTTTTCAACAGAGTATAAATTTGACAGGTGTAGATAATGTAGAGAACAGAGAAACCTCCAATAAGATCAAAAGAAACTACAAAAGAGCCAAAAAATCTGAGACTGGGTTACCCAGATCTGGTCCTGGTCTATGTGTGACCTTCATCCTTGCTACTCTAGCTTTGATTAGAAACAGAAGCACTCATCCCTCCCCCACCCCCAAAAGGAGCAATTTTCCTAGGATTTCTGCAGTGCTGAGGTCCCCGGACCTGATAGCCTATTGAGGGGGGCTTCTAACCCTGTATTTCCCAATGCCCTTCAGAAAATCTCTCTAGACCTCCTTAACACCTGGTAGTCCTGCCTTACTGTCCTCTCTAAATACATCACTCACCCCCCAAGCCTCACCAAGGGAGGGACGCATGCGTATATGGTAATAGATAAAAATGAATCTCGTGGGTGAATTGATGAGGATGTAGGGAGATAACTCAAGGAGAAAGAGACAGAAAGGGGGGATGGAAAAAGGTGAGAAAACTAGAGATCCAGGGAGACAGAACACCCAGATAACTTGCCCAGCATGACTGGTAAAAGGACACTCTGAATAAGAGAACACTGTGCTCCTGTTGGTCAAAACCAAGCTGAGGTTCAATGTGGGTGCTTTTGGAGTAAACAAGCTCATTAACCTGGACTCAGCCCTGACCTTGTCAAGAAGGCATTTGCTGCCCGGAAAACCTCGATGATGCATACCAATATATTATAAAACATCTATGGGATGATAATGCCATGTTTATCCCAAACTTAGAAACAGGGAAACAGAGTCACAAGTGTAGTAAAGCCAATGTCACAGATGGTAGGAGGCAGATCTTGGCCCAGGGACTGGGGTAGTATGCCTTTGGGTCATGCCAACTGCTCACAAGGGCACTGTGTACCTGCTGTGGACGACCTACACTGAAATACCCAAAAGAGAAGGGACAGAGCTTCCTAATCGGATGGAAAGGCTTGTAATACTAGTGCCTGGTCCCCTCTGTTACCTTGGATTTAGCGTTCATCTGGAAACAGAATTGTGGTCTTTCGGCCATCTTCTTCTCCCTTCAGGGGACTAGGATTCCGTGGCACACGGGTTAACCACCACAGCTTCTGTTAGGGACACATTTAAAATGAAGTTTAAAAATCAGCTTGGCAAAAATAATAACGGAGATCTGTTCATTTAGAGGACTAACAAGCAGACCCTCCAGAAATGCTGAGATTCATTATACATGGTAAATATTTGTTTAGGCAAATTTTCAATCGAAGATGGTTTGATTGATAGATAATTGTTTTCAATGTCAGCTAAATATGCTCAGCTGTCACTGCCAAATCACGAATTGATGTGTTATCTTTTAATGTTTTTCTTTCTTTCTCTCCCAAAAGAAAAAAAAATGAACACTATTTTCTTCTATTAGTTCTTAAGCTAATTTATTTGCTAAGGAAAAAAAAATATTTGACACTTTTCTTTATTCAAAGGACTAAGGCTGGTAGAAGAGCCTGGCGAGGATTGCGGATTGGATTTCCTAAGAATCCTGTAAAACACTCAGCATCACCCGCTGAACCCAGCCATTCTGCAGCCACAGCCATGCTTGAAGACATTTCCAGCAACTGGGCTTTTCCCCTTCCCATCAACCTGCTCACTTATCAAGTGAGATCATCAAAAGGCAAGTAGCCCTGAGGTCTTGGCAATCCTGAGAAACTCTTACATGTATACATACACATGGTCACCAACTCTTACATGTATACATACACGTGGTCACCAACTCTTACATGTATACATACACGTGGTCACCAACTCTTACATGTATACATACACATGGTCACCAACTCTTACATGTATACATACACGTGGTCACCAACTCTTACATGTATACATACACGTGGTCACCAACGCTTACATGTATACATACACGTGGTCACCAACTCTTACATGTATACATACACGTGGTTACCAGTACAGAAAACCAGAGATCAGGGCTCGGACACCAACTTCAGCAAGTGTCTTGAAACTAAACTTTTAAAGTTAAGTTGACTTTTAGTAAGAGAACAGGAAGCATAGAAGGACATATAACTGGTGTTTCTTCATGAGTAACCCACATAAAAAGATAATAGCAAGTACAGGAATCCGCTTCCTGTTTTTTGTTTTGTTTTGGGTTTTTTTGGTTTTTTTTTTTTTTTTTTTTTTTTTTTTTGACCCATAGGCTCCTTTACAGATAACAAACATCATCTTATGGTTGATCTGCACATTAATCTCTATTTTCCTTTCCTCTTCACTTCTAGGAATGTCAGTGGCCAGAAGGAATTGGGTGTGGGAAGCTAGGTCCTCCTAAAAATTTGTTCAAACAGTTCTCTCGTTGTTTTTTTTAAAATAATAAGTTTTAAAATCTATTGTTACAGAGTAATTGCTCATCAAATTTCTTTCTAAAAGTCAAAGCAATTTTAAAATTATAAAGAACTTCTCAGATGTGTCTGGATAATTATGAGGCTGCATTTTACATAACTCTTAGACCTCAGCAGGCTGCAAGGTCTACTGTAGTCTTTGCTTTGAGGCAAAGATTTCATCAGTTATGTTCATTAGCAAATAAATCGTGATGAAACCACATCATGTAACTCGTCTGCCATTGCAAGCACATACATGTGGAAATTATCTGCCAACTTATGCAATCTGTACAATCAGAAGACCACCAGACCTGTTATCATCTTTATGCTGAGACCCAAGATTACAC
Source organism: Phyllotis vaccarum (assembly GCA_033318265.1). NCBI lineage: Eukaryota > Metazoa > Chordata > Mammalia > Rodentia > Cricetidae > Phyllotis > Phyllotis vaccarum. The sequence goes on along the minus strand of JARWLC010000008.1, from coordinate 90,209,791 downwards.
TGATTGTACTCACAAACTACCACATAATGTATTTTATACAGAGATCATTCCTGTGGCTATACACACAGGCTTATTGAGCCTATCAGCTTCCTCTGGACCAGCTCTTAGGAGGCAGGACATGTTCTTTTCTCCATTGAGAATTCAAGGGTGCCGAGATATATAAAAGATGGTTAGACACAGACATGGACAGGCAAGCCCCACCTTCACCTATTCATTCCTTCCTGAGAAAGTGGAATGGCTACAGCCATCAAAGAGCTAGACCCTCCAAAAAGACTCTTGGCACCAATGGATAGGTTTCTCTGGGGCAAGACCATCCTTCTTCCACAAATCTTTAAATTTCATCCTGCTCCACGGAAACCACACTGGGTGTGGTGATGCACACCCATGGTCCTAGGCAAAAAAGGCTAAGGCAGAACTATCATAAAGTCATATCACCCTCAGAAACAAAATAAAGCCTGTCTCCAAAATGATGTTAAATAGAAAATAAAGTTGTAAATACCTATGTGCCCACAAGAGACCTGGATATCGGTAGATTTCTCTCAAAATTTTAAATGGAGATCAATTTCGAATGGGTTTTTTTTTAGTTTGGAGTCTTAGCATTCTGGGACTTCTGGAAACTTCCAAGAAGCTGGTGGTTATCTAACTGCTGCTTCTCTAAGAGCCCAGGAAGAGCCCATGCCTAACTGCAGAAAATGGTCTGGTTCCCTTTAAACATTACCTCTCCCATCTTTAGTCCCTACCCTCGCACTCCCCCCCCCCCCCCCCCCATACAGTTGCCGGCTGTGATCTGCTGCCTTTCAGCATGGAATAAAATCCATTACTTATGCAGAGAATGTTTTAATGTAACAAAGCAAAGGAATAAAAATACCTTACAACAGTTTTATTAAAAACAAATTCCCACAGTAAATACATATACACTCCGTTTCTGGGAGCCAAACAGCCAAGGACATCGCTGCTAAGTGCTCTGGGAAGTGCTTATAAATTACTTGAAATAAAAAACATTGTTGCCTGGACATCAGGGATGAAATGCTGCAGTTTGTAATAAATTAACAGAGAACTTTACTTCCCCTCCCCGAACAAAGCAGCCATTTGTCTGAATAACCCACATTCAGCTGTGAGTTATATATTTTCACACTGCAAGTGCATTCATTTGCAAATTATTCTGCAGTTTTAATGTTCAAGTTTTAAATACCTTGAGAACTGCAAAAGAAAGCAAAATGGGACAGACAGTTGGCTTGCAGTTGAAAACCTGCTCTGATTTCTGCTTCTCTTTTGGATTTTTCCCCCATTTCAAAGTTTTTTTTCTTTTCTTTTCTGCTAATATGAAGTTTCTTGAAAATACATTTTAAAAATAGAACGTTACAATGTATTTGTGGATATTTGTCCCAGAGAGAAGTTTCTCCGATCCTCTGATTTTGGCCAGTGCTCATTTTACATTTTTTTTAGACATTTCTTCTTTTATCAATACTTTTATTTAGTGACAGAATAATTTATAACTATCTTTGAGGTTCCCCCTATTGTTTATAACTTTTGTCTGCAAGTCTTACATTTAGTTAGATCTCTCTCTCTCTCTCTCTCTCTCTCTCTCTCTCTCTCTCTCTCTCTCTCTCTCTCTCTCTCTCTCTCTCTCTCCTTTGACCAGGAGAAAGAGAAGGAAAAAAATCTCCAAAGAAAAGTCATTTCACTTCCCTTGAATTATTTTGATTATAAAACAAAAACTCTGCAAGAGAAACTCTTTTCACAACCTGTTCGGCAAAAGAAAATGAGCCGCTTTCCAGATCCTGAAAGAAATTCTGATAGAAGAATCCTTTACCGATTCATTTGAGGTTTGAAGGTTATTGGGGGGGAGGTGGGGTGAGGGGGCAGGCCCGGTTTTCTGGTGCCAACACTGGCTTTGGGCTTTGTTAGAATTGTGTTGCATTGTTTTAAATAAGGTCCTTCCTAGGCAACCCGGGGTATAAAAGTCATGTCACCATTTCCAGGAAGCCCTCTGAGGAGGAAGATGCTTCAGAAGCATGAAGCATGTTATTTTCCGAAAAGTGGCTCATAAAATATTTTTATAAAGTAGGAGTTGAAATCATTTAAAAATCACTCTCTTTTATAAATCTGTTTGGAGAAAGCTCTTTTGATCCCCTCTTTCTTCTGATCCTCATCTTTTATTTTGCTTAGAGGTAAACAACATTTGCTTCATTTAAACAACAGCATTCGACATTGTGGGTCTTAAATCCTTCTCCAGTCACCCTATGGCGATTCATCACGGGGTGGAGTGGGGGCATACGGAGACTTTGCATCCAAGACTTTTATCACCCCCAGAAAATGTTTGCTGTTTTTTGCTTTGATTCTTTTCTTTTTTAACTCCCTCCCTCCCACCCTCACCCCCACTCTGAGCTGCGGGGGAGATTGTTTTAGGACATTTCAAAGCCTTTTGTGACAAGGGAACCAAAGTCTCCTTCTGCGGAGAATAAGAAATGCTTGATTACATGCCCTGCAAAACGGGAGATATTTCCAATTCCCTCTTAATTAAGATGTCTAAATAGCCATTGCTTTAGAGACCATGATTTCTAAACAGTTTAAAAAGAAAGCTGAATTGTGATGGACTCTCTTCCTTTTTGACCCTTGAGAAAGGGCACTGTCACCTGTGGGGTTCCGGGGGTGCAGGCATTCACAACTTCAGAGGTGTCATATGGGAAGGAAGGCAGGAAAGAGCAGCTGTAATGCAGAGATGGCGCTAAGGCTCGGGGCTTTTATGACACTGTGCATTGCTGACAGAAGAAGATGGCTTCTCTGTTTAGCTGGGTCATGGGTACAAAGGAGTACACCTCTGGTTTGTTTTTTTGTTCTTTCTTTTTTCTTTTTTTTTTTTTCTTTTTAATGATTCAGTGGTGACTGGTTTGATTCCCTGACCATCCAAGCTTGATTAAGAGCATTTGCTCAGGCCCTGAGGATGTCCTAGCTGGCCACCCATCTGGTGCTAGGCTCCTGTCCATGAAAATCCCCCAGCTTAGCCCTGAATATTCTTTCTAAAGACGCTTAGGTAAAAAGGCTGACATTAGCATATGTTCCCCCCAAGTGTCCTGTTGAACTTTTTGCTGGGCATTACCCTACCACAGGCTTTCTGGATGCCATCCAATGAGAGATTGGCTTGGAACTGTAAAATTAGCCATCTGCCTATTAAAAATGTAACCAGCTGCATCGGATGAAACACAGTGACTATTGAAATGAACTCATCCGGGAGAGAACTCTCGTCCCCTGCTTGGACATTTTTCCAACCTACTACTGGACCGAGACACGCCAGTGAAGAGCCTTCTGACCTTGTTTAGAGAAGAACAGCCTGACTCTCAGGAATGAAGAAGGCTTGCCGGTTTGTTTAGTTGCTAAAATTCTGCCATTTCTCAGGGCTGACTTGGATCTTTAAGTACAGCATTCTCTACTTTCCGACTATTGCCTGTTTTAGGAAAATTAACATATAAAAGTGGGCAGACTCTAAGGCTTCTTCCGTCTACTCTGATAACTCCATTCTTGGTCCTGGACATTACTGATGAGCTTTAATTGCACACCTAAAATACTCCCTAAATCACAAAACACCTTAAAACGGAGAGCTAGGGATGCAATTATTCCAGGCCAAGAACTACATCTCAATAGATGTTAGGCATTCTGTATTTACTACAAGACCTATTTATTAAAAATGAGAACTTTCAATTGCTTGTGCTATTTTTTTCCCTAAAGCCTAATGGAGCATTAAAAAATAATTCATTAACTAATTAACAAAACTGTTTATTTACAGTATATAAAATGTTTCTATCAGGCAAATAACACAGCACTGTGTTGACAGTGAAGACATCTGCAGCTTCATTTAATGCATTTAATAAACAAGGAGGGGAAAAAAAAATCAAAGGATATTTAAACAGCCATTTCTCCGCTTGAGATCTTTGTTTCTCTGCGGAGGTCGGAGGAGGCACCGAGGGAAGATGCCCCTTGGGAAGCCTGAGCCACATTCAGAGGCTCTCAGTACAAACACCCTGAGACAGTGATGGAGGGCCGGTGCTACCACTACAGGGCATGCTTTCCAGCCGGCCTCAGTGAACACAGATGGGCCTAAGGGGGCCCCGGGAAGCCCTGGGGAGCTGCTAAGGTTAAGCTGCATGAAGTCTTTTTGCAGACTAGTCAGTTAAATGTTAACAGCTTCTTTATACTTAGTCTAAGTTTTCTCGTTTGGATATACCCAGCCTCCCTCCCTTCTTCCCTTCCTTTTCTCCCAGCTCCCCCCCCCCCCCCCTTATCTCCCAATATGTATCTTATTCGTTACTCTAGACTTGCTGTGGACAGGAATTTTTTTTTTCAAACAAAATAATTAGGCCCCAGATAAATATAGTTTATTACACTTGCCTCCTGGTCACCCTCTGGGAAAACATAGTCCCCACCCTCACCTTCTTATCCAATCCTGGATCCTTCCTTTCTCAGCTGTGCCTCAAACTTCTCCAAAGGCCAAGAGTTTTCTGTTTGTCTGCAGGTTTGCTGTCTTCTTGCCACTGCCAGGATATTATGGGATGGCCTAACATACACTAAGAGCAACAACACCTGTGAATGTGACCCTTGGAGAATTTGTCCTTGGTTCATTTATATCTCAAGCTGTTCCGAGTTCAGGAAGTGTAAAGTGAATTGTAAAAAGTCAGTTTTTCCTTTAACACCAGAGCGGCTAAGTATCTGCCCCTGTCGTCAAGGTGTAGCTGAAAGAAAATGTCCCAATTTAACCCAGACAGAGCTGCTCACAGCAGAGCCCTGGATGGCAATCTTTATCAAGTGCTTGTAAGTTTTGACTGCATAATGCACACACAAAATCTTCTCCGTGGAAGGGCTGAGACTGCCTTAACTAAAGGTCTGAATAAGATCAGCCTTCAAAACAAAGGACTAAGTCAGCAAACCATACTCCTTGGTCAGAATAGTTTTAACAGGGTTCTGGTGAGTGCTCACATAAAGAGTTGAGTGTCAGGATCCGTGCACTCCCAACCCATCTGTAACATGTGCTATGTAGCCACATGAGTGCCATCATTCTGTTACTGTGTGTTGAGTATGGAGTGACTTGCTTCCCTGACTGGGGCCAGATCAGGGACCCATCCGTAAGTCCTCAGTTAGCCCCCCCACACACACACACATAGCATCATAATCTTGTATGAGGTTCACACCTTAATAATGGAGGCCAATATGTGTCCATTTGCATCAGAGTCCTTGATCATTGACAATAGGTACTTGGCAAAGTATTGACTTAAGCCCTCCTGTAACCAGTAAACAATGTTAGTAAATTGTGACAGTCTTTCTCAAATCAGTCAGAATTAGATTAGCAGAGGAAACTCTTAGATGAAACTAACACATAGAAGTTACCTCAAGGACCTCCAAACCATGATGAGCTTATTTCTTGAGGTCTGCTGTCTGTCTTATCGAGAAAGGGGCACATGGCAAACAAGAAGTGCTCACAAAAACCTGGGGACTGTAAACCCAGGCTTCTTCTCTGTGGTCAAACCAGGAGGAAGCTCAAGTCTGACTCCATCTACATATACCACCTCCACACAGACCCCACAGGTCTACACAGTCCAGTGTTCAGACTGACAGAACAAAAGACGTTTCCCTTTCTCAGCTTTATGTCACTCTTAGTAGATTCAGATTTTTCTGGAAAACTGAAGGAAAGCCATCCTCAAAGAGTTAAAACTAATACCAAAGAATTTTCTGGAGCTGAGTGGTGGTGATACACACCTTTAATCCCAGCAGTTGAGAGGCAGAGGCAGGCAGGTGAGCTCGAACTCTGTGAGTTCGAGGCCAGCCTGGTCTACAGAGGGAGTTCCAGGACAGCCAGAGCTACACAGAGAAATCCTGTCTCAAAAAAACAAAAATAACAACAACAAAAGAATTTTCTAGAAAGATCAATCTTTTCTTTCTTTTATTTTTTTAATCATTGGGACAATTCTCTTATGAAGAGCTTATGAAGTACACACTGTTCACGAAAACTTCAACAGTTCCCTGTTATCCACAAAATAGCCCAGGTGCTGCTCTGTTTAAAAAAGTAATTTGGTTTGGCCCTCTTTCCCATGGTGCCTCATAGTGCCATGCCTTCTCCCACTGTTACCCACCCTCTTTGTGTGTTCTGCAGTGGCTTTCCACTGTCTGAAGGCACCACACTCCCCCTCCACTGCCCCATAAGATCCCAGACAAGACCTTCATGTATTCATTCTCGTACTTTGCTCTTACTCTGAAGCAAGCATAGGAAACAGGCAAGTTTACTGCACAACTTGTTAATGAAGAATAAGGAAATGGGAAAAGCCAAGCAAGAGGAGACTTTCTATGTTGAAATGTAAATTAAGGATAGGTGGAAGGGAAAGAGAGAAGGAGGGGGAGAGGGAGAGAGAGGAAGATGAAAGAGACAGAGGAAGAGAGAGTGAGTACATTAGCCCCTACATATATGCATGTGTAGCATCTAAAATAGGAGATGTCACTTCAGCCCTTCATTCAGAGAATGTTCAGAGCTTCCCTCTCGGTGTAGGTCAAGACTCTTAGTAAGACACCACACCAGTCTTTCTTATGAACTCCTGCTCAGCGCAAGAGGCTCACAGACTCATGAAGCTGAAGGAAGGTATTGCCTCAAGCTCTACTTTTGACCATGAAGAATACACATATCTTCATGTCAGGTAGGAGAAGGGCTGGAATGTAATAGGCCAGCAGATGGCAGATGTCCGTTTGTGGGAGTGTCCCCATGAAAACAGGTTCTAAAAACAGACCACCTGGGTTTGAGTCCCTACCACAGCACCCAGCCTCGGAGGGACCCTTCTGCATTGGGCCACCTTGCCTTTACAATGTGAACATTGTCACCATGGCCTCACAGGGTTGCTGTGTACCTGGCATAAAACACGCACTTCCTAATGCCATGTCTGTCCCATGAGGCTTCTTGGTTGATGAGGCTACAAGGAAAAAGGAAAGTCACTTTGCAGATGAAAGGGGATAAGTTGTGTTCAGAGACAGGAGAGCCTGCACTCTCCTTGTGTTTGGATTGGCTTTCGAAAGAGCACAACACTCCACCAACCTCAGTGGGAACACTGCTGAAGCGTCATTGCCAAGATTTGACATCTTCTCATTCTTTCTGCTACTGTTTGCTCCTTTGTTGCTTTGAAAATATGAATTAATGGTGAATACTAATGAGCCCGTGACAAGACGAACTTCTACCATGACTCCACTAACACTGGGAGCATGAAGGCTGCTGACATTTCTGCAGAGGGGAAAGCTTCCAAATTCCGTCAGCCCAAATTCTTCTTCCTCCTTCCTACCCATCCTCCTTTCTCACCTATAATTTTTAAAAGATTGATGAAAGCCTCATGAATGTGGCTTTGAACTTGTTCATAAGATTTTTTTTTTTTAAACACCATTTCTTTTATGGAAATCACCCTGAGTTCTCTGCTTTCTCGTTTCTGGTGCTGTTTCTCAGAACTTGGGGATTTGTGAGGTGGCCAACTGGAGGGAACCTGAGGCATTGAGACTGAACACACAGTGACTTAACCAACGCCAATTTCCCCTCCCCTTTCAATAAAACAAAGAAAGCAACAACAATGTCATCACACACACACATACTCATATATACACATACACATACACACATAGTCACACATACTCATATACACATAGTCACACATACACACACACACACACACACACACACACACACACACACACACCCCTAGCAATATTCACCCGGTATTGGTGTCAAAGACAACTTTTATGATATGGTCTCCAAAACTATCTCAGCAATGTGGCAAATGTTTGAACATTAAAAAGGTAAAAAAGAGAGAGCCTGGTGAGGTGCCTGCACATGCTTGAAGCCCCTGAGAGAGAGAGGCAAGAGGCCCAAGAGTTATAGGCCAACCTGAGCTATTCAGGGAGATCTTGTCTTAAAAGCAGGTACCCAAGGGCCAAGGGGCTATGGGGAGGAAGAAACCAGAGTATGCAGAACTCTAGAATAAAGTGGAAGAACTGATTTTCAGAGCTTGAACACAGGTGCTTTCGCCTCCGTTTCATAGCTGAGGGTTCCCGGAGCACCCAACCTATAAGAGGAAGTGTGTCAAGAGACAAACAGCATCTTTTCTTTGGGTTGATTCTCCCCTTGCCTGCACTCTGCCAAGAGACCTAGATAGTATACATGAGGATAAATCCCCAAAGAAAGGCACTTGACAAGAGCCTGAGTTTCCTAGGCCATCACAAATAAGATCCTCACCCCACAAAGGAACTCCACATCTAACACCGTAAACACAAATCCTAACTAGCTTGTGACAATATGGCTATAACTCTAAGGACTCAGTTTGCTTGGGGTATAGCTAGAACACAAATGGCTGTGGGGAGAATAAAATTGGGAAACTAAGAGCTGAGGAAGCTGAGGAAGACTTCGCACAATGTTGGGTTGGGAATGAGTGGTGTGAGCTTGTTGTTGACAATTAGTCCAACCTACACACTGACTCCTATTTATGGTAGATAAAGGTAGAAAGCAGAAGTCCCATACTTTGTGGAAAAAAATGTAGCTTTGCGCAGGGAGCCCCTTTATCCTTTATGTCCACTGAAGTGGCTTAGGTTCTTTCTTTGCTTAGTATCAACATTTCAAGTGCAAATGAGCTTCCCATTTGTCCCTCTACAGCTTTCTGGTCATTTCTCCATCAAAACTCTATGCCACCTCTTAAGATTTTCCACTTACTCAACAAGCATACCTCTGCCCTCTCCACCCCTGTTCTGGCAGTGGGAGGGGGATGGGTAAAGGCCACAAGCTTACAGAGAGAAGCAAAACAGATCATGTCTCTGCTTAAGAAAATCATAAGCAGAAGGATGACAGCAGACCTGTAATAACAAGTGACAATTTGGGACAGGCTTTAAGAGTATAGTCTCTGAGCCAGACTGCCAAGGCTCATATCCTAGCTTTACAACTAAATGGCTCTTTGACAGCGGGTAGAATCATAGACGTCTCTGCACCTCACTTTCACATCTACTACATGGCAATGAACCTAGACCTCCCCATGGACCTGAATGAGTTAGTAGGTCTATAATGTTTAAAATGGTGCCTGGAACATATCACACAAGCCTTCTTTTAAAGCATAATGAATTAGACTTTCCTGGTGCTTGCTGTGGTCTAAGCTCTGAGCCAAGGGCCTTGTATTGATGGCATTGACTTATCCTCGGAAGACTCACAAGCCAACTCAGGGCTAGCACTTAGCCCTGGTGACAAAATGGGCTTTATGAAGTCCCTATCTTTAAGATTGTAGAAGGCATACTGATGAGTATTTTGTTGTTCGTTTATTTGGTCTGTTTTGTTTTTGTCAGCACATTCTTCATCATCTGGGAAGAGAGAGAAAATCAAGAACGAGAAAGTGCCTCTCTCAGATGTGACCTGTGGGGCATTCTTGATGAATGATGGATGTGGCCACTGTGTGTGGTACTGTCTCGATATAAGACAGTAAACTGACCAAAGCAGGAAGAGCAAGCCATTAAGCAGTTTCTCTATGGCCTCTCCTTGAGTTTCTGCCTGGAGTTCTTGCTTTATCTCTCATTCATGATGTACTCCAACAGGAAGCTGAAAAAACACTCTCCTCTTCATGTTGCTTTGGGTCCTGGTGTTTTATGGTGGCAATAGAGAGCAAATTAGGGCCAAAGGATTGAGGAAGATGCTCTGGGTGATGTCCGGGACCAATCAGCAAACATAAAGCCATAGGAGAGGACCTCACTATTCTTAAGTAGCATCCCAGGTTCGCAGAGGCTGACTGAAGACAGTATTCAAACCTAGCCTTGGTATGCTTTCTGTTGTTATAACTAGATGCCAAACACTGGATAACACTTAAAGAAAAGAGGTTTTAATAGTTTGTTGTAATAAAAAGTTCCACAGAATCACACAGAGTATTACATTAATTTTATGCTGACTGACCTGACCCAGGGATATAACCTGCTAACTCTTTACTCTTAAACTAACCCATGACTCTTGTCTTGTTTCGCCATGAGGCTCAGTACCTTTTCTGCATCTGTTGGCATCCCATCATGGTGTCTCCATGGTGTCTCTCTCGCATCTCTACTCTGCTTTCCCTGTTCCCAGAGTTTTCTTAGTCTGGTAGCCCCACCCATACTTCCTGTCTGCCTTCTGGCCAATCAGCTTTTTATTAAACCAGTAGAAGGGACAAATATTAACAACATATCAGAACATATTCCCACAGCAACTTATAGCTCTGAACACTTAACAATATGGTGCCATGGTCTTCTTAGGGCTCCATGCTGAACCATAATATGCCAGAAAGTATCACATAAAGGGATAGAGCAAGCAAGCCAGCTTGGTTCTCTCGCTTCTTATACACTGCCAATGTTATCATAAGGTCCCACCTTCAAGATCTTATCTAATGCCAACCATAGTTCAAAGGTTCTTCTTCCATTGACCACCAATAGATGATGGTGGAGAGTAGGTCTCAACAAATGTTGAAAACATAGCCTCTCCCCCAGGAATGTTCCTACTGCTGGGCCGGTCACTGCCTCAACTAGATGGACCCCCAGAGGTCTAGAGCTTCATGAAAGCTTAAATCTTCCCATCCTGCCTGGGGGAGGGGCAGGTGGGCACAGGAAAATTGAATAAGAGAGCAAACAATCTATCAACCTTCTTCCCTTCCTTTCCTTCACAGCCTTTTGTCTCCTCTCTCTCTTCCTGACTTTTATTTACTCTCTCTCTCTCTAATGGCAGTAGTAATGTACTAATATTCACCCATTTTTATTTGATGCTGTGGTAATGACTCAATACACACTATAAAACATGTCACAGACTCTTACAGGTCAATGAACATGATTATTTATCACAAGCCAAGAGGCAGTCATATGTCATGTGATCATACAGAGCTCTAAGTGGCTTTGGTCATGGCTGGGCTGACTCAGCCTGAAGGCAGGGCAAAGCAGATGTGGTTCATTAGGACTGCAGCGAATGTTTAGACTGAGTGCAACCGACACCAGCCACTGTCTCCGTGTTTCCCCAGAGATGACATTTTGCACACTGCTTGGGTAGCCCTCTACTTCCTAAAGATCTTTCCAGACATCATCAGGGGGACTCTTGAGGAGAAGGATTTAGCTAGTCTTAAAGGATGCAGACCAATAAGATGAGTGCACACATCAATTCATAATTATGACTTTATTTACACTTCCAGGGTGATATTACAAGAAAAGAATAGGACTTCTGTTTTTTTAGAATATTAGTAGATCTAGATTAGTGACTGTCATCCACATTCTGCTCATAAAGGCATGTTGAATCCAGTGGCATCTTCATCTTTAACAGAACAGCAGAGATCTCTCTAGCCTCCTAATGGGAGATTCCAAAGTAAGGGCATATTTATGAAACACCAACAATTTTTTTCAGTGACTCATAAGTAGTGCAGAACCATTAGGCAACCATGCCTCAAAGCTGCTTTTAATCTCCAAGTAAGAAATAATTTACTGTTGGGCTTCAGAACAAATCTGTTGGCAGAAAACCATAAGCCATACCTACATCCAGGGATCTCAGGACTGGCACCCTCCAACTGTAGAACTTCGGAAACAAACGACACTGTTAGGCAGGTGTGCCATGTTCCATAAACTCCCCAAGAAATAAAGATTCTTGTTCCAATGACTTGAGCAATACTGCAGCAATGAGCCTTTTCTTGAAACATTACAAGACTCATTGTTTTAATAGGCATCTGCCACAAGGGCAAAAACATGCGTTATATGTAAGGATATGACGATCTTCCACAATACTTGGCCATAAAGTTCTAAAACATTGATTTACATCTATGTGTGCAACTGTAGGGAAAGGATCTAAATGAGGAAGTGAATTCTACTGAAGAACATATCATCAGTGAAGGCCTTGGCTAGTTTGTGTTATGTTCAAATGAGTCTGGGTCTCAGGTGAGTACGACTCTTCTCTTCAAGTAGCTGTGAGGATAAACTGACGCCAATGGGAAGCCTGGACTGGGAACAGAGCACAAGCCAGAGTGGGGAGGAAAACTCTGGATCCATCAGTTGACACAGTGACAAGATTAAAAATGTCACTAACACTACTGTGCTAAGTGCTCTGAGGGTGACAAGCTTAGGGAAGCCTGAACTGGAGCTTGAGGAGAGAGGGAGAGAGAAAGACAAAGGGGGGATGGAAGGGGAGAGAGAATGAACAGGCGAGCAGAAGGTCATGAATAGATCCCTCCTAATGTTCCTGGTAGGGTACCACCTATCCTGGGAACTCCAAGATACCCAGAAGATGAGGAGGATGCAAGCCAAGCAATGCAATCAGGAGTTCAAAACTGGACAAGTACCTGTGCTGCTCAGCATCTCTCAGATTTAGTAGACTTGTATAGGACATCTTGATGTGATGTCACACGTACTTCAATCCATTTATTTTTACCCTCTTAGTCATGGTGGAAATCAGACCTGGTGACCTGGGCTATTACAATCCTTATAGTTGCTCTAGCTGGTGTCTTTTCAAAACTCTCGGAAATTCTATAGAAGTTTCACATGAATAGCCATCTTCTCTTACATATGAAACAGATGCCTTGCTGTGGGTGTTCAAGTCCTCACTGATGTTGTAGAACTACCGAGGATGGGCATAAAGGGATATCTAAAAATTATAATAAAAGTCAAAGCGAACATGCAAAAATAAACCCAAAAATCTATGTGATCCTATTAAAAGGATTTGTATTCTTGCAAAAAAAAAAAAAAAAAAAAAAAACAATAAACAAAAACTGCTTCATTTTACTGTAAGTGTGAAAAATATTAATCAGAGAAATTGAGAGTGGGGCTTCCTCTGAGAGACTCTTCAGATGATATGAAATCTCTAAGACCAGAAGACAGGGTAAACGTCTGGATAGGGAGAGAGATCAGGAGAGCCTGTGAAGTACAAGGATCTGACCTACTCTTGGGTTTAAAAAGCAAATCAAAATGACATTTTTGCTTTTAATATTTTTAAAATTTGAGAATTGACATTGTTCAATGATGTTATGGAATTAATGACTTCAGAGATGTTATTGGAGTGTACCGACTAAGGAGGCACTGTCTTATCCCTGGGTGATGCACTAAAATACATAAATGGAAAAGGAATGCATTGCAATGTCTGAAAACTACTTAGAGGTATGTTATATGGGTAGATGAGTGCCTGTCTGTGTGTGACATGTCCATGTATGTGTCTCTGAGTATGTGTGCTTGTGTGTGTGTGACACGTGCATCTGCATGTGTCAATGTGTTTGTGTCTATGTGTACATGTGTGTGCATCAGTGTGTGTGTTACTGTGTGTGTATGTGTGTGTGAGACACGTGCATCTGTGTGTCAATGTGTTTGTGTCTATGTGTACATGTGTGTGTGCGAGACACGTGCATCTGTGTGTGTCAATGTGTTCGTGTCTATGTGTACATGTGTGTGCATCAGTGTGTGTGTTACTGTGTGTGTGTGTGTGTGTGTGTGTGTGTCAGTGTATGCACATGTTTGGAAAAAGAAACAGATGCACTTATGAAGTAGATAGCAGTGAATGTTGACATTAAGTGATGACATTGGTTATTCCTTATACTTTCAACTTTCCTAGTGGGGTATAAAATTAAAAAAAAAAATCAAAAACCTTACTTGGAAAAGGTCACACAAAAAAAAAAAATGAGAAAAGATCAAAAAGATTATCTTTGTGAAAAACCCCACAGCTTCCTTGGCCCAGACTTTCCGAAGTCATTACTGATCCTTTTTTTTTTTCAAAGTGGTCCCTCCAGGTGTCTTACACCCCTTTTCAAAGAGTGAAGAAAAGTTTCAAATGAGTATGGTCCCCTCTGCTCTTCCACTTAAGGCATGGTTTGCTTTCATACAGTTCTGCAGAGTGGGAGGCATTTTTCCTTGTACTTCTAGAAATGTGTCATTGTCACAGGCTGAGAGTTCTTCTGTAACAGAGGGGTTGACCTTAGGGTGCTGAGAGGTGCCATCAGAAGCTTCAAGTGTGTCACTTCAAGTGGTCTGCCCAGCTGCGTCCCCCTATGGAATCCTCTCTTAGAGGCCCACAACAGAAGCCAAGACCACAGCAGGAAAAGTTGAAGGATACAGTGACCTTGGCCCAAGGAAGACAAGCTCTGTGGAAGGCTGTGGACAAGTCTCCCAGTGTCTATTCAAATACGAAAGAGAAATAAATTCTCTAGGGGATTTTATGTATTTCAAACATGAACATAGGAAAGTGGGCAAAGGCAGGGTCCTGGGATGCGGCTGCTGGGAGTTAGTTCTCCATCAAAGGAAGTAAACACAGAGGCCATGCCCACTGAGTAAGGACTCTGTTCTATATAACTGAATCACCAAGCAAAGAAATGACTCCAAAATCTCTAAGAATCTTCCCTAGGGTTGCTCACATTTTTTCTCTTCTTCAATGGACTGGTGACAGGGAGGTTTCTTTGAGGTAGGGCCAACAGCAACCATGCATGTCCCAGAGACCCTGTCTTCCTCGGGGCTTCCTTGGCTGTCCACAGGTGCCTCTGGAGGAATCTCCTATCCTTCTTGGTCTCTGTGCATCACTCCAGATGATCCCCAGGTTCCAGACAGCCCACTGAAAAGAATCCACAGGCTCTCAGGCTCCCAGCAGGGAAAGCTTAAATCCCTGTTGTTGGAAATAGTCCCCAACCTGCATCTCAGGCAGGTATTTTTAGGTTCTGTCTTGAAGACACAGAAACTTTCGTACATTTCAGCTTCTTTGTCTGGAACCACTGCAACCCCAGACATGTCATTGAAAGGGGGTATAATTGTGGTCTCCTCCACCCAGCAATCTGAGCTTGTCTGAAAGGAGCTTCCTGCTGTGCAGCAGGGGGGTTAGAGAGCCCTTTCTGGCAAGAAAAAGTCAAAATGGATTTTTTAAAATAATAATATGTTGATCAAGAAGAGGGAAAAAAAATCTCGATGTGAGGGGGCTGTGCAGGGGGCTGATCTGGAGAGGAAGGTTACCTATTGTTTTGGAGCCTGGTCTTCGTGGCAAGCTACAGAATCCAAGCTTGGAGGAGCTGAAGTCTCATGTCTGAGAGTAGGGAATAAAAATGCTTGGAATCATCAGTGTTAGATCAATGGCTGTTATTAATATGAGGCTCTCCAGGGAGTAATTATAATTGTCAGTCACTGGGCATAGGCTGACATTAAAAGAAAAAAATTGAAACATTGAAATGATGCCGGGCAGGTTATTTAAGTGATAGAAGTATGCCAGTGGTGCATCAGAGCTAGATGAAGGGGTGCTTAAGTTCAAAGGTCAGAGAACCATCTTCGATGCGCCAACAAAGATACCGGGGAACTGTTTCCTGAAACTCTAAATTTTTTTATTAAGTCTTGAGGGCTGACTAACAATAAAGTGATCGTAAATAATGGAAAGGAAGCCCTGGGACCATGGGACCATAGGACCTGTGACTATGAAAAGCTACATTCATCGAGTAGCCCACAGCAGACAGTCATGGCCTTGTCAGTATGCTTTGAAATCCTATAGCAGAGCAATGTTGACTGAGGGGGAGGGTGGGGGGTGTTTTAATTTAAAAAATGTTACATTTCCCCATAAGAGTCAAAAACAAAGCAATTGCTCACACTATCCAGGCAGGAGTTCGCCAGCCATTGATTCTAGAAGGCTACCTTGAGCAGAAAGCAAATACCTGGTCCAAATGTGGGACTGAAGGAAGATCAGAGGATGTCCACAGTATCTGCAGGATTCCCCTCTGAAGCCTGCCACCATCAAAATTCACTTTGTGAACTGGAAATCAAGGGGATCCATGATTTGTAGAGCCCAGAATTGAAAGTTGAAGAACTTTAAGATGACCACAACAACCATGAACCCAAAAGTAGGTTACTCCTGACAACAGGGTCCTCTACAACTCTACCAGTTCCACATTAGGCTTTCTCTGGTAGAGGCTGAAATGAGGAGCATTAGGTCATTTCCCCCCTACACACACACACACACACACACACACACACACACACACACACACACACACACACACACACACCCCAAAGCTAATACTTGGCAACATTTATGGACAGCTTACTATGTAGCAATATGAATGCTGTAAGTTTTTACCTGGTCTTCATAACTACTCCCATCCCATCACACCTTGCTGTGAAGGTGGGATCATCAAACTTCACTCAGTGAACCATCTGGCTCCAGGGCGGACATCCTGAGTGGGCATGCCTTGAAATCTGACATCTGACTTTTCTTTCATGACAACTGGATGGAAGTCTTTGTCCTTGACAATCAGAGAAACAGTTAAACCTCTAGGAAAGACACTTAGGAAATTTGTGGGCAAATCAGATCTGAATGTAGCCCAGATTGAGGATCTGCAACCAAAAAGGAGACCCATGTCCCCCACAGAGCTGGGCACACAGCCCAGGAGAAACAAGTTGAAAAAATCTGAGGGAAGCCAGCTGTGATAACTCACACCTGTAATGTGAACCTTAGGAGAGAAAATCCTGAGTTCAAGGCCACCTTGAACTGCACAATGAAAAAACCTCAAAGGAGGAAAAATCTAAGAAGACACCAGAATACAAATGCTCACCAAAACCTTGTAGCCCCAGACTCCAGTGAAATTATTTTAAAGATTTTTAAAGGCCTGCCTGGCTCACTTACGTAGTGAGATCACAGCTGAGCAGAGAAGTGGTTTCATACTAACTTTGCCTGCTCAGACCCAGAACGGCATAAAGGAAGGTTAATTAAGTCCCAGCTTAGATGCTGAGAAGACGCTGTTCCTGGGTGGAAGGAAATTAGCCTAGAGTTGGAAAAAGAGCTGTGCAGAGTGCGGAGTGTAATGCTTCCTTTTTTAGCCTTTTTTTTTTTTTTTTTTCCATTTTCTGCCTTAGTGGCGAGAGCAGATACTAAGGAAGCAGGGAAAGGAAGTCAAGGACCCCCAGGATCTTCAAGCTGCTGCCTCACTGCTCTGGAACTGTCTGACTATCAGAGGCAAGCTTGAAGGCAGAAGTAGGTCCTGTTCTGACACCATCCAAGAGGCTTTCCTCTGTTTCATCGTCTGCTTTGACTTCCCTTCGTGGGCTAAAAAGGGTAATATATGACATTGCCAATTTAATCAAGCACAATATATATGTAGAATAAAAGAAAATGTCTATCTCTTTCTGTGTTCTTCCTGTGGCTTCTGGTTCTCCGTGTACGGAAAAACAGACCATATCTGTTATCTAGCCACCTCACTTACAACAACTTCCAAATTATTAACCTTGACCTTAAAGGCAACAGCCGTCCTCTGCATGTGTGCTTTGGAACAAAATAAAACCCAGTACATGAGAATCAATGCTATCACCATCTTCAAGTCCCAGAATGCTTAAGAGATGCTGAGTAAAATTATGTTTTTGCAGTTGCTATCAAGGATCCCACTCTATAATTGTGTCTACTCCTGCTGACATCCCAATAAAGTTCCTGGCTTCAAGGTCACATATTTTTAAATAAATATTTCTTGTATTTGATGATTGTTCGCTACTCTACAGGATGGTGGGTATTCAATGATCAAGCTGAGTTTTTCCACAATTCCAAATGAATCTGACATTTTATACCGATGTTAATATGCCCGACTTTTCTAGATCCATAGAAGGCCAGAGGAAGTGAAAAGTGAGACCCCAAATGGTCCCAGCTTCAACCCATCACATGGCCCCTTCCTGAACACGAGGGCTGGATTTTTCTCAACCCTTGTATTTCCATTTAAGTTGAGAAGAATCTAGACAAAAAAGAAAGAAAATGAAGAGCAGGACGCTAGGGCAGCCCAGCATGCGTGTGTAAATGTCAGGTTGTACGAGAGAGTTATAATTAAAGTCCAAGATGACAGATAACTATAAAATCAGATTGGTTCCTTTCCACATGGAAGGAAAACATAATGTTGTCATCCAACCCAGGCTTTTTTTTGTAAATTGAAATTACAGTTTTATTTGGAACTATTTTTAAAGGTCCATTAATTAAAAATCGGAAGCCACGCCAATGCAAAAGATTCCATAAATGGTGTCAGGTTTGATGATCAGCAAGGGCAGTAAGCACCAGACAATGTCATCCAAATATCCAATTCTCTAAATCTAGGTTTGTTTGTTTTTTTATTGAAAATAAACAAATCCAAGCACAAAAAAATAAGAAAAGATATGTGCAAAATGTAATGATAATGGTTGACTTCTAAACAGCCAAGGAAATTATAGTCATCATGTGAGGGAAAGAACAAACACCTCTTAATTGCATCTCATTATAACGTACCTTTCTTTGCTCAGTTGTATATATTAATTATAAAAATCGTGGTGCAGAATGAAAGTTTTACAATAGTTCCCCCCTTCCTCCCTTAATTCTGTCTGCAGCAGGATGGAAGAACAATATCGTCTGTCATCTGTAGAAAGAGCTTTCAAAGACAAAATCATAAAAAGAATGAAAGGCTATTATACAAAAAAGGGGAAAAATGCTTTGATTTCACAGATTTTCTACTTATTAATGTTTAAGGTTATCCATTCTTGGAGCAAAGTATCTTCTCATATTGGGGTGTGTGTGTGTGTGTTCAGGTTGCACCACTTTCTGATAACTGGATCACATGGCGCCATATCCACTATGTAGACAATTAATAACAGTGGCAGGAAGGTGCAGAGGAACAGATGCCATGCAGACTTGAAGACTTTCCCAAGATGAGCAACATAGAAAGTGGTAGGCGGGATGTGAAGTCTGATGATGTAAGGATAGCTGCCTGATCACTCTATCTGTGGATAATAGAGTTAAGGCACAGAAAGAGCAGCGGACATGCCAACATCTGCCAGGGAAACCAAATAACATCTGCCAGGGAAACCAAAGTAGCCTTAAACACACCCTTTATCAAAAACTTGAAGAGTTCCATCTGTTTGACAGGACTTAAGGTGTGGTTAGAGAGAAAGCTTGGGTTATAATCCCAGATTTTAGGAGAGGTGTGTGAATAATTACAGTTTCCTGGGCAAAGTTCTGAAAGGGCCCACCTCCTTAGCTGAACTTAACTGTAGCCTCTAGCTGTACCTCCTAGTGTCTCATGTGCGGTCTGAGAGCAGCAGCCCCTGCCTCACCCAGGAACTTGGTGTAAATGCAGACACCCTCTCTGACCACACCTCTTCCCCCCATGGAATCAAAATGGACAGCAAGACTCCACTTGACATGCAGGTACTTCATGTGAAATAGGCCGGTTAAGGTCGTGCAGTAATGATGATCCACATATTTGGGCACTGCAGAGAATCAGTTCAGATCCTCCTTTACATGGATGAGTCACTTAGACTGCATAAGGGAGGCTAGCCTGGAACTGTTTACCTTAGTCTCCCAAGTGCTGGGTTGGCAATGTGGACAACCATGCCCAGTTTGATGTCATTTACTTGTGGAAACGGTGGCACTGCATCTCATGGATAGAGAATACTGCTCAACTCACAGCATCCAGGACAGCCCCCCCCCCCAAAGAGGATTATCAGACCCCTCAAAGTGCACAGTGGTTTATAGACTAGAGCCTAAAAATAAGGACATAATATTGCACCTATACCATGACTAGATCACTTGTCACTTTCATTTTCAATCTGAAAGACAAAATAGATTTTCAAACCTACAGTGCATAGCCCTGGCCCTCTACCCTAATGATCCAGATACCCACAGGCTCTGAGACTGATTCCCCCACTCTCCTGCCCCAGTGATGGAGGTCCTAGACTTGGAGCCCACATCCTGGATTTGCCTAAGGAAGGCACTAAGCAACTATCTGCCCACCAACTATGGAGGAATAGATAGGAGCCCATTGCCTTGGAGCTCTGGGGCCTCAAATCCTGGTGGGTCAACCCAAAACCACCCCGAGCATCACCCTCCAACCTCTTCTGCCAAGTGGGAAGAGAAGGCAGGGGGCAGATTTTAGCATTTTATGGGTTATGAGCTGAAGGACCACAGCAAGCATCTGAGATGTTGAGGTCATATGCCCTCTGACTCCAAGGAAGAATCAAGGGCTGGAGATCAGAACAGACTTTACTGCAGAAGATAGGGTGGCAGATGTTTCAGTCCTTACTTTCCCCCCAAAGGATAAAATAACCTACTAACTGAGAACCAAATAAAATGGACACATGGACCTTGGTGATGCACGAGCACATTGATTTCCTATCTGGGGGTAGGCTAGGAAGGTGGCATCCCCATCACCCCTGCTTGCTGCCTAGGCTTTTCCCTTTACTCCCCTGGGCCTTCCAGCCATCCTACATCCCTAATTAGAGAAGGAAGGCCCTCACCTCCTTCCTTTGTCTTCCTAGCCCTCTCAGGTTTAGATGGTTTCTCCATTGGTACACGTCAGTCTTAGCCATAAAGCTTTTCCTTGGTCCAGTTTTTTTTTTGGGGGGGGGGTTCCTTTAATTTTCTGTTTACCATAAGATTTCGTTAACTGCAAACTGGAGGTGGTCCTGCCATGTTACCAGGGGTGGGGGACTTTAGAGAAAGAGCGAGCGCTGGCGAATGGGGTGAAATCAATCAAATCAGACCAAACGAGTTGCCTTTGGGGGACTTTTCCATTGATTTATGGGTGGGAGGGGGCGGAGGTAGGGGTGGGTCTAAGTCCACTCCTTGGGTACCCAAAGTCAATCCTCTTAAACATGAGACAAAACTCACTGTAGACAGGTAACTGAAAATCTCCTTGGTTTTGTTGGGAAGCGGGGCGGGGGGGGGGGGGCACACACACACAGAGGGGGGGACGACTACCTTCAGTGTTTGCTAAGCTCAAGCTTTTCAGGCTCCGTGGAGGATCTGCTGGATTTGAAGAGACAAGAGCAGGAAACTAGGTCTGTGCAGAGGTTCTGTTCTTCAGGCAGAGAAGAGCTAGGTGTAGACCACACCCAAGCCAGAAATCCTAGAATCCTCATCCACCCTAGGGAGATAAGGTTCCTGGGTGGGTGAAGTATGTGAGATGGCGGTGCTTTTGGACTTGCCAGAAGTTGAAGCACCCCGTGAAAGGTATCCTCACCATGCACAAGTGACATCCCCCAGCCCTCAGCCCCCACCCCCACCCCACTTCCTAAATTGGGACCAAAGAAGAAATGTCTTCTTTCAGTGAAAGTGAATACGGATATTGTAGTAGTTTAAAAGAAAATGGCCCCCAAAGGAATGGCACCAACAGGAGGTGTGACTTTGCCGGAGCAGGTGTGGTCTTTTTGGAGGAAGTGTGTCACGTGGAGGCGGGCTTTGGGGGTCTCATAGATGCTCAAGCCCACTTCCTATTACATTCTAATCAAGATGTAGCCAGCACCCTATTTGCCATGGCCCACCATAGCGATAATGGACTGAACCTCTGAACTGTAAGTAAGGCACCAGAATTAAATGTTTCCCTTTATGCTGGTGGCTATGGTCATGGTGTCTCTTCACAGCAATAGAAACTAACTAAGGTTATATACTGTGATTATTTGCATAGAGAAATTTTAGAGAAAAACTCTTTGGAGCCTCAGAGGTGGGGAAAAAGAAAAAACATGGAAAGGATCTAAAACCAAGTTAACTCTCCTCCCCAGCTTACTATCCACCTGTTTATTTTCTGGGAGTGTTCCCCTGACTTGGTGATTCATAGTTGCTCGATGATATCTTTGTGACTTCAGATGCTCTCTTACCTGTGTAGACATAAGCCCAGCTCAGTGGCAGACACACCCGGGAACCCCTGAAACACTGATGCCAGGCTACTGCAGCACCGTTGGTAGAACACACCAGTTTACCTCCATCTCCTTTATTAAAAGGACAATAGAAATAAGAAAGGCTTGAGTTTGGGGTTGAGTTTCATCGGGGTTTCCAGAAACGGGAGAAGAATAATCAATAATGCTCTGAACAACAGGTTCTTCCTGTATTCATTGCTCTCTGATTTAAGGGACCATAGGCACACTCTGGGATCAGGTAGCCTGGCTCTAAATTTGCTCCACAGTTACTGGCTATATGAAATTAGCAAGTCATTCACATTCCTAAGCCTTGCTGTTCTTGTTTTTAAAATGGAACTTTAGAGTAATTTGCAGAGGCATGTTGAGGGTACAGTCATAAAACAAATGTCCTGGACATCACAAGGTTTTGATGCCCGCTGGTGTCTGGCTTAATAAAGAAAATCAAAGAATTGTTTAACACGGTAGAAGTCAGTTCATTGAAATGCCCAGCACCAACTCTTTAAAATTAGGTGGGAAGGACACATAAAAGGAGTCTGGGGAAACACATTACTGCCTTCAGGAATGGAAAAGCATTTACTACTTAGCACCATTAGCTTCGCGTTGTCTGAGAAGTGGGCCCAGACAGACTCAGTGCAGAAACCAGGATAGTCAGTGTAACAGAATGCTTCACTCGTTATTAAAAACCTCAGACTACATAAACGCATGTGAAACCTATAAAATACATATGTCCTTGGTCAATCTTTTCAAGGGAAAAAAACCACACAATAGCTATCCAAAACTCTATCATAGTACAAGATTGTGTGTATCAACGGAAGCCTTCTTTGCCAGGTAAAGAACTAAAAAAATAATATTAATTGTAGTAACTGCATATGGTAGTTCTGATTAATGACTAAGAGTTTTCCTACTTTGAAAAACAAAACATACACAAAACAAACCCTTCAAGAAAGTACCCAAAGAGAGAATTGACTAAAAGCCCTTTGGAGAAATTCTATGGCTCCAGAGGATAGATGAAGACTCTCTGATACCTCCAGGCTACACAATACTCAGCAGATGCTCGCTCACATGCTTGCTAGTGCAGAAGAAGCCAAGGGGGCAGAAAGGGAAAAGTTCTCCCTGAAAGCAGACTTGATGAATTTTATATTATCTCCAGCTTGCGCTCTCTTGGTACCACCAGACGGTAGCAGATGACTTCTGAATGCGCGTGCACTAGAGACAGAGACCCGTCACTAGCCCAGATTTGGTGCTGCTGGACTGTAATCACAGCATTCAGAAGGTAGAGACAGGAAAATCAAGAGTTCAAGGTCATCCTTAGCTATAGGAGACCTTGTCTCAAAAGAGACAGGGGAGGTAAGGACCAGAGGGTTAATGAAAGAAGGCAAGAAGGAAACACAAAGAGAAGAAGCCAGGATCTGTCCTCAAATCCCCATACCACGTGTTCCTTGCCGTTTGGGCAAAGGGTTTAACCTCCTTGACCCTCTGTTTCCTTGTCAGGAAAAATGGAGCTGATCTCTCTCCCCTCTGAGGACTGACTTGAAGGCTATGTGATACACATAAAACCTCTAATTCGGGTAAGTCTCAGTAAAGGGTCTCTGAGTTGCATCGGCATGGCTTTCAGGATTTGTCCCTAAATTTCCTATCATTGCTGTCTGTAAACTAGATCACCTGCCAAGCAGTTTGGGGGAAGTTACACAGAGAAGTCTCTTTCGACTTTTACTTCCAGACCAGAGCCCAAATTCTCAACCTCTGAGTTTCTTCCCGTTGCTAATTGCTGCTCACAGCTCCGTGACAGTTGTGTCTTTCTTGTTTGGTGACTGACCAATCAATCAAAAGCTGCTTTTGTGGTAGAGTGATTTGGGGGCTGCTGAAGTGCCTGATGGAATGTGTGATCCTGACAGCTCTCCTGGGGCTGGGGAGTAGGAATAGATGTACTCAATACAGGATGTTCTGGGGTGCCAAGTTGGTGCCCATCCCACCCAGCTTAACCAGCCAATCAGTGGGTAAGTGCCCCAGGAGCCTTAGCCCTAGATTGCATGGTAATGGTTGTTTAGGGGCCAATATTGCTATAGTCCTGTCTGAACATATGGACAGCACTGTTGTTATCTACATCCTGAACAGCTAGCTTCCCTCCTTCCACACTCTTCCATGCAGCGCCATGTTCAGGGAAAGGGAATGGATCCTCGGATCAGTCAGCTGTTGGTAAGGACTCAGCTGCAGCTAATGGTATATTAGACAACCTCTGCACAGAGAAGATGGCGGATCTGAAAGTGGATTCCCACAAAATAATCTGCCACGGAGGTCAATCAATTACTGTGTGCCTACTGGGCACTGCGAATGGGAAAGGCACGGGAGGGATGGAGAATACACAGGCAACTTCTAGCCCTCAAGCTGAATTGGGGGAAATGTTTCTTGTTTACGTCTCTGAATCATTGGAGAAAAATTAGTCAGGGCTAAACAAGGTGTAATCAAAGCCCAGAGCCTTTTGAGAAAAATCAAAGCATTCTGATTACGGGCTAGGGAAGGCCATAAACAGTCTGACCAGAACCATGGAAGACTAGGGTTTTTTTTTTTCCTTCTTCCTTCCTTTCTTTCATGATTTATCTATTTTTATTCTATGTAAGTTGATGTTTTGCCTCTGTGAGGATGTCAGAGACCCTGGAACTGGAGTTACAGACAGTTGTGAGCAGCCATGTGGGTGCTGAGAATTGAACCTGGGTCTTCTGGAAGAGCAACCAGTGTTTTCAACCACTGGAACATCTCCAAAGAGCAGTTTCCAATCTGGCTATTATCACAGAGCAAGAAGTATCTGCTGGGCAAAATATAGAAATGCACCCCCAACTGAGGGGACAGCATGATCAGGGCACATGATGTCCCTAAAATGCATTTGTTAACAGAAGTGGTAGGGGAGAAATGAGTGTGGGTGGAGAGACTTTAGTGAAACTGAGAAAGGAAACAGAGCAAAGTGCAGGGACAATAGCATCACTGAGGTAGCAACACCTGCCATTTACCATGCCCCGGTTTTCTTCTTTACTCACTACATACTCTGCTTTTGTAGAGACTGCCTATAAGTTCAGGGTGCTGAGACAGAAGGGCTAAAAGTTTAAGGCCAGCCTGGGCTATGTTGTGAGACTCCTCAAAAGGGAGGTGGAGCTAGAGATAGATGGCTCTATCTGGAAATTACTTGCCTTCAGAGTATGAGAGCCTAGAATCTATCTAAAAAGATAAGTATATGCTCATAATCCCGGATATTTTGAGATGGGAAAAGACAGAAGGATGTCCAGAGCTCAGTGGCCAGCTATCCCAGGGGCTTTAGGAGTCTTCCTGGCCAGTCCCAAGAAAACAGTGGATGATGCCTGAGGAAAAACAGCCAAGGCTGTCCTACACACATGCACACATACACACACCACCAACAATAACAACTACCAGAAAAAAAAATCTCTGTTAAAATGTCATAGGGATTTACTGTGCAGGGACTACCCTAAATACCTGACCAGAGTTAGATCTCTAGGCAAGTACCCTCCATACTGTGCTTGGGCTTTGGGTTTTTACTGTCCTGCATCTGCAGATGTGGAATGTGTTTGAACAATCTTCAGGCAAGGAAACAGGTTGGTTCATTGGCTTCCAATCCCAACTCCACACTTCTGGCTGTTGTGACCTTAGAAAAATTGCTCTCCCCTTAGATTTCTCATCTGTAAGATGAAATACAGGGATGTTAGTACCATGTGGAGTATTTGGGGAAAGCAAAAGAGGATTGACCTGAGGGCTAGTTAGCATGGATCCAGGCTGTGGGGAGTGTTCTACCACTCCTTATTATGATAACTCCACCCCACCAACTGACTGAAGGCTAATATAGCTTACTTAAGGACGAGCAGGCAGTGGAAAAAGAGAATGTTTAGTTTGTCTTCGTTTCATGGGCATGGAGGAGCAGGGCAGTGATCCCAGAACAAAAGAAGGTATTACAAAGCATCAGAAAAAGGTGAGATTTGATGGCTTCAGTGTTCTTTTGGCTCACATGTCATTTCTCCAATGTTGGTATGAACATTTTCTCTCCAGGAAATATTGCTGTATCTCTGCTACCCACCCAGACCCAGATCGATATCCACAGCATGTCTAATTGTCTTTTATCTCCACAGAGATCATGGTGTGGTGGGATTTAGGCGTCAGCTGATAAGGACAAAAGACACTTATCCAGGGTCTCAGGCTCCTGAAGGGGGTGTGGCCAACCCCATTCAAGAAAGGCTACTGAGATCTTGGGGTCCCAATTGGTTCCTGCCTTCTTGAGAGATTAAATCAACGTCCATTAATCGTCCATGTAGCAATAAGGTTTCTTGGTCCCTGGCGGCCAGAGGTCCAGACCCACAGACCTGCAGTCCCAGACCACTTAGCCACCGGCAGCTGGTTTGGCCCCCAAAATGATTCAAATGTTTATATTAAGTTCATGCTGTTCAGCCTATGGCTCAGGCACATCCCTAGCTAGCTTTCATCTTAAATCAATCCATTCTCATTAATCTGTCTGCCACTTGGCCCATAGCTCACCTGTGTTCCTCACATGTTTCTTCTTGGGCGGCTGGCTGCTTTCCTACCTATTCTGATTCCCCACCTACTTCTTCTATGGTGCCTGTCATGGTCCAAAACAGCTCCTTTATTTAAAGATTGATATTCACAGCATACAGAAAGGCATTCCCACATCACGTCCATTTGATTTTTCAAATATATTCCTAAGCTATAGACTGTTATCATGAGTGTTAATTTGTTTACCAATAAGTATTTATCTTATATTAATATATTTTAAATAAAATTTACTGCCACATCTGGTGCCCAATGTGAGGCCAGGCTATGCCTGCAGCATAGAGGGCTAAAAGTCTATTTATGTTTTAAACACTGTCAAAAAACAAAAAACAGACAAAATTTTCAGCTTTAAAAAATAGACCACAGGTCAATGCCAGCCGAGTTTAAAGTCCCTGACTTCCAGGTTCCTCCTCCCATCCCACTGATCCTGTTCGTCTGCTCGCTCTCTCAACTGTTAGAGTGAGGACACTCAAAGCTCCAAAGTCCCACACAAGCTACAGCCCAAGGCGGCCTACTGGCTCCCTTTCCCTCCCCCATTGATTCTCCAATCCCATACCCCAACATGACCGCCTAGCCATCAACAGGCACAACACGCCACAGGTCCTTTAACAATCCAGTCTTACAAAAAAATGACCACACTGGTATAAAACCCGTCTTAACCATCCTGTCTTAATCTTGTGAGATTCTGCCTTTCCTAAAGTTCATATTCAGCTTATACGTGCCTACTAAGACTTTTTAAGACCATAAGAAGCCTATGAATAGCTCCATACTACTAAAAGCCCCTAAATCTGCCATATTGCTAATAAACAAAATATTAAATGCTACTGAGACACCTACTAGCCAAATGTCATCACTACAACTAAATTAAAATAATAACTAAAAATTATTCTATTAATAACTTCGTCATATTTTTCCATAATAATTTAAAAATTCTCAAATAAATATCTTAAAGACTTCAATACCCCAGTCCTACTATTTTTGACTTATTTCTATATTTTATGTTTCAAAACATAATAAAAAATATAAAATCTATAAATCAACAACTGATGTCTAATATATATGACATAAAAATTTCAAACACTAAAATGACAAAGTTAATTTTCTAAAAATTAATTACAACAAGCTTTCAGATAAGGCTTCCTCCTCAAATATAAATAAAACTATACAAAAAATATAAACTTTACATAAATAATAGAAACAAAAAACTTTTTAACTACAATAATGACAAAGACAAAAATATTAATTATGTTAATAATATAAGTCAAAAAATTGCTAATTGTATAAAGTTCTTTAAAAACTACTTCATCAAAAAATCAAGCTCTAAAAAAATCAATAATATCCAAACTCCAAAAATAAAAGCCAATAATATCCAAGCTTCAAAAATAAAAAGACCATATTACAATACTAAAAAAAGATAATAATACATTTTTACTCAAAACAATTCAATTCAACCCCCAATAAAATATTATGACAATAAAAACACTCTACCTAAAGTGATAAACATGGCACGACTACCCCCTTCTCCACCAATATTGTTTCCAGTTACTGTTCAGCCAAAAAAAAACATTTTAAAAGTTCCCAAAATTTATAAAATATAATTATAAGCCAATACATATAAAAAATATCAAAAATTGTAAAAAGGCAATATCACTTCATGATATACACTCTATGTATATAAAACAACTACTAAACCAATAGTAGACAAAAAAATCAAATTCTGCCACATAATTAAATACAGCTAATGGCCGCCATCTTAAACCAAAGTCAAAATTTACAGAGATGTGGTGGGATTCAGGTGTCAGCTGATAAGGTCAGAAGACACTTATCCAGGGTCCTGGGCTTCTGAAGGGAGTGTGGCCAACCCCATTCAAGAAAGGCTACTGAGATCTTGAGGGGTCCCATTGGTTCCTGCCGTCTTGAGAGACTAAATCAACGT
The DNA here is from genome assembly GCA_033318265.1 of Phyllotis vaccarum. NCBI lineage: Eukaryota > Metazoa > Chordata > Mammalia > Rodentia > Cricetidae > Phyllotis > Phyllotis vaccarum. The sequence continues at coordinate 90,181,653 of JARWLC010000008.1, read as the reverse complement.
CTATCGCTCGTCCAGCCAATTATTCAAATATATTCCTAAGCTATTGCCTATTATTGTGAGTGTTAATTTGTTTACCAATAAATATTTATCCTATATTAATATATTTTAAATAAAATTTACTGCCACATCATGGTCTGACTCAAGGAGGCAGCTCCTTCACCTTCTTTGAGACCCTAGACTGTATGAGAGCCTGAAATGTAGTGTGGCAGTGAAAGGGCAAATATCAGAGCCTCCAACAGTAGCAAGTCTCAACCCTTTCTGATTCATCTTTCTTCTTTTTCTTCTTTCTTTTCTTGTAAATGTATTGTGTGTGTGTGTGTGTGTGTGTGTGTGTGTGTGTGTGTGTGTGTGTGTGAGTAGGCATTCGATCTCCTGGAACCCCTTGGGGTATGAAGAGGTTGGGAGCCACCCATGTGGGTCCTGCAAACTGAACCCAAGTCCTCTGCAAGAACTGTGCACTCCTAACTATGGAGCTGTCTCTTCTGCCCCAGATCTTCTTTCTTAAGTCCTTGGGTAGGACTGAGACTTTCCCCAAGGAGACAGTTTTCTCAAAAATGTTGTTAGTTCCATAAAACTCTGCCTTGGCCCATCTTTGGATGTCTCTTGACTTTGTTATCTCTACATTTTCAAGAATTTGTGTTTAAGGCTTTGAAAAAAGCTTTATCAAGTATTCAAATTAATCTTTCTCCTCTTTATTGATAGCACCTGCAGTCTGCTGATTAACTTTTCAATCAAAGCTGCCTAGGGCACACACAGGCTGCTGCGGGTAACAACTAGAGGAGGCACTTAGTGACTCCCTTGCGGCTTCCAGCTGCCCCTCACCAGTGCTGGAAACTAGTCTCAATTCTCTTGTATCTGCTGGGCAAAGTGCTGTGACTCAACCTGAGTTCTCTGCATCCACCCAGCTTATAGAACTCACCTACTACGTGCAGAGTTTGTGCAAAGAGCTGCAAATTTGAAAGGAACGGGGGGGGGGGGGACCCACAAAGAAGAGTAGTTTTTTTTTCCTGAAATGTTTGAAAGTGGATTCATCCACCCTTTGAGGGGCTCCAAATCCCTCGAGCAGATGGGGATGTATGCAGTTATCCTTGTATCAGATATCAAGCAGAGGAGTTACTCATTAGGGATAAAAAGATAAAGAAACAGTCACTGTGGTAAAACTAACAATAGCTAGCTAGTGAGTAATACTAACGGTGATGACAATGATAACTAGCGAGGTTCCAGCAGTGCTCACTATGAACCCAGCTCTGTCCTAAAATAGTTCTGTGACTATCCATCTCGCACATGGCCTTCCATGTATAAAGGAAACCCTTTTACATTCGAGGAAACATGACTTTAAAATGGTGTTGCTGGGACAGGTGCATTGCAGATCAAGGTCCTTGCTAGCTACTCTCACACCTCCTGTATCTGCCAGAATTAGTTCCATGGTATGTATGGAAGTGGGTAATATTACCTTGGCTCCCATTTTGAGAGCTTCCAACCTATTGTAGAAGGAAGGATTGGTAGGGCATCATTACACAGTGTGACCGAGTGTGGCTTCCCCCGTCCCCCCACCCTTCATATTTCCTCCAAAGCCCTAGGCCATAGGTAGTGCTATGCACTTTCAAGGTATGTCTCCTTGACTCTGTTAAACTTCTCTAGAAACAGACCCGCAGACAAGACCAGTGGTGCACCCCATCAATCTTCTAACTGACTCTAAACCAAGACAAGTGTGTGGTGAAGATTAGGGTCCCAAACACTAGTCTGAACACGGTGAGCTCCCCCTGCAGTAAATCATTGTCTTCACCATTTTGTCTTTTGTCTGTACGCACTGCACACAGGAGAGGGTGGCTTTGTCCCCTATCCAGGTGCTTAGAGGGATGAACCAAGGAGGGAGCTCAAAAATGGGGGAATCTGGTTTCTGTCAGAATGTGTGCCTGTGCTGAGTCACTGGCTGGGGAGCAATGAATCTACGTACTAGGTCTTCACAGACTCAAGCTATGGCAGGTGGAGTGTTCTGTTTGAATTCTTGTTTGCTGTGGCAGGCTGTCTGGTTTGCTGTGGAATAGTACCATAAATCTCAGACTGCATACACCCAAGAAGTTCAAGCTCACCTTGATCACTGCAACTTCCCTATGTGTGGTTTGACTTCTTTCCTTCTAAGATCTAAAACACAAAGATGGTATAACTTGTTTTTATAGACAGAAGAGAGAGTGCCAAGTGCCACCCCAGCAATTCAGCTAAAGAAATGAGGCCAAGGATGGCACCTTCCACAAAGCCTATTTTACCGACTGGCAATCTGAGAAATATGTTGAGCTTATTTTGTTTGCTATCATCGCTGACATGCCACCCTTGGTTGTAAACTTCTAGAAGGCTCATCTGAGAGAAGAGCTGTGGGTAAACAGATAACCCAATGGTGTCAGCTCTCTGTCCCCACCAGATGGCTGCCGCCTTTGTGCAGTCAAGATTCCACCATCCTTTGGGATCTCTGAAAACTACTGACCCAACTTATCTAACAAGGATTAGTAGTTGGGAGACCCTCACACACACACCATCCCTGCTGGTACACTGCTATATGATGCTTCAATGATAGCTTGCCTGGGAAATAAGTTGGTGTGGGAAAGCTCCCAAGGGTAAGGAGAAAATCCTTCTGGCAGGGTTGATCTTAGGCAAATAGCAATGCATTGCCCTCTTGAATGGCACCCCAGAAAACCCTGCCAATCTTATCCCTTTACCCTCCTACTTTGGTCCAGAAAGGTAAAGAAGAGCTTCTAAAGATGACAGCAAAGTGCTCCGAGACTCAAATTTCAGTCTTCACACTGAGTTATATTCGTGTACTTAATTTCCTTCTCATCCGACAGAATTAAATACCAAATACCATTCCCAGGTCTTCTAAAGTCCAATCTCCTGAATGCTTTGTTTCCAACTTACATAAAAGTTCAAATTTCCTCCTCCCCTGCTCACATTTCTGCCAAAACAGAGAACACTGGTGAAATTTTTGAAGATAATTAACATATCAGATATCTGTAATAAAGTAATCATGCATTTCTTGGATCATGAGACTCTGGTTAGCTGTTATTAATCACAAAAATTATTCATGTCATTTGTAATACTCTTGTTGGTGGCTGTTTTTATGCTTGGCGGATTCCAGCTTTAAGTCTCTGGCTCCAGGCACAGGGCCCCTCATATTCCAGCTCCGCACAAGAGGCCAGATTTGATAGTGTCTTGTTGAACACAGTGGACCTTCAGGGGCAACAACGGTGAGGGAAGTAATTATCTATTCACACTGGGCTGCCTACAAATAAAGTGAGAAAAATCACCTTCTCAGGACTCACATGAAAAACATAATGTAGTTAATATTAAATAAGGGGATTGGGCAACTGGCCTCTTTTTACAGTGTGTGCCGATGTGTCCTTGATCAGGGGCTGTTTTGTTTATGATTAATGAATGACTCACCTTGAGCTGTGTTCCATTCAATGCGTGCCTCATTATGAATCTGAAGAGGTCGTTTGTGCCATGGATTTAAAATAAAAACCTCTTTGTACATTCAGAAGGTTAAGAGCTTGACACTGGTACAGAATTGGGGCAAAAAGGACTTTGGACTCCAGACTTTGGATGATGGCAGGGTCCCTTTTGAACTTTCAGGGTTGGGAGAAAAATCGTAAGCCTGGGCTTGTATTTTAAAGAAGATCTTGAAGGATCTCTTGGGTTGTGACTGAACTAGATCTCAGAGTACCATGTTTCAAGTCCCACATGAGGAAAGGCCCATTCTGATAGAGGGGCATGCAGGGGTGACTTCAACCTGCACAGATAAACAATGTGTGCCTAAAATCATCAGGCACAAGTATTTAGGTCAGATCAGGTTTTTATCTTCCCTCCACATCACCTGGCAGTTCTTCCTTGACAGTCTCTTTGCTTCTTTAGACCCCTTTGTCAGACTAGACAGGAACATCGGGAATCCTTGCCTGATGTGAACCAGACTGGATAGCCAGCCTCACAAAACATTTTTTTAAAAAAAACTTAAAAATCTCTTTCCACATTTATCATAGAGTATTTTCAACTGGATTGCTTTGCAGTGTGGTCTACCAGACTCAATAAAGTGAATTCAGAGAAGAAGGTAATAACTAGGTTTAAAAAAAAAAAAAAAAAGCAAATGATGATTAAAACAGCCAACAGCCAAAACCCTCTGACAAAAGCCACTGTGCTGTGGTGCACTGTCCACCTGTAATCTGAGGACTGGAGGAATGGAGGCAAGGAAATTGTGAGTTTGAAGTTGTACTGGACTACATAGCAAAATCCTGCCAAAGAAAGGGAGTCATCTGGGAGAAAAAGAAGGAGCCAGGGAAAGAGTAAAGAAAGCCAAAAAAGAAAATAACAAAAACAAAGGAAGAAGGGTTGACTGTACTAAATAAGCCTCTGGAAATGAACTCTGGCCTTCTCCACTTCTCAATGCATGTGGGTGCATGTCTACAGCTAAAGATCCCCATGACACATATGCTGGGGCACGAAAGACAGAGCCAGGTAGACAGAGTGGAGTCAATCAACGCCCACAGATTTGTTCTGCACCTCACAGAAGGGACCCAAGTTCATGTGTCTGAGACAGGCACCCATGGTGGGAAGTGAGCATTAGGACTCTCCATCACTTCCAGCAGTGGCACAGACATGTGGTCTGGCCACCTGTGGGCCCCACCACAGCTCAGTTAATGATTTTTCCACAGGGGTCTATGCACTAACTTGTGCATTCAAATGAGAGCCTGTCACACAGACATAAAAGCTTATGCATGAACAGGGCTTGGCGGTTGACTAAAGATACCCACTTCATGGTAGACATAGTTCATTAGTCACCTACCCAACTTTTTATTAAGGCCGGGTTATTGCTTTATGTGTGAGGGAAACTGTGTCCTTTGATCGCAGCCATGGAGATGGGATTAAGTAACAGCAACTCCCAGGCCAGGGCTTCAGCCCCAACCCCTCCCTCGCTGTACCACCTTGACCAGGCCATCCCCTTTCAGCCTCCAGCGCTGTTGCTGTAAAGTGAGACAACTTTGGACTAGACAGACCTTAAAGTTGTTCCTTATGGCCATGCTCATGGCCTCTGATTCTCCTGGAAGCACTAAGTGGTCAACATTCGATAGTTCTGTCCAAATTTGAAGTTAAAAAACGTCTCCTTTCAATGTGTTCTTGGCAAAGTTGAGTCTGGCTTTGCCAAAACTGAATTCAGACACTCAATGGCTGGTCCTTCTCCAGTGTCCCTTTCCTTGAAAGCCTAGTACTAAGCTTTTCTTGACTACCATCACCAAATGCCATCAGAGCTGGCCCATGCATAGCCACGGAGGGCTGACAGAAACCAAATGTTTGCAACTACAAAGGCATGCCTCTTGCCTTCTGAGTTCCCCAGGGAAGCTTCCTGGAGTCATCTTCCCAAGGAAGATGCCAGACAGAGTGTCCTTACAGACATGTCAGACCAGCACAGCGGGTGCCAGAGCAAAGTAAACACCCAACAAATTTCCTTAATAGAGTTAACACGCATCATCATAAAACATTTTTCAAAGATTCACAACCCAAACAATTTTTAAAATATACTATAAAAGGAGAGGATTTTGATGGATTGGAAAAAAAAAAAAAAAGCATGTGTTTCATCGGATATAATTCTATCATCCAAAACAAAAAGGTTCCCAACAGACCAGGAAAACAGAACTAAGTGGTGCTCTGTGGGTCTGTTTTCTCACATGCCAGTGAGATAGCCGTTGTCTACAATGTCTGAAAGCTAAGACATTAGCCTGAAGACACTAGGTCTCCAAATAAAAAATAATCAAATGAGAATTTTGTCCTTAAAATCACAACTTGGCTGCCATACTTCCATAAGCCCATCTGGTACCTTCATCTTACATGTATCAGAGGCCAAACACATCACCTCCAAGTACCCTGTTCTAGCTGATTTTGACTGCTGTGATAAACACTATGACCAATAGAAACCTGGGAAGAAAAGAGCGTACTTCATCAAAAGGGCTTACGTCATCATCGCACCCCTTAGTCCATCCTGAAGGGAAGTCAGGGTGCAAGGCAGGAACCTGGAGGCGAGAACTGAAGCAGAGGCCATGGTAGAACTCAGCTTCCCAGCTTACTCACCTTACTTGTTTTACTTCATTTTTATCTTTTTTATTTTATTTTATTTTATTTTATTTTATTTTATTTTATTCATTCATTCATTCATTTATTTATTTATTTATTTGTTTGTTTGTTTGTTTGTTTATTTATTTATTTATTTTGGGTTTTTCAAGACAAATTTTCTCTGTGTAAACCCAGCTGTTCTGGAACTTGCTCTGTAGACCAGGCTGGTTTCAGAGATCTGACTTCCTCTGCCTCTTGAGTGCGGGGATTAAAGGTAATTACCACCACCACCAACAACGTCACCCTATTTTCTTCTACAACCCAAGACCACCTGTCCAAAAGTAACACCACACACAAGGGGCCGAACACTCCCACATCGATCATTAGTCAAGAAAATGCTTCACAGACTTACCTATAGACCAGTCTTATGAGGGCATTTCTCAGTAGAAGTTCCCATCTCCCATGCTCTATAGCATATGTCAAGTTGATAAAACATTGACTGGTAAAGACTTTAAGAACCATTGCTGAAAAGTTCCTTTAAAAATGGGGGTTGAGGCCAAGCATAGTGGCACACACCTTTAATCAGCACTTGGGAGATAGAGGTAGGCACATCTCGGTGAGTTCAAAGGCAGTCTGGTCTACAGAGTGAATTTCAGGGCAGTCTAAGCTACTCAGAGAACCACTGTCTCAAAAAAGGAGTGGGGTGGCATTGAAAAGGAACTGACCTGGCTACCCAGCACATATCTGTCACATTTCTACAGGGACAAAATCCCAATTAGTGTTTCTTCACTTTGTCATACCCAGTGACTTACACGATGCCAATTTCCTGAGAACTGAAGGAACCAGTACCTTTTTTGAGTGCTTCTCTGTTTTCTTGAGGTTCAGATGCAGTAGACTCTGATGCTAAGATCTTGCCTGCTTTCATGCAGAGGACTGGAGCTACCCCCCCCCCACCCTGCTTGCTCTTTCCCGAAGTTTCTAGCTTATCTTCCCTCTTCTATTTCTCCCAGCCACTTTACAAGCCAGGTCATTTAACCAGAAGCATCAGTGAAGCATGGCTTGCATAGACTGCAGGGGAGTGATGGGCAGAGAAGGAATCCTTGGCTTGCTGCTTGGGACTGACAACAATGAATCCTTCCTTAATCTGGCTTGCAGCAGAGGACACTCCATTCTCTTCCCAACAGCAATCAAGTTCTGCTTTTGCTAGGCCATGCTATTTTCTTTGTCAGCCATGCTTCCTTCTTGGTCCATGTTGTTGAATGGGACTAAGCCCAACTCCAAGGTTACTATGTTACAAGGTTACAGCCAGCAAAGGCATGGATCTCTCTGTCCAGAGTGGTCAGATCAAAGAGCTCATTACACTAAAACAAGCCACAAAGAACTCCAGGCAGGCTCCAGCAACTATAGAATGGAACCTCTCTCTGTCCCCAGGAGCCAGGCTGGTGGAAGGGTCTGTAAACTGCATCCCTCCCTAAAGGTGACAGGACACAGAAGAGCAGAAAAGAGTAAGTCCATGCAGAATGCTACCACCCCAGCCCCTTCCCTTACACGTGAGGAAAGAGCTACATTTTTTTTTTTCTTTTCTCCTTTTTCACACTAAACCCCATGTCTTTTAGTTGAAGCGAGGGCCTCTTGCAGTTAGAATTATCCTAGGCAGTATCTGAACCATCACTCCCATTTCTGTGGGCTCCTTCAGCACTTTCAGGGGACAGGCTGCCTCTCCTTTAGTCCTTACCCTGGACTATGAGAGTCCTGATGTCTTCCCAGTACAAACAGGCAAGGACAGGAACCAGCTGAAGACTGGTACTTTCTATATCCGTTCCAACTTCTTCAAATGGCTGGGGAGAGTTCAGCCCTTTCAAGACGCTGAAGCGAGTGGTGTGGATCCAGTGGAGAGGTCCAGTTCTGTTGCCCTTCGTATGGAAACCGACACCCTAAATAGACAGTACACAAGAGTGACTAACTAAACAATTCACTGTAAGAGCCCACCTGTGTACCCAAAGGGAAGCAATGCTTCAAACAGAGGTGAAAGGCTGGAGGCCATTCCACATAGACTTCATGATTACACAGAACCCAAAAGAAGCATTAGGGAAGTGAACGGGAAAAGAAGATTCTGGGCAGAGGAAAGAGCAGGTGCAGATGCAAAGACCCTGAAGTGGGAAGCTATACACTGAAGGAACATGGAGCTGTCCAATGAGGCTGAAGCCCTGGGCACAGGGAAGTGACTAGATGGGGACAAGGAAGAGGTGTGTGTGTGTGTGTGTGTGTGTGTGTGTGTGTGTGTGTGTGTGTGTGTGTGTGTGTGTGTGTGTGGTGTGTGTTATCTCCATGTAAAGGCATCCAGGGTTTTTAAGTAGAGTGACATGACAGTACTGGGGATTGTTTGAGCACAGGGCATACATCTGCTAGACACTTGTATTTGTGTTTTCTATAACAACCTGCTGCAGTTATAGCAGTTTCTTCCTGTTTGAGGCAGAATCTTGCCAAATTCTCCAGAATGGTCTTATTCTAGAGGCCGGGCAGTACTTGGATTGCATTCGTAGGCTGCCATGCCTGGCTGTGCATGTGGAGCATCAATCCTTCCAAAGGCTCAGCTTCATCACATGACTCCATCAGAGCAGTCTGGAGTCTGGAGACGGACCAAAGCCCTGTGTCCTCTCAACCCTGGGGAATAGAGGATCAATAGAAAAGGCACATTTGCTGCAAAGGAATTACTGGATTATTCTTTGATTGACACTCTCTATTCTCTGCCCTTTCTGTTTGCCTTCCTCCCGTGGCCTTTGTGGAATGGTTGCACAATCTGTAATGATATTCAGGCAGAAATCGACCTGCCATGTGTGTTGCAGAGCTCCAAACTAGGGATTGCATCATCGCTTTCAAAAATGTCTGAGCAAGACCGTTCAGCAGATTCCAGAAACCTTTGAACCCCTGTTTGTTGGCCATTGTAATTTATGTTTTTTTGTAATGTTCTGAACCATTTGTACCTTAGATTATTAATCTATAACCAAACACGGCTCTGGCTGGACAAACCTTCTTCCCCAATTAAGGGAAGCCAGGAACATGATCCAATCTGTTAGGCTCTCCTAGAAATCTGTCAATAAACTCATTTGAAATCTTTATTCTTGTGTCTCCTTCATATTTCATTGGATGTTCTCAAGATAAGGTCAAAACTACTGTGTCATTCATGTTCACTACCCATCAAGCCTGTCCCAAGAGCTGAATTCAGAAACATTTTCTTTTTCCACATTCTGACACAAAAAAAGCCAAAAAAAAAAAAAGATTGCTCATAGCTACTGCCTTTCTATTTGTAAATGAAAGTGTGTTGTAATGCCAAATGCCCCTTTTACCATACTCACATTATAAATTAATAAACATTCATGATGGCTATAATATTAATAAGCTGTAGAAAGATAAGAAAAGCCTAGATTTAGTCTAAAAAAAAGAGTCCCCCCATGCAGAGTGGCATATTGAGCAAGCTTTACCAGCCTGTACCGAGTTGATCACTCTTCTGAGTATGAGACTTTGTTCTCCAGGCCCTTGTCTGTTCAGTTTGGACAACAGCAGAAGATATCTCATGAAAGGTCTCCTCTGATCCTTCAGGGAATATTAACTGAGCACCTACTATGTTCCTAGCATGTCCACAGTCAGTGGGTTGCCAAGCCCATGTCATTTTGAAGTGTTTTCCCTGGAGAAGAAAGCTTAGCCAATAAGCCAAGAGACTATGTCAGAGGTGATGTTGTGACAGAAAAGTCATAAGGATAAGACAAAGGCAGAAAAGAAGGGTATACGGAGAAAGGGGCTAGATGACAGGGAGGAGGAAATGAGGAAGATGAAGAGAAGAAAGGAAGGAGATGAGAAAGGTGGAGAAGAAATAAGCAAGGACAACCACGATGGTGATGATGATGGCGATGATGGCGATGACGGTGGATAATGATGGCGATGACGGATGATGATGATGGCAATGATGATGATGATGATGGCGATGATGGATGATGATGATCATGATGATGGCGATGATGATGATGGCAATGATGATGATGACAATGATGATGATGACGATGATGGATGATGATTGATGGCGATGATGATGATGACAATGATGATGATGGCAATGATGATGGTGATGATGACAATGATGATGATGGCAATGATGATGATGGTGATGATGATGATGACAATGATGATGATGGCGATGATGGATGATGATGATGGCGATGATGATGATGGCGATGATGATGATGGTGATGATAGATGATGATGATGGCGATGATGATGATGGCTATAATGACTATGGATGATGATAATGATGGTAATGATGATGATAGCAATCGAAAGCAAAGTAAGAAAAGTCACATGGACTTCAGATGAGTCTTCAGTCTCCAAAGAGCCAACATTTAAATACAAATATTACTAAGAAGAAAGGAGTGGATTCAGGAGGATGACTAATGAGAAGACACCTCAGAAAAAAAATCACTGTTAAGGCGGAGAAGGGAGGCAGACAATGGGAATGGTGTTGAAGGTGGACAGGGGTAAAGTCAGGACCCTTCAGGTCAGAATAAACAATTTGGACTTTAGCCTAAATCAATGACTTGTCAATATAATCCTTGGACCAGAGGTTAAATTAAACGACAATGGAGAAACTTGGAGTAGAAATTTTTAACTTACAGATCATATAGTATAGACATCCAGAAGTGACTAGACCCTGATCCTGTTGATCATGTAGTAAGGATGGGCAACATGGCAGCAGGTTCACATGACAGTTGCTTATCACAGGGCACTGACCCAGAAGCAATGCTAGAAAGCCAGAAGCAGGGTCACTTAACCCATAAGGCCCAAACCCTAGCCTTGCACAACTACCTTCTGTCAGGAGTGCCCCAAAAACTAGGGTTTAAATAAGATAGTAGTTTATTTTCTTGTATGGCCCAGAACTAAAATGGCACCTCAGTGGTATCAAGGATGCATACCCTCTGTCCCACATTGCCTTCTGCCAGCTCTAGCACTTAGCTGCTCTCTCAGCTTGCTGCAAGGGTTTCAGGGAAATGTAGTTTTAATCTTCCCAACTATTGGCTAAAGCAAAACTTTTCTTATTCTAAAAGGATTTTAGGAGGATAATTTTAGTCTCTGCCAACACTTCCAACCTTGGGCAAAAGTAGCTTTAGATATTTTTAGCCCATAGAGAAGCTTTCTGTTCTCAGAGGATCTATATATTAGCAATTAAATGATTAAATAACTAAGAAATAGAGTAAATTGACACATCATAGTATATAGACAATTTTTCTCCATGCATTCCTCAAATCTGTGCTATCCACAAATAGCAGCTTGTTTGCATGTATTAAAATAACTGCATGAGCACAGCAGCACATGAGCACAGTGGCACATGAGGGCAGCAGCACATGAGGACAGCAGCACACGAGCACAGCAGCACATGAGCACAGTGGCACATGAGAACAGCGGCACAAGAGCACAGTGGCACATGAGGACAGTGGCACATGAAGACAGTGGCACATGAAGACAGTGGCACATGAGCACAGCGGCACATGAGGACAGTGGCACATGAGCACAGTGGCACATGAAGACAGTGGCACATGAGCACAGTGGCACATGAAGACAGTGGCACATGAGCACAGTGGCACAGGAGAACAGTGGCATATGAGCACAGTGGCACAGGAGAACAGTGGCACATGAAGACAGTGGCACATGAGGACAGTGGCACATGAGGACAGTGGCAAATGAAGACAGTGGCACATGAGCACAGTGGCACATGAGGACAGTGGCACATGAGCACAGTGGCACACCCCTGTAGTCCCAACATTTAGGCTGAAGCAAGGGAAGCATGATTTTGAAGCCACCATAGGCTACATAGGGAAACTTTGTCTCAAGTACAAAGACTAGAAGGTAGAGAGGTGGCTCACTGGTTAAGTCCATTGACTGCTCTTCCAAACGACCAAAGTTCAGTTCCCAACACCCACATGGTAGCTCACAGCTATCTGTAACTCAAGTCTCTGGGTATCTGGGGACCCCAGGCAAACACATGGAACACATACATGCACACACTCAGGCAAAACACTCATACATATAAAATAAAAATAATTAAATTTTTCTTTAAAAAGAACAAGAGTAAGCAACAGGAAACCATGAACAAATGGGCTATTTCTACACTTAAGGTCTCTCTTGGAGCTGTTTTCCCGGAAAGAAAAACAGATTTACATTCTTAACAGTAGAATAAAGTTCCGAGCCCTCTTTCCCTTGCATTGATAACAATTTCAAGTCAGGTTTTATGGACTCAGAGTGTCCTTTTGAATATGAAAATTCACTCAAAAATATATACCTTTAAGAATTGTCCCGCGCCTTCTTTGCCCGCAAACAAGACGCAGTACAACAGGATCCTTCTGCAGCAGGTTTATTGAAGCTTCACACACTAGGGCAAAGAACGGAAGACCCCGAGCCTCCCAGGCAGGCCGCTTTTATAGGCAACATTGTTTATCTCTGACGTGGGCCTTTCCCATTGGTCAGCACACCCTCACCCGATATGATGTATCTGTCTGGGGGCCAGGCTTCTTGCTGGAAAATTACAAGGTGTCATGCGCAGTGACTTGTTTACTAAGGAGCTTCCTTAAACCGCTTAGTCATGGGCCGGATACAGGCGCTGTCTTTAGGGTGCAGCTGGCTCCCTACATCTCCCCCTTTTCTTATATTTAAAATGAGGGAGGCTATCCAGTGGATGGAAACAGAGGTTTGTCCTCCCAAAACTTTTGGGGACTATGTACAAAGGAGACATTCCTGATGCGTCCACCAGGTACACCTCCCGACCAGCCCGGCACCTTTGTGGGAGATGGGATTTGTGTGCCCTGCCCATATGCAGACAAACATGTTCCATGGATCCCCTCAAACTCTAAGGTGGAACCATTGCAGTGCTTAGCCTTACAATCCACATGGAAACTATAACAGGTATGTTCTAATGAGGTGCAATGGCAATTAAGCCTCTCAGTGCAAGAGCCATACCTATACAGTATACACAATCAACCCTGCTCAATTCCAAGCAATAGGCCAAAGCCTGCCCAAACTTTCTCACCAATCAGGGAGAGGCATACCTTCCGCAAGGTTAGGTGACCACAATCAGTCAAGCTTAAAATTTTTGCTCATTCAGAGCTGCCAGCCAAATCGTAGGGGATTGTCCATCTTCAATAGCTATTAAGGCTTGGGTCAAAATTGTCCTTTCTCTCTTTTTGGATGCTCGCATCTGGCAAATCAGCCAAAGACTGCCTCCGAATCTCACGACCATGAGGATCCCGAGGGTTCCCATGCCGGCCCATTCCTTCAGGTACGAAACGGCTGAGGAAATCCATGTGGAAAGGATCTCTGTTAAGGACAGGTCCAGACGGGTAGAATTAATCTGAACGATGGCAACGCGGAGCTCTCGTAGCGTCTGCTCAAACTCTGAAGACCAATTCTGTAAGATAAACTGAGAAAGGCTTTTCGACAAGTTAGCTGCCCTAGAAAATTTTTCATACTGAATGGAGGTAACACAAAGTCCAGGGAGCTTTTGTTCACATCCCAATTGGGCCATTTGCCATAAAATGTCTAATTGTTCTTGTACCAAATCAATACGCTGGTTAACCAGCATAAGTCCTCCTTGAATTTGGGTATTAGTGGATGCTTGCTTATCTAAGGCCATTGTTACCGAGGCTGATAAATTATTAATAGCCCGAGCAGTTTGCACGGTGTTGGAAAGGGCGAGGGCTGAAGCAGTTGCTGTGGCCCCTACAGCCGCGACCGCAACAATCCCAACAATTATAGCAGAAATGCCAAAATCTCTTTTAGGTCGAAACAAACTCATGCTGCTAGGAGCCTCAACCGGCACAGGCACAAATCGTGGCATGCGAGTCACCATCGCAAAGGAATACTTCTGAGCATCCCAACAAAGGGTATAAAAGCAGGTGCTCTGGGCACACTCTAAAACATCTTTATCTATAGAAACATTACTTACAATCCAAATAAAGTGTGGCCACATACACACGGGGGCAGCCGATATTGCTTGTTTAAAGACAAGTTGTTCTATAAAAGGAGCAATGGAGTCAGGGTCTCCAAAGATCCTTCCTGCTGCCTCCATCATACGTGCCACAAAGTCTGCAAATGGTTCATTTGGTCCCTGGATAATCTTAGTAAGCTGATTGCTACCCTCTCCTTTTTTAGAGAGTGCTTTCCAAGCACGAATGGCTGTGGCTGAAATTTGAGGGTAAATCCCCCAAGGAAATTGGGTCTGTTGTGTAGCATACTGTCCTTGCCCAGTCAGCATCTCAAAGGTCCATTCCCTCTGTTCAGGGGTTATGGCCGCAGCATTTACTCTAGCCTGTTCTTGAGCTATCTCATGCCATAGAGCCTTCCACTCTAGATACTGACCCATGCTTGACAGGGAAGCTTTAGCCACCGTCTGCCAGTCTGATGGAGTCAGGTTCCACAAGGCAAGCCGATCAAGTTGTGTAACAGTGAAGTTGGCATTTACACCAAACTTGCAGACAGATTCTGCAAGCTCTTTAATCTGACTAAATTCTATTGGGGCATAAACCTGATCATTATTTTGGCCCTCATATACCGGAAATGCTAAACTAAGTTGTCGCCTCGTGGCCTCCGGCAGAAAAGAAAAGTTTGTAGCACCGCTCACACCATAAGGAGGAGGAGCTGTAGGAGGAGGTCTGTGCATTCGCTGGCTTTCTGCCTTGTGCCTGTTCTTTCTGATTTGGTTACGAGGAGGATCATCAGGGTAGTATCTCTCTGCCTCATATTTGGCTGCCTCCTCTTCCAAATCAAATTCATCTCCTGGGTCTAGTGGGTCTTCCTCATCTATATGGCTGGATTTAGAGGAAGAAATGGAAGATTCTATTTCATCCCTGATCTCTAAATTAGCCAATTCTTTCCAGGGGAAGGTAAGTTTGGTCTCTTTCTTTCTTCTAACCTCTGAATTTTTCTCTGAATTTTTCTCATAATTTTTCTCGAAACTTTTCTCCCCCATACCAGTACCGGGGGGTCCTTTTTCCTTATGTACAGTTTCCTTGGGGCGCGCTCCCAATCTCTCATCCCGCTCGGTTTCTGATAGGCTATCCTGAACCTCTCTCAACATTATCTGTCCCTCCATGACCACTGGCAAGCAGGACTCATCCTTTAGAACCAAACCTAATCCTGCCAAAACCTTCTGCCAGTAAGCACTAAAAACCAAACCTCAGTCAGGGACCATACCTCTCCGAGCGAACACTCTGCAGTTCTGAATCCTCCTCGTCACCGAGGGGTCTCCGCTGGTGCAGCTGATGTTGTCTTTCCCGGGTTTCAGCACCACTTGTCCCGCGCCTTCTTTGCCCGCAAACAAGACGCAGTACAACAGGATCCTTCTGCAGCAGGTTTATTGAAGCTTCACACACTAGGGCAAAGAACGGAAGACCCCGAGCCTCCCAGGCAGGCCGCTTTTATAGGCAACATTGTTTATCTCTGACGTGGGCCTTTCCCATTGGTCAGCACACCCTCACCCGATATGATGTATCTGTCTGGGGGCCAGGCTTCTTGCTGGAAAATTACAAGGTGTCATGCGCAGTGACTTGTTTACTAAGGAGCTTCCTTAAACCGCTTAGTCATGGGCCGGATACAGGCGCTGTCTTTAGGGTGCAGCTGGCTCCCTACAAAGAATCACTAGCCCAGCACTGTCATAACTATATTCATGAACATTTGATCTAAGACCCACTTTGTTGTTATATTATTAAGTGTTTGAATCATTACTCTGTTCTACTCAACAAGTTTGGAGTACGTGGAGAGAAATTGGTAGGAGTAGAGGGAGGGAAATCCGTAATTAGGATAAATTATTAGAGAAAAACATTTTCAATAATAAGAGAAAAACACAAGTGTGGAGTCTTTACTAATTGTGTATAGCAGTGTTGCAGAATATTTTGTTTACATTGTAAAGATGTGACTTTGCCTAAGGCACCTTCTGGGTAGTTTAATAAATAACTGAATAGCCAATGGCTAGGCAGGAGAGGACAGGTAAAATTTCCAGGGAAAGAGAGGAAGAGGAGGAGGAACCCAGGCATTCGGGGGATTTTGCCAATAGACTTGCAATAAGTCAGATTTGCTGTACTGAGAAGAGGTAAAAACCATGTGGAAGAACGTAGATTAATAAAAGCAGGTTAATTAAGTTACAAGAACTACTGGGAGAGACCAAAGTTGAGGCTAAGCTTTCATAATTAATAATAAGTCTCTATGTCATTACCTGCAGGCTGGCAGTATCAATGAGAAAGTACAGCTGCACAGTACTCTAGCATCGGACAACTGTTCTCTGTCTATGTTTAAATACATCAAATAAGACAATGTCTACAAAGTCGGGACAGAATCAACTTTAAGCAATTAACCTGAAGGTTTATCTAATGTAGGCAGACTGGATCTTGAAGATCTTATGTTAAATCACAGAAATAGCTCTAGAGCTGAAGTCAAGGGCAAAACAAAATATCCTGACTCGTCTGAAGACTTTCAGCCCTTCTCATCTGACTTTCTCATCTGCAAATTGAGAGATGAGCTAACTTTACACTTCTAATGCCTGGTGTAGTGCTGCCACTTCAATATGGCTGTCCTGAGCAGACATCACTAATTGATTACAGCATTTCTATCTAAGAACTAAGGCCTAGTTTCAGATCCTCTCAGTATAATCCTCATTCTCTGACCAGGGTTAAAGGAAAAGAAGAAACTGTGTCAATATCCCCTGAAGCAAATGATTTCTAGAATCTCTACTAGAGTGAACAGGTTAGAATCTGATAAATTACAAAACATAACAAAGAAAAGCTTAAGTTCAGTCAATATGTTAATCTGAAATATGACAATTTGCAATTTGTATTTACTCTGGCCTTCAAATGTGAAAGTCAATCTTACTGACCTTTGCTAATTAAAAAAAGAAGGTCCCCTTTGAAAAGAGTGATGTGTGAATTCCTTTACCTTGAAGCAGGGGTTTATAGAACATGAATGTAAATTATATGCAAATACGCTTTGGGGACCTTCCTAGTTTTTACAACTAAACTCAACTTCTAGGAAAATGGGAAAGAGGCTATTTCCCAGGAGGTAACTGGGAAAGTTTTCAAATGCCTTGAGAAAATTACATTTCACCATAAAAAAAGCTAGCACCATTATTAAATGAAGGTTTTCTCTGCAGGGTGAGGGTGTGTTGGGTAAATCTCTGCCCCTAAAACAATACCTCCTGGATAACTGTCCCTGCCTGACATGGGCCTGAACCAAGGTGAAGGATAACCAATGCACAGTGTTAAGAGCCCTGGCTGTGAGCATACTCTCTTGCTTGAGTTGCTGATCACATTAAGGAAGGGGCGCATGGCTAAGGCTTGGTCTTGTTCAGTCTGGGAGATCTTCACTGTGCTGAGTTGTTCTTACTTGGACCAGATGACTAGGGATCATCCCTGGCTCCTTGTCTCCAACAGGCACCAAGTCACAACTCTCGAAACAGTTCATCCCTACAACATCAAGACCAATGACAGGTTCTTCTTCTGTCTTCTGGGTCTGCGTCCTGTATTCTTGTTGTTATGATTTGCTCTTCCAAACTTCCTCTAGGGAACTTAACCCTAAGGGCTGATGGTCTTCAGAATCCAACGTTTTTTGGATTAGATCATGAAATGATTAAATCATGAAAGCACTAATCTTAGGATGGGACTCACATCCTGTAAGAGAATCTTCAGGAAATTGCCCAAGTCTTGGGTCCCTTTCACCGTGGAGGGACATAGTACTTATCCCTTCCAGAAGACACAGAAACACAGGGTCATCCTGGAAATAAAGTCAAGCTTTTCCTAGGTGCTGAAGCTGCTGGTCCTCTGGACTGGTCCTTCCCAACCTCCAGAAAATTCCTATTATTTATTAAAGACCCAGGTTATGATCTGTTGTTATAGCAACAGAAAAAAAGCATCTACTTCCTGTCATCTCCCTGGAGGAGTGACAGAGAATGCCCATCTCTCTCAAGAAATTGAGATATATCCACACAGGCTCCCTGTATTTTGGAAGTGGACAATATCTATCCGCAGGAGATACACTCAGTTGGCACCTGCACTTTGGACTGTTTTTCTCACAACTTCTGGTGGAGGAGGAGAGCCTGAGGAGCTAGCTAACTTGCAGGCTCTGATTCCAGAGATGGTGGGAGGGGATTAACAAATCTGATGAAGAGAATAAGTATAGCTACTCAATTGTCATAAATGCCATCCTCAGGAAAACTGTAAATTTGTATTCTCAGAGAGGAAACGTTGCTTCTACACCCAGACGAATGCTCACCTCTGTCCTGCCAGATGTTCTCCTACAGGCTCTTTTACCTTTCCCAAAGCATCTTTTTTTTTCTACCTTTGGTTTCCACTTCTTTTCCCCTGTAAGGCAGGCACGTGGACCCAGATTCTAACCACTCCTGTGTGCTCAGCATTCAGTTCTCCAGTGTACATGTTTCTCAACATGTTAATCAATTGTGTATGGTTTTCCCTGTCACTCTGTCTATTGCTGGGTTAGTTCACATGCCTCTGGACATATAGCTGAAACAGGAAAACTCATCTTCCTCCACAATACCATGTTCCTGGGTGGTATTGCTGCTTCATATAAAAAAAAATTATACTGAGCCTCTAGGGCATATGCTCTACTGCAGATCAGGGGGAAATGATATAGGACGGTACTAACCAACAAATGAAAGGTTATAGGTCACAGGCTGTGCCCAATTCTGGTGTTGGCATTGCCCTCACTTTCCAATCTTTCTGGAAGTAGGAATAGCTGGAACCAGGACCAAGGAAAGAAGAAAACCAAAGTAAGTCTCTAAAAGGGTCCAGCTCCACTCAATTCACTGACAAAGGTTTTGGAGAACCTGTTAAGGACAGGGTTTGGAGAGGAAAGTCTTGGGTATATGTCAACATGACAGACTTAGCAAACACATCTAGAGAGGTATCACGTTGTGGTTTATGATTGCATGTACCGGTAGCCAGCAGACAGGCCTCTGCATCTGGGTGCAGTGAGGGAGTTAAGAGACACACAGAACAATAGGAAAGAGACACAGGATGGGCTCATGTAGAGGGACTTTATAATAATGAGGACAGGGGAGATGGATGGATGGATGGATGGATGGATGGATGGATGGATGGATGGATGGATGGAGAGAGAGAGAGAGAGAGAGATGAAGAGCGCATGTCCTCTGGCAAGGTGTCAAGAGAGAACAAGAGGAGAGATTGAAGGTGGGAAGCCTTCTGAAGTGGAGCTTGATGTCAGAACACTAGGCGGGCCAGGTTAATTACTATTGGCTAGAGCTCCAGGAAATAGATCTGAATCCTAATAGGACACTGCTCTAAACTTGAATTTCAAGTACTTTTCGCATAAATGTATACCAGGCAGGAGTTAAAATACATTTATTGCAAGAAGCTATTATCATTGTTAGTTTCAAAGCTAAATTTAATTGGATGATGTATTTTACTCTACATGGGGTGAATCTACCTTCAAAGAGGACTCCAAGCGTCTCTTGGTAATCACTCAACTGAGAGTCTTAAAAACAGTGCTCATGCCTGGGTCCCCTTTTGAGGTATGTTTGCATTGCTATGGCTGAGTTTTATTTGACAGACTCAAAGAAGGAGAACTGATTTTGGCTCAGAGCTCCAGAGGGCTCAGTTCGTATTTGTTTGGCCCCACACAGGCATAGACTGAAGATGCATGTAAGGAAGCACGTTAGACTATCAAGGGATGGGTTAAAGAGATGGAAAGGCCAGTCATTGAGTTCAAAATGCTCAATGACTGACTGTACTTCCCAGCTTCCCTTGTAAGCGTTTCCTCTTCTATGAATGTGGCAGCTGGCTTCTTCCTGTGAGGAATTTCTCTCATCCACACACACATAATGTAGACATTCCTCATCTGCCTGCTTGGCGAGGGACATATATCCCATTCATTGACGTGGTTGAGATCTGAGATGTCCCCCTCAGGATTTTTCTGCCAATAAACACTTTTAAAAGGTCAGGACTCCCCCCCTCCCACCTTTTCTGCCTTCCTTTCCCAAAAGTCTAATGAGGACTGCTGTTCAAATCGGTGTGGCCCGGAACAGAGGGCAGTCGGGAAGTGGGTCCCTGGATAACATACAATGACCCACCCCTAAGGACCCACTCCATCCGACTAGTGCCTACCTCCTAAATTTCCAGAACCAGCTGGAAATCGTGTTCCAAACATGAATCTGTGGGGACTATGTTAGCCTCAAGCCATCACGGTCTCATCTCCAGAGACACAGAATTTGGGTTCATTCTGTCACTAGGGAGTTTGAAAACTCCCGGGGATGATTTGAAGGCAGGGCTCCTTAGTTAGACTGACTTAGTCTGACCCACTAAAGTTGTATCTCCTTGGGAGAACTTTCAAAGGGACCAAAATATTTATGAAGGTTAAAGGAGGTAGGTTGTGATAGCTAAGGGAAACATGTTTGCTGGGATGGGAGGGAGTCAGGGATTGTTGCGTGGGGAGTGGGTGAGGTGACCACACACACCACCATCACCACCACTTTACCCGCTCTCAAATGTCATAGTTCATTTTTTTTAATTAATTAAAACTAAAACATAGACACACACACGGGGGGGGTGCATAAAGGAGCATTTAATAATTGTGACCCTCAGTGAGGTCTGGTTAGCAAATAGTGACCAAATCCCCAGTTTCTGCACCCCAGTCCAGCGCCAATTCGCCGGGGGCGGGGGGGGGGGGAGATCCGTGGGACCTGGCTGTGCCAGTATAGTCACTGGTAGTGAGCTCATCACTTGTTTCAATAAATTAACCCCTGCCATACTGAACTGCACGCAGCACGGGGCGGTCCCTCGCCGCGGGTGGGGACGAAATCCTCGCCGCATGCACGGGAAGCTTCACGAAACAGGGCCAGTGGGTCGCGCCGAAAATCGCAGCTCTCCGAGGCTTCGGAGTTCCTCGAAGGGGGAAGCCGGCGCGGCGGCCAGCATCAATTAGCAAACGGTGAACTAATAAAGAAAACCGAAAGCCGATCCTCGGCCAGAGAAGGTGCTGGCCGCGGCCTGCAGTGACTCTCTGTGTGTGTGTGTGTGTGTGTGTGTGTGTGTGTGTGTGTGTGTGTGTGTGTGTGTGTGTGTGTGTGTGTGTGTGTGTGTGTCGTTTTAGATAAGAACTTTATTCTGCATGTGGTAATTAGGGCCCCAAGGGGTTGCAATTTTTATTTTGGTGTGTGTGTGTGTGTGTGTGTGTGTGTGTGTGTGTGTGTGTAGTTTTAGATAAGAACTTTATTCTGCATGTGGTAATTAGGGCCCCAAGGGGTTGCAATTTTTATTTTGTTTTCTTTTCTTTTTCCCCCCGGGGTTGGTTAGTGGAAGGAGGAGGCAGCTCAAATTCCCACACATCTGGGCACATAGATACAGCCACCAATTTCCTGTCGGCGCCACTGGTTTCTTTCGAATTACTTGCTAAGTAAATGATTGTTATAAAACGATGAAGATTCGGTCAATCAAATTAACCCCTTTTGTCCATTACCTCCCTCCCCCAGCTCAGTGGTCCCCTTCATTTGCCTAAACTCCTGGCTCGGGACAATGAGTTCCATCTCCGAGGCCCCAGCTATGTTCAAACTGGCCCAGTGTAACCTGAGCGAGAACCCAAGGCCCCCAATTGTTTTGCTAATCAAGATTATTGGCCCATTGAGATGTGAAGGCGCAGCCTGGCTGACAAAAATTGTCAGTTTCCCATGAAATAGTTCACTCAGTTTAGCCTGGGTGCGGGCAACTATTAGCATATAAATGAAGATTCTCCCTCCTCGGCCCCTCCCCCTCCCCATCCGCCTCCCGTCGCAAAAGGATGCGAAGAAAATATAAACACTCCCGCCCCCAGCTCCCAAGCCTGGAGAGCTTAATCCCGCCAGCCCCTCTCCGGAGTCTGGAAATCTCTGGGCATTGGGCTCAAAAACTGTCTCTGGAAGAGGCTCATTTGCACAAAGCTACTTTTAAAGCCCGTGCTGCCAGGGCCTAGTCCCCTGCTGACAGCAAGGGATACTAGCTGCCCAAATGGCCCTGTGAATGCCAGGGCCGACCTCCAACACAGTGTTGGGGACAGTGGCAAAGCCAAGCATGACTCAGAGGTCAGCCACCCAGACCACTGGCTGGCTGGACCGCCACTCCCTGGCTGGTTTCTGGGATGAGGGTGGGTTGGGCATGGCCTGACAGAGCTGAACGGAAGGAACAAAGAGAAAGTCCCCTCTTCCTGTCTTCTGGTGAAGACTTGGGGCCACAGGGGGGAAAGTGAATATTTTATTGTATTTGCATGTCACTTATAATGATGCAACTTATCATCTCGGTCACGTTGGTATAAATAAATCACCAAGGACACAATGAAATCATTTTTCATGTCTATAATTTTACATGGAGGACCAAGATTAAAATATATGTAAATGTATATAAATATGAGCATAAATGCGGTTTTAGCCAACTGGAGCTGACTTCATATCTATGAGCTTTGTGGGAGGTGATCCTGAAGGTAGAAAGTATTCTGAGGTCCTCTTCCAGAAGGATCTTTCAATCTAGAAGTTATCCTTTTTGCTACCCGAACACAAGCAGGTAGAGCTTTCTTGGCTCTTGGGCCATTCTACCTCCTCCATCCACCCTTTTGAACTAAGACTTTCCCGTTTCTCCTGTTACCTGCCAGGAAGGGCTGTCTGGTTGCAAAGGGTTCCTAAGTTGCTCACCACAAAGGAAAATCAGGTCCCCTACGCTGCTCTGATCTGTGTCTGCCCATCCAGTGTTTTCCTCTCCAAGATCTCTATGGACTTGTGAGGCTTCTGGCTTGGGGGGGGGGGGGTCCCCGAGAGCCACACTGGCCAAACTCTCAAGGTTATTTCTTAGAATCAGAAATCGTTTTTTGTTGTTGGTTGTTTTTATTTGACATGAGTTCACAGTTTTCATGCTAAGAATATGGATAGCGGTATCTAGGACTTTCACCACGGAATCTATAGAAATAAGATACGATTCATTCATTGAAAGTTCTAGAAGCAGGCCCCCCTGTACCTTAACTGCTTCTCCATAAACAAGAAAAAACAAGGTTAACTACTAGTAGGTCAAGAAGAAAATACATGATTATGGTTTTTTTAAAGTGCCCAGGCTGTCTGGGACACAGTAAGTGCAATCCATTTGTCAAATCATATGGCAGAAAAATTTAACAAAACATTTTATTTCTTAGCTTAGTTTGTGATTGCTGCTTATAAATAGCAAGGCGGTCTCTATTTCTTGCTAGCAATCTAAGTGTTCTTATTAATCTTGATTCATTCTTCTTGCTGTGGTAAAATACTCTGACCAAAGAGCAAGTTAGGGAAGAAAGGTCTTACTTGGTTTACAGTTCCAGATTTTAGTCTATCATGGCAGGTCACACACAGCCACAGTCAAGGACAGAGAGCAATGAGCGTATCCACACTGCCTGCTAAGTTACTGCCATCTTAATCTCTCATCTCTTTGTATAGTGCAGGACCGCTTGCTTCTTTAATGATGTTCCCCATAATGGGCTGGGTCTTCCTACAGCAAGAGAATCCCCCCTCCAAACACATCCACTGGCCAAACTGATGGAGACAATTACTCGTGCAAACTTTCTCCCCAAGTGATTCTCAATTGTGGCAATTGGACACTTAAAACTAATCACCACATTTATAATTTTCGGATATGGGAGTCAATTTAAAGGAAGACAATAAATTACAGCACAGGGAAACGTGAATGTGGTTATAAAAAACAAAGGCAATGGAGAGATGTCAAAAGTTCTAGTATGACAGTTCAGTCTCGGGAAACTCCCAGAGGTCTCTTCCCAAGACATCAAAACACTTCAGTGGTGTTCAAGTTTTCTCTGCTAATTGTTCATATAACTTTGTCATTTTATGTAGAGTCTGAGTGAATCTTTATCTGAAACTCAACTGTCTATCTCAAAATCCGTTATGCCAAAAGTTGTAACATGCAGTGTGAATGCAGTTGGGAGATAAGAGAGGTCACTGGGAATTCCTTTGCTTTAGTCATACTTACCTCGCTGGGCCAGAGCACCTAGCAAGGATTCAAATTTAGAGAAGCGTTTTCCTTCTCATGGTTTGAGAGGTTTCAGTTCATGAGTCAAGCCTTCTGGTCCTAAACTGTGTGGTGCTGAGCAGTAAGGCAGAAGGGCATGATGGAGCAAACTTCCTTACCTTACAGCCACCGGGAGGAAAGGGCTTGGGTCAAGGTGTGTATTTCTAGGGCACATCCCCAGTGGCATACTTCTTCTAGTGAGGTGGGTATTTCTAGGGCACACCCCCAGTGGTATTTTTCTTCTAGTGAGGTGGGTATTTCTAGGGTACACCCCCAGTGATATGCTTCTTCTAGTGAGGTTTCACCTTCTATTTACCACTGACCACCTTTCAATAATCAATTATTTTATCAGTTCATCAGGGGAATTATCCACTGATGAAGGCAGAGGCTTCATCATCATTCCCTCAAGCCTTCAATATGCAAGCCTTCAATATACATCCTTGGGGATAGTTCTTATCCAAATCATGAGTGGTATAATCTAATAAGAATGATAACCTTATATCCAATAATATTTATAAAAAGAGGGAGTGGAGTCTCAGACCTGGAATCCCAACACACAGAAAGCTGAGACAGAAGAATTCTCCATAGGTTTGTACGTTGTGAAATATTTGTACACTGTGTGAAGATATGTGGCTGGGACGGCTTTATCGAAGAGCTGAATGACTAATAGCTAGGCAGGAGGTATAGGTGGGACTTCCGGTCAGAGAGAGGAAGTAGGAAGAGATAATCAAGATGCCAGAGGACACCAGTGCGACATGGAAGGATTTGCCAGTCAGGAGGTACAAGATAAAGAGAGCTAACACCACGCGATGGAACATAGGTTAGCATAAGTGGGTTAACTAAAGTTACAAGAGTTAGCTGAAACATGCCTGAACTAAAGGGCCAGCTTTTCTAGGTAATAAGAAGTCTCTGTGCTGATATTTGGGCCTGGCAGTGGAAAAGACAGTCCCTTTATATTCAAGGCCAGCGTGGGCTGCATAGTGAGATCTTGTCAAAGGAAAATGAGGAAGAAGTCTGAGGAATATTCAGGCGCAGAGGAAAACCCATCCTTGGCAGCCTTCTGAAAAGCAAAGAAAGGGGCATCAGAAGAATCAACTCCAGGAACTTTGGGTCCTTGATCTTTCAGGCTCCAAACACTTGGGGTTTCTTTTGGTTTGGGGTTTTTTGGTTTTTTGGAGTTTTTTTTTTTTTTTAGATTTATTTATTTATTTTATGTGTCGGCATGCTTTGCTTCCATTGTGTGTGTGTGTACTACATGTGTGCCTGTACCCATGGAGGAAAGAAGAAGGTATCGGGTCTCCTAGGTTTGGAGTTACAGATGGCTGTGAGCCAGGACCTGAACCTGAGAGAGAGCTCAGTAAGAGGAGGGAGTGGACCCAACCACTGAGCCATGTGCCATGTTCTCCTTATATATATGAGAGAATATATATGAAGAATACATATATTTCCAAACTGATGATTACCTCATGTACTTAAATGACAACTATGCCTATTAATATTATCCTTGATAAATCATAAGTTTGTCAGTAAGAAGAAACATCTCAGTACTTCTGTAAGTCTGGATGTAGTGGTGCTTACTTTAATTCTAGTACTTGAAAGGCAGAAATAGGCAAATCTCTATAAGTCAGAGCCTTGTCTGGTCTATATAGCAAGCTCTAGGATAGCCAGAGCTACATGTGAGAGCATGTCCAAAAACAACAAAAATATCTGTAGATTAAGAATTTTTGCATCTATGGAGTTCATATGAGTATGAAACTACATATTTAAGCTATGTCTAATACAGAAGACATTATGAAGCTTAGGAAGAACATCTAATTGAATCAAACATGAAAGATACACTGTTAGCTTTGCTTTAAGTACCTGGGAAAAAGAAATACTTATTGTCATGGCTAATCTCGGTTGTCAGCTTAACTACATCTGGAAACAACTAAAACCCAAGCTGCTGAGCATGCCTGAGAGGAATTTTCTTTCTTTGTTTATTTATTTTTAATTCATATATTTATTTTTTAAGCTACTCGGTCTGTGGTATTGTACTGTGGTTCCATTAGGAGACTCATGTGGTCTTATATGGACAATACTGAGCTCTCTTCTCAACAAGCTCTTTCCATTGCTAGAGGTACAATGAAACCAAATTTTAAAAAAAGAATAGACTCAATTAATAATAAAATTATCTAATTTTATTGTTAGAGGTACAATGAAATTAAATAAACAACAGACTCAATATAATAGATGCAATCAAAAGGACTAATGTGTATGTCCCCTTATGTTATAATAAGGTTTTTGGCCCTGCTGCCCAGAGGTCCAGACCCACAGACCTGCTGCCCCAGACCCCTTAGCTACCCACCACTTCTTAGGCCCCCCCAAAATGACTCAGACACTTATATTAAGTTCATGCTGTTGGCCTATGGCTCAGGAACATTACTAGCTAGCTCCTTCATCTCAACTCAACACATTTTCGTTTATCTGTCTGCCACACGGCCCTTGGCTCACCTGTGTTCCTTACGTGTTTCTTCTTTGGGTGTCTGGCTCAATCTGCGTCTGACCCTGCCCTCTTTCTCCTACCTATGCTCTGATTCCTTTGCCTACCTCTACAGTGTCTGCCATGGCCAAAACAGTCCTTTATTCACAACACATAGAAAGACATTCCCGCATTGCCCTTAAGGCCTTCATGCCAACATGGAGCTACCAGGAGGCAGAGTCTTTGGGAGCTGCAATGGTGGTTGTCAACATGGATGGATAAATGGAGAAACATCTAGGTGGCTAGTTAAACTTCCAGGGTGCCTGTCAGCCCATTTCGAGAGAGCTCTGAGTGGGCAAAAACAAGCTGTGAGGAGAACTATTTAACAGCCTGGACGGTGTCAGCAGAATGAGAAAGCACAAGGATTCTTGCTCTGTGCTTTGTGTCATCATGCTGTGAGATGCTCCTCTACCTTAAAAGAAAGTTCTCCTCCTTAAAGTTGCTTCTCCCAGGGATTTTGTCACAGAAATGAAAGTCGGACTCTAAGAAAGTTGGTACCAAGATTGAAGTCATTGCTGTGCTGACTACCTGGTTGAAAAGTTTTCCAAGCTATTGTAGGAGAAATTTGGAAAATATTGGAAATAGAAGCTAGAAAACTCCTAGAGTGGTGTAAGCAGGACTTACTGGGTGTTTTGAAACCAGGTGTTTAGAATGATAACAAACTAACAGAAGCTCCTTAGATCTCAGATGAGAACAAAGTCTGTTGGGAATTGGAACAACCATTTGCATTGCATTGTGGGGAAGTACTTCCCTACCCACTGAGCCTTTGGGTGAAACTGAATCTTAAGTAATGGATTAGTTCACTTAGTGTGCAATATATTAAGGTGTCGTTCATAGCTGCTTTTAACCATATTTACAGTGAGAATTATGACCAAAACCAGATAAGAAAGGAAAGAAGGATGAAAACTTACAGTTTGATTGGAGAGTAGCCTGTATATAGCTAGCATTAAAGATGGTGTGGTTGTTGGTGCTGGAGCTATCAGTACCCTTAAAAAGAGACCAATTCCTATACATTGGGATGGTAGGAAACGGAAAATCTCGGGAGTTGGCCAAGGGCACTCTGAATACTGTGTATCAGTTTCAGAAGTAGAAATTTCCTTCTTTACTTGACAATAGTTCAGAGCTAAGCACTTACTTCAAATCTCAGGAGAGTCTTTGAACTTGGCCTTTTGAGCAATGATAGAACTGTTAAGACTATAGGAGCCTGGAGATGAACTGGGGGCATTCGTATTTTAAGATAGACCCTAGCCTTTGGGTGGTGAGGAGTAGACGTTATGATTTAGGAAAATGTGTTTGGATGTCAGCTTGATGTGACGGTTACTCTAGATCTTCTACTTGATGGAGCCTGGGAGATTAATAAAGCCCTCAATATATTCGTGAGAGTGTTTTCAGAGAAGACTACTCAAGGGCTTAAGTCTAACCCTGAACTTAGGCAGAATGATCCTGTAGGCGGGGAGCCTAGGTCGATGGAAGAGGAAAAGGAAGAGCCCACTAGCAATATATTTTCTCACTTGTTTGCTGGGGTGAACTGCTGTGCTTCAAATTGCCCACCTTGCCCATCTGTCAGATAGACTTAGTCACTCAAAACCACGTGTAAGATTCAATTTTTTGTTCCTTAACTGGTTTGTGTTGGACATTTCATCACAGCAACGAAACTCTGATAGGCACAGAAGTGAGTAGGTAGTGAGTGTGGAGCTCTCCTGAGTAGGATTGATACTCCCTCTAGTAAGAGGGCAGGAAGGTAATTTGCTGCCTTCTTCCTGCTATGTGAAGAGGTAACAAGTCATTCGTCAGGAACCTGGAAGCAAGCCTTCACCAGAGCACAGCCACACTGGTACCCTCCTCTTGGACTTTTAGTCTCCTAAACTATGAGAAAGTAAATTCTTTCACAGCTCTTCTGTACTGAGACACACCTCTCAGTACAATAAGAACCCAGAAAAGAACAGTTGAAATGCACTGACCAGACCTGACGCCATCAGGACCACACACATGAGCAACATCACTTTCTACCCCTTCAACAAATCTAGGGAGCAAACTGTAAAGATGTGATCTCATAAGGAAAAAAGTACAGACATTGTATTTTGAACTCAAGATTTTTCTGCCCTTAAAGCCAATAATCCTCAATTATCTTCTGTTGTGGGATTCAGGTGTCAGCTGATAAGGTCCAAAGAAGCTTATCCAGGGTCCCGGGCTCCTGGAGGGGGTGTGGCCAACCCCTTTGATAAGGGGCTGCTGGGACGCTGGGGGGCTCTCTTCCTGGTTCCTGGCTGCTGGAGGAAGGACCCCTTCGTCCGTCCGTCTGCAGACTTCGGTCCCTACTGTACTTGGTTACCTGTACCGTGAGTTCTAGATTATATTCTAATAAATATTTTTCTAGTATTGGTGTTCTTGTGGGTAAACTCCGCCTACATCTGGCGCCCAACGTGTCCCGGACCCACGGGCGGGCCCACGGGACGGGTTTAATTCACACTCAGGTCAAGTTTTGAGTGTGGGCGGGGCTTATCCAGCCCCGTGCAGATTTGGTTTTGAGCGGTGACCTCCAAACGGCTTACGCCATCAGTTTCCGAGGCTCCCGGTCTGTTTCAGCCGGCGCCAGCGGGGGCTCCAGGCCTCTCAGCCAGCCTCACGGCCTCGGCCCCGCTGCCACCTGCGGTCGGTAGACCCCCCCCCACCCAGCACACGACCCGCGGCTAGCTGAGACCCGGGCCGGTTGCAGCTGCCGCGCGCGGTCTGTAGCCCCGCCCCTCGACCAGTCGCGCGGCTGCGGCTCCGCTGTAAGCGGTCGGTCTGTCTAACCGCTGCACGCGCGCGCGCGCGCGCGGTCGGTATCTCTGCCTTTCAACCAGTCGCGCGGCTGTGGCTCTCTGCCTAGCTAAACGGCTGAGACCCGGGCTGTCTGCCTGCTGCGCACGCCCCTCCCCCAGCGCGCGGCTCTCTGCCTAGCTAAACGGCTGAGACCCGGGCTGTCTGCCTGCTGCGCACGCCCCTCCCCCAGCGCGCGGCTCTCTGCCTAGCTAAACGGCTGAGACCCGGGCTGCTTGCTTCCGCCCCTAGCTGTACCGCTGCTCAGTTCATTTTAATTGAGTTTGAACTGCGGCTGCAGGAGCGCCCTTCCCCCAACCTGGCTGGCTGAGTTTGACCCAAAAACTGCAGATTCAAGCAGCAGCTCCGCCCCTAACCCCTGTAACCTGGGACAATTGTGAATTACTCCTGTAGGTGAACAAAGATAACTAAAACCATTCTATCTTGTAATTAACATCCTGTCTTGACTTGTGAGAATTTGTTTTTTCCCAAAGATTCTATTTTGTCTGCTGAGACCCTCTAACACCTAGG
The DNA here is from genome assembly GCA_033318265.1 of Phyllotis vaccarum. Taxonomy (NCBI): domain Eukaryota; kingdom Metazoa; phylum Chordata; class Mammalia; order Rodentia; family Cricetidae; genus Phyllotis; species Phyllotis vaccarum. Next base: position 90,151,638 of record JARWLC010000008.1, on the reverse strand, counting down.
ATCTGTGAATAACGTGCTGAGTGTCTCTACAGCGGCCATACAGCAGGGCACTAAACGTTATTGTGACACCTTCTGACCACACAGCGTCATTGCACCTGGATTGAGGTAATGGCTGACAACTATTCTTTTGAGGAATTTGGTATATATTTTTCCACGATGGTTGACAAGTTTTTAAATGAGTATCTTGAGGTATTCAGTACCCCAGTTTTACTATTTCTTGGTCTGTTTCTGTATGTTGTGTTCCACAATAGAAGGGTGATGACTGAGGTCACGAATCTGAACTTTCAATTACCATCCAAACTTGGTATTATAGAATCATCAAACGCTACACTGTCAGATGACGTTAAGCAGATGCAGACCTTCAATCAGCAGCTGTTGTCCAGGATATGTGAATTAGACTCTGCTATGTCTAAAACGATGGATATGCTACAAACTGGTTACAACAAGCTTTCACATAATGATAACACTGTACTAGAACAATATAAACTCTACGTAACTGATGAAAACAAGAAACTTATTGACCACATTAATAAACTGGATGAAAAATTCATTAATTATGTTAATGATGTAGATCTGAAAATTGCTAACTCGGCGAGGTCTTTAGACCTAGAACAATATAAACTCTACGTAACTGATGAGAACAAGAAACTTGTTGACCACATTAACAAAGTGGACGAGAAAATCATTAATTATGCTAATGATGTAGATCTCAAAATTGCTAACTCGGTGAAGTCTTTACAAGGATCACTTCATCAAGAAAGTCAAACTTTGAGACAGATGGTATCCGAAATACAAGAATTTGTACCTGCACTGTCCAAATTCCAAGAATGGGAATCCGTAGTGTCCAAAATCCAAAAATGGGAACCCATTATATCTAAAATGGAACAATGTGGGGACCATATTGCAACACTACAAAAGGGCAATGATACATCTGATGCTCAGAACAGTTCAGGTCAACCCCCAATGGGGTGTTATGGTACTGGAAATACTTTACATAAAGTTGTAAACATCACGGGGATACCTCCTTCACCACCACTATTATTCCCAGCTACTATTCAGACCAAGATGGCACCAGGGGGTTCCTCAGAATATGTAGAGTATAGTTATGAGCCACTACATATGAAAGACATCAAAGATTTTAAAGAGGCAATATCCATGTATGGTATTCACTCTACTTATGTAAAGCAGCTCCTGAATTCATGGTCTGCAAAAAACCGAATCCTCCCCCTCGATTGGATGCAGCTAACGGCTGCTGTCTTGGACCAGAGTCAAAATTTGCAGTGGAGAAGCTGGTTTAGAGAAGAAGCCAGGACCTTAGAACACCAAGGAAGAATTAGGGGTTTCTTTGCTTCTCAGGACCAAATCCTTGGTGAAGGAATGTTTGCTGACGTGAAGACTCAGACTACTTATGACGAACATACTTTATTGCTATGCCGTACGGCCGCACTTAATGCATGGGAAAAGATTTTAGACTCAGGTCAAAAAGTTGAGCATTATGCTAAGGTCAAACAAGGTTTAAAAGAGCCTTATACTGACTTTCTACAAAGGCTTACCACGGCTGTAAATAGAGCAATATCAGATCCAGAAGCTAGAAAGCAAATAATACTTTCTCTGGCCTTTGATCATGCTAATCCAGAATGTAGAAGAATGCTTCTGCCTTTAAAAATCAGAGCCGCACCTCTAGAAGAATGGATTCAATATACAATCAATGCTGAACCTCTCCATAGTAATGAAGACAATTGGGTAGACCAAACCATTGATAAGGTAAGGAAGAGGAACCAAGGAATCACTTGTTTCAACTGTGGTAGACAAGGCCATGTAAGACGAAACTGTACACAAAGTACTCTTGGAAACGAGGCCCGATCTAGGTTTAATTCGAACAGAAGGCCATTGCCTTCTGGATTATGCAGAAGATGTGGCAAGGGACGACATTGGACCAATGAATGTAGATCTACCAGAGATAAAGAAGGCAACCCTCTGCCATCGGGAAACGCCTTTCGGGGCTTCCCCCGGGAAGCCCCCCAAAATCAGACTCCAAATTCGAGGATGGTGAGATCATATCCGGTCGTAGTAGAAGACCAGCATCCTCAAGACGAATAGAACACCCAATACCTGATCTTGAAAAACATACGATATCAGATGATAACATAAATTCAAAAGAAGATTCAAAAACTCCAAAGAAAATTACGAAACGGATATTTTGGCAGACTTCGATAAATGAACAAAGACCAAAATTGGGTGTACTGATAGACAATATTTATATCCAGGGTTTAGTCGACACGGGGGCTGATGTTTCGATCATAACCCCACGGTCCTGGCATCCGAGATGGCCTTTACAGACAGTAGATATCCAATTTCTGGGTATTGGAACAATATCTCAGGTGAAACAGAGTGTGAGGTGGCTTGAATGCATAGGACCAGAAGGTCAAAAAGGACGGTTAAAGCCATATATGGCTGATATAGCAGTGAATCTGTGGGGTCGCGACCTCCTAATGCAATGGAATACCCAGATTAAAATCCCTCCTGGTTATGATGTCAGCCAAAGGATCAACTATGTTTCCAAAAATGACAAAAATTCACCAGCCATTCAAGTTGTACAAAAGAATCGCCCTCTTAATAAGACACTCACAGCACTGCCTTTGAAATGGTTAACGGAAAAGCCTATTTGGGTTCAACAATGGCCTTTGACAAAGGAAAAACTTCAGGCGTTAGAACAGTTGGTACAGGAGCAGTTACAGGCTCAGCATATTGAAGAATCAACCAGTCCCTGGAATTCTCCTGTTTTTGTTGTCAAGAAGAAATCTGGAAAATGGAGGATGGTGACAGATTTAAGAGCAATTAATAAGGTGATTCAACCTATGGGCTCCTTACAATCTGGTATTCCCCTGCCTTCTCTACTACCTAAAGGATGGCCTATTACAGTTATTGACTTGAAAGATTGCTTTTTTACCATACCTTTACAGGAACAGGACAAAGAGAAATTTGCTTTTACAGTGCCTACTCTTAATAATTCAGGGCCAGCTAAGAGGTACCAATGGAGAGTCCTGCCCCAAGGAATGTTAAATAGTCCCACTTTATGTCAATATTTTGTACAACAACCACTAGAAATACTACGCAAGCGCTTCCCACAATCTATCATTTACCATTATATGGACGATATTTTGTTGGCAGACCCAAACCCACAGACATTAAAAACATTGTTTGAAGAACTACAGAAAGTATTGCCTAATTGGGGACTGCAAATTGCTCCAGAAAAAGTACAGAGGGGAGATTCTATCAATTATTTAGGATATAAGATAGGTTTACAAAAAATTAGACCACAAAAGGTAAAATTAAATAGAGATAAATTGAAGACTCTTAACGATTTTCAAAAGCTACTAGGAGATATTGCTCATATACGGCCCATGATTGGTATAAAAAACTATGAACTAGTTAATTTATTCAAGACTTTAGAAGGTGACAAGGGTTTAAATAGTCCAAGAAAACTATCTGCTGAAGCTGAGAAAGAATTAGAGTTGGTAGAAAGAAAACTTCAGGAAACACATGTGGATCGTGTGGATCCAGACTTGGAATGCATACTTGTTATTTTACCCTCAAGACAATCTCCAACAGGAATCTTAATGCAAAGAGAAAGCATCATATTAGAATGGATATTTCTGCCACATAGGCCAAGCAAAAAGATGAAGACATATATCGAAAAAATTGCTGATCTGATTTTTAAAGGTAAATTGAGACTCCGCCAATTGACTGGAAAGGACCCTGCAGAAATTGTTGTGCCTCTGACTAATGAAGAAATTGAACGATTATGGGCAGACAGTGAACCTTGGCAAAAGGCTTGCAGTGACTTTTTAGGAGAAATTAATAATAAATATCCCCAAAACAAGAGAATTCAATTTATAAAGGAAACTAATTGGATCTTTCCTCGTGTAGTACAAGATGAACCAATTGCTGGAGCCCCTATATTTTATACAGATGCAAACAATTTAGGGAAGGCTGGCTACAAGTCTGAAAACCTAACTAAAGTGGCTCAGAGCCCTTATAACTCTGTTCAAAAGTCAGAACTATACGCGATCATTATGGTGTTGTTGGATTTCACAGAGCCTCTTAACTTAATTACTGACTCTCAATATGCAGAAAGAGTTGTTTCACATATTGAAACTGCTGACTTCATTCCTGATGATACGGACTTGACCTTACTATTCATACAACTACAAGATATCATCAGAGGTAGGATACATCCTATGTACATAACACATATCAGGGCACACACGGGCCTCCCAGGCCCTCTAGCGCAGGGTAATGAGGAAATAGATCGGTTGCTAATAGGAAGCGTGCTAAAGGCCACAGAATTTCATGAAAAGCATCATGTTAACAGCAAAGGGCTGAAGAAGAGTTTTCCCATCACTTGGATTGAAGCAAAGGAAATACTAAAAAAATGTGACACTTGCTCTTTCTATAACCAACCATCTTTACCTGCAGGAACTAATCCTAAGGGTACACACGGAAATGAGATATGGCAAATGGATGTGTTTCACTTTCCAGAATTCGGAAAGATGAAATATGTACATCATACTATTGACACCTATTCTGGAATGCAATGGGCGACTGCCCTGAGTTCAGAAAATGCTGATGCTGTACTTACTCACCTTTTGGAAGCCATGGCCGTATTGGGAATTCCCACTCAGATTAAGACTGACAATGCTCCAGCTTATGTCTCCCGAAAAATGAAGATAATTTTTGCATACTATGATATAAAGCATATTACAGGGATACCACACAATCCTACAGGACAGGCAGTCGTGGAGAGATCTCACCGCACATTAAAAGAGATGCTTTATAAACAAAAGAAAGAAATGAAAAAGCCCAGAGAGAGGTTGCATAGTGCCTTATTGACTTTAAATTTTCTTAATGCTGATGAAAAGGGAACTTCAGCTGCTGAGAGACATTGGGTAGTAGAAAAATCTTCTGAGTTAAATCAACCCATTTACTTCAAAGATGTGTTGACTTCCAAATGGAAGCCAGGGTATGCGCTTCGGTGGGGTAGGGGTTTTGCTCTTGTTTCAACAGGGACAGAAAAGATATGGGTACCAACAAAACTAATAAAAGCCCGCTTCGAAAAGGAGTCTCTTCCTGAACAAGAAAAGTAACTGCTCATCCCTGACATGACAAACGGATGCGTGGTAAGGAAAACACACTTAACAAACCTGGGGCAGGGTCTCTCAGTTTTGTCTTTACAGGAAAATGGATACAACTATTTTTACGGCATTGTCTAAACATTGAATAATTACTCACCTGCAATAGAAGACAGACTGATGATTAAAGACTGTACAAGACGGACTACGAGACCAACTGATACACATGTGCACTACTGGGTAATTTCTCAATTTTTACTGCTTTACATCTTACATCTACATCTCAAAAAAAAAAAAAAAAAAAAAAAAAAAAAAAAAAAAAAAAAAAAAAAAAAGGTCCTGATTTGACTATTAATAAGGCTGGATTTGGATTGGGAACTAGTGGCTTTCTCCCTCTCTAAACCCAAGCATATTGGTAAAGAAATATGAAAAATTCTGTCTCACATCATAAAAGCCACCTGGTGTGAGACAGAAGGCATAATATTTAGGGACCAATATTACTGTGACTTCATCTTAAACCTTGTTCCTCCCTGTTTCTGTACCTCTCAAACATCTCATTCTGTCTGCTTCCAGTCTCCTAAAGTCATGAAAGATATAAATATCTTTTGAATATCGACAATGCTTAAGTTTTCCACTGTAAATAACATTTCCTCCTATCAGCTATCTACAAAGAATCTGGAACCGAGATGGGGCCTCCACCGGAACAACTCCCGCTAGTAAAACAAAAATAGAAGAAAGAATATGAGAGAGAGAGAATAAGAGACAGATAGACAGACAGCAGAGACAAAAATAGAAAAATCAGGAACCTGGTGCGCACCAATCAATAATTGCTTTCAAGAAATAGATTATTCAAAAACAGCTGCAAGATAGCTCCTTATGATTATCCTTCAGATCACACTGCTAATTAAGTTTCCAGATGGAGTTAACCACTATCCTAAAATTGGTTATAGATGTATGTGGTCAGTCCATTAGGAACTAACCATTGTTTTAGCTTTTACAGGACCCCAAAGAGATGCCATCGCCCTTAAGTCAGCAGGAAGCAACCTTATAAACGACTACGCCCCCTTTCCCAATAAGTTTTATGATCCAAAGGTTGTGGGTAAAACTGGGTAAAAGACAAAGCTATAATATAGCATCAGAGATCTTTTTTTTAGAAGAGAGGGGGAATAGATAGGATAGATAAAGATAGACTGTTCTACCTACCTATACTTCATTTTAGCTAAATGTATGGGCTAAGCTAAAGACAATTTGCACTGTCATAGATATCTGTATATTGATACTAATGCAAAATCATTTTATATGTTTAATTGTGATAATTTGTACATTGGTACAAAGTTTAATCTGAGATTGTTTTATGTAACCAAAGCAACTTGTACTTCGATATAAATCTGAATCTGTAACTATTATGTAAAGCTGAATTTGAAATTGCTATATTTTATGTATGCTTCTACCTTTGTTTAAAATATTTGCACATCATTGTCATGTATACTATGCAATTACTACCTTCATTTAACTATACTAGATATAATGTATGATTGCACTAGTTATGATATATGCACAAGATGTTTTATATACCTCTGTTTAGATGATATATATGTATTTACATGTATAAAATGCTGTGGACACTTTACCTGGTAAGATACCCCTGGCTAATGCTCGATAGTTCTACTAAGGGTCATTGTTCAGAGATTGTACATCCCTTATATAAGTATTCTAATTTTTAGTACAGGGTTTATTCCTTAAGACGATAAGATCTGCCGTCAACACTATTTAAGGTATCATATCCCAGTCATTTCAGATACAGGTTAGAATATCATAGATGGACAAGAATCTTCAACCGTTTCATAGACCCAGAGAATATGGCATTTAACATTTAAAATTTGGCCACGAGAGACACGACGACTCCTGGTGTCACTGCTCCCTTCACGAGATGGTGTTGAGCATCAGGGATACTCCATTGGAGTTGGTCCTTTTGGCAAAAAATGGCCGGTTGAGTAAGGAACTGTCCTTACCTTGATTGCTGACAGTACACACATGATATCAAGCTGGATGAACAAATTGAGATGGAGACTGACGAAACCTGCCTAGACAGGATAAGACAGTCCCTTCAAAACTGTTCTGCTTGTAAAAAGATCTGTCAGATGCCATAGGCCTATAGCCAATCCGATAGATGCTCTAACGGTGCACAAATCCAGAGGTGATTGTCCAGGTAGCTGTGTTGCTGTCCTCTCCCAAATTTTGGAAGTAGCTGCTTCCATGTACTTCTGTCTTTCAGACAAATTTACCTTCCTTCTCAGGTCTTGAAGAGGTTGAAGAATAGATGTTTAAGGTTTCCACCCTAGTATCCCTTAGATAAGAACACTCAGGTGTTAGATTCTCACTTTCCCAGATTAACCCTTTAAAATAATCTATACACCCTACTATCTACCAATATTCTAAAACTATTAGATATACCTTATATAAGTTAGGCTTTGATTAGCAATTGTACTTTAACCTCTCCTAGATACTACCTCATAATGATTCCTACTGTACATAGTCTTAGTTTAGAACCTTCTTAGTTAGAAAAAGGGGGGAGATGTTGTGGGATTCAGGTGTCAGCTGATAAGGTCCAAAGAAGCTTATCCAGGGTCCCGGGCTCCTGGAGGGGGTGTGGCCAACCCCTTTGATAAGGGGCTGCTGGGACGCTGGGGGGCTCTCTTCCTGGTTCCTGGCTGCTGGAGGAAGGACCCCTTCGTCCGTCCGTCTGCAGACTTCGGTCCCTACTGTACTTGGTTACCTGTACCGTGAGTTCTAGATTATATTCTAATAAATATTTTTCTAGTATTGGTGTTCTTGTGGGTAAACTCCGCCTACAATCTTCTTCTGGTAAGACTTTGTAAATTTAAGAGTCTTTGTTAAACAAGCTTAGAAGTAGCCCCAAGATCAACCAGACCTGGAAGAGGAGACCAGAGGAGACACTGGGGCCTCCTGGAGCCATGGGCCACACCAGTCTCCTCCAGAGCACACTCTGAATCATTTTCTAAAATGATATAGTTTTACAAATGGTCATGAGGTACACCTGGAAGCAGATAACATTGATAGAGATTACATAATTAACATTTCACAATGCTCATTTTCTCCTTGGCCAGGGTGAGAGCTATTCGGGGAACTTTTACCTGTTCTAGCATAAGAAGACCTCCCACCCCCTAGCCCTATCTGCAACTAGGACCTCAGCACTAAAGTCAGCTCTTCTAGTCTTACCAGAAAGTCAACACTGGGGCTTCCCTTATAGGAATCAATGAGACTGTGGTGCAGAGGCTCCACTTTCTTGTCTGCTTTCTGAGGGCCTTTCAAGTTTAACTAGAATCTAATCTCCTTGTTGGAAAATCCTGTGGAAAATTACTCAACTTTATTCTAGGAACCCAAGGTCAAGATGAACAGGCTAACTTATCTTAGCTTCTATTAAACCGCTTGAGTGTCAAAAGCTCCCCTTGCAGCTGACTGTCCTAGCCTCTGTTAAACCTCTGGCTTAGGCAAGCCTCCTCTTTTAGCTAACAGCTTATCTTAGCTTCTGTTACACTGCTTGCTTGCACAAACCTACTTCTGCAGCTGCTAAATGAGACAGCAAGATGTAGGTTTGCTCTTTTAAACCCATTGGTCTAAATTCTCAGGGCTACACTTGGGTCTTGAATACTTGAGTATAGTCCCAGCTAGCTGGAAATAAAGACTTTCAGCTGACTATAGTCCTCTCCAGTGGGCTCCTCATAACAAGATCATATTGTTAGTAACTTTCATATTGGTGGCTTATATCTAAATTACCAAACCCCCTTTATAAGATTTAAAGAACTTCGCAATAAAAAGAGAGGGGGAGATCTTCCCTGGACTACAAGACAATTCTAGAGCTTTGAAGGAGGGGCACGTGGCTACATGACTATGGCAGGTGCACTGAGAGATGGATAGAAAGATTTCAGAATAGGTGCAGAGAAAAAATAAAATGTTTTATTTATATTTCTGATGTGCTTTACATGTTGAAATGGTATTTTAGATTAACTGAAATAAGGAAGGTATATTAACTCAAATTATTTAATTAAATATACTTAATTCCACTTCATATGTTTTCTTCTGCTTTTATAGCTGTTGTGAAGGGTTGTTATCTTGGATTCTTCCTCTATTATCATCTATTTAGCTTATGGAGGTTCTCATCGGCCTCTGAAATTCAGTTAGCTACCATGCTAATTAGAATTCTCAAGAGGAAAAGGTTTGATATGACACAATGTAGAAAAACCATAGATTTGCTTGCAAGGTAGAAGCTGGGTATTCCATCAATGTCTACCTGCATACTGCAGGAAGAGACCCAGGAGCTGCTCAGTGCACAAAGGACACCTCAGCAGACTCTGCTTTTCCCTGGTGCCACCCATTAGAAGGTGTCATCCCCCTAGAGGACACCCCCCCCCCCCCCGTCAGACCTCTTATCCCTCAATGGAAACAGACACACCTCCTGCATGATTCTAAATCCTATCATCACATTTCTGTATCTCTTTGCTCATAGGTTTCTGTGTCTTTCTGGAATGGAACACCCCTGAAGGCAAGGATTCTTTCTGCTCTTTATTTTCAACATTTAATTTCATCCATAAAAGAAGTAATCCTTAAATACTTTAGGAAGCAAATAAGGAAGACACTCTGGGCAGGGCCCTTGGTCTGAATTATTCCTGGCCTCAAGTTGGGGCCAAGCCTTCACAGCTGATGTCTGATGCCACCCTTTAAAGAATCCTTTCAAAAACATACAGCATTTTAGAACGCTTGTGTGCTTTTATCTATTAATCTCATCCACTAGACAGAATTCCTAGGCAAAATGCCCAAAGGAAACCCATTGAGTGTTTAATAAGTGGGTTAACCACCAAAACTTTGACTTTCTATACCATAGAAGTAAAAAAACCAAGGGACCACCCTGGCCTCAGCTGGATACTGTTCATTTCCTCTCTGTCTTTAAATTCTTCTTTTCCATGATTAGAAAGAACATTGTCTAGAGGAAATGACCTTAACTGGACATTAAAAATGGCTACTTTTGGATAAAATACTACCTCTCCTTCTATTTTTATGTTCCTTGCCTTATGTTCAAGCCTTTCAGAACGTTTAGAACAGAACAGTGCGGGAAAGCGGTAGGGCCTCGTTATAAAAGTTGGGTCACTGGGATGTGCCTTTAAGGTGTGACCTGGACCCTGTTGCTTCCTTTTTTCCTGACTAACATGTGGTGAAGAAACTCTTCTATCTCACACTCTCCACTGCCTTGATGTTCTGCTCAAGGAAATGGGTACACATGTACACATAGAGCACTCAGAAACAGGAGACAAAATACATTTTTTTCTCCTCTAATCTGAGTATTTTAGTCACAGTCACACAAAAGTAACTGATATATTTGTATTGACCACTTTTCTGTTGCTGGGATAAAATACCATGGTCAAAACAACCTGGAAAAGAAAGTTTATTTGGACTTACAGTTATCAGAGAATGACAGTCTGTGATGCCAGAGTGGAAGCATGGTGGCAGGAGCAGAAACCGTTTTTATTTTGAACTTCAAGCAGGACGCTGAATGAGCAAACTGGGAATGATGGGTTTGAAGCCTCAAAACTGACCCCCAGAGATATGCTTCCCCCCCCATGACCACACCCACTAAGCCTATTCAAACAGACCAACTAAACACCTGATCCTATGGGGAACATTCTCATTGAGGTCCATACTATGTGTGCCTGTAGTAGCTTAAAATGGTCTCTCGTAGCCCCCTGAGTCTCTGGGTTCTTTGTACAAATTCTTCAAGGAAACTGAAGGTGCCTTTGCTCTTAATCTCTAGCCCATGTTCGAAGACTCACTGTGATTGGGTTGCCTTAACCAGATGCTGGCCTTTGAACCAGGAGGCTGACTTATAGCAACAGCTCTCTCAAAAGTCATAGGCTTCATCTACAGAATCAAAGAAAATGGTGCCATCTGAGTACTATGAAAACTGGGGCTCAGTCCCCCCACTAAAGGGAAGCTCATACATATGTATACACATTTTTATGTTATTAATGAAACTAACATGCAATGTCCTCCTTGGAGTCTCTCATTTATGGGAGAACGTCCTGAATTCTTACTCTCAGGTCCACCTAGACAACACACCTTTACAGTAGTGTATTCAAAGTGTAAAGTTATCTTCTAACCTTCCCCAGTATCACCTAAGAAAAAAAAAGAAGTAAGGAGTAGGTACTTCTCACTCCTAGGCACCCCTGCTCATCCCTGGACATGGATCCAGAGTAGACTCCTGTAGTATTAGGTTTCTGGCCCAGCCTTTCCAGCCTAGCCCTGAGGTTCTGACCCACAGTCCCACTGTCCCACAGAAACATACAGAAGCTTGTATTAATTTTATGCTGATCAGCCTACGGCTCTGGAATATTGCTAGCAAGCTCTTGCTCTTAAACTAACCCATGATTCTTGGTGCCTTTTCTCAGAGCAGCATAGCTGTCCACTGGATCTTCTGGCTTCTCTGGTGTCTCTGCTCTGCTCTTCCTATTACCAGAGTTTTCTTAATCTGGTAGCCCCACCCGTACTTCCTGTCTGTCTTCAGCCAATCAGCGTTTTTATTAAACCAGTAGGTGGGACAATTGTTTACAATGGAACAAAACACAATCCTACTGCAGACTCCCTATCTGACTAGAAGGCATTAGTGGCTAATTATATCCTTATGATCTTTCATTGCATACCCCTACTGCTCTCCCAAAGCTGTCCTCTGCTTGCCCCTTCAGGGGGAAGACCTCAGCCCTTTCTGATACTGTACCCAGCTGCCTCTCAATTGGAAAACACAAAGCTGGGAAAGAAAGGAAGCATTTCTCTGGGGCCTGAGCCATGTTGGTGACAGATCTCTGAATTGTTGGATGCACCAAATCAATGCCAGGCATCAGATACATATCTCAAAACAGCCATATGTTCTTCAATAAGCGTACTTTTGTGTACATGTTTGTAAAGGGCAGAATTCGGGGGCGGGGCAGGACTCAGAGCACAGGTTCTTTGGGGGAGCTAACTACAGTCTGAGGTCTGACTTCCTTGAGGATATTTGTATAGCTGCCATTCCATTAAACTGTGCTTAGTGAATAATGGAACAAGAGAGCTTCCGTACAAGTTTTTTGCACTGTCTTTTCCCCCATGGGATATATAGAGTTGGACTAAGTTCCAGATGGAACCAGCTTTGGTCACTGAACACATGCCTGGAGCTGGGCCTTGATGATTCCCAACTCTAATTGAGTTTGATATTAATATGAAATATACTTCTAGTACATAAATCATAAGATAAATCAGTGTTTCTATTAACTGACACAGAACTACCTTAACTAGGGGCCAGAGAGATGACTCAGCCATTAAGGGCTAGCATGGCTTTTGCAGAAGTCCTGAGTTCATTTCCCAGCTATCGGGTGCCTCGCAGACATCTTAACTCCAGCTTCAGGGGCCCACCTTCTGACCTCTGCAGCCATTTGCACTCATGTGCACATGCACACTCATACATGCACATGCGCACACACACATACATGAACATACACACAGACATGCACATACACACAGACACATGCACACACATACACACACATGCACATACATACACACAGACACATGCACAGACATACACACATACACACACACATACACACACATGCACACAGACACATGCACACATGCACACACACACACTTAAAGGCAAAGCTAAATCTTTCTTTTTTTAGAACTATATAAGCCTACAAGAACAGACAGAAAAGAGGATGGTGCTACTACTGTTATCTAAGACACACCCACCAAGAACTTCTAGTCAAATAGCATCAATCCCAGATGCCAGTGCCGCTGAGATTCCTGCCTATGTCACTTCAGGTTTTCAAGCTTACAGAACCCAGACAGTTTCACCTGGAGCCTGTGGGGTTCTGCCAGGTCCCTGACATAGCAACTACAGTATTGGCACACAAGAGTTCAGGACCTGGAACTGACTTTCCAGAACGTGGATGTCATGTTCCTATCAATATGATTCTAAGTTCTGAACTGAAAAACCAATGGGATAATAAGTGGCCATAAAAGTGTCAGCATTCACTCGTTTCAGTTACGAGCTGATGGCAACGCAGCCTCCTCCAGTCCTCAGCCCACAGAGCCAGCAGCCCTTCTCTGCAGATCAGAGGCAGAGAAGTGGCTATTCCTTTGCACAGTTTCAGAGGACAGACACACTAGTATGTGGAGTGACTGGTTGGGAGCATGGAACTATGATTTTTTTTTTCTCAAAAGTTATTTAAAATGGCTGTGGGGGTATGCATTTGTTGGGGGAGTGCTTCCCCCATACATGCACTTAGAAATATGAGAGGTGGACTTGAGGGTTTTTTCTCTAATGCTTTCCACCTTATTTTGGGGATTTGCAGGATCTCTCACTGTTTCAGCTAGGCGAGCTGGCCAGTGAGCAGAGACACATCTATTTCTAACCCTTACCCCTAGCACTGGGGTTACAGGTGTGCATTGGCATCCCTGGCTTTATGTTGGCATTGGAGATTGGAACTTGGGCTGAATCATACATGCAATTACCCACTGAGCTATTTCCCCATGCCCAGGATGGCATTAAAAAAAAAAAAAAAAAAAAAAGCCCTTTAAAGAAGAGAACTAAGTTTATGTATGGTGGGGGCAGCATGTGGTTCAGATATGAATGGCAAGATCTGGGAGATAGGTGATAATTGGAAGAGAGCTAGATAGGTCCAAGTGTTTTAAAAAATAATGAGGCTGGAGGTATAACTCAGTGGAGGACCACTTGCCTGGTGTCCATGAGATCTTTGGGTTCCATCTATATTACTGCAAAAATAAAATAAAATACACACATATGTAATGCAGTGATGGCTGGACTTGGGAAGACTTGACTCTCCTTTGTCTTTGTGGATCAAACACAGGCTTGTTTACTAGTATAGAAAGGAGAAGCAATGTCTTACAACAGTCTAGACATGAGCTGGAGAGATGGTTCAGCAGTTAAGAGCAGAGGCTGATCTTCCAGAGGTCCTGAGTTCAATCCCTAGCAACCACATGGTGGCTCACAACCATTCGTAATGAGATCTGCTACCCTCTTTTGGCATGCAGGCATACATGTAAGCAGAACATTGCATACATAATAAATAAATGAAAATAAATCTTAAAAAACAAAAAAAAAGTCCAGACACAGCCTACCAGGTAAGCCCCAAGGAAAACAGGAGGTGCCGCCATTGCTCCTGTTTTAAATTAAGTTCAAGAGTCTGGATGCGCGACTGATACGTCCGGCAAAGAGTTAAACAAGAAGCTATAAAAAAATGATAGAAACAATATGAGATCTAACATCTCAATGGTTGCCAAAACTAGCAAATAATCAAACTCTGAACACAAAACCTCCCCAGACCACAGTGGCACCCACGCCAGTCCCAGAACAAAGCTGTCCCACATAGCTCTTAAATCCCTTTCGTCTCCACTTGTCTCCTCACCAAATGTTGGCAGCAAATGGCCTTACAGAAGTTTGGTTGTAAAAGGGTTCTGAGACTAACCTGGAGCAGTAATTGTCAAATCAGGAGGAAAAGACCATTCGGCCCCACTCCATCCCTGGAGAGAGGGTATGTCAGATGCGAGGAAGTGGCTGTGCAAATGGGCCTTCGATGTAATTGAGCACTGGTGATCATTACTTTGCTTCCTCGGAAGAAGTCACACAAAGAAATGCCAGAAAAATCTGCCAACGAGGCAAGCAGTAGGCCTAGTAGAGCGTACCCCAGAATTTGAGGAGATGAAAGAAATACTGTGAAAGGTATTAATGCCATCAAAAGAAATATTGTAGAGACATTAATAAAGGCTCATAGAGAGAAATCATTGCTTAATTCTTATAATCTGCACCCCCCTCCCAGTCATTCACTCGATCCAGCAAATTGTGACTGAGCATCAATCACGTGGTAAAGAAATTGGGGATTTGGGGAAACCGAGTCGAGCAAGGCACAGTGGTGGCTTACAAATCAGTAGAAGTTAGACACACGTGCAGGTCTCCTTCCACAGACCTGCACATTGTCCCCAAAGGAATAGGACTCCAAATACAAACTCTTCAGGAAAGGCTTCCCTGCAAAGGTGACACCTCCCAACTATGAGAAACTTCATGGGGAGGCCCAAATGCCAGTGTTGAACAAAAGCCAGCGAGGACCCAGGGCCTTCCAGGCAGAAGCATCCTGCTAAGACAAGTCTCAGTTTCACTCACTGCCCTTCACCTGTGAGACTGGAAATGTTGGTGGTCTGAAGTCACCATATCTCACAGTTGGCTTCAGGTCCCAACGGGTGGGGCTCCTCACAGAAGAAAAACAGCTGACAAGTGCCTGCATTATCTCCTGGATTAGGCATCCTTTCTTTAAATGTGATGGGTTTGGGTCCCAATAAGATGCCCATCTTTAGAAAGAAAGGGTGATTGTCACGTGGAGAGCTGGGTAGGGAATTACTGTCAAAGGCTGGCAACTTTCAGACAGAGGACCAGTAGTTTCTGGAGCAAGAGTTAGCCACTGTGCTGAGTATTGCAGGACATCGTTATTCCTGATTATGTAGTATTGAGTGGTCCACCGCCAAAAGGACTTTTGCTACTTGGGGGTACATCTCCACACACACCTCTGGACAGGTGGCTGTGGCGGCTATCAGGAGCAAGAGGCAAAGCTGAGCAGCTCAGGAGAACAGGCAGCAAAAGGACCCAAGTAAGTCTGGGCTTTAGATGTGAATGGACACCAGACAGCCAAGCTAACGTGGAAGCAAGAAGGTTTGTCATCGTTTGGTAGCATCATGCTGACAATGAGCTCTTTTATGGGCTGCCACCCTGCACCCAGAGCCAGCCTGCCTCTGTGTTTATAGAAGAGGTGAATGAATTAGCTCTGAGCAGGTCCGTTTTCAAGGAAATAGAGTTGGGGGGGGGGTAAGGTAAGTAAACACTAAAATGGGACTGAGAAATACCAAAATATCGTGTTTTTATGAATGGTATGCAAAACAATGGGTCATTTAGATACACATTCAGAAGTGAAGTTGGATTAAAATGTCCAGTTGACAAAGTATTTACTCAATCAACAGACATTATAATCAATGGTGATTAAGACTTCTTTATCAGAAAAACACCAACAGAAGGAAGCTTAATGTTAATTTTTAAATACCAAGCATATTTCTCACAATGGGAAAGCTGGGTGTGGCAGCACATGCCCAAGGTCCCATACTTGGGAGGTAGGCAGAAAAGTAACAATTCCCTGGGGTTACATAGTCAGGCCCAGGCCAGTATAAGCAGCTCAGCAAGACCTTATCTGAGAAAGTAAGGGCCTTAAAGGAGGTAGGCTGGTGGCATAGCACAATGGTTAGGAGCCTGCCTGTCATGTACAGGCCCTACATCCAGTCTCTAACATTACAAGAGTTAAAAATAAAAGATGATTTTCAAAAATGTCAATAGCTTCTAATAATTTCCATTTGTGGCATTAGCTTGTTTCTGTGCTTTCTCACACTGTTAGAAATTGAGAGGGAAGGTGTTTGCTGTGAATTTTTGTTTTGTTTTGGTTTGGTTTTTTGATTTTTGAGACAGGATAGCCCTGACTGTTCTGGAACTCACTGTATAGACCAGAGTGGCCTTGAACTCACAGAGATCCACCTGCCTCTGTTTCCCCAGTTCTGGGATTGAAAAGAAATCTAGTTTTTGTTGTGGCTGCTCTTAACTTAGTAATTCTCCATTTTCTCTGCACACATAATACTGGGTATAATGGGGGGGGGTAACCCCACTTTCCCTAGTCCTGAGTATAGTGTGTGACTAACAAGTTCACATATATAATAGCTGAATGAGTGTCCTCTCTCACTGACCCCCCAATTGACTAGGGTAGTGCTTTAGAATTTAAAGGGCATGTCCTCAAAGCAAACAGATTTTAGGACCATACTCATCTTCTAACCCTCTTCCTCGTTACTTGAGACAGGCACCTTACTGTGTTTCTTGGGCCGGCCTTGAACTCCTGGACACAGCAGCCTCCTGCCTCAGCTTTCTGAACAGCAAGACTGAAGGGAGATTCCACCTGTCTTCCATCTCTGCTCATGTTCAGATTTGTGGGAGTTCTTTCTCCTTCTCAGTTACAAGGATGGCTGGAAAAGCCATTTTGATGCTCAGTCTGAGGCTAGCCCACCGGCTTAATGAGGAAGGAGTGAGTAGCCTGGCCCTTGAAGTCCATTAAGAAGGCTGTGGTGCCATTTTCTTTAAAGGTCTTCTGGGTCCAGATGCAAGACCCCATGTTGGCTAATAAGTAACGACCTGTCAGGACTTTGGTCAGCCATGGCATTTCCCTGTAATGCCCCCTTCATCTTACATGAAGCCACAAAAAAGAGAAGAATATGAAAGGCCATGTTCTGAACCTGAGAAGACCATACATTTTAACAGCTCCGAGGGGGGAAAAAAATAATTTTTTGGCATTCATGTTAAATTACCTAAGACTTGAGATTTAAGCTCAATTTGCTGCAAGAATTGTATCCAAATCTGGGCTAACCCCCCTCCTTTTATTCGGGTTCAATTTTTCTCTTTCTGCTTTTTATTTTTAGCAGTCTTCAATTATTTTAAGATGATAATAGTCATCAGACTCCTTCGATTCTGAGTTTATGTAGAGCAAGGCCAACAGTTCTTTTTTCAAAGTCTTCAAGAACCCAAACTTTCACAGTCCCGCATTCTGCTCCCAAGACATTAACTCTAATTAAGCTAATCAAACCCATGCAAAGTCATAAGAATAAAAAAGTGGTAGAGAGCAAGACAACTGTATGAGAAACAGATATTATACAATGAAAATAAAATGAATTCTCCAGACTTCTCTAACTACTGTGCCATTAAATGCATTTATTTTTGAATGAGCTTTGATCTTTGTTTCATAGACCAAGACGTTGTGAAGAGAAATGAATTACTTCCTGGAGGCTGACCTTGTTCATATTCCATACCAACATCCAATCCCATTACAGCTGCAGTTGAGCATAATCCAATTACAATTTTTATTTCAAACTATAACATGATCCCTGGTACTTGAGAGCCGAATTTCCTTCTTCTCCAAGCAGGCTTTTTGTTTGCATGAAATTAGGGGCGGCTACAAGCTGGTTTGTCAGGGAAACAGAAATGCTCATGCTCAGTGTCCTTCCTCACAGTAGCCTCAGCCGCTGAGCCTAATGTCCTTCAGCACCAGGCAGTGAAGTCTTGGCCCTGGGGCCATCCCCAAACTCCCTTCGTATCCTAGCAGCCTAAGCTCCCCTCTCTTCCCATTTAGCCGAAGTCTCGAGGACCTTTCTTGCCCTTCTCTCTGTGTGTCTCATTTTCTCTGAAGCTGCTGTCAGACCCTCCACACTATGAATGCTCTCCTCACCAGTGGAGGATAGTCTGGAAAATAAGGATCTCAGCGTAGTCAAGAGTTCCAACAATGGTGTGTGAGTCCGTTTTCCTTTACTTTTAGTAAATAACCAAGGTAATTGGCTTAAAAAGAGAAAAGGGCTTCTTTTGGCTCATAGTGGAAGAAATGGACGTGTATTGATTTGACATCATTGTTTGGAGACCTGTAATAAGACAGCTCATGATGGGGAATGTGCAGGGCAGAATAAAACCACTCTTTTGGAAGAAATGAAGTGACAAGCAGAAAGAGGAAGAGCAAGATCTACAGACTCCTCCACAAGATCATGGCCCGGATGACCTGAAGTCTGTCTGCTAATTCCCACATCTCATTCATTCATGGTGTTAAGCTGGGGACCAAGTCTTTAACACCTGACTAATGGAGAACACTCAAAGACTCAAGAACTTGGCTCTTTCTGAGTTTTTCTCATTGGTTCATGAGAAAATAGCTTATTTTATTTGTTTGGATTATCGTCCAGGGTCAAAGAAAATGCTCTGTAAATTGAATTCTTTGTGGGGCTTTATGAAAAAAAAACTGTCATACAGGATAGGATTTTGTTCTGGAATAACTCCAAGAGGTAGCTGAGAGGAACCCAACTTTACAGCACTCTTTGAGTCCAGTAGTGCACAGCTGTCTGCAGTGTGCTGTCCTTGGGCTTCACAAAGGCAAGGAAGACGAGCAACTGAGAGGTACAATGGGATCTGTTAACACATATGTGTTTTTACAGAAATGAAAACCTATGAGGACATTCATCACCCTTAATAAGTATGAGATACAAGAAGGGGTATTCTCTTTTTTTGAGTCAGAATCTTACTACATAACCCTGAATGATCTAGAGCTTTTTCTGTATCTACCAGGCTGGCCTCAAACCATGCCTCCTGAGTGCCAGCATTAAGAGTGTTACCATAATGCCTAGCTCACTTTAATTTTTGTTTTGCTTTCCGAGGCACGGTTTCTCTGTATAGTCCTGGCTGTCCTAAATTTTTCTCTACAGACCAGGCTGGCCTCAAACTGACAGAGACCCCCCCTGCCTCTGCCTCCCTAGCACTGGGATTAAAGGTATGTGTCACTACCACCAGGCTCATTTAAAACTTTTGATTGTAAGTTTACAGTTTTCAAGGAGCTTTAAAAAATTAAAAAGCACAGTGGAGAGCCTAAGGGTCCTCTCAGTCCTACAAAGAAGACATACAGAGTGGTTCCCTTCAGTGCCATACATGGATGTCCCATCACATTTCACCACCTACACCTAGATGCACAAAATAAGAATTATGGCAAGAGGAAGAAACTGAAGGGACTTGTCTTAGGATTTTTACTGCTGTGATGAAAACACCATGACCATGAATCAACCTGAGGAGAAATCATTCCTTTTACTTCCAGGTCCTTCTATCAGTTCATCTTCAAAAGCAGTGAGGGCAGGAACACGGAGGTGGGAGCTGATGCAGAGGTCATGGAGGGGTACTGCGTACGGACTTGCTTCCTATGGTATGCTCAGCCTGCTTTCTTATAGAACCCACAACCATCAGCTCAGGGATGGCAGCACCCATCACAGGCTGGGCCTTTCTCCATCAATCACTAATTAAGAACTGGATCTAATGGAGACGCTTTTTCAGCTGAGGTTCCTCTTCCTTCAGATAACACTAGTGTCAAGTTGACATAAGACTAGCCAGCCCAAGACACATAACATTGAGCTCACAGTGTGGACCACTCGGACTGAGAGGTAAAGCATGAATCCGGTTAATCTTGCAAGTTCATGGCTGAAGAGCAATGATTGACATCAGCAAGGCAGTAAACACCTACAGAAGCCAGGGCCACTGGGTTAGAGGTAGTCAAATGTTCCCTTGAGCAAGGAGGGTTTTGTTAGAGCCATATGATGGACACCACCAAGTCTAAAAATGAATCGATATTATTATGAAGGATTGTTTGCATTGCAAATGAGACAAATACCATTCAAATTGGCTTCCCAGGAGCAGCAACAAAGAGTGTTTGTCTCAGGAATTAGACTCTCTCCGGGCACTAATTATCACTCAATTCAACCCATTTTACCTGCCCAGCCACACAGCTTTTGAGTTATTATGACATCCTTTTAAATATGTATATTTTATACAATGAATTATTTTATTACATATCACAAAAATCATGCTGGATTGTTACTTTTCTTATACTGTGATTAAAAAAAAATAGCTAACATAGGGCTGGAGAGATGGCTTAGCGGTTAAGAGCACTGGCTGCTCTTCCACAGGACCTGAGTTCAGTTCCCAGCAACCACATGGTGGCTCACAACCATCTGTAATGAGGTCTGGTGCCCTCTTCTGTCATGCAGACAGAACACTGTATAAAAAATAAATAAATAAACCTTTAAAAAAAATAATAGCTACCAGAGTTTGTAATGGGGACTTTTACGGTTTTTAGCCAACACCACCTTCTGCTTATTTTAATGGTCTCTGTAATCATCTATCTTTAGTTCATCGCCAGTCTTTCTCATTTAAAATTTTCCAGAAAGTTCTATCCCAGCTAGCTCTCCTTTGACTGATGTCTAACATCTAATCTAAGGTCTCCTGCCTGGAAATATTGACGCATATTTTATGCCAAGTTACAGCTCCAATCAGACCCTCCACTCCTGCTTCCATTTTCTATAATTTAAATTTTAAGAAAAATTATGCATATGGGTTATGTTTTGTCTGCATGTGCGTCTGTGTACCACGTGTAAGGCCAGTGCCTTCTCGAGAACTGTGGCAACATTTTGTTATGAGACACCCTGTGAGTGCTATAGGAACTGGATTCTAGTCCTCTGCAAGAGTGGTCAGTGCTCTGAACTGCCGAGTCCTCTTTCCAGCCCCCACTCCTGCTTTCTTAATGCCCACCAATCCTTAACATGCCTCTTTGGGACCCCAAAGACCACCATTGAGCTGGATCCCATGCAAACACATGAGGGTCAGGTTATTCCTTTGGACAGGTTCGAAGGAACCAGGGCTGAAACCCTTTGCTCTGATGAAGCGGAAGGAATCAGTCATGAGCCCAGAGGTGAGGTTGTTGTTGTTGTTGTTTTGTTTTAAAGAAAAGCCTACATAAGCAGGGTGTTACACATCTTGGCATTTCAGGATTGGGCAATGGGGTATGAGATACGGTAACTATTGGCTAAACTTCCGGAGCAAACCCAAGCCCTGAATCTACTGGCTGAACTTTGGGTGTGAAACTAAGTTCTGAATCTCTTGGTTGTCGGGCGCATTCCTGAGATTCTTCCCAGATTTTTTTTAATGATTAATTAATTAATTTATTTATTATGCACACATTGTTCTGCCTGCACACCAGAAGAGAACACCCGATCGATCTTACTATAGGTGGTTGTGAGCCACCATGTTAGTGCTGGGAATTAAACTCGGGACCTCTGGAAGAGCAGCCAGTGCTCTTAACCTCTGAGCCATCTCTCTAGCTATCGAGGCCCTGCCCTTAGGCATTAAATGCTCTTTCCCTGAAATAAAGTTTTGTTAAGGCTAAATCCATGCCTTTGCATGAAGCACTCTGTGAGTGCTTCTCTGGAGTACCATTTTCCATTTAGCTCATTTCAGTCCTTCCTTGAAGACCCCTTTCATTGATTCTAAGAAGGCTTCCTCAGTTCTGAGCTGTGCTTGCTGTAGCACTCCAGTATGCCTGTCTTCTGGACCACGGGTCAAGTTGGGACCCCAGTTCTCTGGCTACAAAGCTGTAAGCTTTATTCTTGGATGCTCATGACAATAAAGACTGAAATTTCTGCAAAAGCCCAACAGATGCTCAAGAGTTGCTGAACTTGGGAAAGGCATCTTCCATACTGAGGCCTCTGCATAGGAGACAGACTTGTGGGCATCTTAAGATTACCATCTTCAAGCAAAGCATCCAGCATCCACTTGCTTTGAATGTTGGCATCTGAGCTGTTAGCTGCCTGTTTAGAATCCAAGCAAGGAGGAGATTCTGTCCTTCTATGCTGGCATCTCCGGAACCCATCATGTTAAATCAACCTGTAACGACAGGAAAAGGACTAGATAATTTGTAACCAGTCACCAGGCCACTTGTCCAGTCAAGCTAATGACAAGGTTTGCTTAACATCCCACATCTGGGTTGACTGATGTTACCACCACCAGACACATATAGCAGACTACTATCACATTAAAAGAAAATGAAACAATGCACTAGAGAGATACTCCGCCGTTAAGGGGCTTGTCCTGTAAGCATCAGGACCTGAATTTGGTCCTCAGGACCCATGTGTGAAAATATCCACGTATGGTGCTACTCACTTATAAACCTGAGGCATGGGAGGTGGAAATAGGCAGATCCCTGAGGCTTGCTGACCAAGCAGTCTAACTGAATCCATAAACTCCAGCCTTAGTGAGAGATTCTGTCCTAAAAAAATGAGATAGGGAGCAACTGAGAAATATACCTGACCACTGATCTCAACACATCCACACTGTTTTCACTCCTGTGATCAGAACCTGGAAGGACCCACTTGGATAAGTAAAGAGGGCCAAAGGGAAGGGGCAGTGACACTGGGCACAGCAATCTCTATTCTCCACTTCCCTGTTTTCACAGCCTTCATGAAATACCATCTAGATCACACGGTAAAGGCTTATTGACACATGATGATTGCTTAGATTATAACAGTCAATATTTCCTCAGTAGGAGTCTGGGTGAGATGATAAAAACGACCATGTGCTATTTCAGTTCCACTGGCTTAATGTCGTTAGACAAGAGAGAGATGGCAGAGGGTCACACCGTCTGAAAAAAAAAAAAAAAAGATCTTGGAGTAGATTGGGATTGAACCGTAGTACCCTGTTGAGAGATGGAGGGGCTGGCATCTGGATGAGAAAGAGATTGGCTGGTGGTCACGCTCAGCTTCCTGGCAGTGAGATGAACCTTTGTACCAGCATCCTCAGAGCAAGGTGAACTGGCTGAGGACTCAAAGCAATGCAGAGTCATCCCAGCTGGAGCCAAGCAAATGAGAAGCAGCCTGTGAGTGGAACCCAGAAGGACAGACAGGCTCTGACAGATTTGGATAGAGGTTGCTCCAAAGCAGAGAGGCAGAATCAGAACAGAGTGGAAGGAATCCAAGGACTGGCCTCCAGATCACCCAGATGAGTTAATTCAGAAATCTATCTCAGTTTCCCATCTTTCCAAAATAGACCTTCATCCTAACCATCATCCCATTCCACTTAGAATTTGTAATTGTCTTAATTGACCCTCATGGTAAATTCATCACCTTCTAGCCCGTGTGGGCTTATGAAAGTATAGAGTAGATCACACACCATTTCCTGATTAAAATACCCACTGTGCTTAGCATATCTTATTTTTCCCCCCTGTTGTCTATAATTCCTAAGTAAAATGGTATTTCTAATCCTGGGCTAAATTTTTACAAGCGGCTTTTGTGGTAAAAACGGAATGTTAAACAGTAACCAACAGAAAAAGACACAGTTGCATGCATCAGTGGTGACGATACCAACAACGCAAGTCTGGGTGTCATAGGGTGGCTCTTGGGACCTCAGCACTTTGAAGGATGAGGCAGGAATATCACATGCTTGAGCCAGACATAATGAGACCCTGTCACAAGAGCCAGAATATAAAAACAGCAGAGACAAACCTCGGTGTAAAAAACTAAGCTGCGGGAGATAATGCTCAAGATGTGTGTCTCATAGGGGAAAGTAAAAATCACATTGTTTAGAAACACAGAAAGCACAGACCTTTCTCTTTTTTCCATCAGACATAAAGTGATGCTAGTGCCAGACGTCATGGCAATAGGAAGAAGAAGGGGAAGCCAGAAGACACTATCGGAGAGAAGGCAGAAAAAATGTAAGCCAGAAACCTGTGATGAAGAGAAAGCCTGTGGAATGGCTTCTGGTATGATGTGGCCATTGCACCCAGGAACTAACAGTGGCCAAAGTCACCTACGCTGGGCCTTCTCCAGAAGGAGACTGTAAACATCCGTCACAGATACACAGATACAGGACAGGCTCATGGACCCCTTCCCCGGCCCTCCCCAGAGATCTATTGGCAGTTGGTGGCTCTCGGGAAAGGGGAATATTGTCTTCCATGACATAGCCTGTCCAAGAGGGCAGCCTTGGTTCAATTCAGTGAGTCAAAAACCAGACACACACAGGAAACACATGAGTCTTTTTGTAAGGAAGAGTATGTCGATGGGATGAGAGAGGATGGGAAGAGTGTAGAGTATATCGATTGCGAGATTACCAAAGAAAAAACTCATTTTAAAGATTAAAAAAATAAAGCAAAGTATCAGGTACAACAGGGGCAAAGAGGATCTGACTGACGGTGGCTCGATCATTGTTAAAACTGGGGTATTTGGAAGTTCCTTCTATGTTCCTCTTACTTTTACATACACTTGAAAATCACATCTACGCCAAGCAATATCTTGTTTATTTTTAATGATTTGTGTCCCCCCCCCCACACACACACACTCACAAGGCATCACTCTGTAGCCCAGGCTCCACAGTAGCTCCCCTATTGCATCCTCTTGCCTCCCAAGTGCTGGTGTCAGAAACAGGAACCAGCACACTTGGTTTCTACGCATGCCTTTTGCATTTTCCCATGGATGCAGCAAGGCAAGTGAGAGTAAAGAAGACACAGGAGAGAACTGGCATAGGTGAGCAGCCAGGGTGGCCTGCTTCTTGATAAGTAGAGTTCACAAGTCTTACCCCCTCATTCTTGAGGATTCTATACTCCTGCCTCCACAGATCCTGGGTGCATGACCTGCTGTGCACAGATCCTGGGTGCATGACCTGCTGTGCAATGTTGAAAGGGAGGGGATGGAAAGGAAGAAAGATGAAATGCAAGAGATGATTTGCCTGTCCTCCCAAACCATACAGAGCTGTAGATTCCTCTGGTTTACATGTAGCTAAGAAAATCAGGTACCACAGAGCACAATCCGCACAGGCCTAAGAAAAGGACTGAGCGGGAGGGAGGGGCAGGAGGAGAGAGTCCAAGGGACACTCAAGCTCCGAGTGAGGGTCACTTGGGAAGTGGACTACTGTCACTCAGATTGCCATACAGCAACTGAGGCCTCAGACGTAGGATGTGACACCATTCTGGAAAGGACTCCTTCCTTCCTTCCTTCCTTCCTTCCTTCCTTCCTTCCTTCCTTCCTTCCTTCCTTCCTTCCTTCTTTCCTTCCTTCCTTCCTACCAATAGTGTCTTGCTATATGAAGCCAATTAGCTTGTAACCTGAAGTTCATCTTCCTGCCTCATGTCTGAGTTACAGGGCTGGGATTATAGGTGTGAGGCACCATACTCTCAGCTTCATTTTTTGAAGATGTTTGTTTAAAGTTTATTGATTTGACATTATTTAATGGGTATATAACAATGTAAAATGTGTAAAATGAGGCTTCACATGATGTTCTGGTATATGTAATAAATATATTGTGTAATGTGAAGATCCTGGACATATGCCTCCTCAAACATTGTTTCTTTCCAGTGAAGGCATTCTGAATCCTTCTAGCTCTTTGAAGAACAGTGGCATTACTATGATACGGGTTAGTTCTTACTACGCCCTTCTACTTGAAAACTTAGTGTGCCACCTCGGTCTCTTCGCTTAGCATCCATGGATACTTGTTCTTTGCACATAAAACAAAATGCTCTCCTGAACCTGTGACTGTATGGCTGGAGCCGATGAAGGCTTTCCTGATCCAGGGACCTCGTGCTGCTTGCCGGCCCCTCTGAGGATTGGGACACCCACAGCATCAATACGTGACGGCCGCAGAAGAACAGCGGTGCCAGGACAGCTCTCTGCTTGCCCTTCCTCTTCCGGGGTTTAATTGAGCTCACAAAGGCAAGCCCGAGGGCCCCCGAAGCATCCCTGCGGCAGTCACAAAGGCTGGGAGACTTGAGGCTATGGCCACAAAGCAGCCTCCGCTCTCCCCCATTGTGCCCAGCAGCTACAACAGTCTCGGAGCTGGCGGGAGTCTTACATATCTCATACGTGCTGCAAAGTGGAGAGACAATAAAAACAAATTATGAACAAGCCCGGAGCGGAGCTGTGGAATTCTTCTCTTTGTGAACTTCCCCCGCTGTCTGCTGGGACCGCTGGCCCCAAGGAGGACACGAGGGGTGGGGACATCTCAACAGTAGAAGGCCAGCCGGTGTCCCCTACCTCATACCCTGGTGGCAGCATTAAATACATATAAAAAGACCGAGGCGGCGGAGGAGAAAGCCCTCAAAATGTGTGCGCTAAAGCTGTTACTCACAGTAATAGATGAACAAAGATAAACTGGGTGGCCATATTTCCTGCATCTTTTTATTCCCCCCTCCTGTGGCCTTTGAGTTCACTCTCAGAAGAGCTGGCTTCCCCAGATTTGTTGGAATAGGATCATGTTTTCCCCGGATAACAAGAAGAAAACATCCTTTAGGCAAACAGCTTGGGAACACACCATTAATCATTATAGTGTTCCAGGTGCAAATTCTTAGGTTAAGGGTGACCTTTTTTTTTTTTTTTTTTTTTTTTTTTGGTCAATAGCTGTTTTGGCAAGGTCTTAATTGTAATGATCTCTCTTTCATTTAAGAGGCGCAAAGGAAGTCACACCTTTGCTGATGTCCTAAGTAGCTCCAAGAAGCTTTTATTTGATAATGGGTCATTGAGAAACAGGACTCACCACAGATTTGTGAACTCTTCACAAAACTTGGGAAAGTTGGGGGGGGGATCCACATTTAAGCCGCTTCTTAGACATCTGGAAAGGGATTCTTCTGTGGAACAGAAGAATTAAAACAAACTGACATATCCGTCTTCAAATTAGCCACAGACACAGCAGTGTGACAGCCACTGCTTTCTTCCTGAATATCAGAAGAAATGCTGTGGGTTTGGGGCAATTAGGACAATTCCTTTCCTGGGAAGACTTTGAATATTTATTAGCCTCTTAAAGAGTGCTTAATATGGGTGCCACAGGAAACAGGTGCACCTCTGCAGCCAAAACTGGATCCTGTGTCACAGTCCCTTTGTAATAAACTGTGAGATTTCGGTGCTGCCCCTTGATTGCATGCTGAGAGCCAACAGACCCTCCTAGGTCAGTGTCTGATAAGGGAAACAATGCTAAGACTTGTCCTGAGCAAGGTCAAAAGTCATGGGATAATGAGCCAGTCAACAGCAGCAGCTGGGATCATAAAAATGTTCAGCCATGAAGAAGGCATGGTCACTGCAGAGAAGCTTCATGAAGCAGGACGGCAGGATCTGTGGGGATCCATGAGTATACATTCAGAAGGAAAGGGAAGTGTGGACAGTCCAAGAAATGCAGAGTCGTGACTATGCAGTACTTAAAAACAAACATCTCTAGTGTTCTCAGTTCAGAACCCTCAACTTGGGTGCTAGGCAAACATTACTGATGACTTAGAGTTAGGTTGTAAAATGCTACTTTTGGTCTTCCTATGGAGAACTGACCTGCACAGACACTTACTGGGGTCTGAGAGGACAAGTGAGGCATGTCAGATGAAGAGTATCAATCACTGTTGAGAGGAGTAGAAACTGGTAGGATGGTGGTCGTCAGTCTTACACTATCAGAAAACACCAGGGTTAGAGGGGAGTGAGATTAGAAGCCTCTATTTCTGATAAATGCTTGTGTGGTTTCAGCTAAACAAACCAAGCTGTACTCTTGACAAGTCATTTATACCAAATGCCATACGCTCTAGGGTGCTATAGTTGACATGGAACATCACTATTTTGCCAAAGGAGTATTATGCTCCCACAGAATTTCCATCTCAGTATCTTTAAGCAAAAGCCAGGTAGAGTTACCAAGCCGATAGACCTTTCTTGGGAGAATAATTGGGCAACTTTGAGACAGCGTCTACTTTGCCTCTAGGAACATAGGGAGAAAATTTTTATGAGAGTCTGCAATGTTCTGTCGATAGATCCTCAGAGCTTGTCACTGTCCACAATCCCTACAGACCCTTAACAGCAGGCTAAGGCTCCACCCAGAGTGGGTGGCTTGACAGGTTGCCCTTTACTTTCCTGATGCCCCTTTCTCCTCAACACACAGTTAATACAGATCACTCTCCTGATCAATGAGATATACCCAGGTCACAGATGCTGAATAAAACCAGAGACAAGTCCAAACTGTACCTTCCAGAACGGGGAACGTAGCTCATTGACTCAGGATTGGAAGGGAAGGAGAGAAGGAAAAACAGAGGGAGGAAGTGTTGGGGGGGGGGATGGGATGGGGAAGGAGAGAAGGAAGAGCATTTTATAGAAGCGCATACCCTCTTCTTTATCCCCAAACTTTCTTCACTATTATGGGCTTGTTTTGGTTTCTACCCATTCTTCATAAATCCACATAAGAAACAGACCCCCAAGTCAAAGAATCCACACACCAGGCACATATGTATCCTGGAGACATCAAAAGTGCCAGGCAGCATTCTCCTACCCCCCTCATCCCCCCACATTCCAAAGGAGATTATTAACTGTCCCCAGAGAAGGAGGCCTGATGAAAAGGAAGAGACCCAGTTTATATGCTAATCCCACAAAGGCAGGCACTCTGGCCAGATCAACCAGAGCAAGCGGCTGACAACTTCTAACTCGTCACAGGGTAAACACGGCTTCTACCCCAAGCTCCGGGTAAGGATTTCATTTTAGGAAGGCAAAGATGGCTTCTTCCCTCTTCAGCCTGAAATGATGAAGTGTGTAACCTTTTGTTTCTCATTTGCTCCCAAATGGAGGCTTCTTTATCAAGTTTTATTTTCTCACAAGGGAAGGAAAAATCACGGCCCTTGGCTCTGCCCACACAGGTCTCCCACCCCCAGGCTTTTGTGTTCTCAGGAGACCCTGTGCTCCCTGGCGAACTGCACTGGACAGGATTATCCCACAAGTCACAGTCTTCAAGGAATAATATCTAACACCTTGTTCCCTTTCTCGGTTCAAAAGCCACTGCCACCAGGGTACACTGGTGCTTTTAAAAGAGACTATAATTCATATGCAAACTACAGGAGGATTTTCATGATTTCATAATAAAATGTTGAGACGCTTTGATCTAGAGTTGTAAGGAGCTGCGTAACAGTGCCTCAGAAACAGACAGATATTTGTGTAAGCATCCTTTATGTATTGCCAGTGAGGAATAATAACATATCAAAGCCCCAACTTACCTCATCTGCCTGGTACAGCCAAGGCATAAATAAAAAGGAACAATGGAATCACTATTACTCACTCTCAGAGAGCCAGCGACATCACTGTATCCTTTATAATTGCTGGCAAGAAGATTAATGTTTTGTTAAATATCAGAGCAAGGTCACAAGGGGGCTCGCAGGCCTGTCTAAACACCCAGTCTTTAAGCTCCTTCCTTCTCACTTGCTTTATTTTGGAAATGAACTTGTAGCATTTCATCTAATGATGGTGATTTTGCCTTTGAAAGATGGGGCTGCCATCACCACCTTGCTCTTAACACACTCACATAACGCCCGCACACATACTCACAGGCATGCACATACCATAAAGCAGATATACTACACTACGCGTGCACACACACACACACACACACACACACACACAGATTCTCTAAATTGTATTTTCAGAACAGGCTTGGTGACTGCAGCATATGGACAGTGTTGTTATGAGGCAACTTTGCCCTTTGTAACAACATGGGTAATTTATTGCCTGTCACTATGGCCAAAGCAAGGGGTGTGTGCTTAAGAAATAGACTTTATTGGGGCCCAGGGGTTTCTTCTCCTCTCTCTCAAAGACTGCCATAGTTTTCTGTGCTTCTGTTATGTTTAGCCTGTATGTCTGTCTGTACAGATGTTTCCAGCAGCAAACAGTTCATGACCCAGAAATAACAAAA
This sequence comes from Phyllotis vaccarum, assembly GCA_033318265.1. Lineage (NCBI taxonomy): Eukaryota > Metazoa > Chordata > Mammalia > Rodentia > Cricetidae > Phyllotis > Phyllotis vaccarum. The sequence goes on along the minus strand of JARWLC010000008.1, from coordinate 90,121,329 downwards.
TATTTTGGCTTGCCCTGGCTTTCAGCACCTGTTTAAACCAAAGGCCCTTCCATTCTCTACATAGCTCAGAAGGCCCAGCCAACAACCGGAGAAGGAGTACAAAGCTGTAAAGACCATCTTCTAGGGTGGTATCAAACCCAAGACCCCAAGCCAATGCCAAGGACCCTTATTGCCTCAGTTCCTACATGTGGAAAAGAAGATTCATAACAGTATACAGAAGCCCTTTGCCATTTTCTCTTGAAGAACCTTACAAGTACCTGCCAGCTTGCCTTTGTCACGGGAAGATTTGGCCTCCATAGTTGACGTCCATCACCCATTGACTGCTCAGTATTTCTCCTGGCGGGACTCTATCTGTGACAGGGCAGCAGCCTGTGTGATGCTGAGCTTTAGCCATGTCCTCTGAGCAGCTGTGCTAGGCTGCAGGATTGACATAATGACTCTGGGGACATGGGTGCTACCTCTTGAAGGACTTGGGACCCACAAGGCCTTTCATGATGTTGTGCAGTCACAGCAGGAAATGATGGGGGCCAACTCGCAGCTCACAGAAGGAGAAGCACTACAGATTGGAAAGGGACACCAGGTGCCTTTCAAGGGACCTCTCTGTCACTCCTCTCTGCCCCTCGCCTGGAAAAGGGAGTTTTAAATCACATCTCTAATTTTAAGGTGATCTGCTTATTTGTTGTCCTGCCCCTTGAAGTCTGAGGAGGATTAAGCAGACAGCTCAGTATGAGGTGGGTGTAAGAGGCAATTACATGAGAAAGGAGGGTGTCCTGACTAGGGGGACTTGACAGAGCTTCCAATCTCAGCAGCAGCTGGAGCATAGAGTCATAATTAACATTCACCCTCTTGCTTCCATGGGAATTGAGACAAGGAGACTTCATCCAGCGCAGGATCCTAAGTTTGCTGTGCCTGTGGACCCTGAGTAAGATGTTGAAACAGTCACAGGGTACAGAGAGCAGGCTGGCAGAGCAGGGAGTGGATGAACGGAGAGATGATTGTAGAGATCAAACACCAAGTAGACCACAACCGCCATCCAGCTATGACATGACCTATGTACATACAGGCCCCATTATCTGTTTTTCTGAACTAGGTTTCAATGGAACACATCTAGAACCATTTTTTAGTGTCTTTGTCTGTTTCCATGAATTACATTATTATTACCTAGGGCATGTAGCTTATTAGCTTATGTTTCTACTTTTTTTTTTTTTTTTTTTTTTACTTTATTCTTATTTTATGCATGTTGGTGTTTTTCCTGCATGTCTGTGGAGTGCCAGATCCCCTGGAACTGAAGTTACAGACAGTTGTGAGCTGCCCTGTGGGTGCTGGGAGTTGAACCCAGGTCCTCTGGGAGAGCAGTCAGTGCTCTTAACCAATGAGCCATCTCTCCAGTCCTAGCTCTATGTTTCTTAGTAGAAATAAGTGTACTAAGTCTTGAGTTTGAAACTTCTGCATCTAGGGATCAACTGTAGTGCGACATGAGGTGGAGACTGAGCCTAGGGACTTTTTTTTTCCAAGACCCACACTCAGATACAGTGGAATTCTGCTTTATTATTATTATGTTTATTTACTTTGTGTGTCACACTTGTCACAGCACTTGTGTGGAACTCAGAAGACAACTTTCTTGAAGGCTTAGCAGTGAGCACCTTTATCCATGGTGCCAACTTGTTAGCTCAGGGATAAGGGATTTTCTTTTGCCACAAGGAAAGAACTTCAGGATACTCCAGGGGGAAAATGGGTTGGAGTTTACCCAAAAGAGACTTTATCAGAGAGTTAACTGGGTGGGGATAGAGAGGTGCTTAGGGTTGTAAACAGTAAGGCAGGAATCACCAAGGTTATGCGAATGGGTTAAGACACATCTTACTGTAGTGGGTTTCTTGTGAAAGTTCATAACATGGTAGATTTAGAACTGGGAAAAGAAAACGGCCTTATATGCTCAGGTCTTAAGTATCATTAGTGGACTATTTTAGCACTGGCTATTTTAACATTTTTTTTTAATTTATTTATAAAGGTTTTTTTTCCCCCCATGTATACCACTACTCTCCCTCCCTTCCCTTCTTCCAGTCTCTCCCAGTCCTCCCTCAGCCTCCTCACTACTCACACCCCCCCTCATCTACTCCCCAAGGAGGGCAAGGAGTCCCAAGGTGGGTCAGTTCAGTCCGGTGTATCCAGGTGAGGTAGGTCTGAGTTCCCCATTTCAGTATTAAGGCTGAAGTATTAAGTTCCTCTGTAGGGAATGGGCTCCAAGATGTCAGTTCATGCACCAGAACACAGTCTGATCCTACTCCAAGAGGCTCCACAAACTGCCCATTAACATTTTTTTAAGCTTTTTTGGGCAACCTTTCCATCAAATGTTCACTAGGTAGGTTGGGATTCTAACATAGGTGTGTGTGTGTGTGTGTGTGTGTGTGTGTGTGTGTGTGTGTGTGTGTGTGTGTGTGAGTGTCCTTTCCTGATAGAGGCATAAGTGCCTACAGAACAAAGAAGTGACCAATGGTTTTGTTGTTGTCTGAGACCTGGCAGGTTATACACCAGACAACCTTGTGTTGTTAGGGGGATCTTAACATTGAAGTTAATGGGATCTTTCTGGGGATACTTTTAGTTCTATGACCATTTTATATTACTGTAAATAATAATCATGGGGAGCTGATAAAGATGCATTATTATTTATTAAGGGGTTCAAAAGGAAGCACTCACTGATACAAGAGAGATTAGGCAGTCATCCAGTTCCTGGGAAGGTTGGACTGGTCCACAAGGCTTCATTCAGCAAGTCAGGTCCTCCATCCAAGAGCACAAGAGAGAAGGAGCAGAGTGCCTACTCCCTGATTTTAAACTGCCCATAGGTCATGTCCCTAAAATGGGTGTCCCAAGGTCATAGGTGATTCCCAGATCTATGCTAGCTAAAAGGCCACTCCCCTAGGTCAGTTTGATAGTATCTGCTCTCCACCACATTTTTTTTTTTTTTGTTTTTACTGTATCACGTTCTCTTTAGAAGCTAAGAAGTCATTCCCACAACACTTTAGAGTCTAATAAATATGAGGAGAGGGATTACTGTGCTAACCCAAGTATCCATGTTAAATCTTGCCTTCCTACTGCGCGGGGAGATGCACCTCACTTTGCTTCCTGTGATCTAGAAGGAGGGATACAATGGCTGCTGCAATAAGGGAAATTCAATCTTGTGCACCTTCGCATCTGTGGATAAAGAGACCAGAGTGGTCCTCAGATCTCTACTGTCAGTTTAGGGTTCTTTGACATCAGCAGTCAGTAGGTAGAAAGATGGCAAGAACACACGAGACTGTCTGAGGAAACAGCTCCTTGAAGCTACTTCATGAAAAGTCCAGTGTGAGCCATCTGTGTCTTAGAGATGTTATGAACTTGGCCAAAGTGAGCTACAGGATGAAGAAGGTAATGGGATCGGTCAGCCAAAACAGATGCCCCAGGAAGGCAGATGGTATGATTTCCTGTTTCATTTGTAACGGCCACATTACAAATGCAATGGTTTCTGGGAAACCTTCCTAGCCATCAGTTAACATTACCAACTCACTTCACTACCCTTAGCCACTTGGAAGGTCAATGCAGTTGGCAGTTTCTACTATGCCCCAAATAATGCCCCCCTCCTGCCACTCATCCCTTTGCTTTGGGTGTGAACAGGTCCTAGGAGTTTGCTTCTAATAAACAAGTCTGCAGAAATGGTAAGCTGTGCTATCTAGGGCTAGGTTACAGAAGTCTGCAGATTCTGTCTTGTTCATATTTTTGCGTCTTACCTGCTCTATTGAATTTAGCTGTCATGGTATGAGCTGTCCTGTAGCAAACTTCTCGTGGCTAGCAAGCTAGGGTTTCTATAGCCAATAGCTAAGAAGGAGCTGAAACTTCAGCCTAACAAGCCACATGGAGGTGAAGGCAACAACCATGCATGCACACCCGGGCACGCGTGCGCCCATGTGCGTGGCACGCGTGTGTCCGTGTGTGCATGCGTGTGTGTGTGTGTGTGTGTGTGTGTGTGTGTGTGTGTGTGTGTGTGTGTGTGAGTGTCCTTTCCTGATAGAGGCATAAGTGCCCCCTATCCACCCCTGCTCCCCCCCCCATCTTCATCCGTGAAGAATCTGCATACCTGGCATCTTTTGTTTTGTTTTTCTTTTAAGACTCCAAGCTTGGGGTGAATGAGAGATTTATTCTGCTACTATCTTGATGGAGAAATTATATTAGAGTTGCTGCTTGTAACTACAGACATGACACAACACTAGGTGACTTAAAATAATGTTGTTTTTTTTTTTCCTGCTTTCTTTTGGGGCAGGTTGTCAGGAATAGGACTCAGAACCTTGTGTGTGGAGCAGGTGCTCTATCCCTAGAGCACCTGGATTACATCTCTAGTCTTCTGGATTCTTGAAGTCAGATATTTGAGCAATGTGTGGCTGCAGGCTTGTCTGGGCACTTTTGGATGTCACACAGAGGTACCTGGTATGGACCATGCCTTCTGAACCTGTGTTGGGGGCTTTGGCAAGAGTAAAGGTTAACACTATGAGGCTCCCTCAGAGCCCTCACCTCCCCAGCATGCACTCTTGCTCTAACCTGGCTTTTTAAATTGCAGCTGGCTTTCCCAAGAAGATGGAGCTACACCTCATTACTCCTCCAACACTGATGGGAAATGGAAAGGCACAGCAGCAATTAAATGCCTTAAATAATCAAGGGCACATTTGACTCTCCTGTTTCTAGACAGGGTCTCCTTATGTAGCTCAGGCTGACCCCAAACTTGCAATCCTCCTGCCTCAGTTTCCAACGTGCTGGAATTAAAGGTGTCTGCCACCACATCTAGCCACAATTTAACTTTCAATCAAACAAAAGTTTACAAAATGTGTTGACTCGGGAGTTTATATCCTGTTTACAACAGAAAACTCATGTGACACCTGGGGAAGGGGCAAAAGGGCAAGAAGAAGAAAAAAGAAAGAAGGGAGGGAGGGAGGGAGGGAGGGAGGGAGGGAGGGAGGGAGGGAGGGAGGGAGGGACGGAGGGAGGGAGGGAGGGAGAGAAAAAAAGAAATAAGTTATTAGGCCCTTGCTGTGGTTGGTGTGACTGGGGAGCTGAATTTTAATTTTATTTCATTTTGATCTGTTGAAATCGGACAGTCAAAGGAGCGTAGTAGACAGCACATCAGACGACGCAGGGCTATGGAGATGCGCTTAGCTCATTTCATTGTTGACTTGGATTAACAGTTTCAGACTTGGTGAAGTCGTCATGTCCTGGTACTTTCAGCTACTCAGCTCCTCCCCTGACACCCAGAATAAACTCACTATCATGTGTGAGCAGCCCCTGGCCCACAATAAAGGAATCCTCTGAAGGCTGAAGGGGTTCTGTCAGGCTGTGATGGTCACGTTTGTGCAACATCTTTTCTGGGCCATGGTGTACCCCTAGTTCAACAGAGTTTCTAGTTGTGTTTGAGAACAGTTCTGGAAGAAGGAAGCCTTTCAGTGGATGGATTAACTAAAGAAGCAGCTTTCTTAATGAGATGGCCTCTCAGGTCTCTTCAGGTACTTGACAGGAGGAAAAGGCAAAGAGGCAAGAAGGGAGCAAACCCAGCCTGGCTGCATCTGCTGAGCCACCGGCTCTCCCTGCCCTCGGTAGGCCTGCTGCTCTGGTCTCTAGGGTCTCACTGGACACTACACTTGACTGGTTGCTTTCCTTACCTGTGACGACACGCATTTCTGAACCCTATGTGAAGAACAGGTTATTCAGATTCACAGTTCCCAAGGAAAGAGTTCATCATAATGAAGAAGGCATGGTGGCTACAGAGATTTTCTCTGTAGTGGTGAGAACGTGTAATGGTGGTCTCCTTTATCTTGTTATATCAAGAAGCAGAAAGTATGAGGGGAAGGAGTCAGGAATAATACACCTCCAAGGACATTCCCTCAGTTACACACTCCCTCCAGCTCGGTATACCTCCAAGATAAACAGCTTACTCCAAGGTAAACCTCCTTCATGGAAGGAAGACCTATGGTGCTTTAAAGGGAGGTGAAACATTCCATTTTGAAAAGAAGATCTTTAAATGCAGAAAGTAAACTAAAAAGCATCAGGAAGTCCTTGAAACTCAGCAAGTATTCAAATAAATACATGTGCCTGTCAGGGGCATTTCTGATGAAAATAATTACACTGGATGATACAGGACTATGGAGATGTCCCCAGGTCCTCCTGAACTCAGATAGTCCTGGCCTCCTGGTGCATGAGACTAATCACGTGCTTTCTCGGCCTCCATAGTTACATGAACCAATGACTTAAAATGTCTATTAGTTCTGTTTTTATGAATTACTTCAACTTATATTGAACCGGATTCTCAGTGTAGATCCTGGTCTCTGAAAACCTTCCATGGTTTCTACAGCTTCCTCTGGCTGTCATGAATTCTGAAGAATGAGGTCATAGCTTATTGAGCCAATGATGATAGTGAGAATTCTGAAGTCAGATTGCAACATTAAAACCTGGGCTCCACTAACCCCATGACTCTTCTGGATTCCGTGTTTTTTTCTTTTAAGGAAAATTTGTAGTAAGACTTTAATTTTATTTTGCTTAGATAATAATTAGGAGAGGGAAGTGTAGTTCACGATAGAAGCTGACCCTTAGGAAAGTAAGCCATCATTCAACTTCACTTTTGTCTTCTATTTCTTCCCTGATTTAAAACAAAGGATCAGTTTAGGCCAATATCACATCAGAAACTCCAGGCTAAAACAACTCTACCACTTTTTTTTTTTTAATTTAGAAAATATCCTCTCACAATTTCATACATATATAATACACTTTCATCAATTTCTTTTCCTATAAAATTGAGAGCAATAAGAAAGCTTGATAGGGTTGTGGTGAACACCTGCAGAGCTGAAGAGCATGCAAAGACCCTTAACATGTGAGGTCAATCTCTATGGGTTCTAGGCACTGCTGTACCCCACGCTCTTTACCATCCCCACCCCAGTTAATAAACACCTGAACTAGTCATCTTTGCATAATTGTAACAAATATCAGAGACAGTCAACTTAAATAAAAGGTTTACTTTGTCTCATAGTTTGGGAGGCTCAGTCTATGCTCAGTTGGCTCTGTGACTTTGCATCCTGTGACAGAACATAACAAACTCATCTATCTCCTATCTAGGAAGGAGGTAAAGGAAGCAGGGCTGCTCCCCCTTCAGGAGCACATTCACAATGACCTGAATACCTTTCATTAGGCCCCGCCTCTTAAAGCTCCACACCAGCTCCCAAATGAACTACACTGGATACTAGGTCTTTAACACAGGCGCTTTGGAGAACCCTCAATATCCAAACCATAGCTCCACCTTCTGTAGATGGAGACAGTCATTGGTGATCCCATCTTTCTTCAGGAAGGACCAAGGAAAGAAGTACACGCAACTATAGAGAGAATATCCACAGCCTTCAGCAGCCCTTTAGAAGAGGTGAACACAAGCCTTGATTTTCCTCACAGTGGAGAGAGGCGCCATCAACAGAGAACTAGAGCAGAGGTCATAAATGAACTTGCATACTTGAGCACATAGTACCCAGGACAGGGATCCTCTCTCAGGGCTCCCTGAAAGTTAGAGTCAAGTGTCTGCAGAGAGCAGAGCAGGCACCAACCTGTTCAAGACTTGGGAAGTTCCTATCACATCTCCCTTCAGGTCCACATGGTATCCAACTGTGTCAGGTCCAGCTGTCTTCTGAGCCTGTGACCTACCAGCAGATGACAAGGAGTATACTTTATTTGAATTAAAGAGGAGATAAAGCCAGTTTATCTCTTCAAAGAGAGTTCAGGCGCTGACAGGGCGGTGAGAGACCCAGGAAGAGGAGAAGCCACAAGATCCCAGAGGCCATCGTATTCTGAATTCATAAGGTCAAACTTTACAGCCCTGTTACTGCCACAGCTGATAAACCCTATCAAGGATCTGCTTTAACTTTAAAAAGTTATGTATTTTTCTTTTAATGAAAGCCACAAAGGAACATGTAACCAGTGAATTAAAGAGGTAACAACAGATTCTTTTAAAAGTACTTACGTGTATAAAACTATATATATGAAGCTATATCGAAGTGTAAGTTTTTGGGTTCTCAGAGAAAGGGTTCAAGAAAAGGGGTGTGTATCGGGGCATATTTGGGCTGAACCTACAGTGAGACACGAAAGGGACAGTCACTCTACATGGCACAGATACAAGCTGCCACCTAAGAACTTTACCCCTTATATTTAAATCCTTAGCTATTTGAGGTTTCCAGTGTGTGAGGGGACCATATTATTTTACTTCACCCTCATTTAAATAAAAAGAAAGGAAGAAGGAAGGAAGGAAGGAAGGAAGGAAGGAAGGAAGGAAGGAAGGAAGGAAGGAAGGAAGGAAGGAAGAAAGGAAGGAAGGGACAGTATATCTGCCTACTTAGCAAAATTTTCAGTTTATAATATACTATTGATGACTGATGGCCCAGTAGTACCCAGTACATCTTCAAGACTTAACCATTTTGTAAGAATAAACATTTTGTCCCTTGATTATCAATTTTCCCCTTCCTCTGAACCCCCAGTGGCTATTATTCTATTCTCTGAGTCTATGATTTATACTATAAGTTATTTAGCATACGTATATAAGAAGATAAGACATCTTTTTTTTCTCTTCTGTGATTGGGTTTATTTCACTTAGCCTGACATCCTCCATTGTCGCCCATGTCGTGACATAGTGTGGGATTTCCTTCTAAAGGCTGCATAGTATTCCATCCTGTATTTTTGTTTTAAAGGTTTGCTTCTTTCTATTTTATGTGTGTGAGTGTTTGCCTGAGTGTATGCATGTGTACCATGTAAGTGTCTGGTGTCCTCAGAGGCCAGAAATGGGTAGGTCCCCTGGAGTTCCAGGTTGTTGTGAGCTACTACATGGGTCCTAGGAATGTAGCCCAGCTCTACTGCAAGAGCAGGAGGAAGTGCTTCTACCCTCTGAGCCCTCTCTCTACCTCCACCATTACAGTTACTTTATATATAACAAGTCTATATGCGTCGGTGAGCACACAGACATACACACTTTTACTCTGTCCACTCATTTTTCAATGTGTAAAAATACAAGAATTGAAAACTATAGAACACATGGGAGACAAAGGAAGGTACTTCATGGTGTTGGGCATGGCAACACTTTTATGGGCAACCTTGGGAAAGACTGACAGGAGACAGCATAGGAAGCTACTATTGACAGAACGGAAAGCTGTCAAGAAGGGAGAAAAGCAGACATAAACCATTATCTCGTGAGTACTTGACCTCAAAATATATAAGATGCTATTTCAACTCAATAGTAGATATACCTAAGCTGATTAAAAATGACCTTGAAGCCCAGTATGGTGGGTGACTCATGCCTTTAATTCCAGCACTCAGGAGGCAGAGACAGGAGGATCTCTGTGAGTTTAAGGCCATGCTGCTCAGCAAAGCAAGTTCCAGGATAGCCCAGGGCTGTTACACAGAGAAACCCTCCCCTCCTCAAAAAAATAGCCTTAAATAGATGCCTCTCTAGAGAAAATCAGGTGAATGACCAGCTAGTGCATGGTGCATGCAGCAGCGTTCGGTGCCCTTCACTTGCAGGGAAACACGGACCCAAACTAAAAGGATTTACAGCCTTGCCACTGGTAGATGCATCCAACAAACAAACTCTGGCAGGAAGATGGAGCCCTCGTCCCTTTTTGATAGAATTAAAAACAGCAACGCCACTAAAAAAAAAAAAAAAATACAAAAGTTTCTCTAGTTTAAGAAGAGGGCTCTGGGACTCAGTGAGGCAATGCTTGGTTCACAAGTGTGAGGGCTTGAGTTTGGATTTCCAGCCGCCGTATTTGAGGGTGCCGAGAGTGGTCACACACAGCTGCAATCCTAGCAGAGGGAGGCAGAGATGAGAGGACCCAGAGACTCACGGGCCAGCCACACTAGCGGATTGATGAGCTCAAGTTCATGAGACTCTGTCAAAATAATAATAATGATGGTGATGATGATGGTGATAAAAAACATCAAGTGGGGAGTGGCTAAGGAAATAGCTAACGCTGATCTCAGGCTCCAGCATTCAGAGGTCTGAACACTCACCACACACATGCATGAACTATGCACACACACGCACACACAATATCATAGAATTTCCAATTTTGAGCATCTCACAGGTACATTTGTGGCTATATACACATGACACTCACAAGTTAAAATGAAAATACCGTATTGGTTATTATATAAAATGTAACTGCTCAAGTGTGTGTGTGTGTGTGTGTGTGTGTGTGTGTGTGTGTGTGTGTGAGTGTGTGAGTGAGTGAGTGAGTGAGTGTGAGTGTACACGTGTGCGCACATACATAGTAGGTAAGTAGATATCTGTGTGCCAAGAAGCAGTGTGGTGATCAGAAGACAGCTTTCGGAAGTCAATATTCTCATTCAACTATGTGGCCTCTGGGGATTGAACTCTGGTCCTCAAGCCCGGTGACAAGGACCTTTTCTCACTGATCCATCTTGCTAGCCGGAATCTTGAAGAGATATTAACAACTCAATGATCCCTGGAGTGCTCTGTATTGTTCACAGTCTCCAGGAAGTATGAAGTGTCAAGGCTGTTAAAGTTCTCCAATAAGCTTTGAGGTTAATAGAAATTTACTCCCTAGAATATTGGCACACACTAGCATTAACAGGCAGCTGTCCGGGTTGAAAATGTGAAAATCAGGGAAAGCTAGGATTTATCTCCACCGCCACTGAAAGGCCCCAATCCAGATGTGCAAAAGGCATGCACATCTGGAGGCTCATCTTGCTCATAGGTCATCTGTGAGGCTCTCTGTGACAGCAAGGCAGGGTGGTTGGCATCCAGTGGGTATGGAGAAGAAGTAGCGGGAAGCAGAGCTAGGCAAACCCCCAAAGCATATCTTACTGTCTAGTGCTGTTGGTCTTTGTTCCTATAGGTATTTATTTGTGTTTTTCCCCCGACTGTTTTGCATGTCATCGAGAGTTAAAGGACACATATTGTACGTCCTAAAGAGAAGCAGTAAAAATAATTTAATCTATTTCTTTCATGTCTGGATGTATTAATTCTTGCTTACATAACAAAATACAAAAAAAAAACTGTAAACAAGGAATCATCTGGAATCAGATTATGCATGAATAATGGCACACATTTTCATCTAAGATGTGGGAGAATGGAGTTTTACTGCCAGTGTCTCTTAATTTTTCAAAGGAAATTACTCAGAATGTAATAAAAAAAAAAACCCACAATGCTGCTCTAAGAAGATTAATTTACCTTTTGTATCATTAGAAAAAAATGTAAACAGTATGTCACTTCTCTATTGAAAAAAGACATTTTCCAAGTTGGGGTCCTATGGAAGGGTGACATGGCCTCCATTTTCTGCTGCACAGACCCTGTTTTCTTTAGGCCTTCTCTGAGGAGATGCTGCTTCCTGCTCCAACTTTGGTCACTCCTTTCGGATGTGCCCCCTTCTTCCTGGGATCCCTCTTCTTACAACATCTGACACAGAGTCACTAAATGAGCAAAGTGAGAGAGTTATCAGCCTAGGGCTCTCCCGCTTCTCCGACATCTTCCCTGCTCTGGCTTTGACCTTATTTCCTAACATTACCATCCCTGATCAATCTCACAAGGGAGAGATGAAAAGAAGCGCCCACCTGATCAGATAATTCTAGGGATGGAAGGGTGGACCACCCTCAGCACAGTGGACAGTAGACCCTAGCTTTCTAATATTAGTGCTGTTCACCTTTTGACGGTCATGTTTCAAGATGAGATTTCCATTTAGAAACAACACATTGTTCTCTCTCTGTCCATTGCACACGCAGAATTACCCTCCAGTTGCCTCGAGGACTTTGCGAAGATTATTTTGTTTCTTGTATACTTACTTTTACCTGTATTGGATCTCAAATCAAAGTTGAAAGGATACTTTTAACACTATCTCTCCAATCATGCCCCCACCCACCCCCTCAACTCTGCACCCAACAAACATTTACCAAGTACCTTGCTCTCATGGTGTTTTTTTCCACCTTTTAAGCAGGCATCACATAAGCCAACAATTTACTGCAAATAGTGTGACCAGTTTGTTTCATTTTGACCCAGACTTGTCCAACATTATCACTGACGTCCAGCATCCCTAGGGGACCTCTCCATCCTAACAAACCAGGATGCTGGTCACCATAGAGACAGATGAGATGAAGAGAAGACCTGACATGGCTGTATCCAACTGAAGACCTGAACTACTCTTCTTAGATGTTAGAGGAAGCAGCACTTCTGAAAATCACAGATGGTGAATAGACTAAGGCAGTGAGACAGGGTTTCAGAGACCACAGAGGAAAATCACACATCCCTCTGGAAGAATCTGCACTTTATTAGAAAGACCAAGGAAACCTTGGAAAAGTCAAAGCAAGGATCCTGGACCAAAGACAAACTTGTTTGTCTGGCTATGCTCTGCAGAGAATAAATAGGCAGGAAGCAAGATGCAAAGATCATATAAGAATGTGTCCTAGTGGATAGCTGATAGGGGCCTGGGCCTGGGCAGATGGCAGATCCAGGATACACCTGGAGTAGAATGTACAGAACTGCCCTGTACTGACTGACTGAGAGAAGAAAGGCCAGCTTCCCAAGGGGAGCTCTTAGGAAGGCCATGGGAGCATGAGGATCAGCTTCTCTCAGCCAGAGGTCTCAACAGTAACTGTTAAACATGCAGGAGACACATGTCGACCTACTTTCCAGGTATCTGCACATTCTAGAGAGACACATATTTACCCACATGCATTGAGGTAAATGTAGAGAGGATAAGGAAAGAAATATAGACAGTTATGCCCCAAATTAGAGGAAAAACTCCAAGGACATAAAATACTTCTAGCTCTTAAAACACCGAGAAATAGTAGGTGCCAAGTTGGGATGCTCAGTTGGAGGACACAGGAGGTAAAGGATACAGAGGTGGCAAGTTTGGCAGAACTCAGCCATTCCTTTAACTCAGTATGGTCTCACAGGCATTCATTTTATTCAGTGGGTTGTAATGTGATACTGACAGTGTGGCAGCTTTACCAGACAAACCTCCATATTGGCTCCTTCACCTTCAGGTCCCTTCTTTGCCTTCTGAAACACAGCGTTCCAGGCTCACCTGGGGTTTTCCATGCTCTGGTTCCAGAGTCAACTATCCCTTTACAGAATCTCTGGTTGGGTTTTTCAGGAAAAGAATGGGAGTGCAGGAAGCTGGTCAGTCTGGAGGCAGGGAGATGGCAGATGGCACAGGATGCAGAAAATATAATGGAATAAGGCTGGTAAGGTTGACATTATGGTAGGTTGGGGAAATGAGTCCAAGAATGTATATTGTCGGATAGTTTCCTATTTTAGAATTCTCACAGGGTCCAAGCATCCAAGCCCAAATCTTAGAATGCTGAAACCTCATTCAACAGAGTTCCCAGGAACATGGTGAAGCCAAACATTGATCTCTGGTTGGAGTGACCAACTTCTGGACTGGTGACCCTCCAGACCTAGCACTCCTTGATGACCTGTGCTTTTTATTCTAAAGTAAACGCTAAGTTCTCAAGCACAAAGACCCATTGTATTTGTCTTAGTCCTACTCTGAGCCAAGCATACAGAGGGGTCAGGACACACCCACCGGCCAACTGACCCTAGATGGCTGGGTAGGCAAAGGCAGTTGGCACTGATACACCATTTGAATGTTATAGAAAACTACTTGTCTTTTGATATAAAAATAAAGTAACATGTATTACTGGATAGCCCTGTGTATTCTAAATTTTGTATTAAGCTATGTTGAATTAGTTCTTTCAAACTTTGCAACAAAACATGGGATTTAGCTCCCTTTTCTGAGGAAGCTACGGCCTACATTCATGCTGCTGATAAAGAGAAGGCTTTAACTCTACTTGGGCAGAAGATTACTTAGAGCAAAGCAGCTACTCCCTGGTTGCCTAAAGTGCTGCTTCTTGGCTTCATTGAATACAGATTAATTGAGCCTCTAATAACTATCAGTTACTAACGACAGAATGATGAACACAGAGAAGCAAAAGAAACCAAGAAACCATCTCTCTCCTGAAAGCATTTATCAAGAACAGACGGATTCAACTTTAACTTGCCAGGAGCGATAATGTTCCATAGTTTCGCAAAGGGCCATATAACTGGGGAAAGCAGTCAGGTTAGCTGAGTTCAAGTCTACACTGTCCCACTTCAGTGTGACAGTGACATGGCTTCAGTGGGATGATGTGCAGCACTGTGCATAAGATTGAATCAAGTGTGATCATGACACAAGAATTCCGTGATGTCTAAGTCAGCTTTAATGACATATAACTGACACACAAGAAACTGTCCCTGGTAAAGTTGCTTCTGTGGGAAGTCTTGTCATCCCGACTCACTTGAAAAAGTCCTGCTAAATCAAGAGCCGGCTATGACATGCACTTCAATATGATCACTTCTTCACAGCTGTGCTATGGAAGGCGTGGTCTTCAGTAACATGCTGGGTGTATGACACACATTCAATAAATCTGAAGGGTTTTTTTTTTTTTTACATCATCATTAAGCATTAAAAAATCACTAGGATGAGGTACCTAGAAGCTCAAGCTAAAAAAACAAAATAAAATAAAACAACAGAATAAACTCCGCACTGAGACCCAGTCAGGCAAGCAGATGGTGAGGGCTGGGGAGTGCTCATGGTCTCATTGGTCCCCAGTAGAGCCCAAGGTCTCTGAGCTTCAGACTTGTCCACAGAGGGTGAAAAGAATTCCTGGCAGTATCCTGTTCCTTGACCAGTCAAGGGTCTCAGTGAGGGAAAGCAGACTCACAGAGGGAGGGAGGGGCAGAATCTGGAGGTTGGTGCCAAGGCAGAGACATCCCCCTTCCTTCTGCAGCTTTGATGGCGCTGCCAAGTCACTGCCTCCCCTCTGCAATCACAGCCTTCATGTTTTAAACAAGTCTTTGCCAAAAAAAAAAAAAAATGTAGACTACCAGGAAAACAGACAGCAGATGAAGCATTTTTGTTAAGGCGAAGCCCCGAAGTGGCTAACTACTTTTAGATAAGATATCTGCTCACCTTTCATAAATGTCAGGCTGGAAATAAAAACGACAGTGTAATGAGGTCTCATTTTTTTTTCAGCAGCAGACACGCACCTACTAATTAACCCAAAGAAATGAACAAATGTGCTGTTTAGATGTTTCTGCTAGAACTGTCATATGTGCTAATAGCTGGGATTCAAACCATCAGATTCTCTTATCCTCTGTTATTTTAAAAAATACTTTAAGTGGCCTTGGTAACTCAACATATGTTCATTAACTTAGCATACATTTGTATAGTACCCACTTGTGTGCAAAGTGCTTGTCAGGGCAGGGGCAGGAGGCTGGATTTTGAGTGAAGTAAAAACTCTGGTACCCAACTTTGGATCCATGACCTGACATACAGATTGGTGGTGCCATCCTCCCTGATTCGTGTAACACAGAGACAGAGCCATTGCCTTTTATAAGATGCTGAGATATTATAGTAAGGGTCCAGCAGCTGGAAAGTGGTACCTAAATAAAGAAGAGGTTGGTCAAGGAGGAAGGAGGAGGAAGATTAAGTGGGGTTGAAAGAGGACCACACACACATGAGGATGAGACAGAAAAGAAGGTGGAATCTTTGCCTTGACTTGGCATGGTGAGAAAGACTGACAGGGAAAAATAACTGGAGTGTCATCATGTTATCGTGAGCCAAGCGCTCTCTCTCTCTCTCTCTCTCTCTCTCTCTCTCTCTCTCTCTCTCTCTCTCTCTCTCTGTTGAAGTCCTAGTACCTCAGAATGTTTGGATTCAGAGCTTACAAAGAGGTAATTAGATAAAAGGAGCCTTATAGTCCTTCAAGTGCACCCCACCCAGTATGACCCTGTCATTACAGGTGGAGATTGAGTCATAGATGCTCAGCTGCTCACCAAGGAAAGGATATTTGGGCCAAGACTGAGTTAATGATTTAAAGTAACTCTCCCAGGCATTAAGGCTGGTGGAACAGGACAGAGATTGCAATTAAAAAGAGAGAAGCAAGTTCTTCTGACTTTAGTTCTTTCTGCTTTTGAGGCTGGACCTGCTTTTATAGCTCAAGCTAGCCTTGAACTCTCAATCTTCCTGAATACTGAGATTACAAACCTGAGTCACCCCACCTAGCAAGACAAGGGTATTGGATGCAAACTTGGATGAGCAAGCTGTGAGTGTGGAAGACTAATGTGTCTGGGGTGAGTCCCAGAAGCTGTCATTGCCCAATGTTAGCAACAAAGTAGACTTTGCCTGATCCTGGGACTGCTTGGTGGGAGCAGGCTGGCTTCAGTTCTCGCAGTATATTTATATATAAGGAGAATCCTCCACATACAGGTGCACCTAGTTCCTCCCCCTACACCACCTACCTATCCCTGTTTTTATGACACATAAATTCTAATAAGGGTATGGAGTCAGTAAAAGATCACAGGAGTCCCTTTATATTAACAGCTGATCGACTTGGGGACACCTGTCAGGTACTCAAGTTCTTCACACAACCTGGGCAATAGTCACACATGAACATAGGTGTCTGCTTATTTCAATCATCTCCAGGCAACCAATAAAAACACACAATAAATATCGTGGAGATTGGATACAGCGTGTTATTCATGAGATACCAAAAAAAGAAATTTAAACACGATCAGCACAGATGCAGTTCTAAAAATTATTGTTCATTGTGGTTGGTTGACTCCCATAGAATGCAAAACCCATAGATATGGAGGGCTGATCGAAAAACAAAGCAAGAAAGGGAAGTTATATGGGGAAAGAGGATGGGAACAGCATTGGGAAGAGGTGTGTGGTACCTTTGCCTCGTGATGCTGTAAGCTTGAGCAGTGATTGTCTATAAACAAAACTAGACCCTCTCACTGCAGCCCACGCTGGACTGTTATTGGTGCCAGTGTTTAACAGAGGCAAGGGTTTCCCAGTCATGATGGGCTCTGTAGCCTGGGGCCTTTGTTCCTTTAAGAACAGATTTAAGGAAGACTCCTGGAGGGGAAGGGTACCCCTCTTGTACAGTGAACAGCAAGGGAAGTGCTAGATGATGTTCTAATACCAGGCTGTTGTGGAGGGTGGGGTGGGGTGCAGCAGTGAAGGTACCCTCTGGATAAAGGGGCGAAGAAGTAGGAGTGGCCACTCAAGACCTCCTTTGGATTGATGAGGACACCCATCTCGGTGACTCTCTTCTGGTCACAGAATTGGAAGTGATGCCTATTGAACTCACTAAGTGATTCAGTGGAGGAAGTCGGACAACCACATGCAGCCTGAGCCAGTTTGCAGATGGCTATGGCTTCAGGTCTCTCTCCTCCTCTCCTTCCAGGCCGGTTTCCTGATAACTCTGGATAGCCTGGCAACATTTCTGTGTGCCTGGGAACCTGTTCCTATGTTGCCTGGTAACGGAAAGGCTAGTTCTTCTGAGCCCCTCCAAGCTGAACTCCACAGCCTGTGTGCTCCTGCTCTCTGGGCTTGTCATCTCAAACACTTGCCAGTGGGATGCAAGAAAAGCCAGAATCTAGGTGACCACTCCTCACCTTCCACTCTCCTCACCTCACAAAGGACCGGGTTGATTGGTTCCAGCAACCAAAATTTCCTGGCAAGACCAGCATCTTGCTGATGTCACAGGACCTGACACAGGTGTCCTACTCATAGGAACCTCTGCATTAGTCCTTTGAACTTGGGGCACAGACCCCCTTCCTTTCCAATTCTCTGTACCTCACACCCAACTGTTTTTTGGCATAGTCTTACTAGATTGTCCCAGGCTTTCAGCTGATTAATGTCCCCACACTGCTGACGGAAGTGACAGGTCAGAGTAACTTTTCTCCCAAGACGGCCCCTGACCTTCTGTAGTCTGGTGTGCAAGCACAGGCAAGAAGCTGTGAGGTCCCACTCAGCTCCATCCAAAGCTTTGTTGTAAGTGCATATGGGGAAGACTAGGCCCCAACTCCACCATAGCACATCCGTCTCTAAGCCTGTGGAAGGCAATGAGCTACCATTTCCAATGCATCTCAAGTGCAAGGCTCTCCAAGTAGATAATTAGACTGTTTCTCCTCATACCCCTGAGATTACATTCTGGCTCTGGGGCACACTGGCTTGGCAATTGTCACTCAAATGTGACAGAACCCAAGTTCCTCCTTCTCTGAGGCTCCTGCCTCCTACCAGTTCCGCCTTCCTGAATCACCCTCTTCAGAAACATTGTGTTCTGAGATTTTTTAAAGCCTTCCATAAAAACATGGAATTATTTTTTTTTAATTTGAAATTCATTTTCAGTCTTCTTTTATAGATCTGTCATTTATACAATGGCTGGAAAACTTTCTAAGATCAGATATAATTTATGAACCCCTTCTTTTAGGCATAATGTCATCTTGTACATTAAAATGATAATGGCTGGAGGGACCCAGTGCGTCAATGTGTCTCTGCTCTGGGGGTGGGAGTGTGGGGGAATGTGGGTGGGGGTTGTTCTGGTTCCTTGGAAGCAAGTCTCCGCTGTGCACAGCCCTCCCTGGGGCTCTTGGAGAAGGGAGAAAATTAGAAGGAGGGGTATTTCTTGCAATTGTGAAGTAAAAATAACAGTAAAAAGTAGTTTATGCCTCACAGTACAGAATAAGGCCTTGACAAGTGACATAGTTCTTAAATTATATTTCATTTTCAGAGAAAATACGCTTGAAGGTGGTCGAGGGCAGTGTGTTGCATGGTCCAGTGGTTCAAGGGCAGCATGTTTTTAATATTGAATCTGGATATTAGCATATTTTATCTCAGATTAAAACAAAACCAAAAACCAAGTAGGAGAGAACTTAAGCAAATTGCCTAAAGCCACACAGTCAGGAACTGGCCAAGGCAAAATTTGGACCCAAGAAGTCTTGGTCTTGCTCTGTCTGTTATCCATTGTCTTCTTAGAAGAGCTACACATCTGCTTCAAAGCGGGCTAAATGTATTGGCTTGTTTATCTATCAAATAAGAGATGACTTTCAATGTTGTATGGTACGAAGGTGAAAACAGGTCCAGGTCCCCCTACAGCTGCCATCTGTGGGCAGTGTCACTTGTCATCCCCAAGTTGCTGGGTCACCTGCAACAGGTTCTTGCAGCCCAGCTTTCCTGAGTCTTGAGGGGAGGCCTGCCTTTGAAACATCTCAAGAAAAACTATGGTGTCAAATGACAAGATCCCAAGGCTCACATTTCAGCTTGACCTCTCCCAGAAACTGTTCTCCACACAGAGAACTGAATTCTCCTTAGTTCAGGCCCCGGCTTCTCCCCTCTCCGCTCTTCCTTGGAGGAGGAGGTGCTGCTTGCAGAGTTGCTGATTCTCAGAAGCTTCAGTTTCTGTCAGCAAAGTCATGGGACTGGGCTGTCCTTTCCCTCTCTCCTTTCTCGGCTCTCCCTGCCACAGATGTGGGAAGCCATCTTGCTCCTCTGCCCCCCCCCCCCAGCTCATCACCTTGTCAGTACTCAAACCAACCTGTTGGCTCACATGGCCAGGTGCACTGGTTTGCATCTGAGTCTTAAGGCAACAACAGAGGGAAAACTTTGCCCTTGAAGATTCTGAAGATGTGGGTCCTGCATCCTTCCAGCCTCCTGCTCTGCCCCACCCCTCAGGAGTCAGCGAGATGAACAGACAACCTAAATATACCAGGGGATGACATCCTCAGAACCAACACTGAAGTAGAAATATCTCCTCAGGTTTTGTCCTGGAGGAAGTCACATGACTCATAATCAGATTAATCGATACTAATTGCTGAGCAGGCTCAGAGCTCTATATTTTGTAAGTGAAAAGGGAAGAAGTACCCTCCCACAAGAAGAATTAAGAAGAGGAAGCCTAGGTGAGTGGAGACCGATCTGACAAAGAGCAGCAGAAAGGGCCAGAACAATGGGATATAAGGCTATTCAACACCACTTTCGAAACAACTTTTCTATGAACTAAATGCAAATGATTTAAAAAAAAATACATGTGGATTAAATTCCCACTAAAAACATTCACAGTCTTAAATTTTTAAAGAAAAACAGGCCAAAGGCCAAATGCATTGTGGTCTGGGCCAAACCCAGGGGAAGTGTTTCTGACCTGTGTGCACCACACACCTGGGTTCCCGTGTGAGTGTATGTGCCGGGAGCTGTGAGAGCCTGAGGACACCTCAACCCCTTTGTTACCACGCAGTCAGAATTCATTCATCTTTGTGACAAGGGCTGTAGCACAGCAAGGGGCCAATGTCACTCAGACACATGTCTCTTCATTGGAGCTAAAGCCCTGGAACCAGCTTTTTGGTTTCTTCCCTGAGATTCAGAAGTGTAGCATCTGAGCAAGACTGCAGCAGGCAGACCGGGTTGGGCAGGGGTGGCGGTGGGGTGGGGGGGTGGGGGGTGGGGGGGTGAGGGGGTGGGGGGGTTCCCACGAGCATGTCAGATGAGGTTGAGGATCTGGGCACATGTAAGTCACATCTTACAGATGTTGAAGAGCCTGTTGTCACATCAATGGGCACAAAGTTGACTTTGACATGAGGTGAGCATGCTCTATAGGGCACTACTGTGGACTGGGCACCGTGATAGAAACTTGACCCTATCAGTTGCCTGATCAGAGTAGCCATCCAGTGAGGAGCACAGGGACAGGCTCAAGGCCCTACATCTTACTTCTGATGGTAAGGACAAGGAACTGTGCACAGAAGAACATGGACGTGGTTCTAGGCCATCCACACTTGCAAAAACACTATTGTGAGTTAAATGCAGATGGATAAAGAAACTCCTGTGGGTTAAATTCCCACTAAAAACAGGAGAAAGCGTACTTGGGGAGCTTGTAACATTCTTGACGCCGTAGCTGAAGCATCCTAACCACTTTGTGAGGTTGCAGTTGGAAACTCACAGAACATTCTGGAAGAGACCTGCACATACATGCTTCTTGAGGCACTAGTCACAGTAGCCGCGTTATGGAATCTGTCTCAGTACCTACCAACGGCTCAATACACAGAGGAAAAGAGGTGAATACACACAAGGGAGCACTAGTCAGCCACAGAAAAATAGTTATTTCGCTTATAGGAAAGCTAATGGAACTGGGATCATAAGGTCAAGCAAGATAAAGTATTCTCAGAAAATAAACACCCCACCTTGCCCCCCCCATTCTGAATTTGGACTAAAACAAAATAGTAAAAAGGAAGAGGAAGAGGACCAGCAGAAGGAAAGAGGAAAAAGTAATGGAGGTGAACATGGCCGAAGTACATTATAAAGACAAAGCTAACAAACCATTTGTTGTATTAAGAAGTTAATATGACTTAACATGCTGATAGAAGCAGAAAATGTGAGACTGCAGAGATGGATCTGCGGTCAAGAGCATCCCTGCTCTTCCAAAGGGTGTGAGGCCAGTTCCTCGTGTCCATGCTGTTAGCTCCAGCTCTAGGGGACCCATCTTCCTCTTCTTCTGACCTCAGATGGCACCTGTACTCACTTGACACACATACACAGACAACCTCTATCTCCAAAAATATTTACATTACTATTTATAAAAGTAGCAAAATTAGTTACGAAGTAACAATAAAAATAATTTTATGGTTGGGAGTCATGGCAATGTGAGGAACTGTATTAAAGGCTCATAGCATTAGGGAGGTTGGGAACCACTGGGACCGAGGGGTGGCAGCAGCCATCTCTTCAAGACTTTTCTAGCCCTTTCTCAGGTTGTTGTATCCAAGCAATCCTGCATCATTTCCATACAAATCTAAGAAAGCTGTAACTAGACATCTAAGGATATTAGAGAAAAACATAGCAACTCATGTTAAAATGAATTTTTCTGGCTTCTTTCTTCTAAGAGGCACAGCTACTAAAAGTTTACACCAAGAGAGAGGCTGTTTTTCCCTCCCTGGTACACTCTTCCCTAGGTGTACCAACACCACTGGCTCTTGCCACCATGTTAAAATTCATCCCTCAGTTATTAGATTGAGAAAACAAAACAGTGTATCTGGCACACCTGTATGCATACCTTGGGATTGGCCCCTTTAAGGCCCCTTGTCATGAGTGACAGCTTCTGATGTGGAATAATTTTTTCCAGCATTGTAAAGATTTGTTACCTGAATTGAATTAATAAAAATCTGACTGGCCGGTATCCAGGCAGGAAGTAAAGGCAGGACAATCAAACTAAGGATGCTGGGATGAAGGAGGATAGAGTCAGAGGAAACGCCAGCAGACACGTAGGATGGAGGAGTTGTAAAAAATTAAAATCATAAGGTAACAAACCATGAGCCATGTGGCAGAGAGTAGATAAGAAATATGGGTTCATTTAAAGTATAAGAGTAACAAGTAACAAGCCTAAGCTACCAGTCGAGCATTTACAATTAATATTAAGTTTCTAAGAGGTTATTTGAGAATGTTGCTGGGATGGGAAAACTCCACCTATGGGCTCCGCCAGTAAAATTTGCCACCAGGCATTGGTAATCAATCACTGCCCAGGGACCTCTTGATGCTCTAGGAGTTCAAGACAGCCTCAGGGGAGCTCGTGGCCAACAGAACACAAAGGACATGAAAAATCTCACCCATCCCCAGGCATCCTGGCCTTAGACCTAACTCTGAAGTCCTTCTCAGATGAAAAGACAACGTTAGAACGGTCCCCAAACCGCTACTTCTCTTTGGAAGACGGGTGCATGGAACATCTCATCACAGAGACATCAGTACGCGGCCATGTTAGATGACCCTGCCTTTGGACTGTCCAGTACAGGAGAAAATTTGTGTTTGTTTCCAGTGGTGAGGTCTGGAGCTTCAAGATGAAAAAAAAGTCAGAGGCAGTGACTGAAATTGCTCTCTAAAAATGAACCCATTACACAGAGGTATCTTGGAACTTCCTGGTCTGTGAGCTTTCTAGGAGCCAGTTATTTCAGACGCTTAGATGGGATTCTAACCTCTATGTTGAGTTTACAGTGTAAGCCAAGAAAAACTGATTCAAGTCCTAACTGATGCTTAGCATGACTCAGAGCCAGCGAGACTGGATTAACACCATCATTACATTTAATGTTTTGAGTAGGGATGGTACTATTTGATGGTTTAGGAGCGCTTACCTTTAGCCGTGGCAGGCTGGTTTGGGTCGTTTTATTATGATCCGCCTCACTACTTGGTTTACCAAGCTGGTGGAATTTGAACTCACCACCCTCCTATGCTGAGTACCATCTAAGTGTGCCAGGGAGATCAGCTGTCTCTAGGTTCTGAAGTCAACAGTGCGTTTTTCCTTGGCACAGGATGCCACCTCTACTAAGACACCTCTAGTGCTTGAGGTCTCTCTACTACAGGTGTGTTTGGCTTTGGAGACACCTATATCCTACATTATATTCCTGTCAAACACAAGGATGTCGAACCCCTGAACATCCATACAGGGGTGAGGCTCTGGGGGCTGAGAGACATGCTTTAGGCTGGCTCTTCTTGAGAGATTGGCCCTGTTCCAGGAGGAGAGAACTGAGTTGTCTCCATGCAGGGGCTCCAGAAAACCACAGAATGTTCTTTACCCAGCCTCCCTACACAGGTTTGTTGTTGTCTTGTCTCCCAAAGATGAAACACATTCCTCTGTTCATCTACAGATCCCGCTCTTCCTTCTTCACTCCAATTAGGAAACTTGAACTCCCTCCACAGGAATCTGTCCAGAGCTTCAGCCCCCATCTCTTCAACATGCAAGTGGCATCTGGCATCTACTTCTATTCTCTTGAGTCACAAGGTGAACGAAGCCAAAGCTCAGACCCAAGCCTAGTTAACAAACTTCTTCTAGGGGTGAGCCACAAAAAGCTTGGGCTTAGTGATCAAGAGGAGCCATCTTCAGATCACTTGTCCCTGAATTCAGTTTTTGTGTCCCCCCCCCCCATGAAAGACTTAAGCTCAACCAAAGAATGTGTGTGCACCCACACGTACGCACAGGCAGGCACTTACATGGATGCATCTGTGCAGTGTACCCGCCTAAGATCCACAGTGAGCCTGTCTCTCTAATGAATGCCTAGCCCCAACTCTCCAGTGATTAGATTGGCACTTGGCACCCAAAGGGTAACTAGGTGAAAAATCTTCTTGAATTTGTTAAAGTCAAGGACCTCTGAGATGCTCCCTCAATGTGACGGACCAAAGAGAGGGATGAGAGTTGGGGGAACACTCTAGATCTGTGGTACAATATTCTTAAATATGATCTAGTAGTATCTTCCTGAAGTATGAGGCCCAGTGTTGTTCAATACATAGCTTAAGTCTCCAGGCTTTCTGTTCATAATAATTGTTATATTATGATAACGTGTGTTGCTGCGTGGCTGATGCATGGTGATGCATGGGGGCCCCATGCCCCATGTGGGCATGGTAAAAGGTAGCATAGCCAGAAACACTTAGACTGGGCCCATATGCAAAGACTTTATTATTACAAAGAGAAGAAGAAATAAATGGAGAGAGAGAGAAGGGTGAGGGAGGAGATTAGGGGTTGAGGAGCATGCCCTCTGGCAGGGTAAGGAAAGAAAAGAAGTTGGGGGGGGGGGGGTCAAAGGAATTCTTCTTAAATGGAACTCTCAAATGCCAGAACTAAGGGCCAGACCAGGCTAATTGCCATTGGCTAGGTGTGGCTTCAGGGGCTAGGACAGATCCTAACAATAATCTTCTCACTTCCCTTATTGAAGCTCTCTCTCTCTCTCTCTCTCTCTCTCTCTCTCTCTCTCTCTCTCTCTCTCTCTCTCTCTCTCTCTCACACACACACACACACACACACACACACACACACTCCCATCCACTCAGCCATATCTTCTGTTTCCCAATTGTCCTGACCCTCAACCTCTGTGGGGCCTTTTCCTGACCTCTTAGAGTCTGCATGTGTCCTACTTGGAGCCAAGATTTTAACTCTGCAAACAATGTTTGGCTTCACTGATGGTTTCTTTGAAGAATAAGTTCTTTTGTGTTTAATAGAACTTTATTTCCAGAGAGCAAGACCAAAGTTCAAATGCTTCAGGCTGGGGCTGCACCCTGAGGACCACAGGCCAAGGAAGCAGAGACAGTGAGCACTGCCTTTGAAACTGGTCAGCAGTTAGAAAGAGGGCTCAGGACAGTTCCAGAGAGATCAGGAGAAGCCACCTCTGAGGAGCTCAGGAAAGATCCTAAAGCCTTCTGCCTGAAGTCGGCACAGCAACCTCCAACCTAGGACCTGCTTCCTGTGGTCTGAGGTTATGGCACATCCCAAGTGTCAGCCGATTTTACTGAGTTAGCCAGGAGAGACACTCTCTCTCTCTTCCTCACCTGCCTGCCTGTTTGGTTAGTTTATTCAGGCATTAAAGCTGGCTTGTGAACCATGCACATCACAACTTCTAGCAGCTTGGTGGTAAAGGGGAAGTCCTCTGGCTTGGCTAGCGATCAGAGAAAGCTACAATGAATCATCAGGGACACCCTGGGGTTCTTCCTGCAGCTGTAGGCTGGGTTAAAGTGTGCTGGGAATGGACAGAGGCACAGCAAAAGTCAGCTCCCTGAGGACAGTAAACAGGAGACTCTGAGACCACCTGCCTTGACCAGTTCTTCCCTGCCACACCCAGCCTCCAGAGGGGCCCTTTGCCAAGTCTCACACCCAGCCTCCAGAAGGGCTCTGTGCCATGTCCCTCACCCATTCAATGACAACCACTCAAAGCTTAAAAGCTAGATTCAGTTAATCTTCTGCTGACTCAGAGAAAAATCTATGTGGACACTTTTAGAATAACTCAATAGTTGTGCAAATAAATCAAACAACCTGAGACCTTTTTCCATTTCCCAAAACTTGAGTTCCTAAGCGCATGAAACAAGCAACCTAGTTTAAAAAAAAAAAAAAAATCCATCCTTTCTCTTCCATTAACACAGAACTCTGGTCAGCCCCTGAGATAAGGAGTAATTAATCTCTTTTCAATAACTAATAGGAGTTCTCAGAAGCAGCTCTGACCAGAGGATCTGTGTCGATGCTGGTTGTAGGGTCTAGGGCAAGGTCTCTGGCTCCTGGGGCTCTGGTTTCTTACTGATTTTACACTTGGTCATTTGTTTCCTTACTGTGCTTCCTGGGATGACAGTGTGGAAGAACATGCTGAAGGCCCCAAGTTCCCTGCACATCAAATGTGAGCCCTGGACCCGTAAGGAACCTTACATACGTTTTCACTGAGAGGGTTTCAATGGGGCTGAGCCTGTGACTCAGAGACAGCCTGCTTACCTAGCACAGGCAATGTCCTGGTCAGAACCTCAGCCCTGAGGAAAAAGATTCTTCCTTAAAATATTGCCAGGAAGGCAGGGAGGGAGGGAGGGAGGCAGGGAGGGAGGCAGGGAGGGAGGGAGGGAGGCAGGGAGGGAGGGAGGGAGGCAGGGAGGGAGGGAGGGAGGGAGGGAGGGAGGAAGGCAGGGAGGAAGGCAGGGAGGGAGGCAGGGAGGGAGGGAGGGAGGCAGGGAGGGAGGGAGGGAGGCAGGGAGGGAGGGAGGGAGGCAGGGAGGGAGGGAGGGAGGGAGGGAGGCAGGGAGGGAGGGAGGGAGGCAGGGAGGGAGGGAGGGAGGCAGGCAGGCAGGGAGGGAGGGAGGGAGGCAGGGAGGGAGGGAGGGAGGCAGGCAGGCAGGGAGGGAGGGAGGGAGGCAGGGAGGGAGGGAGGGAGGCAGGGAGGGAGGGAGGGAGGCAGGCAGGCAGGGAGGGAGGGAGGGAGGCAGGCAGGGAGGGAGGGAGGGAGGGAGGGAGGGAGGGAGGAAGGCAGGGAGGAAGGCAGGGAGGGAGGCAGGGAGGGAGGGAGGGAGGCAGGGAGGGAGGGAGGGAGGCAGGCAGGCAGGGAGGGAGGGAGGGAGGCAGGGAGGGAGGGAGGGAGGCGGGGAGGGAGGCAGGGAGGGAGGAAGGCAAGGAGGAAGGCAGGGAGGGAGGGAGGGAGGGAGGGAGGCAGGGAGGGAGGGAGGGAGGGAGGCAGGGAGGGAGGAAGACAGGGAGGAAGGCAGGGAGGGAGGGAGGGAGGGAGGGAGGGAGGCAGGGAGGGAGGGAGGGAGGGAGGCAGGGAGGGAGGGAGGCAGGGAGGGAGGCAGGCAGGGAGGGAGGGAGGGAGGGAGGGAGGGAGGGAGGGAGGCAGGGAGGGAGGCAGGGAGGGAGGGAGGGAGGAAGGCAGGGAGGGAGGGAGGGAGGCAGGCAGGGAGGAAGGCAGGGAGGAAGGCAGGGAGGGAGGGAGGCAGGCAGGGAAGGAGGGAGGGAGGGAGGGAGGGAGGGAGGGAGGGAGGGAGGGAGGGAGGGAGGGGAGAAACCCTTGGCCTTGACTTCCAGAGTAAATCAGTTGGATGGGGTGGGACATGGAGGCAGGAAGCATCAATTGTAAATGAATGCACAGACATCTCATCTGCCCTCAATCCCTCATCATCCATTCTGCAGTCAGGTGGTTCAATCCTCAACAGTCCTTGAGGTAAGGCCAATGTGGGGGTTACATACACCTCACCTTGTTAATCTCAGCCCTCAAGTAATTGCTGTGTAAAACATCAACTCTACAATCAGCATAACTCTGATTAGTCATTAATAAATAGTTACTTCAGAGAAATTAAAAGTGACCCCCTCAAACTTTGTTACCCTGAAGATTCTTCAGCCTGCCCCACCCTACTTTTGTTTCAAGTCTCAAGTGGAAAATTAGAATGTATTATTTTTCGAAGATTCCCAACTCCTTGTAAGTCCAGAGGTCCTACAGACCTTACTGGAGAAACATGACCAACGTGGGCAGACCCTGGCATAAGAACCCAAGTGACTGAAGAAGGAATTGTACCCAGTAGGAACTATCAGAAATGCAGATGTGGAAGGGAGAAGAAGTAGGTAGGGCTTGGGTCATGGGAAGGCCTAGCCTCATGTAGCCTATGGACATTCAGGAGCATATCTCTTGAGTCTAGTGATCTGAGCTCCACATGCTGCTCATTTCCTCTACACCTGAGGAAGAATGCTCTCAACCACAAGCACGTGTCCAAATGTGCATGATGGAGCCCACCTGAGAGCATCAGAGAGAAGGCCAAGATAGGACAGATGGTATGATGTTGGCAGAGCAATCAGGTAAAATAAATGTGAAGCTTCACTTTATCAAGTGGAGCAGGCTCAAAAAGCTAGGATTTAACTAACCACTCAATCCAGGATAGTTCACTGGGGAAAAAAATCTACACCAATAAATATGAAAGCCAATAAAAGTATATGACATGGTCAGATAAGCATGTATCAAAGAATGTCCATGATAACGGTTGTTGGCAGACAGGCTGGTAAAGTACTTGTCTAGCATTCAGCAAATCCTGGATTTAATTCCCAGTATCTTAAAAAATGAAAGTTTCAGGACAATTACATTCATAATATTGTACAAAATTCCAAGCTCCTCAATTGTACTACTTTTATTTGAAAAGATATATTTTCTCTAACTTTTGTACTTTGTTTCTTCCCATACCTTTAAAGGAAATATTATGGATTAACTTAGACCTTTTCATCTCATTCTCTTCCCTTTTGGGAGCCTCTCTATGTCCAAATTTCTGGTGATTACAACTGAGGCATAAATTCGGTAGGGTTAAAGTTCCTGTCTAATTATCAGTACACTCCAGTGCCTTCTAAATGGCAAGCAATGTTGTAGACGACAGTCCCTAGATGTACTTTGGTAGTTCCATGCAAGAAAAGCTGTTCCCTGGTTTTTATTCTATTGTATTCTTTGGTTAATCAATTGAGAATCTCTAAGGTAATTCTTCAACCAAATATTTATTGAGTACCTCATCAGTTCCCACCTAGACACTGGGAAGGTTACAAAACGGTGTTAAACAGTCCAAGTAGACTGAAGACGGATTTTGCTTCTTTTGAGGAACAATGTTTAAGGCACCCACATCAAGAAAAAAGAGTAAGACCAAAACAGAGTACAGTCTCCATCGGTAGAGACCATTCAAGAGCTCACTGTGAAGCTGACACAGAAAAAAGAAGAGCAACTGGAATAGAATTCCTGTTCACACCAGGTCTGAGCTGTCAGTAATGGCTGCACAGACAATCATAGTAAGGGTAGTCGTAATCTGAGCCGAGTCAGTGTCCAGATAGATTAGCAATGCCTTCCAGGGCAAAAAAAAAAAAAAAAAAAAAAAGACGCGGCCCATTCTGGAGATTCGCTATGCTCTGCGGCCAAGTGTAGTCCAATAGGAGACCCGTTATGTCAAATACAATGCCATGGATGACGATGATGTTTTTCCAGAAATAAACTGGCTCTTCCCATATTGTCAAGTAGACTCAAAGATAGACTGCCTACTTGGTAGAAGTAAAGCCAAGTGTCCCCTGGCAATTGTCAAATCAGAATTCATGCTGGGGTGCACACACACACACACACACACACCACTTATTATTTATAAGATAACAGGTGGAGCCGCACCTACATACCAGCTTGCCAAATGTTCTATCAGCAGATGTTGAAGCTTTGTGAGCAAGACACATGTCCCAGCAGTATAAGGGGCTTCAGCTTTTGAATTTCTGGATCCTGTTTCTCCACAACCAAGGAGATTTTCTGTTAATTTGAGGGTTGTATCCATTGCCGTTGGGGTTTAACAGCAGACCTCTATTTAGCAACCAACTCTTTAAGGCTTCCTCTTGGCTCATCTCACCTGGGTCACTTGTCTGAGAGTGACAGATGCTGACTCTCCTAGGAAGTTTTCAGCTGACATTAATGGAGAAACTCAAGTTACTTCAGGTATCTGTCCGCAGCCGGTGGGCTAGCCTGTGCAAAATCATGAGGTAGCAGTAGACAGGAAGAAGTCATAGTCAAGTTGCCCAAGAGCCATTCAAGCCTGGGTGTGCATCACACCCCAATAGCCAAGGCAAGTTGTATGCAGAGCCCTGATTTAGAGTGTGACAGAGTCACAGGGTAAATGGTGGGAATGGAGAGGTTGTCTCTTAATGCAATCAATCTGACAGGAGTGTTGTAATACCTTCTAATTAATAAGGCAGGGAAGGACTGGGAGGAGCCACCATGTGACCCACCCGCCACTCTTCCCTGAAGCTTTCTTCGAGCCTTGAACACCGACAGGATGAGGAGGAGGGGTTGCATTATCTTTTTCAAGTGAGGTAACTGAACAGCCCACATTTTCCCAAGGCTGTCCTGCTCTATTCAGAATAAAGACACGGGCAATAGGCCATGCTTGGATGCTTCAGACCATCTGCCAACAAAAACAGAAAAAAAGAATAATTATGAATGGTGTCTTCCCATGCTGATCATTTATTGTAAAGGATTTTTCCAGCTTGTTTATAATAGCTGTTGCCTAAGGGTGCATGCTGTATAAATTGTCTGATTACAGGATACAGAGCGCTTCTTAATAGGCCTCAGTTGATTAGGAGAAGGAAAAGAAATTAAAGAGGCCACTTCCCTTTAGGTATGCAAATACCTTCCAGAACAAAGGACAAAGATAGGATAGACCCTGATGAAACCCACCCTCTTTTCTTTCTACCTTGAATTATGTAGCAGGCAAGGAGCAAGCTTCACTGCATGTGTCAGCTGAGATGTGAATGGTCCAGTAATTGACACAGTACCCATGCCAGAAATGCATGTTACACGTGCATCTACAAGAGCCCCTGGGCAGCCCCGCCACAAATAGTGCGGAGCTTCCTGCTGTCTGAATTGCTTCTGACTTTGCTATAATTTTACTCTGGCTCAGGGAGCCATCTCCGTCTGTGTCTCACTGGTCTTGCCTCTCTGAATCCAGAGTTCGTTTGCTAGCTTCTGGCAGCGAGGACCATAGGAAAGCAGACTGAGTATGCATGGGAAAGAGCATCACTGAAATGTGTGAGACTGAAGTTTTCCTCTTGCTTCTCAGGCACACAATTGTATCTACACACACAGATCTTACGGACTCCTGTACATGCAATTACCTGCACCCCCAAGATTCCATCCCACCCCTGAACATGTTCATTGGCGATTTTAAGGGTATATTCCTCCTAACACAGCTGGCTTTCCACATCGTGGGTTCTATGTCTGTGGATTCAAGAGAAACAGATAGGAAATATTAAGGAAAAAAATCTGTGAACATACAGGACTTACTGTTCTTAACAGGACCACCTAAATTCTGTAGAATAACATCAGTTGGCACATTTATAGTGTGCCACATATAACAAATTGTCTAGAGTTGATTGAAAGTACATGAGTGAGTGAGTGTATGTGTATGTGAAGGTGTAGCTCAGTGGTAAATGCACTAAATCCCCAAGACCCCCCCCCACACACACACACAAATAAGTAAATAAAACAAAGTAGATAGGAGGACATGTGTAGGTTACAGGCAAACATTCCACCATTTACTTAGTAGACTTGGGTACTTGTCGACTCAGCTACCCACTGGCTCCTGGGACAATTTCACATTCTATAAACGTGGGCTAATCTTTTTCCATCACAGTGACAAGATATCTGGGTGAATCAACTTTTAAAAGAAAGAAAGATTTATTCTGGCCTACAGCACCAATGTCTCAGTCCATAGCCAATGGCTTCGTGGTCTCTGTGCCTGTGGTAAGGAGAACATGATGGAGAAAACGCATGATAGAGTAGAATATATCCCAGAGGCAGAAAGCAGTAGAGAAGCATCTTTCTGAAATCTGCTGAAGTATGTCTCTACCTACGGAGTAATATATCTATGAGATCAGAGCCCTCATGATCCCCCACCTCCAGAGCAGCCCATCTATGAACACTCCAGCAGCACCTAAAATTGGGGGAGGGGGCATTAAAGACCATAACCAGCATGGAAAAATAGTTATGACTTCAGTTCTTCAGGAAGTAAAGACTTCACAAGTCTCTATTCTTGATTAGTCATGGTAATCAAGATACAGAAGCAGGTAGGGGTATGTGGCAACTCAGGTCAGGGCTCTGTTGTAAGGAATCCACAGTGAGGGCGCTTCAGTGACAGAACCCTGCTGTGAGGAGTCCTCAATAAATAATCTACCTATCTGGAAATAAATGCCCTATGTTCTGGATTTCAGGCACCAATAATAATAAGTTACTGGTAGAAGAAGGAAGATCTTGTTTGCTTAGTTTGTTGGGGCTTTTGTTTGTTATTTTTGTTTACTTCGTTTTATTTGAGACAGGCTTTCATGTTGTAACCCTGTCTGGCCTGGAATTCACTATGTAGCCTATGTCTGCCTGGAATTTGGGGGAAATCCTCTTAATTCAGCATTCTGGGTTACAGGGAGATCAATCTCTCAGCACTTGTCTTGGGTCAGCCTTCCCTGTTCTGGAGTTTAGTGACCTCACATACATTCTGTCAATGCTTCATCAGAGCTAATTTAACTTCACTTGCTACCTATGAATTTACCCAGCCCAACCCTACACACCCACACCTCAAGTGACTTAAACAGCAAACATCCAGGAATCAGGAATCTGGGCTGGATTCAACTGGGTCCTCAGCCTCAGGGACTTTCAGAAGGCAGTAATAAGTGTTGACTGAGGCTCCAGCCTCATCTGCAGGCTCAACAGGGAAAGGGTATTCTTCCAGGCTTGCTCCATGGTTGTTGACAGAACTCATGTCTTTATAGAGTGTAACAGATAACCACTTCCTTCCTTGCCAAGTGATCTTCCCCTCAGAGTAGCCACACAAAAAGAGCTGGAGAGAAGCCAGCAAGATACATCAGAACCTGGCATGATCCAGTCTCTGACATGGTGTCAAGCACAGTCTGTATTCTGCTGTTTAGCACCAAGTCACTGCTCTATCCCCACTCAATAGACAGAAGTCACATAAGGACAGGAACACCAGGGGACAGGGATCATTTGGCGGTCATGTCAGATAACGTTTACAAGATCCTTTCCCATCATTTACTGTTTTAAAAAGTCTCAAAACCTCTTTCCATGTCTTCTCAGAGCCCCAAAGCTGTCTCATGCTGTTGGCCTTGGCAGTGCTGGGTCCCTCTATAAATGAGTAATTTGCCACCACTTGAATACTAATTCCAATGTCACCTGTGTTGAACAGGCATCTTTCAACCACTGTCTAGAAAGTACCCATTTTCTTTTATTTCTTTGTTTAAAAGATTTATTTATTTTATGCTCATTGGCATCAGATCCCTTGGAACTGGAGTTACAGAAAGCAATGAGCTGCCATGTGGGTGTTGGGAATTGAACATGGGTCCTCTGGAAGAGGAGTCAGCCATCTCTCCAGCCTGAAAGCAATCAATTTCAATCATTAACTTTATATGTCTCTTGATCTGTTTTTAAGGGCACTGTGAAAAAAGTTAACTTGTTTACGTGGTTACTTGCTTACCATCAGGCCATGGAGAGACCTGATCTGCATTATATTTCTGGAGCATTGCTTATAGCAGATACATTATAAATCTCTGATAAGTGAGCAATAATTCAATGAATCCTATGTAATGTTACCCTAGCTCCAATGTTCATACAGATCTTTTACTCTCCCAATGCCTCACTTTCCCAGTATATAAAAGAAGAGTGCATGTTCTCCAGACTTCCTTTTGCAAAGGAGAAGTTAGGGATATCTGAAAACATGTTAACTTTAGTGTAGAAACACATCTACTTTCTAATGTGTGGCTATCAGGGCCAAAAGATCTCTTGTTGATCTGATCTAAGTGCAGAGCTTTAAGGAAACCAGATGCAGTGGAGCTTCCACCTACAGTTCCAGGATTTAGGGTGTTGAATTAATAAGACTGCAAGTTCTATGCCAAATATAGTAATGCACTGTCAAAATAACAGAAACAAAAGGGGGCATTGGGAGATAACTTGATGTCAAAATCCAGAATCACTCTGGGGCAAAAGAAAACCCTCAGTTCTGGTATTGATTTTATCATGGACCATGAGATCTTGAGCTAAAACGACAGATAGAGAATAGATGACCAATAATGTTAATGACATTTTATAAAGAAAAATCGCACCACTGCATCTCAGAAAAAAACTTTTTTAGGAGAGGTCTAAATCTACAAGGAAAGAAAACCCAAGTGATGCTTCTGGATGCAACCCGACAACAGCATTCCCTCCACACACCGTGGTCCATAGAGCACAGAAGGAAGGGGATAATTCCCATATCTGAAAGGTAGTTCACCAGACTGACTTTAGAACATAAATCTTCTGTGGATAAATGAACGAAGCCATGGACAATAAGCAAGTACTATAAAGTGTTGATTGAAGAACCTAGGGATTTGGCATACAGGTGTTCACTGTGGTGCTTTTCATTGCATAGAGATGGATATAATAAAACACTAGCAAAAAGCTAAGTTTCAACATGAAGAGTGTAAGAACTCCACTCCTGTCTCAGTGTGCTCAGATACTTGGGCTGTAGAGCCCTCCTCAGACTGTTCCATATCACAGCACTTGCCAGATGTTCCAAAGGTGCGACAGGGAAAGAGCAGAGGAAGAGCCAGGGGCCACACCTCTGCCATTCCTGACTTCATTTGACCCCAAAGAAAGGAAGTGCACTAGCAGAACGGTTATCTTATCACCACAGGACGAGGATCCCAGAACACTCGTACAGGGCGTGGAGATCAGGAATTTGAGTTCCTGGGTACAAATTTACACATTTTTATTTTCTGTTTTATTAACGAATTAATCAATCAATTATTTCAGTACTGGGGAATAACTCCTGTATGTGCATGGTAAATGCTCTACCCCTGAGCGGTATCCCCAACCTCTTTTCTGTTTTTTGAGATGGCTACTAAGTTGCTGATACTGCCTTGAGCTCTCTGTGTAGTCCAGGCTGGCCTTGAACTTGAAATCCTGCCTTAGCCTCTCAGTGGTTTGGATGACAGGCATAGATCAAGCTCTCTTGGACCCCCATTTTTAGACTGGGGATAACAACTAATGCTCTGCTAACTATTCCCTAGGAAAAGCTATGCATGTTCTAACTCAGGTTTCTCATCACAGTTCCAAGATGTGGGAACTATTTTTATTTTCCTTATTTTCTAAAAGAACTAGAAGCCCAGAGAGGTTAACTGCCTTACCCAAAGTCACACAGCAAGGATTTTAATCTCATCACAATCCCAAGGCATCTCACCACGAAGAAAAGGATCTTTGAATCACGTTCACTGTCATCTCTAGGCCTTTGAGACTCAAGTAAATGACCAGCCAACCACATTTCCTGAGTGCATATGTGTGATGAATTTCTTAGTGACTGGACCTAAGTTCGGTGAGTGGCTTTCTTTCTTTATTACCAGGACTCTATATAAGGTGAATCAAAATGAGCAGCATGTGTGTTGATAGACCTGTTCACTATGGAGGGGAAATACGTGGCTATGAAAAAAAAGTAAGATTTTAAAACATTTAGCGCGCTCTGAGATTATTTCAGCAGCAAATTATGTTTATACTCCCAAGGTAGAAACACTTCAGATGTCTATCTTCTGGTGACCAGCTAAATAAAATGGGATTCATCCACAAAATGCAGTATTATTTGGCAGTAAAAAGAAATTAAAACTTGATAGAGACTACAACTGGATGGACTTTGAAAATAGTATGCTTAGTGGACGCACGCACAGGAACCAACTAAAGGCCACATGAGGCCTGCCCAGAACAGGCCAATCTACAGAGTCACAAACGTTAGCAGGACCGGGGCTGCCATGCAAGGGGGAGAGAGAGGCTGAAGGCACCAGATAGAGGGAACAGGGAACTTTTCAAGGTGATAGAAGCATTTTAAAACTTACTTAGGTAATAGTTTTTCTAATGACCATTGAGCTAAAATTCATGAACTGTACCCTTTAAATAAATAATTTCTACGTATATAAACAAAATCTCCATAAAGCTATTAAATATAGCTCTACTGTATGGCATGGTAACCATCGTTAATGATAGTGGAGTATATTCTTGAAAATGACCAGTCAGGAGATTAAACTTTAAATGTTCTCATGACAGAAATAGAAAGTTATGACATAAATATAAGTTATGATGCCTGAGTGCATGATGTAGGTCAGTGGGGTTTAGCCTCTTTACAATGTGAATGCATTCCATAAGTACATGTTATACATGACAGATACAATCATTACCATTTATTTACAAAGACAGCGCATGAAGAAATAAAGCTGGAGGAAGCAATAAGCAAAAGTTTTTGAGTGGCCCAGAAGGCCAAGAAAGCAAGAAGGTGGGGTCCAAAGGATGTGTGCATTATGGTTCTTTTTACATTGACTTTAAAACAAAACCAAGCACTTACATTTTGTTCTTGTTGGAAGGATAACTCTTACATTTTGTTCCTCGATTTATTCATTTGTAAGTTAATGATTCAAAAAAAAAAAAAAAACAAAAAAAACAAAAAACTAAAACACAGGCATTCCTCACTGTCCTGAAACTTCCTAGGCAGGCTGACTTCAAACTCACAGAACTCTGTCTGCCTTTGCCTCCCTAGTGCTGGGATTAAAGGTGTGCCTGGCCTTTCTACTACTTTAAAAGCTGAATGAAAGGCTTCCCTGCTCTGGAACAGGACCTTCTTGCCAGCTGAGGCTAGACTACTGGTGATGCTCAGTATACGTGTGAGTGAAAGAGGCTCTTCCACGCATCCCACACAGACCAGGCCTTCCCAGACCCTGACCTAACCTTTCTTCTCTCTGCATAGACCCAGAGACTCTTGAGGATGAATTCTGAATTTCTTGTTGCCAAAACTGAGCCTGTTTTGTATCCGACTTTGAAGTTATGGAATGTGTAAGTGTGGAACACTGTGGGAGCCAGGCTGTATCACTCAGGGCACAAGAGCGGAAGAAATCTTGCAGCTGATGCTGGCAACATCCCACCTTGTCTTCTGGCT
Source organism: Phyllotis vaccarum (assembly GCA_033318265.1). Classification (NCBI taxonomy): domain Eukaryota; kingdom Metazoa; phylum Chordata; class Mammalia; order Rodentia; family Cricetidae; genus Phyllotis; species Phyllotis vaccarum. Next base: position 90,084,724 of record JARWLC010000008.1, on the reverse strand, counting down.
CCAGCTTTTAGCCATCAGTGTCCGGCTTGCTGGGTCCAATAGCTAGAGCTCCTGTGAGCTTTGGAAGCATGATGTGCGGATGGCCCTCTGCCAGTGCTTCCCTCGGGAGACACTGGGGTGTGGCCATCATCACACCGTCTCCACAGCTTTCCAGTGCATAGAACTCTAGTTGCCCAGAGTGACAGCCTGTCCCCTACAGCCACTTTGCTCATTTCCTGCCCTAAATGCTCAAATATTAGGTCTACCACCGTGAATGTTTCCCCGGTTAAAGACGGGAAACACATCTAGATGACCTTAACACTAAAACCCTTAGGCTATGGCTAACATGGACTGTCCCATCATACTGTCAGTGGGCCTCATCCAGTCAGCCGTGGCCTGACTAAAACACAAGGGCGTCCTCCTCCTAGTAAAAGGGAATTCTCCAGCTCCTAGCAAGAGGGCCTTCACCAGTAGGCAGAGAATGAAACATAGGCTGCTGTTTTTCCAGGAGTGCCCTTGAGCAACTCTTCCCTGAGGTCTACCAAATTTTGGATTTAGCAATGCTCCACAATCATGCAAATCAATTCCTTAAAATACACACAGACAGACAAACATACGTGTACCCACGCATGCACGCTCGCACGCACGTACACCCCACTGGTTCTACTTGTCTCTAGTGAACTCTAACTAATACCCTGCTACTCTTTGACCAGAAGTTCTCAGGATAGACTGTTAAGTGAAGTTCTTGCATGTGAACTTGGTCTTGGTTTCTATTTCTGGAGCAGCTAGAGCACAATCCCAAGTCTCTCTGAGAAAGAATGTGATTCTGGTTGGGATGAGCCTTGTATGCAAATCTGAGAAGTAGTGACAGCAAGTGCTACTGTGTAAATGTCCTGTGTACCTTGTGTTTGTCCTTCAGTTGATCACCATTTGAGCATCTCCCTACCACAGGCCCATGGCCCCACTCCACACATAGGAACGGGAACCCTTAAAGGGTTGACTCATCTCCCACTCCTGAAATCATCCATCTGAGCTGCTCAGTGCATCTTTATCTCATGTGAAGCTGACTATTCCTGTTGGGTGCAGGTGTTGTGAAGGGGGGAAAAAAAGATACAATTGGGTGGCAGGTTGGAATCTACACCTGCCAGCCTTTCCCACAATATGCCAATATTTCTGCTGCTAGGGGCAAAAATTCCTGATTCACAAAAAAAAGAAGTGTGTACAAGAGGGGGGGAGGGGCAAGAGAGAGCTTCAGGAGCCCCTGGAAAGCAAGCAACTTTTGTAAAGCAACATTTTGATGAGTTAAGTGCAAATGAGTCAGGGATAATGAGAAACACGTGGGCTAAATTTTCCCTAAAATATACGAGTTTAAAAATTAAGAGGAAAAGTGCTTGGGAAAAATGTGTTTTAAGTTTTACCCCCAACTGAAAGCATTCACAAAGCAGAGCAAGATATGTGCTGAGCCCACAAAACGATCAGGCTGTCCAATGTGGGCAGATAGAATGATAAAGAGACATCCCTGAGGGGGCCGGCCTGGCCTGAAACAGCTTCACCACAGAGCTGCTCCAGGCTCCCAGGCTGTAAATGGGGGATTTAGAGTCATATTGCTTTTCTTTCATTAATTCTCCTTACAACAGGAAGCACTGCATTCTGGGCATAACACTAATGAATAAATAATATGGTCGTTTGAGAACATGAATTATATTCAGTGATTTTTTTATTAAAGTCCTCTGAGGTCTGTATTAATAAGAGGCCTGAGAAGCATAGAGGCACTGAGGCAAACTCTAGCAAAAAACCCATGGTGAGAGACTTAGCTGGTCAGCTCTGAGTGACAATGATGACAGATGCCAACCAAGGCCACAGAGCACAAGACCTGCGGCCAGTCGGACTAGCCATTCTGCTCTGTAATGACCTGTTGGAAATACTAATTGTCTTCCCCAACCCCAAGATGACAGCAGCATTCTGTCCCCTCCATTGGAAGGTAGAGAAGACCCATAGGTTCCTTTTCATGCTCAGAAACAGAGACGAATTCCCAGTTTTCCTTTGAGTGAACGTAATTTTTAGGTTAAAAAAATAGTCGTAGTGTTTGGGGGAAGATAGATTTGGTTCTGAAGAAGCAACTCTAATGTCACCATCCTCTGGGAAACATATATTCTAGAACCACCTCTGGTAATACCAGACCTAGACATCCAGACAGATGTGGTCAGGGACATGAAACTTGGGCCTGGGATTATGACTGCTCTTCCCTCCCCAAGAAGAGTAGAAAGGAAGACAGAGGAAGAGGGGTAAGAAAGGGGAGGGGAAGAGGAAATAGAGGGAAGAAGGAAGAGGAAGCAGCAGAAGACAGAAATGAAATCCAGGCTTAGTGCGCACCTCCATAGTCCAGCACTTGGGAAGTTAAGGCAGCTAAATAAAGGGCTCAAGGCTAGCCCAACTGTAAAGCAAGACCCATGTAATAAATGAATAAACAACCAAGACCTATGAACTACTACCTGCAGACTAATCCTTCGCCACCTCTGTTCTTCCTACGATGACCTTCAGGGTGATCAGATTCCTTCATTGCCCCTGCTGACTCCAGCCTGAACCCAAAGCCAAGGAGAACTCCGGCACATGTATCATGCCATAAGAACATTCAAAACTCTGGGCTTTCCATTGTGATCGTGAAAGATGGGATCAGGGTCCGGATAAAAGAAAAACATGTTTCTAGAAACACGGCCTTCCTGGCCTGTGCAGCATAAACCGCATGTTTGACCAGCCAAGGTCACTACCATGGGTGTGAGGTCTTGAAGAGTTCAAAGGCCAGTTAGCCAGGTCATCAGTCTGTGTAGAGGGAGTAGAAAGTCAAAGTAGTGAGCAAACTAAATTAAGTCAGCTGGTCAATGTGATGGTCAGACATGAGTCCAGTACTCAGAAACTGAGGCAGGAGGAATGTGAGTCCAAAACAACATAGATTAGAACAACAGGGTGGGGGGACACCAGAAGACCAAAGAAAAACAAATAAGCAAAAGTTAAAGCCAGCAACAAAAAACCCACATGATCCTCACATTCTTAGACTCCAAGGACAGCCAAAGAAAGTGAATGCAGGGCACACCTTTAATCCCAGCACTCCAGAAACAGAGGCAGGTGGATCTCTGTGAGTCAGACATCAACCTGGTCTACAGAGTGCCAGAACAAACTCCAAAGCTATGCAGAAATCCTGTCTTGGAAAAACAAAACAAACCAGCCAGCTAACCAACCAACCAAACAAATCCTAAGAACTTGGGCAGGGGACACTCTCGTGTAGAAAGAAGAAGAAAAATAAGGCTTTTTTTGTGATAAAAAAGGACCTTCAGTTTTAGAAATAAACACCTCATTCTGTCTCTTACCTGGTATTCAAGGCAAATGAAGCTCTTTCTGAGACAGTCTGCTTCTTCCCATGTGTGGCAGGACTTAGAAGTGACATAGCTGGGGCATCTGCACAGTTATTAAAGGCCAATCATTGTCACATTTGCTGCTAAGGAGAAAGTGCCACCTGCGAGTACACGGAGGCAGACATTTGGTGTCCCCTGGCCCCAGGAGAGCAGATTGGGTTGAAGGAAGGGAGCTGCAAGTTCTCAGTACAGCATGCACCTCCCTCACAGTGGTGATTCAGAGGGCTGAGAGGACATTTGTGAAAGCCTGAACTGACATCTCCAGCCATGGAAATAAAGGAAGACAGTGTTCTCTCCTTAAGCAATACAGAGAACTCCCCCCAGAGAGTTTCCCCCACAAAATGGGCTGGGCTCTGTGAGAATTAAAATCTTTCTCAGGATACGTTTTGGGAGTCATTCAGGAGAGCACCAGAATCTTTGCTTGTGGGCGATGCATTTTAAGAACTTGAAGGGTCTTAGCACTATATAAATAAGACTTGGGGAGTCAAGTTCATCAGAAGAACACTGGTTAAATCATTGCTTACCAAGCTGCTTCTTCCTCCTCCTCCTCCTCCTCCTCCTCCTCCTCATCTTCCTCCTCCTTCTCCTCCTCCTCCTTCTTCTTCTTGGTTTTCCTGGGCAAGTTTCTCTATAGAACAGTTCTGGTTGTCCTGGAACTCACTCTGTAGGCCAGGTTGGCCTCAAACTCACAGAGATTTACCTGCCTCTGCCGCCCAGCTGCTCAGATTTAAGGTGTGCGCCACTGCTGCCACCACCCAGCTTTTAATAGTCTTAAGTCTCTAAGGAACCTGGGAAGGTCAATGAGAGGATGCTGCTTGGAGTGGTTCCTGCACTGACCTGACCACAGTTTTGTCTTGGGTGGGGACTGAGGGGTGTCAAGCATCTCCTTCCTGGTCCAAAGAACTCATCTTGGAATCAGAGCTCACATCAGCACATTCCTTCTCCTCCCCAAGTCCTACGAGGAAATAGTCAATTTAATTACCTTCTGTGATGGTTGATTCCCAAACTGAGTGCACATCTTAATGCCCCAGGTATCATTTTAGAAAAAACAGTAAGAGTTATATAGCAAACATTTTAAACTCTGTAATCCCATGATGAGTCTACACCTTCAAAGTCCTGTGCCTGAGACTGTGGGAGAGACTGGTGGAGGGGCTACCCAAGAGTTAAGTACCAGAAACCCTGCCTTTCTCTTGTGCCAATAGAACTATCTTTAACAGACCCTTGCCATCACAGCTTCATAGCCTGGGACATAAAAAGTGACCTTTGATGGCTCCATCCCAAAGGGAACTTTGAAGCCTAAAGAAAAGTCAGTATTTTTTTTTCTACTCTCCAGACCCACAAAAGAGCAATCATTGACTTTCCCTATAAGCCGTTAATTCTATATTTAGGAAACTAAGAAAGAAAAAAAAAGAAGAAAGAAAACCCACCACAAGCTCACACACAATGGAAAAGGTGGTAGATTCCCCATGGCTATGCTGGCCAGGCGCAGAGCAGTGGCCTTCTGTGAGGCGTTACCACACTCGGATTGGATTTTTCTCTGGGAGAGTAGGTGAGTTCATTTTTCTTGGATGGAGACTCTGCAGACAGGCTAGAGGTCTGGTATCTTCATCACCTCTGGAGGTGGCGCAGCCTGGACATGCCAAGTCCCACGATGCCTGCGAGCAGTTTTAAGAGGTTTTGCTTAGCTCCACTTTTATTACAATGAAAGCTTTGCACAAGTGAGGGGTTTTATAGGAGTTATTTTTAAAGTAATGTGTTTTTATTGGTTTCTGGTAAGATCAGTGAAATCACATGGCATTTTTAAAGAATTTTAAACCGAAAAAAGATGTTCAAAAAACTTGTCTGAAACACAAGAGCTAGGAAAGTCAAAATAAGGTACTTGAACATAAGCAGATTAATACTAACATCAAAACAGTTATGGAGCAGCGGAAGAAAGAACTGAAGGACTTTGTCCAGGCTAGGACAAAGACTGTCCAACTCATCATCTGCTCTGTCACTCACTTGTTGAGGCAAGGGTACTGGTCTCTCTGGCTCAGTTGCCCTGTCACAGACCCAGGATTTGTTGTGTGTGGAAGGGCAGCTCCTTAGCAGAGAAAACATGTGTTGGTGCTATTCTGGAAGACGTAAAGCTGAAGATACACAGAGACCCCAGGCAGTAGATAGAAGGTGAACCAGTCTTCAGACAAATCCCAGGAGACCCTGCTGGAATCCCACCTTCCCCTCTTCAGCCTTGTCTATAAGCCTGGCTGTCTTTTATTTCTGATTCCTGAAGTAATACAAACTCATTGTAAAAAGTTCCGACACATCTAGCTCAGTCTATAAAAGGTAAGGCTATTCTTCAGGTGAGAAAACAGCTCTAATGAGGATGGCCTGCCCAAGGTCCCCAGAGAGTCTCTGGGCCTTCTAGGCCCAGACACCTTTGTCTCCGCACTCTGCCTATTCATATAACGATAATGTGTCGTTTCTGTATTTACTAAATGCATGTGTGTACATGTTGGCTGCTGGTCTGTTTCTGCACCTTGTTGTGGTTTGAACATAGGTGTCCCTTCAAAATACTTCTTACTTTTCTCCATCTTCTCCTTTTCAAGACAGGGTTTCTCTGTGTAGACCTAGGTGTTCTGGAACTCTGTAGACTAGGCTGTTCTTGAACTTGGAGGTCTGCCTGCCTCTGCCTCCTAAGTGCTGGGATTAAAGGCATGTGCCACCACCACGGCCTGGCTCCTTCTAAATTCTTATGTTGCAACTTAGTATTCAGTGTGACAGAAACATGGTAATAAAGTCACAAGAACTGTGCCCTCATGAGACACAGAATCAATGTACCATGTGAGGAGCAGAACACAAGCCCTTATCAGAAATGATATCTGTCGACACCTCAATCCTGAATGTCTCAGCCTTTGAAACTGTAAGAAATAAAGTGTCAGTTCTTCATAAGTTGTCCAGACTAAGGCATTTTGTTACAGCAGCTAAGATGAATTCAGATATCCATAAAATGCAGGGTCATGTATAGAGCAACCTATATGGTATGATCACAAGCTCCATGAAGAGAAGGTAAAGCTGCTATAGTTCTAATACAATGCTATAAACCACCTCACCAGCATGTATGTGGTGCTAGGATACTAAACACGTGGATGATTTAATGAATAAATCTTACCCTTGTGTATAACACAAGAACACAGTCAAAGCTGTTAATGGGCTACACAGTCTCTAAGGGGAGTCCTCAGACTTCTTAATTACAAAAAACAGCTGAAGAATTAATACCTGCTAGCTCTCTAGAAAGGGTGAGATCAAGGCAATGACATCTACTAGGAAGAGAACCATGATGGTCTCTGTAGACCCCGAGGCAAATTCTGCCTGCACCACTGTATTTGTGTGGCTAGTGAACTCCTGTCATTCTCCATAGGTGCCTGGGGTTATTACTCATATGTACGCCTGGAGTCGGTATAAGGATTAAGGGAGACTGATTTGGAGAACAAAATTTAGAAATATTATAGGAACAGAGAATTCAGAAGAAGTCACTTCTTTAGTATATTTCTCTGGTCACCTAGTTATTATTTGGTAAATTTCCATAGAAGACAGAAAAAAATGTTTTCATAAAGTGTGGATCCATTCACTGCATTAGTCAGCCATGACAAAATACCTGAGACTGGATAATGTATAAGGAAAAGAGGTTTATTTAGTTCACAGTTTGGTAATTTTGGAAAGTATCTCCAGAACTGGCTTAGCTCTGATGCAGACCTCATGGCAGACAGTTTCAAAATAATAGAGACCAAAAATTTCCGGAAAGAATGGCCAGGGTGTAACTGGGGTCACTTGAAAAAACCAGCATCAATGCCTTTTTAGGGCCTCACCCATGATAAACCAAATACCTGGCCCTAGGCTCTACCTGGGAAAGGCACCATCCTGCTTGTCTTGGCCACAATGGACACCAACCTCTCCTGGCACATGAGTCAGTGAGCATATGGGGTCACGTGGAGACATGAGATACTCCCTTGGGTCATCTCTGAGTACAGGGTGAAGGAAATGTGTCTCCCAGAAGGCTATCCTGAGTAAGACAAGGAAGATACAGAGCCTTTACACATGTCTGTTGCACTGCTAATCTGCCTAGTCTCTTGTTTTGTGTGTTTGTTTCAGGCTATGGTCTTTCCTGTAAACACCTAACCAGTTTTTTCCAGTGGAGGCTGGATTTCTTCAGTCTTGGTCCCCAAGAGCCAAGGATAGACGCCATCTTAAACAGATTTCCAGCACTGATCTACATGTTTGCTTCTCTCCTTGGTACTGTTGCAGTAACACTATTAGGCCCTCAGAGCGCTAAGAATAGGAAGAACTCACTCCTTCAGGAGCTCATGAAGTCCCAGTCATTTCTGGAATAGGAAAATGTGTATGGAATCTGGGAGTGGGTCCAGCTCATGTAGGAGAGTCCAGCTAGATGCCATGTGTCTGTAGAAAGCAGAGCAAGGGTGAGGAGGGGGAGCAAGGATCTGCCCCATTCTGAGCACACAGAATGGAGGAGGGAGCGTGTGCTGGTCATCTTGCCAGCAGATGCCAGAGAGTCAGTCAATAGTTCACATATGCAGCTTGAAGGCAGAAGCAAGAGAGCCCTGCCTCAAAAAACAACGTGGGAGGAGAGAACCAACTCCTAAGAAGTTGTTCTCTGGCCTTCACGTACACAGTGTGGCATGTACAGCCCCGTAAAAATAAATAGAAAACACAAGTTGTCTATAAGGCACAAGACAAAGATAGCCATGGCTGTGTCGTGGCAATAACACAGACCGCTGCAAGCAAAAGATCACATTTCAAAATTGTACTACTGAGAATTTTATACTCAGCTAAACTATATCTGCTAAGGGTTGGGGACAAAAACATTTTTCAAACATGCAGGGATCAAAAGTTTTTTAACCCATGTACATACACCAAAATTTGACTTGGAAAATAAAATTTTATGTGCTAATGAAGAGAAAAGGAAGAGATGATGTCAGCAACAAACACCACTGTCGGAAGTATTTCATAAGATGGGTTCTTGTTCTAGCAGGTTCCAGGGGGCTCTCAGAATGCGGAAATGAACCTTCATCAAATGTCACCAGGCTCTTAGTGACATTCCTTTCTCGATTTTTCCACTCACCTCATATCATCTCGTACCCTGCTTTCTTTTCCAAAGCCACACCACCACCCTGGGAACGTAGGATGCTGACTCCCACCAGAGGACCAGCCATCAACTTCCCTTTGGTTTTGAGCCCAGAAATATTCTCCAGGATGTAGTTTGGCTGACCCTGCCTTGTCATTCGTGTCTCAGGTCAATGGTGGCAGTGGCAAAGATACTTTTCCTAGACACCCAGGAAGAAGCAATGCCTTCTTCTTAGTCACAGAATGCAACTCCTCTCTCTGCAGCGCTCTTTTACTAAAGGTGTGTGTGCTTGCTCTGTTTACCCTGATTCCTAGGAGGGAACACTTCAGAGCAGAAATATGTCCTGTCTGTACAACATGAAAGGGGACACAATATGATAGTATAAAAGGGTAGATTATTGAAGCTCCTCTGAGAAAATAAAAAGGGGAATACAGATATGATAGGATACACGGGTAGATTATTTAAACTACTTTTAAAAGGCAACTACTAATTTGAAATAATTTATAATTTTTTATATTGTGTTTTGTATATTGTATACAAATTGTATAGATTGATACAAAGTTGTGGCTAATGTTGTTACTGTATATATATTTCTATTCTTGGTCAAGGTATTATACCTACGCAGCTCATCTAACAATGTAATACAAATTGCTAGTCCTTAAAAATTATTAGTACCAGCTAATTAAGATATAAAAAATTAAGTTGGTAGTCATCACAATCAAATTTGTTATATTAGATACATTTTTAAGGTTAAACAGACATATTTTAGATAGATTAGTCATCTTCAAAAACTTCAGAAATCTATAAAATATGACATTTAAAATACCTTAATGACAGGTTCTTTTTATTTTTATGACTACAAGACATGTCTGGTCCTGGCAGCACCAATTTACTTCAGAAAAGATGTTGGGCATAGAAAAACCTCTATATAGATTTTATTTTCTTTGTGGCAAAAGTTAGCCACTAGGAAACAAGAGACCCTTTCCATGACTGCTTACAATATGATGTCCAAAATAGACAAATAAGACACACCCCAAAAAACTACCAAACCTTGCCAAGTCAAGATTAAATAGTCTTTAGGAGTATCCTGCTTCACAGATAAGTCTGTCAGATATGCTATGCCTATAGGCCAAAGATAGATGCCCAAACACTGAAAAACAAAAACAAACCAACCTTAAGTGACTGTTCTGTAATCTCTCACATTTTTCTAAAAGCTGCTTGCTTAGACTTCCTATTTATTTAATTAATTTTATTTCTTTCTCTAAGAAAGTTAAAGATGAGATAGTTATATTTATAGTTTTTTTACTTGCAGTTTTAAAAAACTCACTAAAAAGTATAAATCATATAAGTTTAAAAGACATCAAAGATAATTTTCAGTCGATAATGCAAGTTAGATTTGAAATGAATCAGGTACAATCCTTTAGACTCACCAAAATAGTATGAATAATGGAACATTTTCTTTAAATTTGTCAGTTGTTAATAGACTGGACATTATTGATGCAATTATTATTTGTTTATACTATATATAGTTATTATACCTATTGTATACAGTCTTATATTAATTATAAAGTTTTTTTAATTTTTTGACACAAAAGGGGAAATGTCGTGATATGTTGTATATTTAATAAAAAATAGTCTGGAATATCAGACAACAGAGCCACCCACAGAGCCAAGCCATGAAGGTCAGGAAGTGGTGGCCCAGGGTTTTAATCCCACCGCTCTGGAAGCAGAGATCTGGCTGGATCTCTGTGAGTTCAAGCTCTAACAGAGCCAGGCAGCGGTGGTCCACACCTTTAATCCCAGCTTTAGGAAAGCTGAATTACAAAATAAGGTAATTGGGCAGAAGCAGAAAAGGGAAGATCTTCCCTTGTGACTTCCTTTGTGGTCTTGTGACTGAGCTTGTGGTCAGAGGATTTCTGGAAAGTTGTCAGCTGAGAAGTGACTGTGGTTTGTTTCTCTGTCTTTCTGATATTTCAGCTTTTCCCCAATAATTTGTCTTTGGGTTTTTATTATAATACCAAATGAAATTCATACAATAGTGCTTGGTATCTGCAGTTGCTCAGTAAGAATGACCCTAATAAGCAAATACTTCGACACTGTCTGCTTGGCAGTTTAGGAATCACCCAGAATTTATGAGGGAAACATTTTGTTTGTCAAGAAATTAGGAGACACACTCTCAATTTTGAAATAAGTCTAAGGGTCAACAACTTAACTTAGGAATGCTCAGTTTGTGTGGAGGCACAGAAGATTCTAGAAAAGCTGGTAGAATCTGTGAATCTTCTCTCAGAAGGGAAAAGAAGGCGGAGTTGTCCTGACAAGAGAAAAACACCAAACTGGGAAAGATGAGTCTTTATGTCCCCTCTCAGGTGTGGAATCGAGGGGGGCTTTGTGTTGTTGTTTTTTGTTTTGTTTTGTTTTGTGTGTGTGTGTGTGTGTGTGTGTGTGTGTGTGTGTGTGTGTGTGTGCTGTGACGAGAACATATGAGGTCTGCTTAAGAAGAGGCAGGGGATTGGCCAATTTTTGGTAAAACACAGGAACGAACAGGATCAAGGGGTGTGTATTCAAGTGTGAAACTGACAATGTTCTGTACAGTGCACAGTGGTACGCATACGTGTACACAAAAGGGTGGTCCATGAGTGTGTTCTTTGCATTCACACGGATTCTCCCCCAAGGCCGATGCCTACTTTGCTAGCCAGGCGCAGCTATGTGGATATGGCTCAAGCTCAAAGGTGAGTATTGGTGGAGAAGCTACTGATTATTTTCTTCCCTTGATGGTCCACGATATATAACATCTGGCTAAGAAGATTGGATCAGGGATGGTGGGATGGACAGATAAGGGGGTTGAGGAATGACCCTCTCCCTGGATGGGCACAACTGACTTTCTAGACAACCTGGCCAGGCTCCCATTTCATCAGCTCTCTCCTGGCCTCAGCAAGCCTCTCTGAAGAGATGAGCTCACTGAAAACGATTTATCTTTAAACACATCTGTCCATTACAGCTGGCAATTAGTTAATTGGAGGCAGGTTTCTAGTTGTGAGTTAGAGCAAAATGCCAGGCTTATAATAAAGTAAATCCTAAGTCTCAGATGTTAGGCTTTACACTAAGAGCCATGTGAACACACACACATACACACAGTCACAATCCTAAGAGAAGCTACCATGCTTTAATTGATACCTTATTTATTATTTGCCCTCTGCCCTGAGGATGTAGTTTCCTTGAACCAACAGTTACCATGACCCACTAAACCCGGCTGAATAGTGAAGGACCAGATCAGAATAACTAAATGAGTGATAACTAAAATCAAGTCTAGAGCCCGGGAGTTCTGAAGACATGGACAGCATCCTCCTTTAAGCAAGCCAGTCTGCAAAGGCAGACCAGAAATGGATAACTGTATCCATTTGTTTCCAATTGTGATGAATGACCAGAGGCAGAACCCAGCAAAGCTGGTTAATGAGCTTGGAAGTGACTTGAGGCAGAAGGGTATATGGTGAGTGGAGAGGGAAGCCTTCCTGGAGGCAATGGTGTTTAAGCAGGGACTGAAGGATGTGCCCCTAGTGAGAGGCTAGGGATTCCAGATGGAGGATCATGAGTACAAAGGCCCTGAGGTGAGAGCTCAGCAGAGTTAAGGAACAGAAGGAAGCCGTTGGGCTTACAAGCAATAGGGTCCAGTACAAGTTCAGATGAAAAGCTTGGGGACACTGGCAGGCACCATATCCTGTATCCTAAGACTGTGTGTACTGGAGCCCACACAGTGCCTTCAAGTAGGACACTGGCTTTATGTGATCATGCCAGGCTTTTGGTGGAACAACGGACAGTGGAGACCTGGGAAACACAGGCCAAGAGCCAAGGACTTCCGAGAAGGGCCTAGCCTCAGCCCTGTCCTGCTCATATATGGGTTTAGCTAGTTGTTTTGCTATTCCAGCCTCTATTTTCTCATTTTTAAAGAAAGTTCAATATATTTTTATGTGCAGTTGGCTTATAATATCTCTTTGTATTTATGAGACATGGTGAGGCATTTCAACATGTGTTCCTGTATGAGAGGGTCAGGTTATAACAATTATACAGCCATCATCTGAGAGTTTGTTAGTTTTTGTGTTGAGAACATTTCATACCTCACGACTATTCTGAAATGTTCAATTTCTTTCAACTATAATCACCCTCATGCCCAGCTCCATCAGCTATGGTCACCCTTGTGCCCAGCTCCACCGATTAGCCATCTTTGAGGACACTTCAATCATGGCATTCTGTGAAGTTTCTGATTCTTCTACCCTGGCCACTTAGCCTCAGAGATAAATATGGACCCCTCAAATAACAGGGAGGCAAAAGGGTTTAGCGCAGCTTGTGGCTTGTGGCTATGAAGCCAATCACCTGCCCCTATACCCAAAGGAGATGCCATAGCATCTAGCTTCATATATATAATTTCATTAAAAATATCATCTCCGTTAATGTATCCCCTTGCCCCCTTCCCCTACCCCTACCAATCCCTCCCAGCCAGCCCTCAGTCTCGCCCCTCCCCATCCACCCATCCCCTCCCCCAAAAGGGCGAGAAGCCCCAAGGTGGGCCAGCCCAGCACAACACATCCACTCCAGGCACATCCTTTCTTAATGGTGCAAGAGACAGAGACATAGCTTGTCAAACAGCAGCTCCTGAGGAGTCTGGGGGTTTTCACAGCTTCCCTGGTCCTTTGTTCCCCTGAGAGTATAAGTTATCCCTGGCATCCTGCGTGCCCTATGCCACCACAACGTGCTTCCTCCACGCCAGCTCTACAAACGTTAACCTAGTGATCTAACCAAGATCTGACCAAGAAGGGAGAGGCTGGACCTGGCTTGAATTGAATCTGGCTCTTTGCAGACCTGCCCCCTGCTTCCCTCTTTCCCTTTCATCTCCCGAAGTGGTCCCTGGATGAGAGGCTCTCACTGGCTGGGTCAGGTCCCTGGCCCTCCGGACTTCCCAGCCCTGCTTTGCTTGCGCAGCTGCTCCATGAAACAACTCGCATGCGTCTCCGGCCAGCCCGTTTATTTTTATAAACAATAAATAGGGCGACATTCCACAGTGTCCCACTCCGTTAGGCCTTGTTTACAGAGCCGTGCAGACAGTGACGGAGGATTGTGGGGGTTTGTACAGATGGTGGCCCACATGTCATAAATCGTGAGCCGGGAGAGAGGGTTTTGTTTCTTTCCTAAGAAATACAAACAACAACAATTTGCCCCCCCCCCCATCACACACACCCGTTTTCTCTCCCTCTCCATGGTCACACGGCATTACTGAGGCCTACAAATCATGGCGGGATGATATTAAGCTGCCTCAATAATGCTCGGGATCCCTTCCGGTGTGTGATTCTTCTTCATTAGAAACGATAGCCCACGTGCCCCAAACCCTCTTTCCCTCACCTCAAAATTTATAGATCACAGTCTCTAAACTAATTGTTAGTTGCACACTAAGCTGCAAGCTGTTCATCCACAGAGCAATTACCTCGGAGGCCTTGATTAAAGGCAGGGATGCAGAAGGGCAGAGCGGGAAGGGTCTCCTGGTACCCACTAACAGAAGCGAGGCATGCCCTATCCATCACTAACCATTGTTCAAAGGCTGAGAATTGACAGGCACTGGGTGCAGGCTGCTGACTGAGAAAGCAAGTGCCCCTTTGCAACAAGCTGGGCCCCCGCTTCCTCTACTTCCAGAAGGTTCTCGGGGTCTGGCACCATTCTAGCTGGTGAATAGTTGTCCTCCTATGCAAGACAAAATCTAAAACTCACATGCAGAATGACAGACACTTTCTGATGGATGCTTAGTAAGGTAAGAAAACTGAGGCCCAAGAGTAGGTAGAGATTTGCCTGGCCTTGTGCAGCCAGCTAGCGCCAGAGTGAGGTTCCTTGACATCATACTCGCCTGCGATGTGGTTGAGAAGCATCGATGCATTCCAACCTGTCATTTGGAGGCCGAATTTCCTGACAAAATGCCACAGGAGAAACAGGCCTGCTTGCCTGATCCCCCAACTCTAAGACACATGGGACTTTACTAGATATGTGTTCTGTGGAAAGTTCTAGTTGAAAGAGTTTATCCAAGTGCCTAAGTAGGAGAAATGCATTACTCCAGTATTCCTAGTGGTACTGGTTAGTTCTGTTTTGGTTTTGTTTATTTGTTTGTTTGGGGGTTTTGTTTGTTTGTTTGTCAACATGGAACAGGCCAGAGTCTGAAAAGAGAAAATGTTAATTTAATAAAGAGTTGCCCTATAGGCAAGCCTATGGGGAATTTTCTTAATGGCTGGTGTGGAAGGGACCAGCTCACTGTGGACAGTGCACCCCTGGGCTGCTGGTCCTGACTTGTATAAGGAGGCAGGCTGGACACACCATGAGGAACAAGCCACTAAACAGTGTTCCTCCACAGACTCAGCTTCAGTTCCTGCCTCCGGGTTCCTGCTTAAGTTCTTGCTGTGACTCCCCTCAGTGATGAACAGTTCATCCAAAGTGAATCTGGTCGTAGTCTCTCTCAATAGAAAGCCAAGCCAAGACACTGGCCGATCATCTGCTTTCCAGTGCAGGACAACGAAGCCCAGTACTGCTGTCTCCTGCCAGCACCTGAGACAGGGCCTTTTCTGACAGGAAGTAGAGGTTCCTCTCCTATGGAGCTGAAGATAAATGCAGACTATGTCCTGCAGGAGCAGTTCTCAAGCCAGAGATGCCTCCCCCAGCCCTCTAGTGAACACCTCAGAGCCCATGGGTCTCTTGGAGTTCCCTAGAATACATTCATGGGCATAAGTTTAGCTGCCACCATCCCTTTCCTGTTTCAGCTCCTGTTTTGGTTAATCTTGTCACCTTGATTGAACCGGGGATTGCCTAGCAAGTTAGCAATGCATATCTCCAGTGCTGTGTCTGCAAAGGCTGTTCCAGAGAAGTTCACCTCAATCTCTCTTCTCTCTCCCCCTCTCCCTCCCCCCCCCCTCTCTCTCTCCCTCCTACAATAATGTCAGCTGTACTCTCTGCCACAATCTCTCCACTTTAATTAAATAAAGCTTCTGAAGCCACTAAACAAATCCAGCTTTGACTAAGGCATCATAGATGTCCTGCATATCCAATATTTACATTATGATTCATAATGGTGGCAAAGTTATAGTCGCAAGTACCAATAAAATAATTTTATGTTTGAGGGTCACCCCAACATAAGGAACTGTATTAAGGAGCATTAGGGAGGTTGAGAACCACTGTCCTAAGATGTTTTGATCAGGAATACTGTCCCAGCCCCTTCACTTCCCTCCCAGCCATTTCTAATATGACCATCTAAATAAATACCTTCAAATCCTCATGCCAGGCTCTGCTTCTTATGGTCTCAAATCAATATCAAGCCAAGATGCTTCACAACCATTTTGTTTCTGGCAAATGACACCGACGTCAGCTTAACCTTCTTCCACACCTAGAATTTAACATTTGGAGCCATGAAAGTAATCAGGAGCTCCGGCATGTGCACACAGCATCCCTGAGCATAATCCAAGGAAGCTGGCTTCAGTGAGCCTGAGCCTGTAGTCTCTGTCCCTGACAGTTTTCACTGGGCCCAGTTTCCTTCCTCCATGTCAGCATCCTGGTCCCCTCAGGCTGAGCTTTTGAACTCCTTTTTGAATTCCTGGGAATTTTCTAGTCAACTGCGAACACACTGAGTGTTTTCTTACGATATGTTACTTCCTCCAGGAACTCTCGGAGATTTGGAAACATCCACCTTTTTTTCTTTCTCTCTCTCTCTTTTTAATTTCAGGTTTTGCAGTGATTATTCTAATTTTTTTCAGCAAAGATGATTCCTCTTGGGTGTTAGTCAGGCTAACTCAGCATGTTTCATCCACATTAAAGGGAAAATAAACCAAACATTTTCCTTTTACCTCAGTTCACTCTTGTGTACACCTTGCCTTCCTGAAGATGAACTTTAAAACATCATGCCATATTTCCCCACCTCACATGCCACAGCTATGGGTTTCCATGGCTGTCCACTTCCCAAGCTGAGATCCATTCTCTTTCTTTTATGTCAAAGTACTGCATGAGACTGCCTAGTAACATAACAAGGCATGCTTTTTTTTTTTTTTAAATCTAAATGTGTACTTTAAACCACATGTGTGTGGGCTAAAGAAACGACTTTCCAGTTAAAAGCTCTCTCTTGCAGAGGACCCAGGCTCCGTTTCCAGCACCTACATGGCAGCTCACAATGACCTGTAGTTCAAGCCCCAGGAGACCCAATGCCCTCTTCTGGCACCAGGCATGAACTTGGTACATATAGACAGAGACAGAACACCTATATCATACACATAAAATCATATAGTAGCAGATGCACATGTGACCTGATGGTACCCTGTAACAGAGTGTGTTATAATAGAGTATGTTACAGTGTCGAGTTCTGTCAACTTAGAAAACTGGGTGTTTACCTGGAACGGGGTGTGACTTCTGGCCCATGGATTTGGATCTTCAACAGGATTCTTTTGCTACAGCTGTAAGTATGTCAGTCACGAAATAAGAAGGGGATCCATTCTGCTGTACAGGAAACCAGTCTACATCTCTCCAAAGAACCAGACATGAGAATATCATGCCTCTGGTAATTTTTCACCTGTTGAAGCACAGCAGACCACAGCTATTCTGAGGAGCACCTGTTTTGGGGACACCCAGTCACAGGGACACAGGACCTCCCTATTCATCCTCTGGTGTACCCTCATGAGGAACATACCTTTGTTCCACATCCACTCACTCAGCAGTAGGAGCTCTGAATGAACAAGGAAACTCAGAGGTGGATCCACAGCTTCCTCACTTCTGGCCAGCTCCAGCCAATGAGAGTAAACCTCAAGCAAAAAGCACAGAGCTAAGGGCTGAACAGTCCATGGATACTTTCTAAGCAGAAGTTATAATGGGATCATCAAAGAGCCACCACAGGGCCCCAGCATGGATAGAAAGCCTTGGGGACACAGAGACCCCCTGCAGACTCTACAGTGGGAGCCTGAATTTCAAAAGGCCCATACTTAGCAGCTCGGCCAGAGAGGAGAAAGATGGGCAGGGCCTGAGGAAAAACCTCAGAAATCTTTCAAAAAAAAAGTGAGAATAGGGCTCAGCTGTGGATTCTTCCTCCTGGGAGGTGTAGAGAGGCTCACCAAGGATTCTTACCTCAGGCTAGGTTTTGCCTCTCCCAAATACTTCAAAGACTCTCTTTGCTCTTAGGAGAAAGTCTCAACTCTTAAATTGAGCCTCGTTCCTCATTGTGCATCCCTATGTCTGACTGGAGGGCTGGGCCTGGTGCCTTGGTAAAGATCATGGTCTCTGCCGTCCAGAAGCTCATGGGGGTGGGGGTGGGGGGCATATGGGTTGAAGAGAAAGCTTGGTGAGGTATGTGAGAGCTCAGATGGAAGAGAAGGAAGGACTTGCCAGATCCTTGTCATGGGAAAGAGATGGCTTCAAAAGATCCCCCAAACCTCCAAAAATGGGAAAAACTCTTCAAGAGACTGGTCCAGGAAAGACTCCATGTCTGCTATAGAGAATGACTTGGCCCTTTAGATAGAGGCTCCAGACTGCCTAGGATACAGGGGATTCGGTTAGACAAGTGACTATGAGGGAGATCCAGGGGACTGAGTTCACAATGTTTAGACAGCATTGGTCTTTATTCTCCAGGGGACAGGGGTCTGCTTGCCTCAGGCCTCTGACTACCTCCTGGGCCATCTATCCTCTTTAGCACTGTTATCCAGTCAATATGCCCCTACAGGACAACAAAAATGGCCACTGAAACCTTCAAAGATCCAAGTATAAGGATAACTGTCTAGACAGTCAGTGACCTTTTCCCCCATGAGTTTCCATGGTCTCCAAAGAGAAAAAAATCTTCCTGGTCCCTATTCTGCAGAGTACCTTCTCCTACGCTGACTTCCACAACAGGAAAACGCAGCAGCATTTCCAGTGACCAGACCCGAGTCCTATGTTGTCTTTTATAATCAGAGGTGGGGACCCTCCCCCATCTAGTAAAGGCTTTGGGTAGTAAGGACTGGCACCTCAGGAAAAAGTAGGGTGCTACAGCCAAATGACAGCACATGCATTGTAGTGCTGTCTGCTACCCAGGCAAAGCCAGAACCTCCCCCCCCCCCCCCGCCAGATGTGCAGCAGAGAACAGCAGTCCTCCAGTCAAAGGGACTCCTGCCTTAACTTTGATGTTCCTCAGTTTCCACACTTTCGATAGCTCTCCAGCCAGAGCTGAGGGATGGTCTGTTTTGTCTGGACAAAGTTCTGTGGTGTGCCTGCTGCAGGGGATAGTTTTGTCAATAAGGCCCACTGTTTTGTTAGTTTTACCAAGTAGCAGAAGGTCTGTGCTGCTTGGGGAAGCTTTCTTTTCTTTTCTTTTTCTTCTTTCTTTCTTAAATCTCCAACAGTCTCACAGGAACTGTTTTCCAACATGTTCTTTTCGGTGAATGCTATCCGTATCACCCAGTGCCCCTTCAAACACATGCTGGCTGAAGTCTTTGTGGCGACACTGGAGTCTCCTATGAATTTGCTCCCTCTTCCTCCATACCCAAATGGATAGGGGGCTTATGACTTCTACTTCTTGAAAAATCAAGACTTTGTTTTTTTTAATCAAGTGAGTGTGACGAGCAGCAATATCACTGCCATTCCATAAAAATGGATGTTCAAAGCTCCTGAAATATCTTGCACCATGCTCTTCCCAATAGTCACTTTGTCTGTGTGATGTGACAGTGCTGAATGGCAGAGGCACCTATATGTTCCCTGCCTCCTTTCTTTGTCTCCTCATCTAAGACATATTGTGTTGCACGAATGAAGGAAACTCAGAGCCAGATCTCAGGGAAAGGCTGAGATATCAGAGAGGAAACACCACAGTCAGATCTCACCCAGATGTCTTCCAGCTTCCTCAGAGTTACTCCTCCTGGCTTCTTCCTCTTCTGTCTTTCTACGCCTGCCTTAAATACTTTCTTCACTCAGTAGTTTCACAATCAGGTTAAGATTAAAGGCATGGCACCACCACTGCTGCCTGGGAGCCTAGAACTTCCTCTGTAAACTAAAATGACCTCAAATTTAGATTTGCTAGGATTAAGGGCATAGGTCACCACTTCCAGACATTCCCTGTGCTGGGATTAAAGGTGTGAGTTACCACTGTCTGATCCTCCTGGATTGACTGTGGGTAGATCCCTCTGATATATCCGACTGGTTTTTATTAAATTTGAAACATACTCCCACAATATTGAACAATCTCTTGGTCTGACTATGAAATGTGCCCCTATAGGCTCCCATACTATGTGCTTGATTCTTAATTGGTGGCACATTTAGAGATGTTCCAGAAAATTTAGGAGAAATTTTGTCACAGAGATATAAAAGTAATAGGCACTCGATTGCTTTTCCTATTGCTGTGACAGAAGCGACTTAAGGAAAGAAGGGTTTCTTCTGGCTCACAGTTCACTGAGGGCACAGTCTATAATAAGATTGGGGCATCCTGGTGTCAGGAGCATGAGGCAAATGGGCACGTCGTATCCACAGACAAGACGTAGCAAATGGTAAATGCTCCTCCTAAGCTAGCTTTCTATCTTTAATGTACATGGGATTGTGACACCCACCTTTAGGGTGGGTCATCCCGTCTCAATTAACAGTAATCACAGTAATAATCTGTGGAAGATGTTCCTAGGGGCTTGTCTCTCCGGTGATTTCAGATTCTATCAAGCTGACAATTGACACTAAGCACTCCTTGTCAACTCCATACCCAAATGGACTATTTTTGAGCCATGACCCTCCCTCCGCTGCTTGTACTCATGATCTCATAACCAGTTTATAACATACAAATGCATTCCATCCGATTTTATAAGTCCCCATGGACTTTAGAAAATCCAGCATTGTTTCCAAGTTCAAGTCTTATCTGAGACTCAAAGCCATCTGTGAACTCTGAGCTCCTGTGACATACAAAGAGAGCTGTATCCTCTCAATGTACAGAGAAGAAGGGTCACAGCAAGCAATGACCAGGCCAAACCAAGACCAACACGGAATAGATGAAGACCAAATCCTGGGTTCCAAAGGGATTAGTATCCTCACCCCTCCATCTCTGCATGCAGAATCACACACACACACACACACACACACACACACACACACACACACACACACACATCATTCTCTTAGGCTGACACCACTTTGAAATTACACTTTTCCTCAGTGACTGCGCATGTTATGGCATCTCCAACATCCTGGGATATCCATGGCAACTTGGCCTTCCCCTTTACAGCCTCACATAGTGGACTCTCAGAGCCTCATTTTCAGGGATTCCAGGGCTGCAGTGTGGCCTTAGCTGCCCTCTGAAACCAGGGGGCTAGACTCCATGACCCCTCTAAGCTTATATATTTGATGCCCACAAGAATTAATATTATGTAGATTATGCTGACTAAAGCAATCTTTGTAGGGTTCCTGGAAGATTCCAGATCCCATCAAGTTGGTAAACAACACTAAACAAAGAAGATACTAAAGGATACACTAGTATATTTTTCTTTTTTTTTCCTTTGAGATAAGATCTGGAATGACTTTCATACACCACACAGACACTATTTTTGTATGTGTAAGGCATTTCTAGAAAATACTAGCATTTTGATCAATGAACTAGAAGATTCCCTTCCATTTTCATCCGGTAACTTGAAGTCCCAGATGGAAGTACAAGGCAGCATAAGGGTGAATTTTCTCTTATCCAAACTTTGACAACCAGCTTCTCCTGCTCTGGACCATCCATCTGTACCTGCAGATCTTAGACTTCCTCACTCAGGGACTTAGAGCATCAGCTTCCTCTACACGCATGCTACCTCTGTTCCTTAGGCTGTGGGCAAGGACTGCTTTACCCTCAACCACTCTCTGGTCTATACTTGCTGAGAGCAGAGTATGGGACTTCCTAATGCCAGTGAGGTAATTGCTATAATAAATCTCCTCAGATAGACTGACCAGTAGGTGGATAGGTAGTAGATGACAGGTAGGTAGATAGACAAATAGATGATTGACAGATGATAAATGATAGACAGATATATGATAGATAAATGACTGATTGATAGATAATAGATGATAAAAAAGATAATAGATGATAGGAAGGAAGAATATCTGTATTAGTTTCTTTTCTGGTTGTTTCAACCAAATACCTGACAAGAAGTAACTTAGTGGAGAAAAGACTTATTCAAGTTCATGTTTCGGGACAGTGAGGGGTGGGTACAGCCCATCATAACGTGCCCCGACAGCACGGGGAGTGAGAAGTAGTCACCTCATCTCTGAGGTCAGGAAGCAGCAGAGCAGAGGCGCTCCTAGTTGGAAGGAGACCACAGACTTGTGGTGAAAAAAAGCATTATTAGCAATTATTACACACACACACATGGACACACACGGGGACACACACACACACACGGACACACGGACACACGCGGAAACACGCTTACATGTACTCACACACACTTTTCATAAACAAACATATATGCTTCTATGTTTTTCTTTGTTTTGGAGAAATAGTCATCAGGAAGAAGAGAAGGAACCATGACTATGCTTTGGCCATTCTCCCTGTGCAGCTGGACCCATTGGCAGCTAAAACTACAGGCTGGAGTTCAATAGATCCCTTTGCCTTCTCCAGTCTAGCTGAGAAATGAGTCGGGTTACAGGGTAACTAGAGCTTCCAGAAGCCTTCTGCTTTCAGGGCTTATAGCTGAGTCCAGCCCTCTGTCTCTGCTAATTGGGATTTTAGAAATCAGCTCCATGTCCCACCAGTTTCTAATGGATAAAACCAACCTAGAAACAAGAAGATGAGAAGATGTCATTCTCAGACTCCAGCTTTCTAATGCACAGAGCGAGGTGAGTCTGAAGGCGCCAACATGTGTGAACATGGGCGTGCTGAGTGTGTGTGTGTGTGTGTAGGCTTATGTGGATGTAAATATGCCTACACCCACTCTCTCATGAGTCATGTGCTTTGGGAAAGACTCTTCTTGGGATGTCTATAGGTAAGAGAGCCGGGAGCTGTAGAATGCCCACAGCCATGCAGAGACTCATGCAGAAGGGGAAGCATACAACAGCCCTTTCCAAATCTCTAATATCTTCCTTAACATAGTTCACACTGCAGAGAAGAGCCGCCTGATAACCAGCACTTCTGGCTGACCTATTCCTTGGGCTCAGCTCATGAGAGCAGCAAGCGTGTAGGGAGGCAGGTAGCAAAATGCGTGGGTAGTGGTGTGCATATAGAAATGGAGGTATAGAATCTGGGGCCACCAGACAGAGGACCTTTCCAGTGCTAGCTTCCCCTAGAGGAGGGACCATCCCTTGGTGGGATATGAATCACTGACGAGACTCTCAGAAACCTATAATCTCCCTTGTGAATCTGAGACCATCATTATGTAGCTTTGGCTAGCCCCAAACCTGCGATGTAGTTCAGGCTGGCCTCAAACTCATAGGTATCTCCCTGACTCTACCTCCCAAGAGTTGAGAATGTACCACCACTGTCTGGCTTAGGAGATTATATAGTTTTTATATAATTTCTTATCAAATACCTTTAATGCTAACAGGTCTTTACCATTGCTTTTGAATTTGATAAATACACAATCGTATTAGCAAAATAAGAATATTTATTTTCCAACATTCATGTCAATTTTCTATTCTCCCGTAGTTCTCTTTGCTGGGTTCTTCAGAGCAATGTCTTATTTCAGACTTTAGAGACAGTCTTAGTGCTTACAGGTAAAACATTTGTTATTAGTTTTTTTGTATTTTTATACAAATAATTCTTAACTCATTTTCATCAAATCCCACTCAGAGCTGTTTCATCTTTCACTTAAAAACCTTTATTTTGAAATAGATTTAAATTTAGAGATAATATACAAAATAATACAAATATCAAACACAATAGCCAAAAATCACATGAAGAATTTCTGCACACCTTCCTGCAGCGTCCAGAACACGGCCTCTCCTCTCTGTGTATAAGCATGTAGACAAGTAGCTAACATTTGCTCTTGACGTGGCAATCAGTGGCTTACTGACACCGGGCTGCAACTGCATAACTTCGTGAGAATGGTGTCTACAGTTCAACTTCCTTACTTGAAATTTCTGCATCTGGCCAGAGATAACACTGGGAAGCTCTTTGATCAGTTTCATCAGCTGAGAATATGTGGGCCTATTTATTTTGTTCCACGTGGCCTCACGTAGGTTGGGCTGGCCTTGTAGTCATTACCCAGGGATGATACCCCTGCCTCCACTTCCCAAGTGCTAGGATTATAAGGATGTGACACCATGCCACCCCACCTCCTTAAAGTTAAGGAGCCATGTAGCTCAGGCTAGCCTTTAACTTAGAGCTGAGGATGATTCTGAATTCCTGACCCTCCTATTCACACCTCCTGGGTATTACAGACCTATACCACTACCAGACTTTTTTTTCCCAGTCTACAGCATTTTATGGTCACAAACCAAGACTCACCTGCTAAAATTGGAAAGGAAGGCAGAGTAATGACTACAGGGATGTGTGTGTGTGTGTGCGTGTGCATGCGTGTGTAAAACATGTATGTGTTGACAACTAGTCCAGTTTAATGTATATTATTGTAGCTTCCTCTTCTGCCGTGACAGCAGTCACCGAAGGCAACTTGGAGGAGGAAAAGAAAGGGTCTATTTGCCCTCTAGGGACAGCCGGTATTGAGAAGGCCAAGTCAGGGACTTGAAGCAGGACTCTGGAGCAGGAACTGAGGCAGAGACCGCCGAGGATGGCTGCTTCCTGGCTCGTCCACATGCCAGGCAGGAATGGTCCTGCTGCAGGAGAGTAGACCACAGCCCAAACAAAGGGAGGCAGTTCCTCAATGCCTCAACTGATGTTCCTTTTCCCAGGTGACTGTAGTTTACATCAAGTTCACAAAAACTAACCGGCACATGCATAAATATATTTTAGTTGTAATTTTTAATTAACTAGGTTCAGAGAAGGTTCAGCTCCTACTGTGAACATGTAAAGCTCAGTATGGTGGCCTGTGCTTGTAACCCCAGCACTAGCGAGGGGAACAGGCAGCTCCCTGGTAGTCAGCTCAGTCCAAGGCTCCTACAAGAGACCCTGATTCAAAAGCACAAGCTAGGCACCAATGAGATGGGCCAGCAGGTAAAGGCATCTGTCTCCACGACTGGGATCCACTGATGGAAGAAGAGATGTGACTCCTTTAAGTTGCCCTCTCACCTTCACAGGCCATGACATATAAGTCCTCCTCCTCACTGAAAACAAGTCAAAATGTCACCATTATAATTAAAGCCAAGGTGGATGACTGCTGAGGAGCAACACCCACCTGTGGTGTGTTCTACACACACACACACACACCACACATATACACCACACATATACACCACACACATATATACTACACACACACACACACACACATGCACACTATACACACACACACCACACACACACACATGCACACTATACACACACACACCACACACACACACTACACACACACTACACACACACTACACACACACCACACATATACACCACACACATATATACTACACACACATACACACACCACACACACACTACACACACACACTATGCACACACACCACACACACTACACACAAACACACAACACACTACTACACACATACAAACACACAACACACACACTACACACAAACACACAACACACTACTACACACATACAAACACACAACACACACACTACACACAAACACACAACACACTACTACACACATACAAACACACAACACACACATGCTACACATGCCACACACACATACCACACACACTATACACACATATACACACTACACACATATACTACACACCACACACACACTACACACACACCACACACATATACTACATATGCACAAACACACACACACAGAATACTACACACCACACACACATACACTACACACACACATTGAACACACATACTCCACACACACTATACACATACACACAAACACACAGTTTAATTAAAGTAGGAACTAATTTTTAAATAACTACCTGTGGTGGTCACTTTTGATTGTCAACTTGTCTGAACTGAGAAATGCCAGGGGCTTGTGAAGCTATCCCTGCGTGTATCTGTTATGATGCTTTCAGAGACCAGTAGTTCACTCGGGCTCTGACCTCATAACCCTTGTCTCCTGAGACAGTGTTTGAGGCAGTTGGAGGAAGTGGGTCCCTGGGAGGATGTCCCTGAGCTCTGTCCTCTACCTGTATCATTCCCGTCTAGCATGAAGTGACACACTTTGCTCCTGTTCCCAACACTGTAGTGTTCTACTCAGGCACAGGGAGCCAAGTAACCACAGACCAAGCTCTCTGAAACCACAAGCTAAAGAAAATCCCTCTTTGACTTGTTTCTGTCACAGCATTGGAAAAAGCCCTTGGTGAGCTACACTGAATCCCAAATCCACACCACATTCCCTCAGCACACTTTTCATTGCTTCAGTGAGGGGCCACGAGGGGCACCAGCCATCAGAGCCTAGACAGCTGGCTCAAGATTGTTTTGGAGACGTTGGTTGTCAACTTCCTGCTGTACCAGACTGCTCTTCTAGCTAATTCACTATGTGTTCAATCCAAAGAAAGACAATCTACTTACTTACATGACATCATGGTCCTCCATTACAGCCATTTACATCAGGGTATTTGTTTGACCCTAAAGGAGCCAAGCTATTGGTGGTCAAGGCCCGCTCACATTTTTTACTGCCTGACAATTTTGAAAAGCTGAGGGAATTTTGATCTGAGCCAAGAAAGCATAGAACCCTGGAAACTGGTTCCAAGTTTTCTGCAATGAAGCCCCCTTGCTGCCCTATGCCCACCCCCTCCTCAAGTCTGTTGATTCAAACCAGAAGGCAATGTCAGATTTTTGATCACCCAGCCAGGTGTGGCTTGTTAGGGACACAGGTCCATGTGTTATCGTTAAAATGACGAGGTAGAGGGTTGTAAGCAACAGAACCAGGTTCTGGCCACAGAGACCAAGAAACCAAGAGTCACAGGGTCTACCTGTGGTTAGGACCTGGAAGAAAAACTTTACAGAAGAATGATCCTGGTTGACTCAGTTTGAAAACTTACATGTATATAACTCTCTCTATATAAAAATCCTTATGTGTATATATCACATATATGCCATCCATATATATAACATCCACATACATGTTTATGTACATATATAAATACACTATCCAGTGCCAACATATATATTTTCATGAGTAAAAATTTGTCTGTCATCATGCAATCCCTGTTTTTATTACTGTTTAATTTGCATATTATCCCTATATTGGTTCATATAGTCTTATAAGTTTTCTTTTAAAATCTGGTCAGGATCTGTTGAATGACCCTCACCACCCACTTTCTGGCTACACACTGAACACCACCCTGTTTGGCAGCACTGACCGAGCTAACAAGCAAAGCATTAAAAACCAAAGCAAGTGCTCTGGGTTGAAACAGCGAAGCCTATGGGCACCCACCCACTTCATCTCTGGTGGGCTATAGAGAGCACACAAGGGCAATGGCCTTTCTCCAGGAAAAGGGCAACAGACCTCGGAGGCAGTGCCCAGAGTATGCGCACAACTCAATGCATCTCGTCACTATGAGCTCACAGTGAAGCCAGCACCCAAGAAGCACCTAAGCTGTGCTTCCCTGACATCAAAAGAGCAACCCTGTATTTGAATGTTGTGTTGAGTCTGACTTTTTCTTGGTCAATGCTGTAGGTCTGAGGCTCTGCCTCAGCCTTGATGTAACCTTGACTTTCCTTCTTTGTTGTATGGTAGTTGATGGTGTAGCTTAGGTGATCGTATGGCTCTGGCTTCCGGCTATAAGCACAGCTCTACATGTATGCTCATTTCTAACTCAGTGTCTACTCAGAAGGAGCTAGGTGGGTAGACATATGCAGAAACTCAGCGGTGGGGAGTATTAACCAAGGAGTTTACAGACCAGTCCTGAAAAAAATATAGCAATGGCTTCTCTTTCCTACATCCAACATGAACATAGTTTGTGGGGAGTCCTCTGGGCATTAAAAATAAACAATCTGACAGCCATAATTATTCTATCCAAGGGAAGAGTTGTGGGAAAATTGGACCTCTTTCCAGGCACTAACTAGGGAATCTCAGAGAAAGCATATTCCTAGTGCCATTTGGGGACACCCAGAAGGCTGCAATTGTCTCAGAGCTCCAACTCCAGCTGTTTCCAGACCTCTCCCTTTGTGTTTTCAGGCTCTGATTGTGGATTCTTTTTTATCAGTGAACAGCTATAGGCATCAGATTTGAGATATCTAGAGATGACATGAAGGAGTGGCTTCTTGAATCTGACCCACGAGGATTTGAAGCTGATATCCTAAGGTAGAAATTCTTTGTGGGACCTCACTTCTTTACAAAGGGGACTTCGATTTCAGAAAGACCCTAGGATCTTCATCTGAGAAGTGGGTACAAGAATAGCCCCTCGCTCCTCACCCCTTCCCATCTACTGTAGTGGGGAGAGTTCATATCAACCTCCCAAGAGAGGGAGAGCTGCCCTTGCCCCTCACCAGCTTCATCACTCAGGAAAGCAGGCCCTGCACCTCACTCAGGCCGTCTAATAGACCTGACCCTGTCCCTGTTGATGGGGGGGACAGGCAATCTGGCCCCACCCACCATCTGCCAGGGAGATGGGCCAGGAGGGGGCCAGGGAGAGATGGTGCCTGTGGCAAGTGAGAGAGACGTCCCTAAGGTCCAGAGAGTGAGAGTCGCTGGCCCTGCTCCTTACTGGTTGCAGAATTTGGGATTACAGGCCCCACACCTCTCACAGGAGCACAGTAGCACTGACCCTGTTGGCAGGGGTGCAGGTGAGCCAGCACCGAGAGCCTGAGAGCAGGAGAGTTGACCCTGCCTCCCTCTTGTATGCCATGTGGTGGCAATAGTGAGGAAAAGTTGCCCTCTTCCTTGTACCCCTTGCCATCTGTGACAGGCAGGGAGCTGGCTACGGGGGCATGAGAAAGAAAGAACTGGTCCTGTCCCTCATCAGCTGGAGCACTCAGGAGAGCAGGCCATACACCTCACCTGGGAAAAACTGTAGAGCTGGTGCTAGTGGCGTGGTGAGGGTGAGCCAGATGTCAGGGCATGAGAGCAGGAAAACTGTTCTTTGATGTGTTTTGCATTGGGTGAACGAGCCGAGGCAGTGCTGGAGAGCTTACCCAGGTAGTAACAATGGGGGAAAGTTGGTGAGATGACCAACCCAGCTACCACCCAGCCCCAGAACCAGAGCTCTGAGTTAGCTCACCTCAATACCCACTTTGTCTATGAACTGCTGGGGCATGTGAAGAGGCCAGACCTGCAGATCTAAAGCTGCAGGATCTCCGTGACACAAGGCAACAACAGGATGTTCAAGAGGAGTCCCATTGAGGGCCCAGCATCAACAGTGTAGCAGAAGCCAGAGGCCTCCAACTAGATCAATGACTCACTGCAATGAGCACTTGCAAGTAAGGGTGGATAGATAAAAGGATGTACTGTGTGACTCACTGAGCCACACTACACCTTCTGTGACGAGACTTTGTTTGTTTGTGGTTTTGGTTTTTGGATTGTCTCTTAAATTTTATTTTATGTGGGGAGTTTGCAAGGCCAGAGGGTGGACTCGAAGGGATGGGGAGACAGATGAATGGGATCAGCATGCATATGAAATCCACAAAGAATCAATTAAAAAGTAAATAATAATAGCATCATATCCTGAGAAATGCCCAAAAGGTGGGGGTTAGCTACATCAATTCCAGTCAACAACATCCACACAGTTAGTGATTATTCCCATTTGTTTGCTGTCAGATGAGGGGTGACCCCAGCTGGGTGGCCTCCTTTTCCTCCCAGGCAGCCAGAAGCCTTCACTTCCCCAGCCCCAGCTCTCAGAAGTAGCAGCAGAAGCATCCTGACAGGCAGCTCTGCAGTCACATTGCAGGGAGCCTGTTAATCCCCCCTCCACCCCACCCCTCCCCATGTGGTTAGCTAGGGGATGGGAACGCCAAGCAGGCGGATGGCCTAGCTGGAACACAGGGCAGCAAAGCTGAGCTGTCTGAAGCCAGCAGTCAGAAGCAAACAGGAAGCAAATTGGTTTAATCATGGAATGTAAGCCAGCATGGGCAAGGAGACATGGACAAGCCATGCAAAGAAAGCTCCTTATCACTTCTCGGGCAGTTAACACAGGAATCAGTGTCATAGGCACAGACCAGAGAGAAGTCAACGCACAGGATGTTAGGTCCCTAGAATGGCAGATGCTGTGATCCACTTTGAGGCGAGGGAACATGTGCTCGATGTGTCTCAAAAGCTAGGATGCTTGGGAGTTTGCAGTGGGGATCAGTGAAGAGACAGTGCATGTTAGGGCTGCAGGTTTATAGGTTGCAGGTCTGTGTGGGGAGGGAAACGGTGACTAGATGGGCAGCCATCCTCGCACCTGTGGAGGCCATCTGAGAACCCAAAATATGCTGTGAGCCCCACGGTGATGCAGTTTGGAGTTTGGTCCCCTCCCCCCATTCCCCACCTCTCATCCCTCCCCCCTCCCCCATGTGATGGTATTGGGCTGGTAGGACTGTCAAAGGGTAAGGCTTAAAGGTAAGTGATAGGTGTTAGGACTCAGTCCTATCCTTGGAAGCCACACCCACACCCGGCCAATGACACTTAGCCTGGCCCCACCCTGAGTTCTGATGTCAAGGTTCATTTAAGAAGGATTCCCACCATCCACCCCTCCCTTTCGGTCTTTCTATCTTCTGACCATACCAGAGGGTATCTTCCTCAACCACTAACCTGTAGTATTAGGCCTTTATAGCCTAGCCCCGAGTTCTGACCCACTGTCCCACAGAAACACACAGACATTTATATTAATTTTACACCAGTCAGCCTATGGCTCTGGCATATTGCTAGCTAGCTCTTGTTCTTAAACTAACCCATGATTCTTATCCTGTTCAGCCATGTGGCTCCGTACCTTTACTCAGAGCAGCACAGTTGTCCTCTGTATCTGCCGGCTTCTCCACTGGTCTCTCTGGTTGGCTGCTCCGTGGTAGCCAAAGAGCACTTCCCAACACTCAAGAGGCTCTGAGTGACAGAAAGTATTAGAGAGAGAGTGGCCTTTGAGATGATACTGTCCATCTCCACCCCAGCTCTGACCTCTGCCTCAGCACTTTGTAGCTGTGTGACTTTGGGCCAATGACTTAACCATCAACCTACCCTGCCCGAGGGCGTGTTCTTCATCAAACCCCTAACTTCTCCCCCCCCCCATCTGTCTCTTCTCCTTTTCTCCATAATAATAAAGTCTCTCTACATGGCCCAGTCCAAGTGTCATAAACACCCTTCCACTGAGCTCACATAGGGCATGAGACCCCCTTCCATCGCCATCCGATGCCACACTGAATATGTGTTATCATAGCACAACTATGGGTTCATTGTTGCCTCTTGAGAGTGGGCTGAGTCTCACGGGACTGGCTCGCTCCTGTGAGAGTCTTGTTGAAGAACTTGGAACCTGCCCTTCCCTGCTCTTTCTGCAAGAAACTGTTTTCCTATGGCCAAGGTCATGTTGTGCATACTCCATCCACCAGAATCACGAGCTAAATAAGTTATTCAGACTCAGGCATTTTGTTACAGCAATGTGAAGTCAGGTAAGACATAAGGACATTCACATCAGGAATTACTTCATAGCTCCAGAACAGGGATTCAACACACAGGTACCATGGGTGATGACACCAGACACTATATGCCTATGGGTCAATTTGAAAAAACAGAGCACCAGCCAGAGACACCCCTAGGTTTCCAGTCAAGCTTGGCAGTATCTTTGAGGTGAGGTGATGGTTTCAGAATCCATCCTGAGTTCACAGGATGAATGTGACCTAAGACCCACTGGGGTCTCTAGAATGAGAGGAACTCTCATCTACAATTCAGGGGTCCCCACATCAGTGGTAGACACAGAAGCAAGGAAAAAACCCAAGAAGGTCCTCTGCCTTCACTCAGCAGTCTCTTCCCTTCTTGGCTGCAATGGATGGATGATGGTCACCTACCCTCCTGAGGTCACTTGTTCCCACTCTGACTTCCCAGCAGCTGTTCAGACTCCCTGCTGGGGTGTTTGCAGTAAACTACCAGACTCTTGGTGGCAGGAGTGGGGGGGATGTAAGCTTATCTGCCTTTGTCAAAAAAAAAAAAAAATTGTTGTAAGTGGCACTTTCTTAGGTTTACCATGCCGACAGATTAATCTTATATTTTAATCTGGGTCAGACTGCTCTTGCTTATTACAAATTGGCTCTGACACCCACAGAGAAGGGAATGGGAGCTTTAGCCAAGAATGTAGAGGCAGCTTTACCTGCAGACCTGCTGGGGGTTATGCTCCTGGGGGAGGGGGGGATGCTAAGGATGTGGTTCCACTTCCCAAGGGAGCCAGTGCCACACCCCACCTCACCCTCAGGGCCTTTTTGTTAATATTGGACTACCTTACTAGGGAAAAGGGTCTTGGAACTTCGGCACCTGACTGTGTCCTAGATTCAAATGAAGTCTGAAGTATTCTTATGACATAGACCAGAGAGGTGGTCTGATAAGGCCACAAAGACATACTGGCAACCACTTGAACCTGGAATGGTCAAGGAGAACTCCTGTTGCTGATGCCTTAATTTGGGTCTGGTGGAAGCAATGTGGGCCCTGACCTCTAGAATTTAAAGAGAATACATTTCTGTTGTTATCAACAGTCAGTACATGAAGTTTCATGAGGCTCCCTTAGGAAATCAGTGTGTAGGGCACTCTGGTTGGCCGCTCCTTGGTAGCCAAAGAGGACTTCCCAACACGTAAGAGTTTCTGAGTGACAGAAAGTATTAGAGAGAGAGTGACCTTTGAAACGATATTGCCCATCTCCACCCTCCACCCCACCCCACCCCATATCGCCACGCCCCCACCCCCACACTGACCTCTGTCTCAGCACTTTGTAGCTGTGTGACCTTGGGCCAATGGCTTAACCTCCCTAAATGTAGGTTTCATTACAAGGCAGTAACCACAGTTTATCACTGTGTTGTTTGACGGTTACAGAAGACCACATGTATAACCAGAACCTGGACATTCAGCCTGTCTACCAGTGCATATAATCTGTTGGTTTTGTTTTTATGTTTTCTTTAATTTCTATAGTCACACTTTTGTTGACTTTCTACAAGTTAATTTTTTCAGCATTCTAGAATTTTCCCCAGGTTCTGTAACTTGTGTTCATATCTTGAACAAGGCCAAATTTTCCCCCAAGCAATGCTATGTATGGATGTCATGGGTTTGGATAATTTCTTCTAAGCTCCAAACACTGAGCAAACTGAGGGCAGAGGCAGGAGGATGATGTTTATGGTATTGGAGCCAGAGGAATTCAGTTCACTTGATCCATTGAGGAAGTCATTTTGATGAGGGCACCATCTCAAGCTAGCTTCACTGAACTGGTCATTCTCAGCAAGAAGGCGTGCATTCACTCTGGTGCATTTTCAGGGACTCCCCTTGACTGCCTGCCTCTAATACTCAGAACCACAGATTCCCAAATTAACTTATCTCTTTGCTGCTCATAGGATCAGTAACCATCAGTCCCCAGCTAAAGAGTTAAGGACCTAGAGATACGCTAGACGAGAATGCCCACTTAACCAGTGACAACACCCATGTGCTGCTAGGATCCAGGATGCCTCCCTCCATCATCATCTGCCACTTAGACTGCAGAGGAGCTACTTTTGGGTGGAACCTTCCATCCCAGAACTTTCCTTTCCCACCCTATAAACTCCCAACTTCCCTGAACCAGATGTGCATACTCTCTGTTCCCTGGGATAGACTGGTGTCCTTCCGTCATTCTAATTAAAGAACAAGTCTGCCTCTGGAGACTCCTGTCTGCTTTTCTCCATGTCCAAGTCACCTCCATCAATCCCAGATCCAACACCAGCCATGGATGCATCAATACAGTTAGAATCACAGTCTTGTACCAGCTTCCCTGAGCTGCAGGAAACCATGGCGGATTTCCGTCTCTTCAGCATACCTGTATTTGGTTTTTCTAAATTTTGTTTGTTCAGTGATCTGTCTTGCCTGGGGTCTTTGGCCAGGCTCCTCCCTCTGACAGAATCTGTTTCTTTCTTTGACACATGGGTTGTGTTTCTGGAGCAAAAGAAGGGTCCTCTGTCACTTCTGCACCACATTCGATGCCCCATGGGTAGCTTGCTCTACCAAAGAGGTAGTTAACGAATGTGTCAGAAAATGAATGGAAGAAGGGACTCCAGAATGTTATCTCTGAGGGCCCAGTGGGCATCTGTTTATTTAGGAAGGAGTAGAAAATCAAAGTCAAATTAGGAAGCAGTCAGGACTAAGAAGTTGTACTAAGCATAAGGTTAGGCTTTGCCCTGTTCAAAGTCGGCATAGTGCTTCACAATTATCGGAAACCAAGTTATTTGTGTTCCCACTAACCCTATAATGGGCTCCAACTTACGAAGTCGCCTGCAGATTCATAAAGATTGCTGGAACTCTGGCTGCCGCAAACCCGTTTCAGACCAGAGAAGAAAAACAGAAATATAAACGGTGTGTCCCTAAGGTAAATAAATCATTTCCCAAGGTGCCACCCAGGAGCTGCTTTAACATGTACTTGAACCTCATTGGCCATGCCTACTGGGAAAGACATTTTATCTAGACCCACTGCCAACCAGAATTGCAATGAAGATGAGGGGAGCGGACACTGGAGAGGGACTTGGGCCAGCCAAATGGAGGGGCATCTGGGCAGAGCTCGTCACATTCATTTATTCCACTCACTCTGAGAGACAAGACAATGGGCAAGGATGACTGTGGGATGGTCCTCACAGTCCAGATGTTGACCTCCAAACACAAGGAGAAGCCTGAGGAGAGGCTGGGAACAGGCCAGAGGTGGTCAGCAAGCTTGCTGCTACAGAGATGGTTGGGGATCCAGAGCAGCAGGACCTCAGACGGATGCACTGGTCTTTGACGTGTAAGCAAATGCTGCGATTCTCCCTTGGGATGTTGTTCAAAGTCTATCTGCCTGAGTGAACCCGTAGCTTTGACAAGACAAACCTAAAAGAACTAACTTCTGGTAGGAATGAACTGGACAAACTGACATATCTGTGCATGGTTGCACGCATGTGTGCATGTGTGAGCGTGACTGTTATTTTATTGCTAAAAACTATCAAAGCCGATAACCACAGATTGTAAAACACCCCAGCCTTAGATTATTATGTTGTCATCTACTTCAGTTCTGGAAAATTGTTGATCTGAGAAGTTCACTAGGGCAAGGGGAAAGGTTGACCTCCTAGCTAGAGAGTGCAGGGTTCAGGCATATTTTATATTCAGCCATCTTTCAGCACAGAGCTATAGGCAGAGTAAAGTTATTCCCAGCATGCTCATGATAGAACTGCACAAGCTGTTTGGTCCTGTAGTGAACACTGTCGGTGACGACCAGGCCCACCTTGCCTCTCATGGTTCATGCTGGGGATACAGGGTCCACTTGAGAATCAGTTATCTCCAAAGCCCCCCTAAAAAGAAAATTTCTGAGAAAATTAACCCAAACCATGCTGTTTGACAATATCAAGTCAAACTAGCCATGGTCCTGTGGCAATAAGGAGACACCCATTTACAAACAAAAGGGATGTGAATCATGCCTCTGCGTTCTTTGCTCATCATCAGGGGCTCCCAGGGATGCTGGCTCTTTGAGATACCATCCTGCTGTGTCTCAGCTGGTGATAGGAGCAGAGTGTCTTACATTAGATTAGGGAGGGAAGAAGACAGAAAAGGGAGCCAGGATTCACACCACAGCCCAACTTCTGATTCTCTAGCCACCTTTGAGCTCCTCATTGGAATTTGCACCTCACAGGTGAGTGATAAAGCCATTCTGTCAAGGAGACAAAACTGATAGGTGCAACGTGTCTAATCCACATTCGATCTGGCTGAAGAACATAACCTTCCCCATCAGGCACATCCAGGGCTGCCAGATCTCAGGCTCCAGTACACACACACACACACACACACACACACACACACACACACACACACACACACACAGCAATATGCTTCTACATGTATGCATACAAAAATGCCCTTTTAGACAGGCCTCAATATTACAGCCTCAATAGTCATAAATAAACCCCAAACTTACACTGGCCAAGAGACCATGCCTCTAAGTCAAAATAATATACTTGCTCCCCACTACACATTCCTCTCTCTCTCTCTCTCTCTCTCTCTCTCTCTCTCTCTCCCTCCCTCCCTCCTTCCCCCCCCTCTCTCTCTCTGTCTGTGTGTCTATGTGTCTGTGTGTCAGGGGCAGGGAGTGGTGTTCCTGTGTCACTTTGAAATGCTGTCAACCATAACACCTCACAGGATGATGACCACCATGGGAACATGCCTGAAGATGTGGGTAGGTACTGAGAGCTCTGGTCCTTTCTCTTGATTCTGGTTCAAATCTCAACTGATGAAGTCATTCAGTAGCCAGGACCCTACCTTGCTGGCACCAAAACTCTGAAGCACACTTGTAGTAAGAAGTTTCTGGCCCATCTGTCCTGAGATCTGGACCCACAGTCCTGTAGCTGTTCAGCCCCAAATAATCACACAAAGCTTATATTCATTATAAGCTGTTTGGCCTGTGGCTCAGGCATATCACTTGCTAACTCTTACTCTTAAACTAACCCATGATTCTTATCTTGTTTAGCATGTGGCTCCGTACCTTGTACCTTATCTCAGAGCAGCATTTCAACTTCTTTCCTCTGTGTCTGCTGGCATCTCTGCTCTGCTCTTCCACTTCCTAGCATTCCGCTAGTCTGTTAGCCCCACCTATATGTCCCACTGGCCATACAGAATTTTATTAAACCAATATGAGTAGCAAATCTTTATAGTGTACAAGAACAATATCCCACAGCACACACTTGCCCTTGACCTGGCATTCTCTTATCCACCTTCACAGAGGTGACCCTATTTTGGAAGTGTATAGAGCCTTTAGGAGGTGGGGCCTCGTTAGCAGAAGGGCATCACTAGAAGTGACACTGCTTACTGTCTGCCTGTGACACTGCTTACTGTCTGCCATGATGCGAACAAAGGAGCTCCCACACACATCTCTGCTGTGTGATGCTCTGCCCAGGCCCATTGGGCCAAGTGCGCATGAGCCAACATAAACCTTTCTTCCTGTAAGTCCTGATGCCACAGTGCTGCTAAAATAATCAACACAGAAACAAAGCCTGGGGCCACTGAGACAATGGTGGAAAGAAACACCGTGACCACGCTCTGGAAGACTCACCAGCCATCAAACCGGACTGTACCAGACTATTATGAGTGCTTTGGAAGCCATACTAAAGTGTTGAAGTCATTGTCTGAGACTATGACGTGAAAGATATGAATATAAACAAAAGCAAATCTAAAAATGTGAATGGGAAAACGGATATGATGACTACTGTCGGGATCATGTTTGATCTGACATGATATGATAATGCTTTACCCATTTAGCAGGCAGGAGAGGCCTCATGTCCATAGGACAATGGACAAGAGGCGGGTGGTGGGCAGGAGACACTTAGGCAGTTTCTACTTTACATAGAAGGGCTTTATTATTATAAACAATTATATTAACAACAGAGAGAGAGAGAGAACTCCCAGAGGACAGAGCAAGAGGGGAGTGGGGCAGTGGAAATTCTTCTTAAATGGGACTTGACGTCAGAACTCAGGGCAGGGCATGGCTTCAGAGGTTAGAACAGAGTCCTGACAACTAAAGAGGGAGATAGGAGCTAGACAGAAGATCTTGTAATTCTGTTTTTTCACTCTCTACTCTCACATCCCCAAAGGCAAACGCTCTGCAACTGATCTACATCCCCTGTTTTACGACAGAGTCCCATAAATAGTGCAGGCTAGCTCAAACCCTTAAGTTTCCTGCCTCAGTTTCCCCAGTGCAGTGACTGTAGACAGACCCGTGCCTCATGCCAAATCTATTTTATATTCTAAACTATATACTAGGTATTCTAATATTTATGAAAATACTTTCTATCATTTTTCAAATGCTGGACATATTCCAATATCACAATTTTAAGAGGCAGAGGGAGGATATCTCCTGTAGGACTTGTCACTGGGTATAGTGGGGTGACTACCCGGGGTCCTGAGAAGTGTCTAATCTCCTGCCACTTAGTGAGAGATGTTGCAGTTGGTCGCTCCAACCACCAGCTGCAAGCAGCAATGTCTGAAAGCAGCTGGCAGCAACCTCACCAGGTACCACCCATGGGGTACGGCAAGAAAGAGAGCTCCAGGGAAGTCATGCTTCCTCTGGGTGAAGGATGGGATCGCTCCATCTCTGTCAGCTGCTCAGAGAAGCAAGTGCTGTAGAGAGACAGATTAGGTCATCTATTATCAAGGAGGCAAAGATAGACGGAGGAGATACCTGCAGCTTGCCAATTATCAGAATCCTAGGGAAGGCTGCCTGCCTGGCTTCTTCCCCCCCATTCCTCCCAGCTCATCCTCTCTAGAGAGCAGGAATCAAGAGCCAGTCTCTCAGAAAAGGCCTGACGAGGGGGCATGGTTGCTCTAGGCAATGACAAGAAATTGCCTAAGACAAGTAGACAATCCTTTGCTCAGGCCAGAGTGAGAACAGGACAGACACCTCCCTTGGTTGCTGCTATCATCGCCATTGAATGCTTCCTCTCAGATGGGCATTGTGCTAAGAGTTTCACCCACTTCCTTCCTTTGACTTCTGGTGGCATCTTTACAAGAAAGGGAAACTGAGGCAGACAGAGACAAGTCATCACCCAGACTTCCCTAAATGGCCTCCTCAAATGTGCAGTCTCTCTCTTGCCGTTGACCCGTCGATGAGAACTCATTAAGCTTTGTAGATGGGGTGAGAGGGTATGGTCTGCTGCTTCCACAGGGTCTTGAAGTCTAGAGGGCCATGAACAGGGAGGCAAATGATACCCAGCAGGACTATCTCTGATTGGGAGGCCCAGGGCCTTGACTTCAGATAAAGTTCTAGAACAGATCCTGGAGTCCCTGCCCAACACTGATCAAAACTCTAGGCTCTCGTGACGGTGTATCTTTGTGAAGAGACACAGGAGCCTCCTGAGGCCTGTAGCATCTGGGATCCCTGATCCAGAGACATTCCTGCTGCATTTCTCTGGAAATGAGGAACCGAGAGTGATCAGCCACATCAGACACATCACTGTGTCCCTGAACCCACCATCCTCTAAACCCCCCACTTTAGCACCTCATCCAGGCATCTTTTCATTCATTCTTTTTTGTTTGTTTGTTTTAATTCTTAAAATCATTTGGTCTAGAGCACTGGGGGCACATGCATCAAGGCACATGTTTGGAGATCAGAAGACAGTGGTCCTTTCTTTCCACCCTGTAGGTCCTGAGGATAGAACTTAAGTCATCAGACTTGGCAACAAGCACCCTACGGCGACACTGGTCTGTTTTTGGAGTCAGCACACAAAATCTTGGGCTAGCTGAGGTTCTTTCTTGTGGGAGCTGGAGTTTTGGAGAAGAGATAATTGAGTAACATTCCCACCCCAATTTGTAAATCCCACCTCATTCACTACAACTGGGAAGATGGCAGTTTTGAACCCCATATCCTAGGTTACCCCCCCAACAGAGAAAACTTCTGTGAGGAAAGCCAGGGATACTTTGAGATAGATGCCAGGTGGCCTCCAGCCAACATAGCCTATAAACATGGATACTACTGGTGTAGTAGTGGGGTTTCTTGATCTCGGGCAGCCAGGGACCTGGACCCACAGACCTGCCGTGCCAGATCCCTAGAAATGACTCAGACGCTTATATTAACTTCATGCTGTTTGGCCTATGGCTCAGGCACATTGTTAGCTAGCTCTTACATCTTAAATCAACCCATTTCTATTAATCTGTCTGCTACATGGCCCATGGCTCACCTGTGTTCCTTACATGTTGCTCTTTGGGCAGCTTTCTCAATCTGCCTGACTCCGCCCTGCTTCTCCTACCTATTCTGATTCCTCCTCCTACTTCTTCTATGGTGCCTGTCATGGCCCAAAATAGCTCCTTTATTTAAAGATTGAGATTCACAGCATACAGAAAGGCATTCCCACATCACTACTAGTGTTAGCAGACAGTATCAGGAACCATTTGCTTAACAACAACAACAAAGAACCATTTTTTAAGCACTTACAATGTCCAAGGAAAAGAACCTACATATATATATATATATATATATATATATATATATATATATATATATATATATATGCAGCAACCTTCTTACCTCATTCTGCAGTTTATAGCCATAAAACAAGGGAATTACACTGTCTACAAAAGGAACCTTTGACAGCGATGTCTTTCTAGCTCCACTACACAGAGTTTGTGTAATGAAAGAAAAAATTGCTGGGGTAGTCCCCATGAACCCTTAGCACAAAGCTATTGTGGTTCTAACAATCACTTCCACAACCCAGCTCCTCAGTGCCTTGCGTTCAACAGTATCTAATTCATCACTTCTAGGCCATGACCTAATCAATATCTGACCCAAAGTGGGTGCTAGACACTAGTCTGTGGGCTGAATGACTGACTCCAAGGCAGATGGAGAGGCAGAGTCAGCAGGCAGCGCAGCCTGAATACTTAGAATTAACTTTATCAACTGAGATCCAGCAGTTGTCCGTTAGAGGCTTCCTGTCAGGAGTGGGCCAGCTACACACCTGTTGATACCTGGACAGAAGATGCATAATGACCCAAGGGAGGCCTCGGGTTAGAGATCAAGCATTAGGCCCATTTGCCTAAAGGATTCTACTGTTTGGGGGGGGGGGAGTCACTCCGGACAGAGGGTTTAGAGCGAGCCTGGGATTCATTCAGGCACCAGTCTGCCCTCAGGACTCCATCCTCGGACTTCCTTCTTTCTCCCAATATTTGCTTAGGGCATCATCTTCCTCCTACGGAGCCCAGATGTGCTCTTCTCCCTATAGCCAGGGACCTCTTACCACAGGGGTATGTCTAAAACATTGACCCAGCCAGCCTGGCTTCTGTGAACCGGCTACTTTTCGGAAGTACTATGGAAATGAATATGGATGAACACCAGCCAGATGAGCTTCATGCAAGCAGGAGTCTCGCTAGACCAGCTTTCCCCTCCCTGTCAAGCTAGAACTTGAGATAGGTGGGCATGAACTCTGTGGTCTTAAGAAAATGGAGCTGATAAGCACTTACTCTTGACTCAAAACCAGAAGCAATAAATCAGAGAGAGGCCTGGGGAGAAAGAATGCTAGGAGACAGGAAGACTTGCTGGGCTGTGACAAAGGGCAGTTCTCCATGGAAGAGCTGGCCAGGCTGGACCCACTGAGTCACTGTCTGAGCTCTGCCCTGTGGACATGTCCCTTACTGAGGTCTTTTTTCCTCTTGTCCCCAAAACCCAATCCCTGATCTAAGCAACTAGGCTCTCAAGAGAGATAAGCTTCTTCTTACTCCATCAAGGGAAGCATGGTGCAGGCTCCTGGGGCATTCTGAGAGAGAGCAAATTCCAATCCTCCTCCAGCTGGACAGCTTGAGTTAGTGTGCTGGCCATCCTCCTGACGGCTGTGCTGGGAGCCTGAGTCAGGTGTTTGTAGGGGCCAGAGAGGTAGAAATGGGAGCATGGTGCTCAGTTTCCTCAGCATGGCAGGAAAGTCCATGCTGATCTACAACACAGAGTAAAACAAGGGAGCTGCTGATTGAGATAATCTATATTAGTCAGTTTCATTAGATTTAGAAATGTCTGGATTAGTACAGAACACATCTAGATGGATACATAATTTTGTGGCCAAAGACAATTAGATAATGAAGGCCCTCATGTAACAAATGGATTAATGGATGAGTGGATTAATACTATGATAAAAGGTACAAGGTGGGGCCTCTTTAGAGGAAGTAGGTCAGTGGAGGAGCTGTATGCCCCTGCTCTCTTCCCTCAGAGAATGGGATCTCCAGCTCCTGGAAGGCCCTAGCTAATCACTGTTGAAGCCAAGGAAGGGATATGGGAGCTGGGGGAGCTATATGTCCCTTCCGGTATCACCCCTCCTCTGCTTCCTGTCTGCCATGAGGTGAGCAGCCTCTGAGACAGGCTCCTGATGCCATAACTGTCCCCTCCCTTCCCCAAGAGCCCAGAGACAAGAGAGCTAACCACGATATCCTCGGCCTTCTGAAACTGTGAGCTGACATAAGTGTCTCCTTCCCCAACGTGTTTCTGTCAGGCATTTTATCAATGCGACAAACAAGATGACTTCTTCATGAGAGTACTTGGAAGGATTTTGTTTTTTGTTTTTATTTTTGTTTTTTGAAAGTGTCCATGGGATGGATGAGAGCAGAGAGTTTCATGAACTCAGCCAACAAGTCCATTTTGACTGCTGTGCTCTGGTTTATTTTCCCCAGATCTGGATCCAGTCTGTCTGCCGGCTCTGCTGGTCATGCACGTGGAAGGGAGTTCTTCTTCTGCAGATTAGTTTTAACTATGGAAAATTTTCAGATATAATCAGAAGTGTGGAGGACAGTCGGGTGAGCTCCCATACCCCATCCTTGGCTTCAGCAGTGATTAGCTAGGGGCTATTTTCTTTTCATCTCCAGCCCTACCCACTCCACTCTACCCAAGATGACTTTGAAGAGAACCCAGATCTCATATATCTTTAAGATGTTCAGATTGCAGGGCCTTCCAAGAGTTGGAGATCCCATTCTCTTAGGGAAGAAAGTCATCCTGTCTGTTATTACCATGCATTGTTCAGCAAAGGGGAAATCTGGTGCAGCCTCCTCCACAAGCATGGTCACTCTCCTCCGTCCACATAGACTTTGCTTCTTCGTAGAAAGGAAATTACACTCTGCTGATTCCTGTCTGGAAATGTTCAGCAGGAATGGTTGAAATGCTAAGACATCCCCACCACTCCCTCTACCATTTCTCCTCCTTATCTCCCCGCCCACTTCTCTGCCTATGCTCTTGGTTCCTGACACACTCTCCATCTCCTTCTGCCTGAATTAGATGCCACTTTCCCAGCATCCCAAGACACACAGAAAGTTCAAGGTGTAGCATGTTTCTGCTAAACTCCATTTCCCGATGTATAATCCCAACAGAACCTTCTCTGTCCTGAGCACTACACTGTCCTCCAAGCTGTTACAGATGCACCAACTAAAAACAGGCATTTGGCTGCTAACATAAACATGGACTGACCTTGTTCTTTCAAACAGTTCCTTATCTCTGCCCTAATAATACTCCTTGAATAAGTAATAAATGCCAAAGAAAGTTACGAAGGGAAAAAAAAACTAGCAAAAAATTATTATTATTACTTACAGAGCCAGAAAAAAAAAAAAAGATAGTAAGGCTCTTCCCCAGTTATAACAGCATCTTTAGCAGCTGTGGGGTATATTAAAGTCAGGGGCCGGGGGAGGAAAGATGGGGTGTATTTCAAAGCTGCCTGCTGCAGGAACCAAACTTGAAGGAGGGGTGTTGTGTGGAATATGCCAAGTGTTTGAAGTGGACAAGATTTGTAGCATGTTGCCTTGATGCCTGTACATACTTAATAACAGATGTTTGGTCTCTCTAGACAGATAATTGTCCTGCTGTAAAGGTTGACTTGACCCGCCTGAGCGTCCAGCTTCGAGCACCACAGCAATAACAAACGATCTGAGCGCCTCGTTTTTTGCTGGGAGAATGCTCAGCCACGCTTCCTTTTAAGCACATAATTACTCGGCAGCGACCGAAGCCCATACATCGCCCTCTCCTAATGGCCATGCAGCCATTCGGCCATAATTTATGAGGACAGGGTTCAAAGTTTTAATAATATTTGGATAATATCATTGCCCACACGTCGGTGGTGACTGGATTGATAGTAGAAGAAAGGGGTTATTTCGATTCCATGCATGACAGTGTGCCTGTTAATGACTGGGTACCCAGCGTGGCCTTTATGGAAACTGCCACCAGGCCATCAGCTCATGAATTATAGATCTGGGTATGTGGGATTATAAACAGCAGTGAGGATCACACAGGGATGCTGCTCATGAGGCACTGTCCTGTTAGCACCTCTTCCTTATGCAGATAAATGAATTGCAGGGCATACCGAAACGGCATGAATAAACCCTTAGTGGATAACATATTAGCACATCAACATAAAAACCCAGTGCTGGGGCCTGCTTGGAGATATTTATGTTTATACTCTCTGCTCAAGTGGCTTCCTGATTTTTGGCTTCTTACCACTCACCTCATAATTCCCACATCCTAACGGCACCTCTGGGCACATTTCTCGGATGCTCTGCGGAGCCTGTTGACTTTTGTACATGGTTTGCTCAGAGGTATTCCTTTTGGGAAGGCAGATGGGTAAAAGCAGCTCACCAAGTTTAAGACAGACTTAGGATTGCTATGGCGCAAGTCATACCGCACACTCAGGACATGGGCTCCGTTCTGGCCAGTGCCAGAAGCATTGGCATCTTCATCTCCAGGAGCAGAAGAAAGAAGGGATTGCTGAACCAGTAAGGAAAGAGCCTAAGGGATGATCAGATTCCACTCCCTCCACACTTAAGAAAGCTCGTAGCAAAACAGAAATTCAAACAGGGAAGGGACTCCCCCATGATGCTAAGACTTGTTTCCAAGCCAAGATTCCCAGCTCTTGAGAGCCATCCTTATCTGGCCTGAATTTTTCTCTGCCCAAAATGTAAACACCGGCCAGCTCCAAATGATAGTGTTAAGACTCCCAACCATTCTTGCCAACTTCCTCCTGTTAATCTAGACTTGACTCACCCTGAACTTTGACAAGGCTCGCGTGCCATAAGCCATCCTTAAACTTCTACACTCGATATCCATTTAATCTGAAGGATTTATTTGAATAGAACAGCAATTACAGCTACACCTCAGAATAACTAGGAAATGTGTGTTTAAATCTCTTTAAGTAGCTCGCTGGAGTTTGTTAAATAGGTCCTCATGCTCAGGTTCTAATTTTGAGCCATCATGGGCTTGGGCTTCTTGTAGAGACAGGAATGGCTTGAGGTATGTCTCACTCATTTTGGGGTTTCTCTGTCCTTTGGGGTCCTGTGCACAGCACTTTGTTTTCACGCCCCCAGGAAAGCGGGTGAAAGCAAAGTCCAGCAACACTTAGCCAGCCTCCACATGTAAAAATGTGACTGGGGAAATAACAATTTTAGTAATTTTAACACATGCATATAATCATATAACCATTGTCACACACGTATCTCCACGTGAAATGTAAAGCTTTCTGTGCACGATGACATACGCATTTGTAATTGTGGGAGGCTGGGGCAGCTCACAAGTTGCCACATAGTGAGTTCCAGACCAGCCTGGTCCACAGAGGAAGAGTCTATATTGAAACATTGTCACCATCATCATCATCATCACCTCACCATCATCATCACCTCACCGTCAACAGCAGCAACAATTTAACCCCAGTTTCTATGTGGATGTCATTAGGACCCAGAGCCTTTGGGAAGTGATGAAGGTTGGATGAGCTCATGAGATGGCTTCCTGGGGATGTCATGAGTAGCTTTATAAGAAGATCTAGCTGTGTCTGCCAAGCGATGCTGC
This sequence comes from Phyllotis vaccarum, assembly GCA_033318265.1. NCBI lineage: Eukaryota > Metazoa > Chordata > Mammalia > Rodentia > Cricetidae > Phyllotis > Phyllotis vaccarum. Next base: position 90,039,765 of record JARWLC010000008.1, on the reverse strand, counting down.
CAAACACTGATGCAAGGCAATGTCCTCACCAGATGCCAAGCAGACATTAGTGCCCTGAGTTGGACCTATCAGTCCACAGAACCATAAGCCAAAGAAACGTCTGCTTTTCATAAGTTGTATAATAGCAACAAAGTGCAGACTAAAAAATAATGACCCAACGGAGCAGCTTCTAGCGTTATAACCACTTTGCAGATAGGAAAATCAAGCATCAGAGAGAGCGCTGATCTTACCCTTGGTCATGGAGCAGGAAGGTCATGAATCACTGATGAACCTGGACCAGCCCAGCCTTTATTTCCTAGTAGGAAGTCACACTCCTAAATGCCTCTGCAAGTACATCAGAAATTGGAATCCCCAAAGTGGCACAATGGCCGATGTCCTCCCTTCCAGAGAACAGGCTGTACTAGTGACCAAAATGACAGCAGACAGGATCAGAAGAAAAACAGGAAGAGGTCCAGGGCTTCTGACACGTGTTACTGAAGACCACTCACAGAATTCTCACCTCACCCCCCAAGGGAACCGAGAAATTAGAAAAAGACAAATTTCACATAGGAACAGTGGGGGTCCCTGGCCTCTCCACCTAAGAAAAGACCAGATCTGACACTCAGAATTAGCTGCTATAAACCCCCTTAAGGTTGCTGGCCTCCAGAACTGTAACTGCCCATGAGCAGAAATATGGGTTCACGTAGGGAAACTGAGGTCTGGAGAGAGAATTGCCTTTCCCTAACACACTTAGAACACCAAAAACAGATGCAGTACTGTAATCCAGATCCCTGACACTGAGCAAGAACCCAGCACCCAGTCCTTGGAACTTTCTAGAAGCCAGAGACAAAGGCAGTGGAGACACGGTCCTTGTCTCCATGGAGTGTTAATCTGGTCATAGAGAAAGACACTCAAGAAATGTTTGTGGCAAGTAGATCACTTAACACCGTTATAAAGATCACTGAATTGTTTTAGACTGCCAGGAGTGGATTTCCAACTAACTCCACACGCTTTCCACTTCTGAAAGCCCCAAAGACCAGGCAGGCATACTGGAGCTACAGTTTCCTACTGGGGATCCTGAATCCAGGCTCCCTGAATTGCATCTGCTCCTCACCACCCCCCACCCGCTCCAGTGCTAAGGACTGGTGGAGACAGCAAGAGTGTGGGGCCGTACTGATTGCTTTTTCACTGCAAGATGAAGATACATGACAAGAACTGACATGAGGGAGGAAGTGTTTCTTTCTACTTACAATGTGAGGGGATACACCCCGTTGTGGAGAGAAAAGCACAGTGGCAAGAATGTGGGGCACCCAGTCACATGCACAAATTCAGGAAGCAGAGACCATACAGTAAGTTGATTAGGTCTGAGAAGTCTCAAGGTCCAGCTGGAGGAACCCACTTTCTTTAGTGAGGCCTTAAGGTTCATCTCCATTTGACGGTAGGCTTTCAAACACAGGCACTTACAGGGGACATTTCACAGTGACGCCACAAGGGAGGTTTGTCAAAGTCTTAGGACATAAAGTGTTGCGTGCTTTCTGTTGAAGAGCTGATGGGTCTTTCACAATAAACAATAAAATTAACTGACCAGTCAAAAATATTTGCGGGAATACTCCCATTATACTAATGAAAGAAATGGAATAGTTATGTGAACTATGCCAGATGGAGGGCCTTGGCTCTCAGAGAAGAATTACCAGCTCATGATAAGTCAGCCAATAAAGGCAAGGGTAGCGTCTTAATTGGGGTTTCTATTGCTATGGTAGAACCCCATCACTGGAACTTGGGAAGGAAAGGGTTTATTTCATCTTGCAGCTTATGTGCAAGTCATTGACGGAATCCAGGGCAGGAATCCGGAAATAGTAATAAGAAGCCATGGAGGGGAGCTGCTTGCTGCCTTGCTTTTCCTGGCTTTCTTAGCCTGATTTCTTATAGAACCCAGGACCACTGCCCAGAGGAAGAACTACTCACAACAGTCTGCGGCCTCCCACATAAATTACTAATTAAGAAAATGGATCATTGGTGGTGCACACCTTTAACCTCAGCACTTAGGAGGCAGAGGCAGACGGAGCTCTGTGAGTCTGAGGCCATCCTGGTCTACAGACCAAGTTCCAGGATAGTCAGAGCTGTTATAGAAAGAAACCCTATCATTAAGACAAAAGAAAGTGCATCACTGTCTTGGGTCACGTGACCCAAGATCAGCATGTGACTTGAGTCAGGTAGATAAGAGTCATATGCTTATCTTGGCCAATTGTTTTGACTTAGGTTTAAACTAGTTGGCCAGGCTTGGTTACGTGGTCACTAGACTGAAAGAGAGTACAGTGAGTGGTGACCCCCTGAAATGACAGACAATGGAAGCAGAAAAGAGTAAAGGTCTCAGTCTGCTGAGCCCTGCCCATGCTGCCTCTGTGATCAGCAAAAAGTCCTAGACATCATTATAACCCAGAATGGAATCAGGTATCAGGAATTTCCTCCTTATCAGCTGGGACAAGGCTCACATCCCTTCTTCAGCAGGATTGATAAGCCCCAAAGGCACTTGGGATTATTCAGTAAAGGGGCCAAGGCCTTTGCCATAGCTTCCTGCTGATGAACCTAGGTTCCCCTTAATGAGGGCATGTATGTTGTATTGCTCAGTGAGTGAGTCACCTTCAAAGGGCTCCCAGTTCAGTGATTGAAGGCACAGATGACCTGAAAAACCTCTTGAAGGTTGTTATGATAGCTTTCCTGAAATTGCATAAGAAGGTCCCATCACTATAGTCTTAGGTGATGAGACAGATGTATTAAAGGTGTTGAGGGTTTGATGCTGGTAATAAGGATAGAATCACAGGTGAGAATAGGGAAGATAGAGGAAGAGCTAATAGCTGTGATAATGATGTTGTAAGAAGTAATAGTGGTAGAAATTATGATATAGGAGTTGACGTTGGTGGTGACGACAGTGTTGAGCTTTTGATGGTGGCAATGGTGACAGTCTTGGAGATGATGGTAGTGAAGGTGACGGTGATATAGGAGGTCATGATCATGGTAATGATAGAGTTGAACTTCTGATGATGGCAGTGAGGATTGAACGGAGGGTGATGGTGGTGGAGGTGATTCTGTAGATGGTGATGTTGATGGGATGGTAGTAGGGGTGTCAGGCAAGGAGGATATGGTAGCTGATCAACGGCTTTCACCAAGAAGCTTTTCAACTGGAACATTCTAGTCCAAAGCAGTGTTTTCTACTTGATGAGAGGAAAACATTCAGAGTTAGACCCAGCCCAAGATTCGAGCAGGGTCAATTTCTACTTACACCAACTGGAAAAAGCTGGTATATTTTAGAGTCTGACTCACATTAGCTGATGCTATAAAGGGAATTTATTGACTCATACCTGCGTGGTACAAGAGTGGGAAAAAGGGCCTCGAGCATAGCTGGAATCAGGAGCTTACACAACTTACCAGACTACTGGTTCTGCTTTATTCATTCCAGGCTTTATTTCTAGACATAGTCTCTCCATCAGATAGCAAAGAATGTCTTTAGTAACTGGCAGAGTTGGTGTGGCAGCTCGTCTGCGTAGGCATTTTCTTGATTGTTGATTAATGTGGAAGGGCCTTGCTCACCATGGGTAGTGTCATTTCAGGGCAGGTGTAAGAAAGGTAGATGAGCAAGCCAAGGGAAGCAAGCCAGTAGGCAGCATTTTTCTATGGTCCTCTGCTTCCTGCCTCCAAGTTTCTGCCCTGAGTTCCTGCCCTGGGTTCCCTCGGTGATGGATGGTGACCTAGGAGCTTTAAGATGAAATATGAAATAATCACCCCCACTCCCTACCTTCATACCCACACCCCCCCCCCAAATTGGTTTTGGTCAGTGTCTTATCACAACAATAGAGAAGTAAACTAAGGCAGAAACTTCCAGCTTATTTGGTCTGCATGCCTGGGCATTCTGAAGAAAGGTGAGGCCTGTTGATCATTATCACTAAACTCTAAGAGAGTAGGTGAATGGTGACCCTATTGGAATGACAGGGAACGGAAGCTGAAGAAGGTGATTCCTAAAGGAATTTTATAATGCTTATTCAGAAACGATTGGGGAAGTGGGAGAAGCAGCCAGGAAGAAAAGTGTGGCTCAAGGAAAGGGCTAGAGGCTAGACACAATCACATCTTTACTAAAATTATCTCTATCAACATGTGTGTGGGGTGAGACTAAATGTCGCAACTGCCTGTCAGTGGTGAAGTTACAGGGGAATTGTATCTTTTCTTCTTTTAGCTGCGTAACAGTAGAGAACAGACAGTGGCCATCCTGATTGGACTCCTATTTCTCCTGCTTCCAAGCAGAGGCTCTTAGCTGTATAACTCAGTGGCTTTCAGTGGTAAGGTGGGTACCTATAAAGCAAACACCCACTGGTTGCCACAGGGTAGCCAGTGGTTACTGTTACGGCTCAACCAGTAGCTTTATGTCAACTTGGTACAAACCAGAGTCATTTGGGAAGAGGGAGCCCCAACAGAAAAAATGTCCCCAGCAGACTGACCTTCTTGGGACCTACAGTTCTCACATGTCACTTACTAAACAGTGTTGTGCCAAACCTATCAGAAGCCAGACAATAGCTGTTCACTGAAATGGTCATGTTTTATATACGCATTGAACATCTCTAATCAGAAAAAAGAAAAAAAAGAATCCCAAACTCCCAACCCACTTTTTTGAGGTTGATGTGATGTCCCACGTGGAAAATGCCACACCTGACCTCACAAACGTGTCATGGTCACAGTAAAAGTGCTCTAAAATGGAAAGAAGTATTTACAGGCTGCTTGTGTACGGTTTGCTTGACAGGTAAATTTGGCATTAAGCTTTGGGTGTGGTCTGCCAGCTATCTCATGAAATATAGACAGATATTCTCACATTCTCAGCCCACAAACATCCACGATCCAAAGCACTTTTGATAGAAGCCTTTTGGGTGAGCATCTGCAGTTACTGGGGTTACGCTTAGAATAACCCAGGATAGCAGGTCTCAACATTGGAGTCCATCGGAAATGATCCGGAGGATCCCATCCCGCTCAACAGGCTGGGGAGACCAATGCCCTCTGTTTCTACCAAATGCCAAGGTGCTGAGAACCTTGCTAATACAGGGACCTCACCGGTCCAAAACGCTGCCTTCCCACTTGGGAAAAGAGAGGAGAGGCAGGAAATACCATCTCCTCTTCCTCCCTAAGTGCAGGGCCAAACTCAGGGCCTCATGGAGAGCAGTTTTGGGGAGGCCCCTACTGGATGGGGGGGTGTCCTGGGGAGTGAGCGCCCCTGTTTGCCCAACAAACAGAAGGGGCTAAATCCCCAAGCTGAATTCAGGGCAAGGCCTCCTGTGTAAACAGGCTTTGTCTCTCAGTGGATTAAGGCTGAACTGGAGCTGGGCTTTTTTTTTTTTTCCCTCTCTCTCTCTCTCTCTTTTTTAAAGTGCTGAGAAAAGCCATTAAGGGATTAACACCCCGATTTATGAAAATGGAGGATGATAAAGGAACAATGGGTGACAGCATTGTGTAAACGACATTGATTCATTTCAGAGACAGGGCTGTTAACCGGGAGAAATGGAGAAATAAATAGAACAATGAGAACGCGCTTTTACCAGCTTGTCATTAATTAGCCTGGAGTACAATTGTTTTATTGTCCTTTTTGAAAAATACAAAATTGGTAGGAAAATACAAGCACCGAGGGGATCTACGGCTGGGTGTCTGCTGACATCTGCTCTCCTCTCCTGAAGCTTTGCCTCCCGGAAGTGGCTTTAGAAGAGCGGAAAAGGCACTTTCTCCTCACAGAGGCGAGTGGGAGTAAAATACTACCCCCCTAAGGACACCCCGATCTTCTTAATTGCTGGAGGGCAGCCTCTAAATCAGAGACCAAAACCCTTTCTCCCTCAAGAGGGGCTGGAAGAAACCACGTGGTAGAAGGCAGAGAGACAGGGAGCCTGAAGGAAGGGAGGAAGGCTTTAGGGCCAGCAAGGCTTGCACCAGGGTCCCTGCCTGATGGATGGCTTGGCACACACAGCTCTCCCGACCAGGGTAAGGATCTCCCCTCCCTGCCAGTTATCTCCAAACAAGCGCTATGCCCTGCCAATGCTGCCCACCTGGGATGTAGATAATAATAAAGTTCTCCAGAGCATCCAGTTGCCGGTTAGATAAAGTGCCCAACCACAGTGGCTTCCTGAATGGATGTGTGGTCAGCCATACTTTGGGAAAAGACACATTTCAGCCCTGATTGAAACAAGACTTGTGGGCCTGTTAGCATGAGGCAGAGGTGTGACATAGGCTGACAGCCATTGAAATGAACAGAGCAGCTCTCAGCATTGCCATGAGAGGCTCTGACAGGTAAGACACAATACAGGCCATCAGGCCTGTCATGGCCCAGTGGCCCCATAGGTGCAGTGTGGAGAGGGCAGCCAGGCTACCTGAACAATAGTTCTGTCGAAAACAACTTGTAAATCACGGCACTATGTCTGGATTCTGCCCCACCAGCTAAAGAAGAGTTAGCCAATGGCACCATTTTAAGGAAGGGTCTAGTGATCCCACAAAGGGTTAATATCACTTATGAAGAAATGGTGCTCAGAGAACCAGTTTGCGCCACAAGGAAACTGTAAACAGCTTTCCCATTGTTCTTGCCTGCTCTGACTACTGGCCATTGTTTGGCCTTTAATCTGGAAACAGTACAGATATAAACATAGCTATCTTTACAGCATTGTATCCTTACAGTTCAAGAGCAAACAATGAATTGCTATGTCTCCAAACTTTACATTGATATAAAGATGTCTTTATCCTGCAAGACTCTATACATACATCTTGCCTATAAAGGTTGACCCATCATAGACTTTTATGCATTCACGACACACATTCAGCCTCTCCTATGTGCCAGGCACTGCTCTAGAGCAAAACACACAGTAATAATGAACAAAATGTAAGCTCCACCCCACCCTCAGCCCTGAGGAATTTACATTGCCTAATGAAATAAAAAAAACAAAGAGGTAGCCAGAGAAATGGTCACCACAGATAATACTGAAATCATGAAACAAAGAAGCAGGAGCCATGGGTAAGGAGCAGAGGTGGAGGACTATTTTAGAAGCAGGGCTGGGGACAGTTTAGAAGGGACCTGAGCTGGCTACAGGAGTGGGTTCTGTAGGAGGGTAAGCCTTGAGATGGGCATGTAAGGGGTAAGTGTAAAATATAGAAAGAGGCAATGAGGGTAGGAAAAATAAGAAAAAAAAAAAAAGAAACAAAACTCAGACAAGGTGTAACAGGAGGCATGCAGGGCCTGTGGCCTGGCAATCGGGAAGGGCACTGACTCTGCCCAGAAGGCAGTGAATGCAGACACTAGGACCAGGGAAGCAGTAAGGTATGAGGCAGGAACTACGTTGCTTCCTTGGGGAGAATGCCACCACAGTGCTCATCTTCTGGCCCCAGTGAGGTGCAAACAGGGGATGTCTGCGGACTAAGGGAGCAGCCATAAAGAGAATGACCTAGTGGGAGGGTGACGAGCTGGAGCTGCCAGCTGCTGCTTCCCTATGAGAGCTCTGAGTTGGGGGTGGCTGTAGAGTACCCTCTGGAAAGCATCTGTAAAGGTTTGGGGAAGAGAAGCACTGTTCTCTCTCACATGTGGAAACTGAGGACCTATTGCCCTGTGTATAGAGAGGTGACAGCCAGAGGCTGGGAGGCATTGGACAAAGAGGCTGAATTTGACCTATGAGAGCTATATACAAACATATTAAAACAGCATCTCAAATGGGCATTAATCTAAATAAAAAAATCAAAATAAAGTCCCTAATTTTAAAACTGCATATTGATCTTGTCTATGATTTTGCTTCTCATGGTTTCAGACTTCTGTCCCCAGTGGCCCCAAAGCACTATGTGGAAAATTCCAGGAACAAGTAGTTTGTTTATGTGTTTAAAAAAAATTATCACAGCATTTTAGTGATAGTTCTATTTTATTTTTAAGTCTTTAAGTCTTTTAAATGTGTGTGTGTGTGTGTGTGTGTGTGTGTGTGTGTGTGTGTGTGTGTGTGTGCACGCCATGGCACCTTTGTAGAGGTCAGTTCTCACCTTCCAGCGCATGGATTCCAGGATTGAACTCAGATCCCAGGTGTGAGGATTCTGTTCTAGCCTCTGAAGTCACGCCCTGCCCTGAGTTCCAATGTCAGGCTTTATTTAAGTCCTGGAACGGCCACCCAGAACTCTGGACTGGACAGCTGTTTTCACAGCGGAGTCTGTCCACTCAAAGCGGCAAGCTAGAGGCAGCACATTTCCACCCAGCTGCACCACTGAGACACAGTCGGCAGCAAGGGGCCTGCACTTCTGTGCTGGGGGATTCAGGCTTTGCTGCTGAGCTGCATAACGGCCTATCCCTGCTTTTTGCCAACTTGTGGCTCTTTATTGATTTTAATGTTCCTGATTACCTTTCCAACCTGCAGGTCACATTATCTGATGCCATCTTTGTTTATGGTAAAGATCCCGTGAATGGTGCCATCTTTGCTTTGGCATAAGTCAGGCAATGGAACTGGATCCACCATGGTCAGCCACATTTCAGAAAAAGTTCAACCTGCTCTAGACAGTGAGATATCCCTTTTAAAGCTCTGACTATGACAATGACCAATTTCAGCTTGAAGCAGCTACAGAAAAGAATGTGTCGTCTCTTGCCCCGAGACAAGTTTAAAAAAAAAATAATTATTATAAAGAGAAACCCCAGAGCCATAGCTTGCTCCGACACACCAAAATATCCACCTGTTCCCGCTGTTCTTCATATCTCTGCAGGTTCTGTTGCAAGATCCCCAAGATGGCGCTAGCTAGATGACTCTTCACTCTCACCTTCTACCATGTTCTTATTTTCCTAGCTATCAATAACACACCTTTTTTCAAAAACATAAAATCAAAAAGTGAGGAATTTTAGGATTCTGTTCTAGCCTCTGAAGCCATGCAGTGCCCTGAGTTGTGATGTCAAGCTCCGTTTAAGAAGAATTCCCATGGCCCAACTCTTCTGTTTCTTTTCTCTCAGGAACGGTGCTCTCAACCCCTTCTCCCTGTCTTCTCTCTTCTCCTCTCTCTCCTCTCCTTCCCTCTTTATTTATCTCTTCTTTTGTTCATTTACACTAATAAAGTCTTTCTCCATACCCTGCCTAAGTGTCCTGCCATGTTGCTGCCCGCCGCTGCCTCTCACTGGGCCTCCTACCACATGGGGCATGAGGTCTCTATTCTACAGCCATCAGCCAGTCCCGCCAGCGCATAACACACCAGATCACATCATGATCACAATAGCTGGTATGGAAGAAAATACCTTTATCAGCTAAGCCATCTCACCTGCCCTGTTCTATGTTATTATTAATTCTCACTGATAGCATTGTACTGGGCTTGAATTAAACATTAACTTCATTGCAGATATAAATACAAAAAAAAACATGGAGGGTTCCCTACCATCTGCAATTTCAGGCACCCATTGGGTAAGGGGACTACTGTACAGTGAAATAATGCAAGCTGGGAGCCAGAGTCACCACGAACTGTAATTCACTGTCCCTGGCTTTCTCAGGGAGGGGAATTCCCGGGACTATCCATTTTAATCCTTCCTTATCAGGAAACTCTAGGGTAAATTTAATGTTAAAACAATATTGTCTCTCTTCTCATTCCCTTAGCTTCCTATCACTGTTAAATGCCCAATTAAAGACAGTGTTATTTTTACAAGAAACAATATAATTATGTTAAATGAAGAAGAAATTCTAACAAAAGCTAAGTGGAAGAGAATGGCTTCTAGGATCATATTCTTTCAGAACCACGTGTTACAGGTCGCTTGCCCATGCTCTGACTCCTCAGAAAGAGGTCTTAAGGCGCTTCACTCGAAATTCACGCAAACCCTTTAGATCAGGGAGAGGATACCATTTACCTACGTGCCCATTGTATTCGGTTGGAAGTGGCCACCAAATCCACCTATAGTGTTTCTCCAGATATTTTTAATTCACAGTTGGTTGAATCTTATGCCAGAGCTGCATTTATGAGGTAAATTCATGCCATCATATAAGCATCAGTTAATGCCCTCTGTGATCTCATCCCCACTGTTCAACTGCCTAGATTCTGTTTCCTCCTGTTAATATGGGGTGCTACTAATAGTGCTCAGCTCCCAGAACTTCTGGGACTATTCTATAAGGGGTTATGCAGCTGGTTTTATGTCAGCTTGACACAAACTGGAGCCATTTTAGAAGAGGGAACCTCAGTTGAAAAGATGCCTGCATCAGATTGTCCTGTGGGTAAGCCTATGGTAAGCTTTCTTGATTAACAGTTGATGTTGGAGGGCCTGGGTCCTGTCACCCAGGGGAAGGAGGTCCTGGCATGTATAACAAAGCAGGCTGAAAAAGCCATGGGGAGTAAGAGAGTTTCTGCCTTCTTTCCCTCAGTGATGGTTTGTTACATACACCCATTATCCTCAAGTTGCCTGTGGCCATAGTGTTTATGTCAGCTAAAGATAGCTGTTTATCACGCCACCAAAAGACTGCTAGAAACCAAGCCCCCAGCATGTAAGAGCTGTGAGACCCTCAGTTTCCATAAAGTTTATTTTATTGTTTTATTTTGATTTTTTTTTTGAGACAGGTTTGTTTTAGAGCCAGGCTGGCTTTAGATTTTCAATCTATCTGTAATGCTCTATGTATTCCACAGTCACAAGATTTTAATGAATATTCTTTGGGATATCTAGCTTCCAAACTTCTTTCTTACATAAAAACTTCCTGTGATGAGTTTTTTCTGTCCCACCAACCAGCACCTAAATAATGACACTGAGACTTCCTAAAAATCACAAAGGATTATTTTATAGCTTAGGCTTGTTCCTAACTAGCTCTTATAACTTAAATTAACGCATTTATATTAATCTACATTCAATCATGCGGAATTACCTCTGTTCCATTTTGTTCTTCCTGTTTCTTCTCTGTACATCCTGGCATCTCCTGCATAGTAGAGTCCTCCTCCAGAAATCCCACCTGCACCTCCTGCCTAGCTATTGGCCATTCAGCTTTTTATTGTAAAAATCAAAGCAATATATCTTTACACAGTATACAAATGTCCCACAATATTTCCTCCTTTTTGTCTAAATAAAAAGGAAAGGTATAAACGCTAACATAGTAAAACTATACACAGGAAGATCAATTATCAGCTAAGAATTACAGTCACAATGTCCAGGCTATTAGTATTGGCAAATTCAAAGAAAATACTCCATTATATATCCTATCTTGGTGAGTCCAAAGTTCTGTACCTAATTTATATTCAATCAAAACTAAGGAAAACTTTAACTGTAACTATCTAATCTTCAACCCAGTCAGAGACCAGAAGTGATATAATATTACCTGTTGCAGAAATAAAGGAAACTCAGAGCCAGATCTCAGGGAAAGGCTGAGATATCAAAAATAGGAAACACCACAGTCATATCTCACCCAGCTGTCTTCCAACTTCCTCAGCCTCGCTCCTCCTGGCTTCTTCTGCCTGCTCTGTCTTTCTATGACTGCTTTAAATAACTTCTTCACTCAGTTGTTTCACATCCAGGTTAAGATTAAAGGTGTGACACCACCACTGCCTGCCTGGGAGCCTGGAACTCCTTCTATAAACTGAGCTGATCTCAAACTCAGATCTGCTGGGATTAAGGATGTAGGTCACCACTCCCAGACATTCCCTGTGCTGGGATTAAAGGTGTTAGTTATCACTTTCTGATCCTTCTAGACTGACTGTGAGTAAATCCCTGGTTTTTATTAAATTTGAAACATACTCTCATAATTACCTGATTAAATAGGATATGGCGAGAAAGCAGTTTGCAAAACTAAAACATGACAGAGACATGTGGCTACCTAGACAGTCACTCAAGGTTCCTCTGCAATGTTGGAGCATCCATCTTCAGCCTATGGCCAAGAATATCTGACACACTCTTTGTGAAGTAGGACGTTTGAAGGATTATCCTACCATATCTTGGCAAAGTTAGGCAGTCACCTTCTTTTGTGCTCTGCTTGTGCAATTTGGACAGCAACCATCATCAGTAAATACCTTAACCAGTGCCTAACTTTGCCACAGTGAAAGCAAACTCATATGGAGGTTCCTTGATGCCCATCAATTTCTCTGAGGTATGTTGGTGCTGCCAGAAGCCAACATGTCTCATAGTCATGAAAACCCTTATGTGATTAAAACATCTTAAATGCCATGTTCTAGAGGTCTCTGAAGTGTTTAAAGGCTATCAAAAATATATCTCTATTTGACCTTGAAAATACACCTGACTATAAGTTTGATTGTTATAAATGACTATTAACCTGTATTTATTATTTTAAATAGCTTTCAAGGATTAAAACCTTACATTATATTTTTAAATGTGCTCCATAGGTACTATACCTTAAACAAGAATAGAAACATATATTCAATGTAACAAAATAATTTTAAATTTATTTTTTGTTTTTCACGTGTCCTGTAGTCTTTCTTGATTTATTTCTTCATGTCTGTAGCCAAGATTTTCAGGTTGTCTTTCCCAATCAAATTTGTTCTTTACTAATTTTGAAGAGAAACATAACCTTTTGCTTCCTATGTAATTAAAGTTATAACCTCTCCTCCAATGCAACACATTTCCCAACTTCCACTTTGAAGCAAGACATCACTAAAGAAAATAGACTGTTTTAATTCAGCAGTCCCTTTTAAACTCTATGGTCTCTCAGCAACTGCCATTTGATCATCGTCACTCAAACATTTAATGTCAACAGAACATCATACAAGATCCAGGCTCCCTGTGTATTTTCCATCTTTCAGTGGCATTTTTCTTTTATATTACTTTTCTCTCTTTATAATTTTAAATTATTTTTCTATGACTGTCTATACCCATTCCTTCTGAACCTATTTAAAGTTTTTTTGGTATGAATGCTTTACTGCTTTCTTCAGCCTTCTCTAACCACATAAGCTAAGCCTTGAACATACCACACAGCTCCTCACATGGCACTGGCTGGTTCAAACCCACAGGCAATGGTCAGGAGCTGTGTTTCTGTATGCTACATCCTACCTGAGATTGCAAAATTAGGAAGCCATATCTGGCTTTGTGTTTGTGTGTTTGCAACATTTTTTTAAAGCTTTCTTGGGTCCTATGTGAAAATATGTGCCCCCATATTGAATGTCATATATAATGTGTCTTTTTCTGTTCCTTCAGCCAGTTCCCAAATAATGACATGAAGACTTCTGAGTAATTATGAAAGGTTGGCCAATAGCTTAGGCTTGTTCCTAAATAGCTCTTATAACTTAAATTAACCCATTTATTTTAATCTATGTTTTATCATGTGCCATTACCTTTCTTCTACTTTGTACTTCCTGTTTCCTCTTTATGTCTCTTCTGCATTCCTAGATTCTTCTTTCTCTTCCTTTCTCTTCTTTTCTCTCCTGAAAATACTACCTATACCTTCTGTCTACTATTGAGCATCCAGCTTTTTATTACAGCAATCACAGCAATACATCTTCACACAGTATACAAATATCCCACAACTGACCACCTTTTAAGCCTTGGAAAAAGTATAGTCTACCTCTCTCATTAAAAGATAAAAATAACCTTTTTGAGTGTCAATAAATGGGTCCATAAGTATTGTACTTGGGTTTAAAAGTGAGAGTTCTTGGGAAGGGGCTAGTGCAGGGAAGACCCTTCTCCAAATTTCTCTTATCTAACTAAAAACCAACTAACTCCTTGGCATGCCAATTGCCTTTAGATCTTTTCTATGACAGGTTCTTACTCAAGGAAGTATAAACTCCCCACAAAGTGAGAGAGACTAAAAATCAGATGAGAAACCTAGTGCCTACTATGTGATCTCTTGGCCCTTTCTCTCTCCTATATGTGATTTATGCTCTAAAACTACCCACAGCTCTCTGCTTTCCCCCATGAGGACATTATTTAAACCTCAACTATCTTCAAGCCTTCCTATTTCACATGACTCCATGCATGTGCACAGTAGTATATTTGAATGCCTTTTTTCCCATTAGATACCCTACTGTTCATGTATTTCAGCAGAGTTAAGAAATGAACCTTCAAAAGAAACTTTTCAACTTCCTTGCAGCAAATTTCCCCTCTGTTTTGCAGTTAAAACAGAGGCACGTGAAGCATCAATCCCAGGGTGTTGTATTGTGGTTGTTGTTGGTGTTTTCTGGATTCTTAGGACACAAAAAGGATGGAACTGGAAAATACTGGGAGCTGTGGTTTCAGTATACAGGAAGAAACACAGGTAGCAGGGTCACCAGTTAGGTTAGCTGTACATCTTGGCCATTGGAGTGGTCTCCCTTACAGGATATTCTTGTGAGATGACAGGAATCCCTTGGACCTAAGGCCCTTGAGTGGAGCTTCTCAGCTCTCCCTATAGTGTGGTGCCTTTCATAATCTTGAGCTAATATCTCTCCTGATTATGTCAACGAATCTGTTTCTTGAGACTCCTTACAAGTAACAAGTCTTGCTGGGCATTTGGGACACTGAAATGGGCATTAAAAGGATGAACCCCATACCAGCACAACATGGATCATACACAGCCCATGCTACCATAGAAGTCCTGCTGTATCAACTTTGCCAGCCAACCTCTCACTAAGAAGCTGCCTAGAGTCCCTGGTGAAGAATGAGAGGCAAGAAGATGTAGGTGAGAAGAAGGAAAAAACAAGAAAAACCCAACAATGGCACGCTCTCTTCATTCAGCTCCAGCCCTACAGTTTGTGGAAGTACAGAAGAATGTAACGAGGCTAACCTGGCCTTGCCTGGGAAAGGCCACCAGAGGGACAGAAGGCCAGATCCAGACTTCCCAGATGTCACTGGTAAGTAGCAAATCAGAAACAAGAATCTTTGACTCTAAATGCCCTTATGCAGCATCAGAGAACTTGTGAACTCAGGTTGGGGACACAGGCATGTGCACTTACTGGTCAAGCCTCCCTGAAACATTACAAAGCTTGAAGAAAAATGGCCTGGCGAAGAGGTCAATGCCTTGGTGGGCACCAGAATCACTGTATTGTCAAAGGCAGAACCTGGGAAGTACTGCAAACTCTGAATTGCTTCTAGCAAATTCCCAGGAAATACTCCTGTTGAGATCCAGCCAAAGAAACCATTCAACGTCTTTGTCAGATGAGGGAATGAGCTCTGTTCCCTAAGAGAAGTCTCTGAATTATTGCATTCATGGATGAGAAAAGTGCTGTGCCCTGAACCTGGTCAAAGAAGCAGGAATCATTCACAGAAATGTTTAAAAAAGCTTCCTACTGTTGGGTTCACAATGGCTAAATAACTCAAGCAATGTATCTCTCTGGCTCCTGTGATAATACTCAGCACTCCTGAGAACATAGGAGAACTTTCCACTCTTCACTCACCTCAGCAGCATCTACCCCCATTTACTTTCCATTTCTACACAAGGCAACCACTTAGCTGTGTAGTCCAGCTGTATGGAGGAAGTGAACCCCCAAGCCCTGGAGGGACCACTCAGAGGTTCCTGAAAGTGGGCACATTCCAGGGATTAAGCTTTTCCCAACATGCCCCAGGCCTCTTCCTCTCAGGACCTTATTCCCAACCCCCAGGGGTAGACTGAGAGCCAGTTGTATCCTTGGTGACCCTGGCATTCTGGCTATAGTTGTTGGATCAAAGGCTGACCTCTGACATAAAATGGCCCAATTAGCATCTCCCTCTTGGGAGTTTAGATCTGCTGCTGAGAGACAGTGTCTGAGTCATGTGTGTGAACACTTGAAGTCCACTGGGGAAATCAGAAGAGTGGGAAGAACCGCCCTCCAACACACTCAGACGCAGCAGATACAAGGACCAGAATGTTCTAGAAAGTCTACATTTCTATTTCCAGAAGCTCCATGGGGCTCATTTTTGTATAGGATAGAATTCAAGAACATCAATATAGTGAACTCCAGAAAACTCCAAGAAGCAGGAATCAGAAGAACGTTTGTTGAAGCTATAAGTAACAGAGGGAGCATGTTGGCCATTTTTAAGACCTCTGTCCTTAGCCTACTGTGCAAATATGTGTACATGTATACATATAGAAAGACTTTAAAATTCTAAAGCAAAGAAAGTAACATAATATATTATATATAAATTTTAAAGTTAAAAACAAAAATAATACAAAAACAAAATAAACATTTTTGTTACTATTTTTGCTTTTCGAAACAAAAACAGCCCTGAGTAACAGCCTTGGCTGTCCTGGAACTCACTTTGTAGAGCAGGCTGACCTCAAATTCACAGAGATTCACTTGCCTCTTCAGTACTGGTATTAAAGGCATGGGCCACTACCACTAGGCATTAACAAAATATTTTTAAAATAAGTAAAAAGTATTTCTTGTCTTACTTGTGTCTCATTATAGATAAAAATAAAAAACTTTACTTCTGATGACCCTATCTAATAAGATGTAGTCACATTACTAGAAAGCCCTAAGCTCATTCTGACTTTCCAGAGTGCTGGCTAATTTAGTGGCTGAAATAACATTGTCATGGATTCAGCCCTGCCCCATCCCTTACTTCTCAATGTCCAGTTAATGACTAGGAACCACAGACTCCCCTTGCAGTCCCAGGCTTCCCTGTACTGATGATGATATGAGTGCAGAGCTCTAGCTTCATACTGTAACATGAGTTAGCGAAAGTAGGAGAGACTCTCAGCTGGTCTTGCACAAACCCTGGAGTTCACTGTCACTATAGTTTAAAGTACACACATGCTTTGAACCAATCATTGTAAAGAAAGAGATGGGACATACTTCTCAGATTAGACAATCAGGACCCTCCCTGGTAGCAGAGGGGAGGCGTCCACCTTCTGACATGTTTATGATTGAAAATAGAAGACTCAAGTGTACAGAGACTTCACAGAGACCTAAGCACCTTTGATGGGAGAAAGATGCAAAGGAAGTTTTAAAGGCACCCAACAGAAACCCACTGTTCCCAAAGCTTTGATAAATACTCCTCTTTTGCCAGCTTTCTTTGAGAACTTTAAACTTGTGAGCAAAGTCCTCACACAGATATGAACCTCACTCTTTACCTTCACACCTTACACTCCTGGGCAGCCTTTAGCAGGCTCCTGGTAAGATAGAGAGAAAGGAGAGGAAAATACAACCTCATTTATTCCAGATTTAGATTCCAGATGCTGGAGAGAGGCTCAGGCAGATGTAGTCAAGAGCCTAGTTTAAAAACAAACAAAAAAAAATTCAGAAATGTAATTACTTGGACACTATTGTACAGCTATTTGTTCCCACATTGAAATACTCCATTCTGCAGGGAAGTTCCTTAAGGCAGAGAGTAAACAACTTAAAATCAGGAAGTTCCTGAAACTGACCAGATTCACTAGGCTTCTTCCTCCCTACAAGAAAGCAACTAAGACTTTTGTCACTCTCAGACAAGCCAAGCTACAGAGAAGACTCTGAGACAAGACCAGCTGCCTGGAAGAAAGAGAAATCAGCAGAGCTGACTGGAAGAGGTTCAGACCAATTGACACACTAGGAAAGGACACACTCTTGAACCTGTTGAGCTGCCTGCAGACTGAACAGTGTACTCCAGGTTTCCTGTTTTTGTGAGCTGTCACCCATACTGGGGTGGGCTTTGGTAATGCAGCTGTCTTTGATTCATTTCTGCTCCTGTATACAACCCCTCATCCATATTCCTGTAAGTAACCACAAAACTCATTGGTTCATCAAGTTGGACTTTGGTGGTATGCTTACTTTAGTCTGTTGTGCAATCTCTATCTGGGGTGAGTAGATATGCGTGTTGCATCTCCCCAGGAAACATTAGTTGCAGAACAGACCAATGTCAGACTATCCAAATCTAAACACATGATACTAAGTAAAACTGCAAGAATTAAAAGAAAAACTTAGTAACACAAACCTGTATATTCGTTAACCCTCATCTATGATAAACTACTTCAGTGGTGATCCTGAAGCCTGACTCATAGTAAAGGAATATAAACTTGAGTAATCATGGCCCTCAAGACTGTTTTGTTCACTAGATTACTTTTATTCATATAATATTCATATAAATATTTACAGAGGGAAAATCTCCAAATTCTAACTCTATAAATATTGTGGATACTATTTCAGAGCTACTATAAATGATTAAGCTGTAAATGATACTGTACAACATGGGTAGAATTGGAAAGAAAATGGCAGAGAAAACAGCCCAGAGAGTCTTTTAGGTGATTATGAATCACTAATAGACACAATGAAACAAGAAACATGTATATGAAGAATGTAGACAGCAAGGACCTAGTGGCAAAAGCCATCTGAAAGTGCCAGCTACAGTGATGATTTAGAAGTACCTCCTCCATGTTTCTCCTTTGGGTTCCAAAACATGACTCATGGAAACCAGGCATGGTGGCACAAGCCTATAGACCTTAAACCCAGCACTTAGTAGGCTGAGGCGGAAAGATCTTGAATTTGAGGTCTGCAGGTGATACATAGCAAGAAGCTACCAAAAATCAAGAGAAAGAGGAAAGTAGGGAAGGAGGTGGAGAAAGAGGAAGAAGGAGGGAAGAAAAGGAAAAAATTAAAAATAAAAACCCCTGAATCCACATCTTAATATGAATGTTCTAGCAGCCAACTTAATTTTAAATTTTTTGTAAGAAAACACTGTGTGATGTGTACTACCTTACCAACATCTTGAACTGGATAGAGACACCTCAGTTCAGGTCTTATAACTTGGATATTTGCTAGTTGCCTATCTGGCTGCTCCTTTGGCCACCTTCCTGCCCCACACTTGCTTCTTTTTCCTCCTCCTGTGCTCATATCACTCTGTGATGCTTAATGTTTAAGCATACACACCAGCCAAGATATTACAGTCACCATTCTGCCCAACAAGAGAGAGTGCGCTTTATGAAGTTTTATAGCCATACAAACACTATTATTTGCAAACTATTGAGGCCAAACATTCTATTTTATCCTCCAAGAATCTAAGACCTCTAAAACAAAACCTATTGATCAGTTTCAAACACATTTTCATTTACTGATAGGCACTGGCTTGTCTGACACAAATGTGGAAACAGTTCAAATAAACAAATGCTTAGTGATGCCTAATGAAGTGTAAGATCCAAATAAATGAGTGGGCATACTGGTTTCCTGCCCTGCCTTGCTTCCTTATTAGTTCAACTTAAGTGATGCCTCCGGTGCTTCCATTTGGACAGGATTCATCAGCTGGTTGCCTTGCAAGGCTAGCTGTTGCTAGAAATTTAATGCTAGAATTAATTCTAGAAACATGTTAAAGTATGTTCGTGACTCTCAGCAAATCCTCTTTCTTGTTCATGGTTCATCATTCCATTGCGTCATAATTATCATACAGCTATAGCGTAAATACACGGTTATTTCTATCTCTCCATCCAGATGGTCGGTTACATGATAATTACAGTATGTTTGTACTTACTGGGTTTAATTACCAGATAATCAGGAAGAACATGCAAATTGCTAGGTTGTTGTAACACAGTCCATTGAACCAAGTAAAACCTGTGTACTGTATAAGTAAACAAGCTCTTACAGGGGACTGTGTCACTAACCTGTGACAACAAGGGTGCTTGAGGTTGCTTCATGTGAATTGTGTGGCTTAGCATTACATTCCTTGAGATTGGATTAATGTCCAGATTACAAGGACATGTAATAAGAGAAGCATTCATGTTGCCACACCTCTGCAAGGACAATGGGGACCTGGCCACGGGAGTGGCCAAGCAAGGTGCCAACTTGTGGCTTTGGTAGCCATTCCAGAGACACCTGCAAGCATGTGTTCTCAGCCCAACCGTGTACCTGTCCAAATGTTGACAGAGAGACTGCGAAATCCCAACCATACACTCTTCTCCAGCTAACAGTCACCACACTGTGTGGACCAGTCACCAGTAATTCCCCCCATTCACCAAGGTAAACTGCTTTGAGCAGTGGTTTAGGGCTCCCATCAGGCCACCAGTGCACATTGGTTAGTGGCCTCTCTAACAGTGTCCCCACTTTGCCTTTCTTGATGTTCTGGAGGAGTCAACTTCTCCCATTCCGGGAGACATCAGACCTTTCCACCAACACATTCGTTGCCTGTAGCCATGGTGACTGGCTGAAAGTTGTGTAGAAGCCACGGAAGTCAGTTTTACAATGGAAAAAAATTCTGGAAATGCCAGAAGAAAAAAAAAGGCATTTCTCTCTCTCTTCCTGGATTCAGATAATGAAATCTGAGGTCTCCAAGGCCACTGAAAGCCACTTTATAGCCAGAGGGGAAAAAAGTGGGTCTTTAGTGAGATCACACAGCCTCAGGATGCAGCTCAGCCTGAACCTTTCATGTATAATTTCCAAGCACCTATAAGAACCTTTCTCGATTATACTACCTTGAGCAGCTGTTTCTGGTACTGACGGCTGGAAGCACAATACCTTTAAAGTTGCCAAGTTTCTCTGGCTTACCACAGAAAAACCTCTATCAATTTGTTTTGATTTTATTTTTAATTTTATGTTCTTTTGAGACAAGATTTCCTGTGTAACCTGGATTGGCCTCCGTATCCTGGGCACTGGGATCATGGAAAGGCACCATCTTGTCTGGCGCTTTGAGCCTTTTGCATGGAATCCTCTGCCCCACTCCTAGGTATAAGCAGTCTTCTGTTAACAGGAGACAAGCAGGAGGCCTCCTCCTTGGGGAAGGAGCAGGTAGAATGGGATGACGTAGGAACTTTGCAAGGCCCTGCTTCTCTCTTGTCATGTCTGGAGGGGAGAGTGTGAGTGTTCCTTGAGGTTGCTCTAAGTCATTGGCCGGAACAGGCAGAATCCAAAGCACAGTCACGAACATAAGTCACCCAAACCCAAAAGACAAAGGAGAGCCATGCAGGCAACGGGAAGAAGAAGACCATACGGAAGAGCTGGGCTCACTCCAGGAAAATCTTGCACCTATGGGTGAAGAATGCCTTAGGTGACTCTGAACAATGGCCCTGTCTATCTGCCTGCTTCAGAATCAAGGTTGAGAAGCACATGCTTCGGCATGGATGCTATTTTCTCACCCACAAATTCCTTAGACACTAACCAGAGAAAGCCAGAAACTGTCCAGGCATCAAGTTAAAGAGACAGGAGCCTCCCATGGCTCTATTCCTCCGGAATAAGTTTAAGGTATGAAAAGAGTATAGAAGATACAGGAGAGACATTTAATGAAGTCACATTTGGGAGAAATTTCCTGGCACAGAAAAAGGTTCTGAAGCCTGACTGGGAGGAGCCCTGGGGTGCAGTCTAGAACATTGTCAGGGGACAGAAGCCCTGGGGTGCAGTCCAGGCATTGTCAGGAGACAGGAGTTTGTAGATCTGGCAACTGAGAGGAGTCTGGAGCAGGAGAGAGTGATGGATGGAAGAGGTAAGCAGAGGGGCAGCTCCAGGCCCAGGCTGCTGTTTTCAGCTCCCTTACCTCAAGGCAACTTGCATAGACAGACCACTCAGTAGGCAGCTTTGCCTTAAGGAGGTAACTGCCCATGCTGTGCTCTATGATTGTTCAACTATATTCCAAGGGTCTTTGAGGAGATGAAGAAAAAGAGAAATATGTATATATGTATCATATGTATATATTAAGATATTTTAATTACTGAAATGTCATCACATAGAGATAGATATGCTTTGTCTTTCCAAGGATTCAGAATGTTTCTCTTTGAGATACATCTTTACCTGTTGATCTGTTCCCACCTATCTGTTGGAAAATCCCATCCTAGAAAAAAAAAAAGGATTGGGAAACTCAGTTTTCACCATAGGTTGTTTAAAATGTTAAAGCATATGAATATTACAAAAATCTTCCTGGTCTGTAATGTATAACAGTGAGACGAATAAATCAGTCCCCTTGGCTCCAAAATACACAAGGAGAAGGAAAAGAGAACATTAAAAGAAAAAAGAAAAAGAAGAATCAATATTAATACATCCTCAAAGAGCTGTGTGGGGCAGCACAGCTCTGCAATCTAGCCACTTGGAAGGTTGAGGCAGAAGGAACTCAAGTTCTTGGTCTTCCCTGTGCTACAATGAGTTCAAGGCCAGGTTGGGGATCTTAATGAGACCCTGACTCAAATTTTAAAAAGGCCTAAATCTGAAGTCTGAGGTAGAATGCTTGCCTAGTGTGATGGCTATTCCTGGTTGTCAACTTGACTACTTCTGGAATTAACTAAAACCTACATGGCTGGACACACCTGTAAAGTATTTTTTTTCTCAATTATATCATTTGAAGTGGGAATATCCACTTCTAATCTGCACCTCTGAGGTGAGAAGACCCACCTTTAGTCTGGGCCACACCTTCTGCTGACAGCCTCGTAAAAGACAGGGAAAAGGAAGCTTGCTTACCAGCTGCTTGCTTTTCTCACTCTGGCTCACAAGTCCATTCCTTCATTGGCATTAGAGCATCTTCTTCAGGGTTCTGGCATTTACAAAAGACCAGCTGAGACACCAGCCTCATGGACTGAATAACTACTGGGTTCGTGAAACTTCTGTTTGTAGATAGCCATTGGTGGTCTATCTGGACCACAAGCTGTAAACTATTCTAATAAACATCATTTACACACACACACACACACACACACACTCATTCTACCAATTCTGTTCCTCTAGAAAACCCTGACTAGTATACACCTAGAATACACACTAGAACAAAAATAAACCCCAAGTGCACCGTAGTACATTCATGGGCCTTGAAGGCACTCAGACAGTATCAGCCTCTGCATACCTGTCTGATGTGCAAGATGCCCTTGAAACACTCAATAAATCTTTGCAGAAAGCCTGCTTTCAGCATAGAGGGAGGTTGCAAAACTAAGCATTTCCCAGACTCTAGTCACCAGGCACAGTTACTTCCCTCTGGCCATGATGCTGTCCGCTACACAGACAGATGTCTCAGTCATCTCTTCTGGTGCTATAAAGCTTAAGTGGAGCATTAGTCCACAATTATATATATATATATATATATATATATATATATATATATATATATATATATATATATATATAGACACATCTCACATCAGATGAACATACCTACACAGGCAGCTAGCTGGATCCTTATGGCCCAAGACAGATGATTAAAGAAGAAACAGAAAATATTTTATGTCCATGAACTGATGATGTAAATATGTCTTTGGTTTATGGGTTTGGTCCCCTTATTTCCTAACTTTAATAGTAATAGAGATTATTGATATGAAATAAGACAAGAATGACAACCGCTTATTAAGATACAGTGTGCCATGGTCAAAACTCAGCACCTGAAATAAGTTATCTTACTATCCACAATAGCCTGTGAGACACGTGACATTATATTCCCATTCTACAGAGGAGAAAACTACAGGCTAGACAGCCAGACAGCAGCTGCCACCAGTGAGGGTTTGAACTCTGGCCACCTGACACCAGTGAACACAATACACTTGACTAAGAGAAGGCATCCTTAGGAATTATGGGACACAGATCCCCATCCATTGGCTTTGGGGAAGCCCTGCATAGGACAGATGGCCAAATGCTGTTTAGTGCATCCGATGTAGAACCCTGACACCACGCCACAACACTGAGCCAAGTGAGGCCCCATCACCTGGGCCAAGTTCTCACTGAAATGTGTGCGTTGTGGGGGGAGGGCAGCTAATGATTATTTTCAGTCCCAGTTCCTGATTATTTGGTTTGGGTTTTACACGATTAATTAGGAGCCTAAATTAATGCGAAGGAAAACACGTGTCCAGCTGGTCCTCCCAGATGTTCACGGAGAGAAACTCTCCAATTTGCACAGCGTAGCAGGGTAAATACGACTTGGGGAAGCTGGGAGCGGGTGTTGTACACCCTAAACCTCGCACTCCTGGTGGGGAGGATCCCTGGGCTGGCTGGGCAGCTGCTACCCAGGTCCAGGATGATGCCAAGTGGCAGTACCAAGGGGTTGCCACAGTCACACTTGCTCACCTGGGTCCTAAACAAGAGAGGAAGAAGGGAACCCCCCAAGCTGCAGATGAGGAGATGAAGAGATTGACGCACCAATCTCTGAGGAGCAGAGGGTGAGCGAAGGTGTCCTCGGAGACTGGGCCTCCTGTATAGAACCATCATGCCAGGTTCTCTCTCATTTCTCACCCTAGTCCATCAGTTCCTTTAATTACCGTGGTAACAAGCTCACCTACCTGTCCAGGTTTTCTTCTATGTGAGATGCTGAGATGGAAAATAAATTGGGTTCCATGGAGGTCCTCTGCTGTTTCCATTCACAGAAACCATGGAAAAATGGGCCGCACCTGTAAGGACAGACTGTAAGGAGGTGGGTGTCCTGCTCTGAGAGTTGTTCCCTTCATCTGGTTTCCAGCCCCGCACTGGGCCAGGAATTGCTACCATAGCTTCACTGAATCAGTGACACTGTGGCCGAAAATCTCCTGGGCATCAACATAAGGTGCCCTGCCCTGTGAAGGAAGAAGACGCTGGCTGTAGACAGGATGGCCCTTCAAGATATTAAATGACAAAGCAAAAAGCAATGTCAGACATAAAAGGCTACAGTAGGTGGTACAGTTTCTTTGAGACTCCTGGAAAAGTCACTGGCTTAGAGACCCCAGGAGTAGGCTATCCAACGGATGGAACGAACAGGCATAAACAGAAGCTGGTTTTGAATGGGTACCAATCCCCATTCAGGATAAGGAAGTTGTAAACACAGACAGAGGTGATAGCTGATGCAAGGTGAATTCAATTAATAGCACTTAATTTACACTTTAAAATGGGTGAAATGGTGAAAATTTATATTATGAATGTTGCACCATTATAGCACCTCCCTGAGATGGGGTCAGCTGCTAGACAGTCTTCTGGATGAGTGGGCAGGGTGGGCTCCCCATCTGTAAATGGCCTGCCCTCTGTGTGCTTCTCCCTCGCTTATGTTAGATGTCAGGAGTCTCCACAACATTCATTCATAAATATTAATGAGGGTCTAGAACATGTGGGTCACGACCTTTTCATGGAGTCACCTAAGACTATCAGAAACAGAGATGTTTATGAGTCATAACTGGTAAAATTACAGTTATACATTAGCAGTGATAATAACTTTGTGGTGGGGATCACCACAACGTGAGGAATTGTATTGAAGTGTCCCATCATTAGGAAGGTTGAGAATCATTACTCTAGACCCTGGGACTGTGGGGGGAGGGGTGATCTGTCCTCTTGGACTGTTTCTATTCAGTTAACAGCTTCCTGGAATTTACGGGTGGGGAAAAGCGAATCTTTAAATTTCCCCCTTTTGAGCGGAAGTGAGTATTTAGATGTTGATAATGAAAGCAACTAAAATTGCTTGATCTGTTTTAATTGTGAGTGGTTCCGCTTTTATCAGTGAGTACTAATTGTACAGAATAATGAGTTTAATTGTGATATGACAGAAAATGTGTCACTTGTCTTTCTGAACTTATTTCACTGGTCTCTGCTTCATCTGCGTTTCTGTTATTACACACCTTTTCTCTTCTTCAGAGAAGAATAATGTTCTGTTATGTATAGCTGCTATATTTTCATCCATCCACTGGTGCCTTTATTTTCATTCAGTTTAATCTTCATGACTCTGTGGATTTTTTTCCCACCATGCTCTTGATTCCAATCTCTATTTAGTTGTGATCAGGTAAAATATATGTAGTTATATTAAATTTCCATCTCTTTTCTGAGACTTGGTTTTACATTTTAGAGAACACTCCATAGATTCCTCACAAAAAAATGTGTATTCTGTTGTGGTTTGGATAGAATGTTCTCAACTAAGTTTATTTGAGCTCTGATGTCACTTAGTTGCAATGTTTCTCTGTTTAATTTTGTCTTAATGACCTTTCCACTAACGACTATGGAGGGCCGAAGTCGCCACTATTGCTTTGTTGAGGTTAATCTGTGACTTCACACTTGTAGCGTTTGTTTTTTATGAACATGGGCGTGGCAGCATTCAATACACAGATGTTTAGAGTCATCATTTCCTCTTGCTGAATTAATCACCTATGAAATGACTTCTTCCAGTTCGTCTTTGTCTGGCCCACTTTATCAGATGATAATGTTGGCACAAGTTACTACCATTTGCTTACAGTACCGTTTCCTATTCTTTCATCCTAGGACATTATTTTCAGGTATATTTTTTGGAGTCCTGTTTTTAAATCCAATCTACTAGTCTGTGTCAATCTCGCTGGGTAACCAATGCATATTGAGGGCTATTCTTGAAAAGTTTGCAATGATTCCTGTCATTTTGTGAATTATACAATGTTTGCTGTGGTCTTGATTCTCAGTTGCTTGAATTCATGTTCTATATTTTTTTTCCACTGTAGACTCTTGGGTGTGTTTATTATTCTCTTTAGTCTGAAGAATTTCTTTTACTATATGCCGTAGCACTGGCTTGGTGGTCATAAATTTTTTATCCTACTTTCATCATAGAATTTTTTTCCCTCCATCGATGACAAATGGCCTTGATGTGTACAGTAGTTAGGGCTGCTGGCTATGGTCTTCAGAACTTGAAACACACCATTTTGTTCTTTAAAAGTTCTATTGGGAAACCAGCTTACTCTTAGGGCCCTGCCTTTATATTTGCCATTCCATTATTGCAACTCTCCAGACTTAGCATTATAACTATAACATGGGGAGTGTCATTCTAGTCCTTCCTGTTTGGTGGACTACATGCCTCTTTTCATGAAAGAGCTTCTCTTTCCCTGGATTTGAGGAAATTTCTGCTATAGTTATATTGAAAACATTTCCTATGTCTTTGGCATGTAATTCTCTTTCTTTATCCCCATCATTCGTAACTCTGATCTCTTCGTGCTGTCCCTAAGGTCTCGTGCTACATTCAGGTGTGTGTTTGCTGACTGGCTGGTTTTAGCTCTGTCTTTTATGTCTCAATTTTTCCCTCTCTTCAACCTTTGACACTCTGTCCTTCCCGTGATCCCTTCTATTGATAAGGCTTTCTCCGAAGGCTTTTATTGATTATTGACTTTTTCCATTTCCGGTATTGTTTCAGTTTGGGGTGTTTTTCAGTCTTTATTTCCATCTCTTTGTAGAAGTGAGTGTTCATATCTTGTATCACCTTCCTTATTTAGTTTAGTTGTTTGTATTCTCTTGGAATTAACTCGAGTTTTTCCATTTGCTCCTTGATTTCTTTAACATATTCATGCTCATTTCTTCGAATTCCTCATTTGGAGAGTCATCAAAGTCACTCTCTTTGGTGGCCATGACTGTGACGCTGGTAGATTCTTGTGAAGACACATCGTCTTGGTTTGTCATGTTGTTGGCGCTTCTGTATCAATGCCTGTGTTTCTGGAGTGAGCGCCTTGGTTACACTTGCTGGCTTACGGGTATTTATTTGCTTTTCTCATCCTGTTTTTGATCCAAGTGTTCACAATGTTTAAGAAGGGCCGGGTTATGTGCTGATGCATCGTATATTTAATAAAATGAGTCTGGAATATCAGAGGACAGAGTCACCTCTCAGGTTTTATGCTGTTGTGGTAATGGGTTTTGTTTGTTTGATTTTGGAATAATTTTAGTTTTTTGTTTGGGGCGGGTTGTTTGTTTGTTTGAGACAGGGTTTTCTATGCAACAGTCCTGGCTTTCCTGGAACTTACTATGTAGACCAGGCTGGCCTCCAATTCATAGAGATCCTCCTGCCTCTGCCTCCAAAGTGCTAGGTCAGGCTAACAGCATGCTCCACCACTGTCTGGATGTTAGGCCTTGAAATCACAGAGACAGATCTCTGTCTCCCAAGTGATGGGAATAAAAGCATGGGTCACCACTTGCTGGCTTTCAACAGCTTGGCTGTGGATGTTTCTGTTCTCCAATATTCTAGACAAATTTTATTTTATTAAATATACAATATACCACCACAAGTTTATAGTAGGATTAAAGTATTGTTTTCCTTTATTATACTGGCTTTCAGTAAATACAGATGTATCCCTGTGCTCCTCTAAGAGCAGAATGCTATCTTCAACAAGTGTTATTAGCCAGGAATAAACTCATAAAAATAGAATAACCGCAATCATTTCTAAACTGTTAATCATCGTAGGAAATGAAGGGACATGGACAGTACTTTGGGTATTAATACATACATTTTGTGGGTATACGTGGAATATGAAATGAAAAGGGCAGATAAAATGCGGTGAGCCTGTAAGTGCTGAACTGATAGAAGCTGGAAGAGAACAGAAATAGAAGCCGGGACTTACAGATAAACAAGAGCCGGAGGAGGGGGGTTGGCTAAAGATGAACTAAAAGGAGGCAAACAGATCGTGTGAAGCAATATATGGGAAAGGAGGGGACAGGGGAGGATAAAGAGAAGGCTAAGTGGTAATAAGGACATAATCCTTAGGACCAACCAGCCTGCTAGACTGGATGTTAAATACAGGTAGAGTACGCAGAGTGAGGCAGGGGTGAACAGAAACACATAATATGGATGCTGACTGGCCTAAGGGCTGGATCCTGTCTGGATTCTCTCCGGTTTCTCCCCCAGCTCCTAGAACCTTGTCTCACCCCTGGGAGTTCATCTGCTATGGGTGGTCCTGTTCTCTTCTCTATTACACAATTTGTTTTATGTTTTTACGGATTCTTCTCGTTCTTTTTAGGCTGTTCACTGCTGGGACATGCAAACACGCATGACTTCCCTGTGTCACTTCCTGTATTTCTGTGTTGCTGAGTCATTTCTTAGTTTTAACATCTTTGCTGCTTTGTTCTGTGGCTCTTTTCTGTTTTCTGTAAATGTGGTAGTGGATCTGCAAACAGAGGTAATTGTACTTGCTCCGGGCTAATCAGGATGCTTTTCATTTCTTCTTATGGGCTAATGGCTTTTTCTGGTAGCCACAGTAGCATCTTAAAGAGAAATTGTAGAGGTAAGAGTCTCTATCTTTTTTATCTTTTACAAGGAAGATCTTTCAATGCTTAATCTGAAATCTAAAGCCAACCATGACCTTATGATATCAACAGTTTCTTTCTGTTTCTAGCTTGTTCAGTGTCTATCAGGAGAGGATGCTGTTTTGCAAAATGCGTCATTGCCTCCACTGAGGTGATAGTAAGCTTTTTAACCCCTTCTTTTGTTTTATTTTTCTCTAAATATCTTACTTCATTTTCCTCATTTTTATATTTTTGTATTGGAGTTCTTTGAGAATTTCTTTATATATTTTGTTTGAGATTCTTCAAGAATTTCATACATTGTATTTTGATCATATTTATCCCTTCATCTCCTCACAGATCCACCCTCCGACCCATACTTACTAGACTTTGTGTACTTAATGTTGTTTGTTTGTTTGTAACTCATTAACACTGTCTATGTACTCTTGGGTATGTGGCCCTGGGGTGTGTTAGAGTTACCCAGAGCCACACCCTTAAAGAATGCCATCTCTCTCTCTCTCTCTCTCTCTCTCTCTCTCTCTCTCTCTCTCTCTCTCTCTCTCTCTCTCTCTCTCTCTTTCCTAATAGTTATAAATTTCCAATTTTCAGTGGCTCCTTAGTTAGGGGTGGGACCTCATAACCACCTACCAGAACCCATGCTCAGCTCTTGTCTGGCTTTAACTTACATAGGTCTAGTGCATGCTGTCACAACCAGTGTGAGTTATATGTCCACTTGGCCCTGTATTGTCTATATCCAATGACTACAAGGAAACTGTGTTTTCCTGATGTGGTGGGATATCCTTTTCTGTATGCTGTGAAATACCATTGGAAAATAAAGGAGCTGTTTTGGTTTATGACAAGGTGTGTTGGAAGCAGCTGGAAATGTGAGCATAAATAAAGGGAAAGGGCAGCAGAGTCAGAGGGAAGCTTGATCCATCTGCCTAAGAATCAACACGTAAAATAAACACAGGTAAGCCACGGGCCACATGGCAAGACAGGTTAATGAAAATGGGCTGAGTTAGGGTATAAGAGCTGGCTAACAATATGCCTGAGTCACAGGCCAAGCAGCATGTAATTAATATAAGCCTTTGTGTGATTATTTGGGGGATAAACAGCAGCAGGGCTGGGAATGGGTCTGAACCTCGGGACTTGGCCAGAAAGTCTGGACCAGAAACTACATGCTACATTTTCTAGACACAATAGCACCACCTCTGGCTCTTCCAATCTTTCTGCCCTTCTTCTGCAGTGCTTCTGAGCCTTGGAAGAAGACGTATGTTATAGATGTCCCATTTAGGACGGAACACTCTTCAATCTCTTACTTTCTGCACATTGAGAACTTGTGGCTTTCTGTGTTAATCACTATCTACTGCAAAAAATAAATAAAATAAAATATAAAAGCTTCTCTGATGAGGCTTGAGAGATGCACTAATATATGGGTCATTGGGAGTTGGTTTAATACTATGCCCCATTGGCAAAGTGCTAATATGTCGTCTCCTGAGACCTATGGCCTTTCTATCCATAGTTTCCTGTCCCTGATAAGTGTTCAAACTTGTGAAATGACCCTAAAAGCAATCATAAAGTGTTTGGTTACTCTAATGCCATCCATGCCACTAATGCACCATTGGTCATAATGACAGGGAAGCAATTATTGTAGTTTGCGAGATTCACAGCTGGATTAGATTAATAATTATTTTTCTTCTTCAGTAGCAAGCACAGTAATTTCAAGCATTATGAAAGCTAGTCACTAGGAATGAGAATTCCAGGTCAACATTAGCTTGATTTCTCTCTGTACTATGACTCACATATGTGGTACCTTCAGCAATACGGTCTTACTGTCATGTTCTGGAGGGTAACTCAGAGCAAAGGTAATAATAGCCTGTAGAATTTGAAAGTCAATAGGACCATAGGGTAGGATATTAGGCAGCAACCTAGTGGTTCATGAGGCTTGTAGAGATACTTGAAAGAGATTTCAACTGACAGGAGCTTTTGAAACACATGAACTTCAATCTCTCCAGGAATATATAAATAATTAGCGATTGTTAGCCACAAAGATTTTTTTTTTGAGAGACTATGAACCTCAGTTGTCATGGGCCAATATTCTTTATAAGGTAGGAGACGCCCAGCATATCTGAACAACTTAGATCACTGTGTAACTGGGTTAATAAGTGTCTTAGGGTTTCTATTGCTGTGAAGAGACACCATGGCCACAGCAACTTTTATAAAGGAAAACATTTAATTGGGGCTGTCTTACAGTTTCAGAGGTTTAGTCCTTCATCCTCATGACTGGAAACATGGCATCATGCAGGCAAACGTGGTGATGGAGAAAGATCTGAGATTCCTGTATCTGGATCCACAGGTAGTAAGAAGCGACTGCCACAGTGGGTGTGGCTTGAGCATCTGAGACCTCAGTCACCCCCAGTGACACACTTCCTCCAACAAGGTCACACCTTCTAATAGTGCCGCTCCCCATGGGTCTAGCACCCAAACACATGAGTCTGTGGGGACCATACCTATTCAAATAACAAGGCACTACATTATTCAGGAGGGCATGATGGAAAGAAAAAGGAAACAAAGTGTCTGTCCAGGTCAGTCAATTCTAGCAAGACTCCTGTTGGGTCAGAGTCCTTCAGGAAGTGAAATAAAAAACCAAATGCCCTGCAGATGAGCTTCTGGAAGGCTTTAGGGCCTCAGCAACTGTTCACCAAGAGACTGAGAGGAGTGAATGACAGAATTAAAATCATCAGGATTGTCCCAGGGAGGGGGCACAGTTATCTCCCTCCTCATCATAGGTAGGCACCATTTTTCCTGCCGGAAAGTATACTGGGAGTAGAGACTTCACACTGTTTGGAGCCTTTCAGGAGAAGTGGCAGCCATGGTGACAGTCAGAGCCTGTCAGACACCAGAAACCAATTCCAGCAAAGCACAGGTTTGTTCACCTTGGCTCTGGGCCAGGCCAAGGAGTGAATGCTATTCCTACTAAGTCTGTGAGGAGTGGGGAGATACACAGCAGCCCCCAAGTCAGCACTCCAGGATGAGAAGGCCAGATGAGTCATGAAAACATGGATGGAAATAGTGTTTTCCACCCATGATCTTATACCCCATATGCTCTTTTAAGAAATAATACAAGGGATGGACTCTTCATGCTGTGTTGGCCCTTACCAATATTTTATGTTAGTATCCCCTTAGCCTCCCAAGACCAATTGACATTTATTTGAAGTGGGTCAATGAGCTCTCAGAATCCTGCCTACTCTTGGTAAAAAGCTTTCATTATGCAATGCTAGCTGCTTTAAAAAATATTTTCTTTTATTCTTTAAGAATTCCATACAGTATACTTTGTATGCATTCATTCCCAACTCCTCCCCTGTAGTGCTAGTTCTTAAATGTCATAGATTTGGGGAAACACGTACAATAACATTTTTTTTAATTGAAGAATAGCAAAACACACTGTCACTGTGTGCATAGAAGGCACTTTCCAAAAGCCACAAGATTGTTGGGGAAAAATCACAGTGCCTGAGTTCCCTAGTCAGGTAAGCTAATGACCAGAGAAGCCTTGGACACCACAAATCATAAAAGCTGTTATCACTACTGTCAATTGCATGCCAGAACCAGGTAACAAAACCTATTGCTGAAGACATCAAACAGTTTGGTGAGAAATCAAGCTAGGGGACAGTGAGATGGCTCAGTAGGTAACGGTGATTGCTTCTAAGCCTGACAACCTAAGGTTGACCTCTGGGGGGAATGATCTGTTTTACCTGTGATCGGCTCTTAAAATGGCTCCTGGTTCCTTTTCTCTAGTCCTCAGGGGGTGGCGGTCAACTGTTTTCTGGTGGTAAGATGGCTCCTGGGTTTCTCCATTCTCCAGAAGTGGCAGCTGGTGGGTTAGTCTGTGGGGGAAGGGAAAGGGCGAGAACTGTCTCCACTCTGAGAAGCAGGCTGGATCAGAAAACTCAGAGATGGGGAATTTTAGGAAAAGGTGTCTAGCGACACAAGGATTCTGGCTGTCCCACTTGGGGGTCCACCTGGGAGTCTGGAAGAGAGTATGAGGGAGGTCCGATGCTGACATAATGAACAGATAGCAAGAGACGCTGGAGCAGCTGGCGAGGCTGGATGCAGGCGAATGTGGGGGCTGAAAGAAGTGAAAGCTCCCACTTCAGCTAAAAAATCCCTTCCCATTACGGGTACGGGACATGTTGGCATGACCAAAAATGAGTGGGTGACAGGGATATCTCTGAAAATGCAATTAAGTGTAGTCTGATGAGACCAGAATTGTTTGCGTCCCACCCTAACCATAGACAGGCTAGAAAGGTAGAACCCCAAAACTCTGTAGGACCGAGTATGTAGCACCAGTGTCCATGAGGAAGAAGATGGACTGCCCTGATACCATTATGACTCCCTGAGGCTCCCTTCTCGTGATGACAGTGTGGTTAGATTAGAGAAGCGAAGCCCGGGCAACATAATTGTTCACAGCCAAGCCTAGGAGACCAAGGAGGGAGTGGTTGGTGTGTAATGTCTACTGCTGCAGGGGGTGGGAACAGTCACTTAGACAAGTGTTTCCCTTGATGGCACCCAGGACTAGGTCTGAACAGCCTCTGAGAGGCTGGGCAAGAGCAAAATCAGTGGTCGAGTTGGCCACACCTAAAGCACGCACCAGGAGGTCTAGGTCTGCTTGTCCTGGGAGGAGGCGAAGGAGCTGGTGAGATAGCTTTGGCCAGCAGGAGGAATCTTTCCTGGTGTGTTTTCTCAACTCTCCTGTGATACACCTTAAAAGCCTTCTGCCTGTGAAGTCAATGGTCCCCTCTCAAGAGGTCTTAGTTTAGCTCTACACAATGTACCTGCCAGTAAGTAGATCACTAAACTGTCTCTTGCTAAGACTCACCTTGGTGTATTGTAATTCCAATAGGAGTCTACATCTGGAACAGCCTCAGCTCCTGGGTCCTGGGGGTGTGCTATATTTGTCTGATGCACCTCATCTGAATGGGTTTTGGCTTTTTTTTTTTTCAAGCTTGTCTTTGCTCTTTGGGGAGGAGATTATTTGTCAGAATAGTCTATATCATGAAAAGCGGGATCATAGGATTGAATGATACAGTGGATTTTTTTTTATATAAAGATGGTAGAGTTAGAACTAAAAGAGTCCAAGTTTTTGACACCTGAGAAAGTTTTGACAGAGGAAACAGGATATAAACCTTTACTATCTCATCTACACCAGCCACTTCTCACAGAGGGAGAACTGGATCAGGATCCTGAGAGAGCGAGAGCAGGGGACCGGTGGGATAAACGTAGGCACCAGGCTTGAAGTTCTCAGAAAGGAAGAAGTTGGAAGAGTTGCAGGTGAGCGTTGAGATTTGAAAGGTGGGGTTCCAGAGAAGGATCGGGTTGTGTGGCTAGAAACAGATGGGCCGGAGAACAGGAAGGTACAAGAGAAGGTTTAGAGCTGATATATGAAAAGAGCTAGGGAAATTTTTTTCTATCCACCCATACACTTGCAAAAGTTAGCTCCCATAAAATATTGGGGTCCAGCAAGCCATTAGGTGACTTTGAGTTATTATCTAAGGGGTATTTAGGCCATTTCTTTGTGCAATAATGGATAAGCTTGGTGGTGTCTAGGTAAAGCAAAAAACTAAGTGGCTTGAGAGTCTCAAGAATGCATCCTAGAGGTGAGAATGGAGAGATATTTTTTGCTGGCTTATCTCTCATTATTGAGGCCCAGAGGGGAGGGATCCCACTCCCAAATCTGGATTGTGAAAAAGTCAACAAGTGATCCTGGGGAACAATGCTAGTTACACAAAGCAACTTGTCAGTTCTTAGGGTTGGCATTAGGACAAAGCTCGAAACAATGCTAGCTACCACTAGGGTGGGTATAAAAACCAATGCTAGCTATCCCTGGGCACTCATCCAGCACCTAGGGTAGGCATTAGGGCAAAGCACAAAACCAACGCTAACCATCACTAAGCACTTTTTAGTTCTTAGAGTGGGCATAAAACCCAACACTAGCCACCACTAGGTACTTGTCAGCATCTAGAGTAGGCATTAGAGCAAAGCCCTGGCGACAGAGTCCAGGAGCAGGATCTAATGAGTGTCAAGATCTAAATGAGTATCAGGAGAGAAGGAACAGCCGTGACCAGTGAAGATCATGGCTGGGGGTGGTCCTCCACAAGGCTAGAGTCCTACAGGAAAGTCAGATGATCAAGGGTCTTTTCTGGAGACAATAGTTCATATTTAGGCCAACTGGAAAGAAGAAACTTACCAGTTGAGGCCAGTGGTGTTCAAACAAGCTGTGGCAGAGAAGATGGAAGGTGGTCTAGTAGCAAGCCCTGGATTGGGTTCTCTTAGCCCTTATGTGCACCTAGGCCCAGGAGAGAGCCAGGCAAGTACAAGGGAGAGAAGCAGAAGAAAAAGGAGAAAGGCTTTCATGTGGCAGCTCCTTTTAGGAGAGCAGGTGGGCACAGATTTACGTAGCTGCCTAGGGTGTTCTGCCGGCTCCATGTTGGGTTTACCATGTGGCTACCATATGCCAGGAATTCTTATCTCACCCAGTGCCATGTCAGCTTATTGGACTAGCACGTTTACCACGTAGCTAGAACTTGCCAGGAATCCTTACAGCATCTGTATCACTCCTTCCAAGCATCACCAAACATCCACACTCTCCTAAGTAATTAACCCCAGTTAAACTCATTGGTTTACCAAGCTAGACTTGAGCAGCAACTTGAATTGGGTGGATACTGGTGCCTTGTCTGTGGATAATAGACATTTGTTCATGTCCCCAGGAAAAGCAGACACAACAATTAATTCACCTGCCTCTGTTCATCTGGACATGTCTTATTTTCTCCTCCTTTTTTTAGTTTTCTAGATACAAATTTCTTGGCCAATGGGTCTTTGTTCATCAACAAAGTCATGATGACATTAGTGGTAGTCTGTCTAGTATCTTAAAGATGTCATCTCAAAGCCTTATAACCTCTTGGTTTCCACTGAGCAACCAGTTTGACTAAGAATCCCTTACATGAGGCAAGTCTTATCTCTTTTGTTGCTTTTAAGAGTCTTTCTTTGTCATCCAACAGTGTGATTATGTGTCTTGAAATGAGTCTCTTCGGGATTTTCTTGCTAGGAAGTTAATAATTTGAAAGTTTGTATATCCAATTATTCAAATTGGAAAGGAATTCAGCTGTTATATACCTTCTAAAGACTTATATTTGTATGTGTGTGTGCATGAGTGTTATGTGTGTATGCATATGTGTATGGGCACCTGTGGAAACCGGAAAAGAGTTGATGGATCCCCTGGAGTGAGATTACAGGCAGTTGTTGGGTACTGGGAGCCAAACTCAGGTACTCTGCAAGCAAGGGCAGCCCTCTAACTGTGGAACCATCTCTCCAACCCCACTATTCATTTAAGCAAGCTCTCTTTTCTGTTCTCTGCCCCTTCTAGGACTCCCATCAGCCTAGTGCTGACAACTTTCTTTTAAGTCTATGAAGTCTCTGCTTCATCAAAAACAGTTTGTCGCTTTATTTCTACCCTTAGGTGGGATGTGTTTTCCTGTTGCTTTGTACAAGTGTGATCTGATCATTGAAAATTGGATGCTTGATAAACAAGAGTCGTGATAGCCAATCTTTGCAAATTAATAAACAAAGGCTGTCTTTCACTAATTTTCTAAGTTAGAAAGAGTAGAGGGGTAATCTTAAAGTCTTCTCTGATCGTTGTTTTTAGGGATATATGTGACTACTTTTTTCTTTTTCTTCCTTTTTTATCTTTTTTTTAATGTGTGTGTGTGTGTGTGTGTGTGTGTGTGTGTGTGTGTGTGTGTGTGTGTGTGTGTCCATGAGCATGTGTGAGTGCTGACAGAGGCCAGAAGAGAGCATTATATCCCTGGAGGTAGAGTTACAGGCAGTTGTGATTTGCCCGAGGTGGATGCTGGGAACTGAACTCAGGTCCCCTGTTAAGAACACCAAGTTCTTTTAACTACTGAGCCATCTCTCCAGCCACCCTGTGTTCTTGCCAATGTCTCCTTAAAAATTTTTTAAGCTTCTCCCTAGATGACACCGCTTCTCCACCCACAGTCTCTTGCCTTGAGTCTGAAGAACTTTCTCCTCATGCAGCATGCTGCTTCTCACCTGTTTTATTAGGCAAAACAAGAGCTGTCCAGGAAGCTTCCCCCACAAACACACACCCACTCAGAGAGGCTAGCAATAGCATGAAAGAACTCTGTTCTTTAGCTCTGAAGACCAGACAGGTCCAGAACTTACAGAGATCTGCCTACCTCTTCCTCTGGAATTCTGGGACTAAAGGAGTGCCCCAAGATCACCCAGACAAAAACTCTGTTCTTTCCAGTTCAGAGGAAGGACCTGGAAACCAGAGGGCACCTTCTCAGATTTGTCTCCCTCACAGTGGCACTTGCCTGCCTATGCAGTAGTGTCTTGATCTCATTTTGAAAGAAAACAAAGCCACTTGCACCCAGATGGTGACACAGGAGATGGACAAATGAGTGAGTCTGAGATTTAATTAGGTTGAACCTTCTAGTCTACATTTTTCATAGACCAAAGAAACGATAAGGTTGACCGCTTTGTATAACTCAACCTAATATTTTGGAAGTAAGTTGGGACTTGGGACTTGCTGGTTATTTGTTGCAGAGTACTAAGGAAGCGGGGTGGGGGGGGGGGGAGATGGTTTTGTGAACTTTGCTGAGAAGAAGGACTGCCTGCTCAGCACAGGGCAGAAGGAGCCCAGCAGCCCCACTTTGCTCCCCCAGCTTGCTTTCTTCTCAATTTCTCAATTCCTTTCCTCCCTCCCTCCCTCCCTCCCTCCCTCCCTCCCTCCCTCCCTCCCTCCCTCCCTCCCTCCCTCCCTCCCTCCCTCCCTCTCTCTCTCTCTCTCTCTCTCTCTCTCTCTCTCTCTCTCTCTCTCTCTCTCTCTCTCTTCTCTCATCTTTAACTTTTCAAGGGACACAATTACCATGGGCTACATGTTTACTATTAAACATGCATTTCTTCCACCTGGCTCCCTGTCTGACATTTTAATGGTTTTGCTGGCTTAGTGTTTCATGGGCAGGGCACACAGAAAGAACATACTTTCAGCGCACAGTTTGAAGTCCTTGCGAACTCCCTCAATGTTAATGCCATAGCAACGCGCCCTTAACTTTTTATTTCTTTGAGCCCGACCCTCATCTGGAAGGGTTCTGGGCCACATTTTCAAGCACTTTGGTGCAGATTATCATGAGCTCCTGAGTTTATGGAGGGAAGGCTAGGAACGCATGCTGGAGTCTATGCTCAAATTACTATCCTAAATGACTCCATGGGGGGTTTCTTTCAGGGGTCACTGAGAGCCAGAGTGGAATATTTTTCCTTCTCCGATTTAACCCAGGCCTTGGGGCACGAGAACCATAAATGTGGGTAATGTGTTTAATAGCCAGATTCTCTCTGCTCATTTTCCAACTCTCCCCAAGCCCCAGTGATAGTCTTGAATGTTCACAAAACTAGCTGGAGACACATTTTGCAAAGGCCAAGAGATTCAGCTAGCTGAGTGGCATGGAAGGATGGCCTAAAGCTCAGGAGTCTTGCTGTCCATGGCTCATGTGACACATGACTGTCTGTCCAAGCTGCGAAGCACTGTCCATAGGTAATACGTTCCCCATTGCTGGATGCACAAGCAGCATCTGGACTGCTGTGACAAAGGCACTTGCTACTGGAGATTTGAGAAACACTCCTCTTGTGTGTCACTTTCGGTTTCCATGGGTTTAGTTACCCACGATCCAATTTCAAATGGAGCATTCTGGAAAGGAAAATCCCCCGAGTTTTAAGTTGCATGCCTTTCTGAGTAGTATGAGGAAATACTGCTCCTGCCTGATAATCATGAATCATGCTAAGACCAGCTATTCTTGCTGTATCTACTACCATTGGCCAGTGACATTTCATCTGGATCATCACATCCGCGATGAGGACATCTTGATGCTGGTGTTCAAGTGGTCCTTACGTGGAGAGTACATCTGTATCACTTTTTTCATCACGTGAGCATCCTATTTGGCAGAAGAATGTGTGCAGTACAGTAAGGGGGGGGATGGAGAACATTCACATAGCTTGGCTTATCCTGTATCATTACAGCTGTCCTGTCCTATTAGTTACTCTTGGCCATGTTTAACCTGCAGATCAAATTTCATCATATGGGATATACAGACTGTTTTGTGCACATTATCATGAGGCTCCCGAGTTTATGGAGGGTAAGGCAGGAATCCATGCTAGAGTCTATGTTCAAATTACTATCCTAAATGATTCCATGGGAGGTTTCCTTCAGGGGTCACTGAGAATCAGAATGGAATTTTTTTCCTTCTCCTATTTAACCCAGGCTTTGGGGCAGGAGAACCAGTACTTGGAAGGCAGAGGCAGGTAGACCTCTGTGAATTCAAGATCATCGTGATTTACACAGTAAGTTCCAAGTCAATCAGGACTACATACATAATAAGATCCCGCCAAAAAAAAAAAAAAAAGAAAAAAAAGAAAAGAAAAGAAAATATTCGCTGTTCATAAGAAAGGGGACAGATACATAAACCATAAAGCATAAAAACAAACTTTTTTTTTGAGGCTAAACCCCTCACTGTTTTCTTTCAAAGCATTATCACCGGGAGCTAGCCTGAAGGATGCAGCAGTGGCCGGGAGGTATACACAAAGCATGCTCTTGAGGAGCATCACTCTAGTACAGGGCCAGTGACACGTAAGTCATTTACAGCAAGGTAATGACCACAGCTGTGGCTATGAAGGGTTCGGCCAGGACCTTTAAGCAGACACTTGCAGACCCTCTGAGTTCAAACATCCCTTGACAAGTGATCCCACTTAGGGTCCAAGTTTGCATAAGCTGCCCATGCGTCTGCACTTGCTACCTATAGTTCAAGGATTATACTCTTAACAGTGTCTCTGCTTCAGATCCCTACAAAGTCAAGTGAGTGTGCAGGTCCTGATAGCCATGTCTCACATGCCAGCCCTCAGAGCACAGAGCATAGAGCTCAGATGAACCAGAAGACAAGCTGTTGTAGAATATTATTTTAAGGTGTTTTACTTTTATTTATATTGCGTTTGTTTAACTCCGTGACTCGGTGTTACTGTGCCTGTCTAAAATCCTGATGGTCTAATAAAATGCTGAGCAGCCAGTAGCGAAGCAGGAGAGGGATAGGCTGGGCTGGCAGGCAGAGAGGATAAACAGAAAGAGAAATCTAGACGTGAAGAGGGGGAGAGAGAAAGAGAGGGGGATGCTAAGGGCCGGATACCCAGTCCCCCACCCAGCCACAGAGTGAAAGTAAGGTCACAGAAGTAAGAAAAAGTGAAAGCCCAGAGGCAAAAGACAGATAGGATAGTTTAAAGCTAAGGAAAGCTTGTGATGCAAGAGACAAACCAAGCTAAGGCCAGACATGTATAATTAAGAATAAGCTTCCCTGTGTGTTTTGTTGGAGCAACCAACAGCAATAAGCTACCTGCCATGGGCAGATGTGGGGTCCAGGTGCAAACAATAAAGAGTTACTCTGGAAGCAGAAACAAGGAGCCAGGCCATAGATGGGACAGATGAACCGCGCGTTTTTCCAAACCTGGGTCTCACTGTGTGTTTTTTAAGTCTCTTTGCTTTTCTGGTTCTTCATCTGCCACAGTGCTTCTCATACAATTCTACAGAAAGTTCTAGTGCTCTGTATCTCAAAATATATACTGTAGGGTTTAGTGCTATGGAGCTTTGGAGTTTACAGAAGGTATATAGTGTGGTTAGGATCTGGATTTTTAATTTCAGTGAGTTTAACGATTTTAAGTTTAAGTGGCCTCGTGTGGCCAGTGAGTACTATATTGAGCAGCAAAGATCTAGCTTGTTAAGAAACTGGATGTCCTGTCTGTTTGTGTTAGTACTTGAAGAGAGAAATTTAGTATGTGTGTACTGTTTGCCTCAAGACCTGACTTTAAGTAATAGAGCAGTAAGGTAGCTCTAGGAACAAAGCAAACACTCCAGCTTTTGCCTGTCTGGTTCTGAACCTCTGAATAAAACCCTTAGCTTCTCAGTGTCTCAGTTTCCTATTCTGTCAGATAGACAGTAATAATTTCACCACTCACAAGGTTGTTTAAGAGCGAAATGAGAGCAATATTAGACAGTAAGTGTCTGAAGTAACTGAGCAAGGCCTAACTCTATCAGAGCTGTTCATGGGGCAGCAGGCTGGGATTGCACCAAGTCCCTAGTACCTGAAGCTTTCCCATGGCAGCATTCTTCATCTGGAATCCAAAGCGAAGCCATGGAAGTCCAGACTTCAAAGTCAAAGGAGACAGAGTGTGTGAGCAAATTGTCCATGTTTCCACAAGTCTCAAAAGCTTTCTCTTCTTTCCAGCTCCTGAGTAGAAAAGAGAGCATTTCCTCCTATGCCATCCCAATCCAGGCTCCTTTGCCAGAGAGATGAAAGTTGTCTTGACATTTTAGACTCGCTGCAAAGCACAAGTCAACAAGACAGTATTCTGGATGAAACGGCCAATATTTGTATCCAGTTTTTAAGGCTGATAAAATGCACACAGGCCTGAGAGAGAACACAGACTTTCTTTCCATTTTCTTTCTTGCCTTCCAATGCCTTTGAGATTGAAACCCCTTCAGAAATGCTTTTTTAGGTTGCTTTGGATTCAACTCAATGTAATGGCTGCTGTGAGGTGTCCATATATGAGCAGTTTGTCATCAATGTCACAGAGAGCACGTGACCATGGGCTAGTGTCCTCTTCGGATTTGATTTGGACAGGGATGGGAGTGCTACTTCAAATATCTTTTCAACCCTGAGAGTTCACAGTTTGCCACTACCTTTGTTTTTAAAGCTAGTAATGTGACTGCATTGTCAAGGAAGGATGATTAAATAGTAGGTCTGAAAACTCAGACACCTCCCTGACAGAGCAACTGGCTGCAATGAGTGCCCTAGACTGGATAGCTACAAGCATGATTCGATGGTCCTCTTCTGAGGAAGCTGCTGCTTCAAGTTGCTAGGTGACGGTACCATATAGGAAGCTTGCCTTTGTCGATAGATCTCTGGCTTTTGCAAGCAATACCAGAAATCTGTTGTTGTTTTTTTTTTTTAAAGGTCGTCTCACATTTTTAAAGCTTGACTCGAAAAACTGTAGGCTGAGCAAATAATCTATTTAGGATGAGCTTTGCCCTCGCCACAAATCCAGGGCCAGATAAGGAGCTCTGATTCTAAAGTAACCACGGAACATCACCTTTAGAAGAAATTTGGGCATCAAGACAGCTTAGTCATTTCCTTGTTGTTATTTTACTGTAACTCTTTCCGCTAAAAATCAATATTATAACCTTTGGCCCAACCAGATGAAGACTAAGCTGAGCAGAAAACCCAAAACAAACAGGAGTGTCCCTCCCGCTACTCCCAGGAGTCAGTGCCCCTGTGTAAAGAGTACGTTCAGAGCTCTGCTCTGTTTGCTTCAACTTTCCAGGTAGCTGAAGCTCAAAAGCCCTGGTTACCATTCATTCCTGGGCAGCCAAACAGTCCAACATTTCCCATGACTGAGTCATAGAACCATAGAACAGCTTTCCCAGAATTGTTAGGAGACCAATACCCTGAATGGGTCATGGCTTCTCACCAAAATGGTCCTAGAAATAGAGAGAATGGGGTGCTTACTCCACAGGAGCCTGTCTCTGTCCTTCCTTCAGTCTGTGAGGTATGGCTGGCTCTTCGTCCTTGTTTACTGTCAATAGTCTACAAACTAACAAAGTGGACACTCTGTGAGACCAGAACCCTTGCCCACCTTGTCCAAAGCTGACTTCTAACTCTCATAACAGCTAAGACAACTTCTGAAGGCTACTGTCCTACAGGGTGACAGCACCAGGAACACTAAGCTATAGTCTCCTCAAAGTTGGACATTTCGATCCATCCTTGTGTCTATACAGTCCCATAAATTCAGGGCTGCCA
Organism: Phyllotis vaccarum; assembly: GCA_033318265.1. Lineage (NCBI taxonomy): Eukaryota > Metazoa > Chordata > Mammalia > Rodentia > Cricetidae > Phyllotis > Phyllotis vaccarum. The sequence goes on along the minus strand of JARWLC010000008.1, from coordinate 89,997,163 downwards.
TCTGCTTAACCACTGGCGGTCCTTTGAGTCTGTGTGGTTCTGAGCCCCAGGAAGAGGCATGTTAGCAGTTGATGAATGGTTGTCAAGGTTTCGTTGTTAAAGTATCTCAAGAACCAGGTAGTCCATGGCTTCCTAAAGCATGGGGATCTTTGTCAGATAGACTGCTCTTCAAACATAGACCTGAACCCAGAAAACATACATCAGGACTAGGGTCATCTCATGGTGTCACATACTGAGCCTACACATCCTCTGCCAGGTCACAGCCTCCAGCTCACAAGCATCATGTCTTTTAATTTTCTGAGTTTTTAAAGTCAAGGTCAAGCGTGTTTGTTCTTCATTCACTCACCTAAAAGCAGATGTGCTATCCAGAGGTAGGAGGGACGTAGAAAGAGAACAAGAAATGACAAGTAGGAAGTCCTGAACATAGCACACAGTTGACAGTGTATCCAGCACTCTGACTTTCAATGTATGTGTTTAAAGCCAGATGGTCTGACTTCCCAGAAGGTGCCTCTCAGTCACGTTTGGAGGCACTCATTAAAGAAAAGAAGCTTGCATCCTTGGTCCTGGCCACATTCCTATGTGAGTGTGTTCTATGTGCTGAGAAAACATCTTAGCACTTGTCACTCCTAGGATTTTGGGCTCCATGAAGAACATCAGAGCCGTGTGTGCATGTGTGCTTGTGCATGCATACGTGCACATGTGAGTGTGTGTGTGTATGCATATGTGTGCATGTGAGTATGTATGTGTGCATGTGTATGTGTGCATGCATACATGTGCGCGTGTGTGTGCATGCATACGCATGCATGTGAGTATGTATGTGCACATGTGTATATGCATGCATACGTGTGCATGTGAGTGTGTGTGAGTATGAATGAGATTTGAGTATAAAGAGGAGCTTCCCTTCTAAAAACATGTCTCTGAAAACTGCTTCTAAATGAAACAGAGACAGTGATCCAGATCAATATGCGCAGGGTGATGGCCCCATCCCAAATGACTCAACATCCTTGGTTTCTGAAAAATAATGAATCTTATGATGAACAAATCTGTGCTTTTCTTGCTTCTGAGGATCCCCTGTTGCTTATCCCACAGTGCTGAATGGAGTGGAGAACAGCAAATCCAGCCTATGTCCTTCAGGTGCCTGGTCACCAGCTTACTCATCTACCTGGGCCTATGAACTACTCACCACTTCACTGGTAAGATCCAAGGCCCTCGCCTGGGCAGGTTCAAAACACCAGGAAGCCAGAGGAGTCTGTGTGCCATGGTATGTGGCTATCTAAATAAATGAAAACTGCATATTCAGCTGGAGATTATGTATGCTTGAATACTAGGCTATTTTTTCCTAAATTTATCTATTGGATAAAACAAAGTTGGATACATTAAAATTTGTGTAAAAATACTTCATTTTGAACAAACAGTGCTAGTTTAAGAAAACTGAAGCCTAAAATCATATCAACTATCTGGCTTGGGGTGCTAAAAACCTAAAGAGGTTTACAGAGGCACTTATTGGGGGTATGGACTTACAGAGCTTGGAGATTGGATCCGAAAACCATGGTGCAAGCCACTAGTGCTGAGGATCCTGGATGCATTTATGCATCCAGATATAGCTGTCCTCAGTGGCAGCACCTGTCACAGCCTAAGACAGGCATTCTCTAGGTACAAAGAGGACCTTTCTAATAAGAAAAAAAATGTCTTATCTGAGAAGAAAACATACAACTATAAACATTTATCAATCCAACGAAAGAGTCTAAAATGTATAAAGTAATAACTAACCAAATTAAAGAGAAAACAGGAAACATAATAATAATAGCTATGTTTCTTTTACCAGGATCCACCAACATGGGCCACATGTAGCCAGAAGTTTCTGACCCCGCCTACCTACAAGGTCCTGACCCACAGTCCTGCAGCTGCTTAGTCCCAAATATTCACACAAAGGCTTATATTAACTGCAAACTGTTTGGCCCATGGCTCAGGCTCATTACCGACTAGTTCTTTCAACCTAACTCAACTCATTTCTATTAATCTATGTATTGCCATGTGGCTCCGTGGCTTTACCTGTGTTCCATTACATCTTGCTTTCTTGGTGGCAGCCTGCAGCTTCTCTTTGACTCCGCCCTCCTCTTTTATCTCTGCTTGGATTCCCCACCTGCCTTTACGCTGCCTTGCCATAGGCCAAAAGAGTTTCTTTATTAACTGATAATAAAGCATATGGAGAGCATACAGAAAGACATCCACATAGGCTGTGAACTTAAGCCAGCGCTGTGAAGGAGGCATCCTGGGTCATCATTAAGAAGGACTACATGCACCTGGTTAAGGACTTCCACCCTAACCGTCAGTCACACGTGGATGGAGAGCACCATGAGCCCTAGCAAGACCTTCTGTGACAAGCTAGCAGGCAATGTCATGCAGCTGATGAAGCAGATTCAGATAGGTTCTGGGCCCATGAGCTCTGTCCATTGCTGGAGGGAAAGAGAGAAGATTGGCTAATTATATTCCTGACACTGGATCAGGAGGACACTGATCCTGAAACTAAGGAAATGCTGAAATTTCTGGATTCCCACAGTCTTACTCGCCTGCAGGTTACTCAGTCTGCAGTTGGGATGAATTTCAAAATGGAACCATCTGAATCTGTTCTTTAATATTTTCAATACATCTGAGAACAGCTAAAAATAATATTATTATTTAAGTACTGAAATGTGTTACTATATATTGTACATAAAGCAGCTTAATAGAGGGTCAATAAGGAGCTAGGAGACACAGAAAACACTCTGAGCCACACTATCCCTAACAGACCTCTACACAGAACTCTCCATCCCCAGGTAACAGAAAACACATTCTTCTTAAGCAGACATGCAGGATTCACCAAGGTACACCATATACTAGCTCCCATACTGAATCTCAGAGCTTCTAAAAGGATTAGAATGTTACACAAAATGTTATTTGATGAATTAAATGACACTAAAAATAAGTAAACAAAGATAGACTTGAACAAGCCATACATGTCTAGAAATCACTTATGACTAAACAATGCCCAACACACAAACCATGAGGGAGCTCTAAAAACGCTGAGATAAACAAAAATGAATCAGATCAACGACTCACAAAAACTCACACGATAGAGAACTAAAACTGCTGACAGGGAACTGTACGGTTATAAATGACTCTTAGGGCTAGAGAGAGATGACAAGGTGGTTAAAGGCACCTACTTCTCTTGTTTCGTTCCATAACACCTATGTGATGACTTACGCCCTCCCGTAGATCTAAACACTCAAAATAAAGAACAATTTTTTTCAGTGATCCAGGGCAAAGAATTCAGGTTCAGTTCCCAGGACCCATAACCATCTGTAGCTGCAGTTCCAAGGGATCCAACACCCTCTGTATGTATATATGCAGTACGCATGCATGCAGGCAGGCAAATATTCATACGCTTATTTCTTTAAAATATCTCAAAAGAATATCTTAAAATTGATGACTTAAACATCTCTCTTGAGAAACTAAAAGAGGAGCAGATGAAACCAGAGCAGCATGAGGAAAGGTATAAAGATGCTGAAATGAATCAGCTTAAAAAAGAGAGAGAGGAGAGAGAGAAATCAATGAGATCAAAGGTTGGTTCTTTGAAGAGATCAAGCAACTTGACAAACTGTCAGCCATACTATCAAGAAAAATGAGAACAGACTTAACACTAGGGCCAAGAATGGGACAGTGAGGATTGCTCCTTCCCTTCCAGGAAAAGTACAGCACCCGTGACTTCCATAGATACAGGCTGATTCTAAAGTTTAAACACAAGATAAAAGAACAGTAGCCAATAATCTTCTTAAAAATAAATTATGTATTCTTATTTTATGTTTTCCCTGCATCCATACGAGGGCATCAGATCCCCTGGAACAGGAATCACAGACAGCTTTGAGCTGCCTTGTGGTTGCTTGGAATTGAACCTGGGTCCCTGGAAGAGCAGCCAGTGCTCTTAACTGCTGAGCCACCTCTCCAGCCGCTTCCAATAATCTTGAAAAGAAAGGGCAGAGAGGAAGGACTGGTATTTCTTTCTCCAAGACCTTACAGGTATCAGACTGGCTGTGTATCCATCTTTGATTCCTGTCAGTTTTCAGCACATAGTCTCCCAGCTCCATAGGAATCTGAGCAGACTTACCGTAGGAAGTCATTGCATTCCACAATTACCTGCTTTGCTTCTAGAAGACACGGATAACATCTTTTCCTCTCATATCCTTAGGATCTAAGAGAATGTCCAAAGAGAAAGAATCATTAGTATTTTAGATAGATATGTATAGGATAGGATATGTGAGTGGATGGGTGAATGATGAATTCAATTCGCCTTTGTGCAGTAGATGAGGTAAATGGTTCACTCACCCCTAACCACCCCCCCAAAAAAACCCACTCAACTAAAAATCCAGAAGACTCCACCTCCAACTCCTCTATGTACTCCTGTCTACCCAGTATTGTACCATCACTGTCAGCATCAAGGCGAGCGTTCATGGACTGCAGTAAACGGGCATCAGTCTTAGTTAGGGCTTCTATTACTGTGAAGAGACACCATGACCACATCAACTCTTATAAAGGTAGACATTTAATCGGGGGGATTTACAGTTCAGAGGTTTAGTCCATTATCATCGTGGTGGGACATGGTATTGTGCAGGCATACATGCTTCTGGGGTATGAACAAGAGTTTTCTCTCTTGATCTGCAGGCAACAGGAAGGAGTCAGTCTACATAAAGCATAGCTTGGGCATAGGAGACCTCTAAACCTACCCCCTCGGTGACACACTTCCTCCAACAAGGCCACACCTCCTAACTAATAGTGCCATTCCCTATGAGCTTATGTGAGCCAATACATATAAAATACCACAGCATCTAAATGTCCCCTGGGGATTAGGTTATTATCCTAGGAGTAAGTGGGTTTATCCAACCTTGTCCAGTATATTTGGTGGAATTATCCCTTTATCGTTAAAGACAATTTAATAGAACTCTTCATCATATCTTTCAAAACAGCCAAACTAGCAGCATCTGAACACAGTATTCTATCTCTCTAGTACAACTTGGAGCCCCTTTTAGAAAGAAGTTTACACAGTGCCCCATCAGTACTCACAGTGTGTTCTGGGTCAAAACTGATTTATTCTCCCCAACACTGACACCCCGTAAACTAGCCCTAAATTTAATTTTCTTTCTTTTTTGGGGGGTGGGGTGAGGCAGTGTTTCTCCGTGTATCCCTGGCTGTCCTGAAACTTGTTGTGTAAACCAGGCTGTGTTGATCTCAAACTCACAGAGATCTGCCTGCCCCTGCCTCCCAAGTGCTGAGACTAAAGTTGTGAGCCACCACCCAGCTTAAATTTCATTTTTTATTACCAATGAAAGCAACATTGTAGATAAGAGCTTCTGGAGTGCCTAGAGTCTGAGAGATAGCCATGTGGGTAGCAGAAATGTCATGGCAATTTCTTCTGGTCACCAATATCACTGCACCATGGAAAGGAAACTTATAGCTCATCCCTGACTCTCCATTTCTAAGATATTCTAGTCCAAAATTAGACTTAGATTTGTTCTTGGAGATTTCAATTGAGAAAATGGCTTATTCTAGTTTCAGAATCTTAACTCTGTTTTGATTTTGACTCAGACACTCAGTTTCTCAGTCTGACTTCAGCCTTGAGAGGTATGAGCAGGGCTGTGCTCCACACAAGGCCTAAGAGGAAAGGAGCAATACTGTCAATTAATGTGTATTCACAGATTCCCAGTTATTTCATTTTCTGGCTGTCAAGGCAACAGTCTACTTTGTATAAGTCTTTATCTAGGAATGCTAAAGACCACCCCACTCCCATTTCTACCATTGTGGGAAAAAAAGCATAACCTTTATTAAGGAAAGGCAAATCAGACTTATTAAGTAAGAAAGTTAGACATTTTCCCACTAGCCTCCTAGGACTCGTTTTTATTATTCTAGAAATGCAGCAGCTAAAATCATCTATATCTTAAATCTACTTTTTGAAGTAGCACTTTATAGCAATTCTACAGGGAATTTTCTTTCAATTACCATTTAAAAAAAACTTTAAAAAATTGAAACTTCAATGCAAAATAGGATTAGGATTTATCTTTTCCCTAGTTTGATTTTTTTTGGGGGGGGATGTAAAGTCAGAATTGGACACTACTACAGTCAGGAAGGAAACAGGGCTCTTTTTCTGTGGATATGAGACAGCTTGGCCCTAGAAATGTATGCTTAATGGTATAGGCCCCTTAAAGGATGCTTCTGTATGGATTTGGCTGCTGCCACTGAGGTCTGGTTTTTTTTTTTTTTTCCTTGCTAGAGCTCAAACCCAGGATCCCATGACAGGCAAGAACTGTAGCACATTCCCCAGCCAGAGGGCTAGAAAATCTCACTTTGGGGAGCCAGGTGAGCTAAGCAGCACACTCAAATGCCCTCACTACCTGACTAGCTATGTGCCTGTGTACACATTAGAGGGGGATTGAAATGCCTGGCTCCCTGGGAACCGAAGGGACAGAAGATTAACTGACACCATCAGTAGGTCACCAAGAAACATGCAAAGGAGCAGAGATCTGGAACCCCAGTGAACTGACACTGCCTTCCCAGGATCTCGAGGGGTGTCTCCTGCCCCATATTCAGTCCTATTCCCCCTTCTGTGCTAAGCTTTATTTCTTTTTTTAAAAAATAAGATGGGGCCTTGTGAATCCCAAGGTGGCCACATAGAACTAAGGATGGCTCCTTAGCTTCTGACCTTTCTAGGTCTTCCTCCTAAATACAGGTATAGGCATGTACCCAATACCTAGAACCTTCAAGGAGTGGCAACTCTCAGTTATATTTTAGTAGGGAGGCTTTTTTTTTCTGTTATGCTTAGTTTTCTATTATCTCCTTTTGTGCAAACTGATTTCTACATATGAATAAAAATTCATTTTCAAAAATGCATACAATAAATTTAGTGTATCAGAAGGAAATATTAAGTACATAAGAGTCTAAGAAGTTCATGGACATGACAAAAATCTTAAGAACAATACACACACATGACTTAGGTGTATTAAGAAAAACAAACCCTAACAGCTCATCCATGGTTTGGATAGGAAATGGCCCCCAGGCTTGTGTGGTTAAGGTTTGGTCCCTGGCTAGTGACACTACATTGGGAAGTAATGGAACCTTTGAAGAAGTAAGGTATATCTGGAGGAAGTGGACCACTGAAGCCATCCCTCTGAAGATTATACCTTGTTCCTAATCCTGCCGACATCTTTCCCAGACATACTTCTTCCCAGCCATCTTGAAGTAAACATCTCTTCTTGGCCACATTCCCACCACTGTGATGCTCCGTTTCCACTTCTTGTAGCCATGGAGTCAGCAACAGTGGGCTCAGACCTATAAAGTCATGAGCCCAGAGCAATCCTTTCTCCATTTGAATGCCTTTTCCCAAGCACATAACACGGGGATGAGAGCCTGATGAGCACACCTACCAGTGAAGGGCTAAGAGCAAGTACAAGGTCATCTGCTCTCTGGTGTTGTAGAACCCATGTAGTGCTTGTTCTGTTCATGCAGCCAACTCCCAGACAGAGAGGTAGAAGGAACATGGTGTCCAGTCCTGAGGAACATGGAAAAGCCCTAGTGACAGAACACAAAAATAAAAGAAAGAAAGAAAATCCCTTAGGATTCTAAATATGGCCAACAGGGAAGCCACTCAGGGAATCTGCCCATGGCATTAATTCTGCTTTGGGAGGTAACACTCAGCTTCAAAAACAGCCAGACTCTAGTCTTCAGGCTCTTTTGCTTTGTAGCGTTCTGCCAATGGCACCAATAAAAACAGCTCAGGTCAGGCCTCCTGGCTCAGTGTCAGTCTGCAGGGGAGAGACCCTTGAAAGGTGTGTGTGTGTGTGTGTGTGTGTGTGTGTGTGTGTGTGTATTACATCAATACAGGACATCACTGAGTACTGCAGAAATGAGTATCAAGGGGAAGAGCTACCAGGCTGCATGGGACTAATCCTAAGAATTCCTGTTCTCCTGGATAGATGTCTGGGTTATAGTTGGCAGTGCCACCCCAGGAAGGAAACAGGGTTTAAAAGAGAGATTCTGAAATCTGACACTGTGGAGATTTTGAAGCAGAGAACACGTTATTGTGGGATGTCAACAAGTGTGCTGTAGGCTATGTTGGAGACTTTCTGTCTCTACTCAAGAGATCTGTGGCTCCTTCCCACCCTGACTCCAGACTCTTTCAAGTGTCTTCTAGGAAGCAAAGTTACCTCAAGATGCAAATAACTGTCTTAAAATGTTCCTAAGAGGCGTGCAAACAATGTAAAGAGTGTATTAACAATGAAAGTACCTCACCTGGGTACTAAAGGATGCAAAAACTGAAGACATTGACTAGACAGTGAGTTTACATTTCAGGGATTCTAGTTACACCAAGAGCCTGCCACACAGCAAGTGTTCAGTGCACCTTTATTGAGGTCGCTAGAGATGTAACCCTCTCTTGGTTCCTTTCCTTCACTTGTTAGCAAAGCCCGGGCTACTATTTGTATCCAAAGACTCCCTAACAGTCTCTAAAGCTCAAAATGATAAAGACTCGACAAGCTCCCTGGAACAGCAGCTTAAAAAAGTTTCAATTCTACCCATCCAATTAGAAATATGGTTAATGATGCATGCCAGGGAAATGAACGTAGTAAGCTGCAGGGGAACTTGGGAGGGTCACATGCAGTTTAAATGTAGAAAAGAAGGGAAATTAATATGTCTGCATTGGATGACTACAGTTTGTGTTCCATATGAATCATCTTTAGTATATTATGCTAGCTGGTTTTGGGTAGCAGGCTACAATATGTTTCCTGCATTATAAAGTAGACTTTATAAATGTGTAAGAACTGAGTCATGTGAGAATTTTCTTAGCTCAGAGATAGTCAGTCAAGTCTGTAGAAACAAAGGAAGGATTAGAAGAAAGAATTTTTAAAAGATGAAATGAAAAAAAAAGTTGAGCAGCGGTGGCACAGAGCTTTAATCCCAGTGCTCAGGAGACAGACATGGGAAGATCTCTGTGAGTTCAAGGCCAGCCTGGTTTACAGAGAAAGTTCCAGGACAAGCTCCAAAACTACACAGAGGAACCTTGTCTCAAAATCCAGCCAAAAATGATGTAAATCTACTGGCTACTCTACCAGTTTCAGTTTCTCTGTGTCTCAGTGAATACCTTGCCTAGGAAGCTCACTCTCGGTCCTTAAACTGCTTCATGACTTGACCCCCAAAAAGTTGTGTGCTAAAAGCAGGTTATCATGGTAACAGGTGGCCAGGAGCCTGTAGGTACTGGGGGTTGACAACAGGTATAGGTCTTTACCAGGGATGTTGTTTTCACTCTTGGGAGTGTATTCCCTTGCACTCACAAGCAACTTCTATAATATCTCTCTAGTGGCTTGGTTGGCTGGTCGACCAGATGGCTGTTTGGTTGATTTGGTTTTATTTGGTTTGTTTGTTTGGTTGGTTGGTTTTTTGAAGGTGATGAAGGATGGTTTAGTTTGTGTTTTTACTGGAGGTTTTGTTTTATTTTTGTCTTGTTCTGAGACAGTTTTCCTCTACAGTCCAGGCTAGCCTAGAGCTCACCATGTAAGCCCAAGGCTGACTTCACACTTGTAGTGATCCTCAATATTCCAAGTACTGGGATTAGAAGCCTGAGCTCCATGCCCAACTTACTTGTGTCTTGATGCTACCTATGAGGCTTTTACCAAAACCATTCACATATCAACGCAATGCTCTTAAACCTTTACAGCTTGGGCCATTCGACCTCCGCAAAGCCCCCAGCCTCTGATACTTTGTCACAACAATATAACATAGATTTACACATGTGCTGTGACAGCATCTCTTCTCCAGCATGGAAAGAAATAATATGGCTGGATTGATGGATATGATGGGAAAAAGTCATTGAAACAGTTATGTTACAATGTGGTTTCTTGGTCTCGAGCGGCCAGGGGCCCAGACTCACAGACCTGCAGCCCCAGACCCCTTAGCCACTCGCCACTGTTCAGGCCCCAGAAATGACTCAGACACTTATATTAACTTCATGCTGTTTGGCCTATGGCTCAGGCACATTGCTAGCTAGCTCTTATATCTTAACTCAACCCATTTCTATTAATCTGTCTGCCACATGGCCCGTGGCTCACCTGTGTTCCTTACATGCTTGCTTCTTCTTGGGCGTCTGGTTCAGTCTGTCTCTCCTCACATGTTGATCCTTTGGGCTTCTGGCTCCTTCTCCCTCTATCTCCTTACATGTTGCTCCTTTGGGCTTCTGGCTCAGTCTGTCTGACTCCGCCCTGCTCCTCCTACCTGTTTTGATTCCTCCTCCTACTTTTTCTATGGTGCCTGTCATGGGCCAAAACAGCTCTTTTATTTAAAGACTGCTATTCACAGCATACAGAAAGGCATTCCCACATCACAGTTAAACCTGAAAGCACTTGGAGTTGTGTTCAAATACTTCACAATCAGTGGACACCAGTCATTACTCATCAGGTGTGGCAGCTGCATTTGACATTGAACTTGGCTACTGATGTTGCTGGAAAAAGGAAATGACTCCACTGGAGCTTCTCTGGCCTCAGGACTAGGAGAAGGTGGGTCTTCAGCACCCCAGATGCAGTTGTCAACCACAAGCCTGAGGCAACTGGGTGTAGGATAGACAAGACTGAAATAAATATCCTGTTCGGACGGAACCCTAATCCCCACAGTGAAGCCTCCACTTTCCTTGGTCACTTCCCTTCTTCTCACATTCTTTTTGTACTAAGTTTGACTGATTCACTTTACATGCATGTGTGAGCACATACATGGTAGAGTGCTTGCCATAGACTCCTGCAGAGAAGCAACTTTAGGATTTCGTTCTCTTCTTCCACAGTGCAAGTCTCAGGGATCGAACCTGGATTGTCACGTGTGGCAGCAAATGCCTTTACCTGCCTCCTCAAATTCATATATCAAGAACTGTTTTGGGGGTAGCCCAAATCACAGCTCTGATGTCTCTCTTCTAAATACTGCTATGGGTGCTAGCACCAGGACTAGGGGCCCTTTTCATGTTAAGAACATGCTCCAGGCTGAACCTGAATGCACTCAGTTCCAACTACTACTTATAGTCTGTAAACTTAACCTTGCTTTTCCAAGAACAAATACTTAGGGTGTTTCAAGGGTCAAAATCAAGCAACATTTATTAGGCCATCTTCTCAAACAAAATTATAGGTATGCCCTTTGCTACCCAATGGCTTTTAAGGCCTGAAAGACACTTGGTGAGCCAAGCAAAAGGTGCTGAGGTCAGCTCTCTAAATACAATTTAAAACCTCTCATAAAGTGTCTCACCAGGTGGATGCAAAAGGCAATGTTAGGCCACCTTGCTGCCTTAGAGTCATATGTAGTCACAAGTAAACCATAATTAATGCTGGACATGGGATTTTTAAAGCAGCCGTCAATATAGGCAGGGCAGAATATAAAGAGCACACTGACAAGCTGACAGTCTAGGAATGTCAAGCCATAGTCCCAGTTGTGGATTTCAGAATCTCTGCATCTAACATTATCCTGGCATTCTTCAATTCAGAAAAAAAAATGCTTCTGGGGTTCACCCTGCTTCCCACTAAGTAATAGATTGTTGTCTGTAGCTGGAAGTCTTTTCTGGGAGATGCCACCGGTGCTTAGAATACAATACTGGCTCTGGTTTTGTGCTGCTGTTGCTGGAATCCATACTCTGCAGCAGTTCTGAGGATGTCACCATCTTCCCAGGCTGAATTCTGACACCCCTGTGCCCCTCCAGATACAAGCTTGGTATCCAAATGTGACTAGAAGGCTAGAGAGACTCCTGGTGATCAATGACACCGCCAATCAAAGCCACCCAGACAGGCCATGCACTTGCGGCTCCTTGACATAAAAGTTGTTTTATTTATCATTTCTTCATTTTTGCCACTAAAAGAATGCTTCCCGTGTATGGATTAATTAAAGTGTAAACATTAAATATTGATTGATGCATTATCAGCATGGAGCAGTGGCCTCCCCACGGATTGATTCCTACCGTGATTTATTGTCATATTCAGGGAGTCATCACACTTGATAACCAAGAGGGACCACCTGCCTCCCACACCGCGCCGTCTCCACGCATTTCTCTCATGCTCCAGGACTTTCCTCTTTTTCTTCCAGGTGACATCTGAGTTCCTGTAACTAAAACATCTTCATTCCACTGTCAAGAAAAAGCCTGTGGCCCGACATTTGTTTTGTGGATCTGTATGCCTGTGTATGTCTCCCAGGCAATTATCAAATCAATTGACGAGAATGAACACAAAAATGAACAAGTCTATGCTCTTCTATAGGGGATTTCTGGTTAACAGAACTCGCCCCTACCGTGCTGTGCAGACTATGACATTGAATAAGTTGCAAGTGTGAAGAGAGCAAAAATAATGCAAAGGAAAAAGAAAGAAAGCTCCAGGTGTCTGCCTTCTTGCTGCTCTGTGGAGCTAGACAGAGGAGGGCAGCAGAATAATTCAGCTACAACAGGCTGCAAGTCTGTGAAGGGATGAATCAGCAGACCATGGTTTATCAGGCTGACTTGCATGAAACTGCTATTTTTATAGGTTGAGAAATGAGCAAATATTGACCATTTCATAGGACTCAAAATTATATACTTAAGGTTCCCTTCTGAAATGGGATCTCATAGTCTCTGTTTATTTTATTTTCAGTATAAAAATGGTACAAAAGGCCAATCATGGGTCATTCTGGTAATAGCCTGCCTTTGCATAAAACTTTACCAATCTTCTATTACAAACATACCCCAACCTGTGACGTGCTCATTATCGTGTTAGCAAAAACCTAACCAACCAAACTGAACCAAACAAGAGTTCAAGTGGCCAGCAAGTCAGGGGAGCCTCCATCTAAACACCTACCCTTGGAGCGAACCCCCTAGATACCCAGGGTTGATGGTGCAGGCGGGCCAGCAGTCTCTGTTGAACTCAAGTCTGGCTTTAAAGTCTTCCCATTCCCTAGGTATTTCTTCTTGACAAGAGGGAGGGCCAGACCAGCTCCCTGACCAGAGAAGAGTTTGGTCTCCTCTCTGAGCTGCTCTAAACAGGGTCCCAGAGTCAGGACCCATTGAAAGAAATGAACAGAGATGAACACAGAAAGTCTCAGCTCCAACCAGGGCCAGAAGGCTCTACTCGCCATCTCAGAAGACAGATTCTGGTCTCTACTGATTATCAAAATTACTCCTTCAAAAAACAGAAAGAGACAGCCACTTTGCCCCTGTTGCCTTTCCTGCAAGGGTCTTAGAATCCCGCCTGTCACATGCAATGCTCCAGGTCCCATCAGTGTTGCTACCTTGTCATACTGGTCAGATCCCCAGTGTCTTCCTTTATTTTCCTGTTGCTGGGATAAATGTCCTGACAAAGGCAACTTGGAGAGAAAGAATTTTTCTGGGCACACGGTCCCACACAATCAGAAAGCAGCACAATGACTGTTCATGCTCAGCTGCTCTCTTTCTTATATGGTCTGAGATCCTAGCTCAGGAATGAAGCACCTGTAGAGGGTAGGTCTTCCTATTTCAGTTAACCTAATCAAGATAATCCCCCTCAGAGACCCATCTCCCTGATGATTCTAGATTTCATAAGATAACAATTGAGATTCACCATCATACCCAGAAAGGACCAGAATGAGCCCTGCTCTCTCAAGGACTATCCCCTCAAGCCATACCTTCTGTCTTCTTCCATTGATACTTTTCCAGAATGCCCTAGAAAAAGTAAGATATGATTAGCTACTCTTGAGTGACCCATGTCTTTAACAAAACTTTATCTCCTGCAGAGCAGCAGCTACTGACTAGTAGAAAATGTACTGGCTGGTGACATTTAGAAAATATCCTACTAGAAACCCACCCCACTGGGTTCGAGTGAAAATATCCTTCTTCTTTATGTGTGTGCATGTGCACATGTGTATGTGTGTGCGTGCATGTGCACATGTGTATGTGTATGTGTGCATGTGCACATGTGTGTGTGCATGTGCACATGTGTATGTGTGTGGGCATGTGCACATGTGTATTGTGTGTGCATGTGCACATGTGTATGTGTGTGTGCATGTGCACATGTGTATGTGTGTGTGCATGTGCACATGTATATGTGTTTGTGTGCATGTGCACATGTGCATGTGTGTGCATATTTCAGAGGTAGTGGTCAACTGGTGCTTGTTCTCTGGTGACTGGAGTTGAATGTTTGGCTCATCTTTTTTCAGTGCCTTGTTTGAGGAGCACATTGAGGCTAAGCTGCCTGCCCTCTGGAAGATTCTGGTATATGGTATCACTCATTTCCAACTGGTTTCTTTTTATTTCTCAACCCAAGAGCTGATTGGGAAGATGGTTTGAAATTTCTAAGAGAGCATGTCTGTATCATACTTTCTAGAAACACTACTCTAAAGTCAGCTGAATTTCCTAAAACTGTCTTTTTCAAGTCAATTTCATAGCCATTACATTTCAAAGCTATAGTAGACTCAAGTGACATCGTTCTGTTTTGTAAGGCAGAGCCTGTGTCAACAGCAGGCTAGATGAGCAAAGTCTATGCAGTCACAGAGCAGAGCAGATGTGTCTTAAAGCCTCTGGGCTCCTGACAAGATTCATTTTACCAACAATATTCTTCTTAATATCTAGTATGTGCTAAGGACTATTCCAGTCACTGTGGAAATGGTGATCAATAAGGGAGATTAAAACTCTTGTTCTCATGGGTGTTTGCTTCTGAAGCTGTCTTTCACTGAGGTCAAATACGTGAGCATAGGACCTGGGGACCGGAGAAGAGCCTGGGATGCCAAAGATCTGATTCTGTAAGGAGTGGCAGCCAACCCCTGCATTGGCAGAGTACAACTCTGTCTGCAGGAGTCCAGGAAATTCTTGAAAGCCTTTCCCATCAACTCCTGGGAGAGAGCTCAAATAATAGGGAGAGGGAGCCATATACTACTCCCTTTTAGAACCCTCCAAAGTCCTCTCCTACAACCCAAGTCCTTCTTTCCCAGACCCGCTAGACCCTTTCTATGCCAGGCTACTAAGTCAGTCCAGCCAGGATCTCTTTCTACTTTATCCTGCCATGGACATAGCCAAGGTTGTCATCTAAGGTGTACACTGTGACCTCACTCCAAGACCTACTACAGCTAATTCTATGATCCGGAATTTTATTTAGTTTTGCTTTTTTTATCAAGAGCATTTGGAGAAGAATCTAGAAGTCATTGACTGGTCCCCCGTCCTCCGCTGACTAAATATACAAAGGATTTGTTTGGCTTCCGTTTGGGTTCTTTGGAGATTGGGTTCTTAAAGATTGAACGCAAGGCCTCATGTATGGCAGATAAGTTCCCTGCCACGAAGCTGCAGCCCAAACCTGTATATGCACGTCTTCTCTCAACCTTGTCACCATCATCATACTCATCCTCTTCACCAGCTCATCAAGAGGCAAGTATCAGCCAGCCTTGACTGTGCATATCAGTGGTCCCAGCATTTGGGAGACTGGGACAAGCAGATGAAGGGTTTGAGGCCAGCCTAGGCTACAAAGCAACTTTGTCTCAAAAACAACAACAGAGAGACACATAATAACCCCCTTCACCATTCTCATTTTGGGTAGCCAAGGACTGTGACAAACGCATGGACACCACTGTTTCCTTATATAGGCTAGAGATTAAGACCAGGGACTCAGGAGCAGATTGCCTAGGTTTAATCCACCAGCTGTGTGAGGGTGGTGCTAGGCTTGCTCTCTTGTCTATACTACACAGGAGCCAAACACCAATCAAGGATAAACCCAGGTCTGCTCCTTCACAAATGTCATATCATTTGTCTCCCAGAGCCCCTGAGGAAGTATTGGGACATCTTTGGTGTGGCCAGAGTTCTGTAACCCAGACCCACGGATGACAATACATGGACCTGGAAAGTTAGCCCAGTGAAAGCAAAGAGGAAGGGATTAGATTTACACTTTGGGATCTGGGGTAGGCCTGTTGAGGGAGCAGGGCTAAGGAGACTACAGATTAGGTCTTGTTGCTTCAGAAAAGCCCTTCCCGAAAGGGTGGAAATGGGGGGGGGGGGTACAGTGTCCCAGCAGCACAGCCTAAAACAGGAAGTCGAATGCCTGGAAGTGATGAGGTCATGCTCAAGGGAGATCAAGAAACAGGGCAGCCTCTGGAGCTGCTGGGAAGCAAGTGCCTTGACCCTTGACCCAGCAAAGGGTTCTGGACCAGGCTTCAGTATCAATACGCCCATAGACCTCTAGTGTGAAGGCCATTTCCCTGTGAAGCATGCCAGCACCTGACCACTAACCCTGAAATTTCTGGTTTCTGGTGATATTCAAAGACTATCTCTTTGGGACAGTGCTCCATCCCCTGGCTGTCTGCATCCAGTGTGTCCCTCACTGCTTACATACCACTGTGGTCACACCACTGCTCAGCAGGGTTTCCTGGTGAGAAGCAGGAATGACCAGGGAATATCTTTTGTGCTTTCCATAAGTCTGCCTATTAGAGGAGCTCTCCTGGCCTAACAGCCAGCAGACACACTGGGTGATTTGAGGTCTTATGCTTAGACTTTACTCTCAATCCCACCTCAATAAAAGAACTCACTTTCCATGCCATGAAAGAGTATTCAAATGACCCTCAGACTGCTTCATTCTTACACACACACACACACACACACACACACACACACACACACACACACACACACCACTTCATTCCTGACCTGGGAAGACAGAATGGAGACAGCAGACAGCTCTGCTTCTAGTGTGTTCTAAAGCATCATCCAAATGGCTCAAAGATGATCTGGGCCACAAGATGTGGGAACTTAGGAGGTTTACTTATGCAGATAGTGGTTTCTGCACCTCAGGAGTAATGTCCCTGGCATCCCATGTCACCTCCCTAGATATATATTTCAGGCTAACACACTGTGAGTCGATGTGCAGCTGTATTTATTAAAACTGTTCCTGGGAGGCAAGACAGAAGACACTGCCATCTTGCATGGAGGTCAAGGCTCCTTTAACACCAACAGAGTTAATTCAGAGACAGAGATGCAAGAAAGTCCTGCCTGGTGGCCAAGGACCCCAGAGTCATGCCAGGGTGGGGGTCAGGGGAGAGAGAGGGGGTCAGTGAAGCTGTGTGGAATAAGCCTTAGGAAAAGCACAGAGATGGATAATGCTGCTCCCTTTTTGACTGGGGGGGGTATCATCTATGAGTAAGAACATTAGATATTCTGTTTAATAGGCACTTCACCAGCTAGGCAAACACCATATTCCCACCACTCAGACTTGAGTGAGTCTATTGTAAAAGTTTACCTGGTATTCTGAAAATGAAGGTCTGGAAGAAAAACCTTCATTGTTTCTTCTTATGAAGTAGTTTTCCCATTTTTTTAATCAACAAGTACAAACAACTCTCTCATGCAGGCATATTATTTCCTAAAATTATATGTGCAGAGTTTATAAAAGTTTGAAAGAAATAGTTTTTAAGTTTGCTAAATGCTCACCATTCAAAGAAGGCTTTAAAAAAAAATAATCCCTTTAAGTTAAATAAATATCTTTGGTAATAAAGGCAAATTAGGGAACAATAAATTATAACTTCTAGGTTGACCAGTGACTGATTACAGATATTATAATTAAGTCCGGTTTCCTACACATGCATTTATCTTAATAATCATTCCATCCCATCTTTAAGCCTATCTTAAAGAGGTTTCACAAAGCAGGCTGTGCTGCTTGTAGAGACACCTGAGCCCCACCTTAGGCTATGAAAGGCTATGAAATCAAGAGATAAAATTACTTTTAAAAGAAGTTTGGGTTTAAATATAAGTTGAGAAACTTAGATTATAGTCATAAAAACCCTAACTTAAAAGTATTTGTCCTAAATAGCCCCTCCAACCAGCAGCAGCATGGACTCCACTTCCTAAAATTCTACCATTTCCATAAATCTGATCAAAGCTGCTGTCACCCTGCCAGTCTTGTATTGTATCCTGGAGAGGGCAGCTAAGGCTGGAACTTTCCAGAGGGACTCAGGTTCTTGGGTCAATTGCGAGAAGGACCAATAGTTGACAGGGACCGCAAGAGTGAAATAAGTGATTTCCTTGTCCCTGCTCATTTTAAGAAGGGAATGACATTCCTGGCCCAACGTCAGCCAAGCTCTTGGGATTGTGCATAGGGCAGAGAGAGGCAATGGCATGCTTGCTCTCTCTGAGACATGTTTCTGCCAGTTTGATGTAGAGTCCACGTCTTAGAGCAGCTGGGGAGGTCAGGGTTGCTTTGAAAGACCCTTAGAGAAGACTCAGAAAGCTGTTTGCAGGACCTTTGTGCTACAAAGCCCACAGGAGCCTCCTTTTCTGGGGAGACTCCAGGGCAAGCCCTTTGATACACCTGCTGATACAATTCTGGCCGCCTCTGGTAATCGTCCAAGGCAAATGGGCAAGCCGCACCTGCAAAGGCACTAGGAAGGTCAGACTGCAATAGAGCATGCCCTGATTTTATCCAGGAGACTGATGCACAAATCACCTTGATTTCGATTTGGCACGGGGTTATAAAATGCACTTGCAATCACCGATAGCGCTTAAGATCAGGCCCAGGCATGGGACACTGTATTTTATATCCCTGGTGGAGTTTTTCCTAATACAACCATAAATCAGCCCAGAAAGCAATGACTTGGTTCATGTTAACAGACGGCAAGCATTACCAGAGAAACAGTCTTAAAACCTGGGGCAAGCTTAAAACTCTGTATCAAAGCCACTCAGATGTACCCACAGTAGGAGGAGGCCAAAGGGGGGCATGAACCTTAAGACCAGTCAGGCGGGGTCGAGCCTGAGCAGAAATCCCTCAGTTTTAGGGAGAGACACAACATTTTGGCAGGAGAGAAAAGGAAGGATCTACAGATACTAAGCAAAATGGCCCTCACACACATATTTAGAAACATACACTGAAATGTGGAGAAGGGAATAAAGTGTACCTATCAAGGTGGGATAAAATTTTAGCAGTCCAAAGAGAAAACCAATCTGAAAACTAACTGCCCTCAGGAGCAGCTGGAGGAAGAGGATATTCCTGCTTCTCTCTTTGACAGATTCTCACGGAGTATTTACATCAAGTTAATACAGTCCAGAAAATAAATAAATAAATAAATAAATAAATAAATAAATAAATAAATAAATAAATAAATAAATAAATAAATAAATAAATAAATAAATAAAAATAATAAATCCTTTAATTTCTCTTCAGCTCTCTGTGCCGGCAGCCATGGGCTTTACCAACCAACCATTTGCTAATGAATCCAGAATGGGAGCTCTCACTGGTCTGCCAGTATAAAGGCAGGTGGCTAGTGTTTGGGGCATGCATGTGGGTCTCAGCTCAGCACCAGATTCTACCTAGGAAAGGTGCTTTTCAAACCTCCTTCCCCTCAGACTACTGATCCCCACCACCCATGAACATCCAAGCCAGCAAGTTCCTTTCTAGCTCTGAAAAATGAAGAAAGTAATACAAGTCACCATTGGTGTTATTTCTTGCCAAGAAATAATTTGTTTGAGCCAGTAAGGTGTGTGTGTGTGTGTGTGTGTGTGTGTGTGTGTGTGTGTGTGTGTGTGTGTGTATTCTCCCCAAAGAAGATAGACACCAATAGCCAACACTTCCTTCAGCTTGAAGACAAGCTGCTTCTAGCCAACGGTTTATTCAATTATTTGTAAACTCCCAAGTTCCTGTTTCTGAATGTCATCTAAGAACATGCAGATTAGGGGATGAAGTTTAAGAAAGGGGAGAAGCCCACCCCTCACCCCAGTGTGAGCCCTAGGGTAGAATGAAATGGGCCAAGATATGGGGAATCTTGTACCAGATCTCCATTCTGTGATTTACCTTTTCCTTTGATTAAAGTGGAAAAACGTACATCACTTTAATAAAAATAAATTTTAAAAATTCTTTCTCTAGCCATACTTTATCAAGTAGGAAAATAACTTCTTAAGTGAAAGTGTAAGGCTGTGGTGCAGGCAGCACGGGGGAGGTTAGGTTTCTGTTATCTGGCTCCTTGTATCCAAATTAAGGTGCCTAAGAGTTTTATACAGTGTGAAAGAAAGACACAAACCAAAAAAGACCAAAAGGAAGTTCCCAGCTGCCTTTGTCCAAGGTCAGATGTCAATTCGAAGTAACAAAAAACCAGAAACAAAGAGCCAGGGGCAGTGGTGGTGCACATCTTTAATCCCAGCACTCCAAAGGCATGTGGATCTCTGAGATCGTGGCCAGCCCGGTCTACAGAGCAGCTGTTGCTCAAAGAAACCCTGTCTAAGAAAAAAAAAATGAAATTAATGTTCCTTCCAAAAGGCGCAGCAGCCGGGGTGTTAGTCTCAGCCCGTGTGCCAGCTCAGAGAGACCAGACTTTCCCATCTGACATTTGGGGTATACAGAAATTTTGCCCCAAAGAAGGAGATTCTCACCAGCACTGAGATGACCTCATGAATGGACAGATGGGCCTTCCCTGCTGCTCAGTAGGCAATGCCTGTCTGCAAAAGAATACAGAAGGAATTGCAGGAGCCTTTGGGGTTAAGCAGGTCCAGATGGATCCCACCCCAGTTCTGTGCTGTCTTCTGCCTTCTGCCTCCGGGGAAGCTGGAAAGCCACATGGTTCCAGCCAGTTTGTAAACCATGTAGTCTGGAGCTAGAGAAGAAAGGTGCCCAGGCAGAGGGAGGCAGGGGCAGCCAGGAAGCAGATAGATATGGCCATCCTGGCACACTCCCAACACAGAGTAGGTTTGGCTGGACCACTTCTGGATTTGATCCAACCCTTCATCGTTGTGAGTCTGGGAAGAGAGTCTCCCTCAGCTTCCTCACTGGAGAAGGTGAGATAACTCTGTGGGCACAGGGACATACTAATGGCCTGACTGGACATTCACTAGGCTCGGCCTCTTCGTGAGAGAGGGAAGTGGTGAGATGTATTGCTGGATATTTGATAGCACTGTGGAAAGAGATCTCTGTTCTTCTTCACCTGCCTAAGGCATCTTCTGATTGGTTTAATAAAGAGATGAATGGCCAATAGCTAGGGAGGAGAGGATAGGCCAGACATCCAGACAGAGAGAAACTCTGGGAAAAATCTGAGAGGTGAGAGAGTCAGCAGCCAGGAGCCACATGGAAGAAAGCAGATCAATATAAACAGATTAATAAGTTTTAAGAACTAGTTGGGAACAAGTTTCTGTGTCATTATTTGGGTCCAAAGAAAGTCCAGTTATAGGGATGCCTCCATCCAGAGCTCAACCCACAAAAGGGGGGTTGTTCCCATAGGTGCTATAGAGATGAAACCCACTAATAAAACAATGTTTGTGAAAACTTTAGCCCGGTACCTGAACACAAAAAAAGCCCAAATGTAAACTAACTTCACCTGAATATTTGGGCTGAATCAAAAATGCCCTTCAAAGCTGAAGTTAACTTGGTGACAGAGTGGTGGTTGTACCTTGAATGAACCAGGCTCTGGGCTCCATGCCCAGATTTACAAGGGGTAGGATTGTGGTCCTTCTGTTGGAGCACACTTTTTTTTTTTTTTTAATCCTGATACTCTAAAGCAGAGATTTTCAATCTTCCTAATGTGGCCCTCTAATAGACTTGTTATGGTGACCTCCCCCCACTCACTATAAAATGAATTTCATTACTACTTCACATCTGTAATTTTGCTACTGGTATGAATCACAATGTAAATATTTTTGAAGATAGAGATTAATCCAAGGGGTTTTGACCCACAAGCTTAGAACCACTGCTCCAGAAGCTGAAGGTGGAGGGCTGTCCGAGTGACAGAATGAGTTCAAGTCCAGCCTGGACAAACTGGTAATAAAGAAGGCTGGAGACGTAATTCCGTGGTGATATGTTATCTATTTAATAAAACCAGTCTGGAATATCAGAGAACAGATCCACCCACAGTCAATCCAGGAGGGTCAGATAGTGGTAATTCACACCTTTAATCCCAACATAAGGAAAGACTGGGAGTGGTGACCTACGCCTTTAATCCCAGCAGATCCGAGTTTGAGGCTTGTTTGGTTTACAGAAGGAGTTTGAGGCTCCCAGGCAGGCAGTGGTGGTGCCAGGCCTTTAATTCAAAACTCCAGAGACAGAGATCTTTGTGAGTTTCTGTGAGTTCAAGGCTAACCACCAAATTCTGGAAGCCCACGCCTTTAATCTTAACCTGGATGTTAAACAACTGGGCAAAGAAGGTATTTAAGGCAGGCGTAGAAAGACAGATGAGGCAGTAGAAGACAGAGAAGTGAGGCTGAGGAAGCTGGAAGACATTGGACTGTGGGTGGATCTGTTCTCTGATATTCCAGGCTGGTTTTATTAAACATATAAAATGTCACCACTTAAACTCAGTGGTAGAATGCTTGCCTGGACCTAGGCCCAGTCTTCAGGGCCACCAAAAAACAGACCAGGAGCCTGTCACCCTTGAAGATTACAAGAGAATTCCTAGGCGGGTTTTTCATAGACCCATGAGCATCTGCATCCCCATTAGCCCTGAACACTACAGCTGGAAGACTGATAAAGGGAGCCAGAATAAATGAGAGGAAGAGAGGACAGAACCCACATATCTCTCAATCCCTCCCTAAGAATGACATCCAAATGGCAAGTGCTGGCTATCAGGGCAAAGGTAGCTTTTTAAAAGCCATCAGGTCATGAGCAAGGCTAGAGTACATGAGAAGTCTCTATACCTGCCTCTCAATTTTGATGTAAAATTAAACTGTAAAAAAAAAAAAAACAAACAAACAAGCAAAACCCTCTCAAGTCTTCAGAAAGAAGTTAAATCTCAGATCTCAGGGTACCAAGCTGGCAGTATTCATGAAGAGCCAGCAGGTACTAGTCTGGCAAGAGTCTTACAAGTAGACAGGCTCCGGGCAGGAAAGCAAACCTTTGCCAAGGTGGCCGGAGGCATAGCATCCAGGATAGCGATGACCCTGGTAGGCCAAAGTCTTGTTTTAACCTGATAGTTATGATACCCACTGGTTCAGTATCGAAGCATGGTTAAATTCATACAGTGGACATTGTTAAGTGGATGTTAGCAAATCCGACCCTTGTGACAGAGTTCTGCAGCATCCTTTCTAGCTACTATGTCTGGGCTCTTCTGGTTTTGCCGGTGTTCATAATGTGGAGGAGTGGTGGGGTGAGACATGCTGGCTCTGGGTGCTATACATCCTAAACCTCTCAACAGAGAGTATAGGCAGCCACACCTTATCTTTTCCTGTGTGTGTGTGTGTGTGTGTGTGTGTGTGTGTGTGTGTGGTGTGTCTTGCTCTCCCTCTAACATCCATCCCCCTGTCCCTCATCTCTGTGTCCATTCTCACCCCCAACCCTGCAGACACTGTTCTTGATAATTATAGTTTATTGATTTCTCCTGCTGTCTGCAGCCTCGACACCATGTTCTTCATCTTAGTTGAGCACCTTGTGGTCTGTCATAGCCTGCATTTCCTGGGAGAAAGAATACTCTGCTGGCCCAGCCAGGAAGAGCTCCAAAGCATGTAGACAGGTTCCTCTCCACCACCACCACCCACAACCCCCACCCCATCCCAGTGGCCTCAGGCTGAGTCTGGAAGAAGATGAAAGATCTTAGCAGTAAAACCATATTGACATTTACCACATGCCAGACACATGGGGTTGTGCATTCTCCCAAATACCACTGAGGGAGGCTTACCCTATAAATGAGGCTCAGAGATATACTGGCTCACCTGAAATCACACACCATCCAGGGTTGGAGCCGAGAGCAGACCTAAATTGTACATATAGATCCCCAGAATTACCCATGACAGATCGAGCTGGTTTGGGGTGAAGCAAAAGCCCAGAGGTACTAGCGTAAACAATGCACCTCAAGACAGCATGACCTGTGGTAGATTCCACCCCCTACTGCCATCCAGAAAGAAGGTCCCCGGCCAGCTGTTGAAGGAGACAACCTGTCTCCAGAGCTACTTCTCACCATAAACAGGAAGGCCATAAAAGGGGCCCCTTTTGCTCAGGCCCTCAGGGGCTTCTCTCCCTCTCCTCCCCCCAGTTTGTGTCCCCCAAGGAGAACAACAATTGTTTCTGTGAGAAAGTTACTTTCTTCCTTATCCCTCTCCCTCAAGGTAAATGCCAATCAAAATGGGGTGGAAACTTCAACTGTTACAGTCACCTTGAGTTAGCGACCACTAATAGATAGATACCTGTACCCAGCCTAGAACCCAGAGACAGAAGGTGACAGTGACGGATTGCAGTGCCCTCCCCAACTCTTTAGTAACCATCTCTGTTTTTAAACCACAGAAAGGGCCCACTTTCTGAGAACGGAAAGCCAGGATTCTGAAAAGCCTCTAGGAGAGCTGGGGGATGGAGCTCAGTCCCTGAGTGCTAGCCTAGGGCATGCAGCAGAAACCAAGCCCCTGACCAGGCATGTGATGCACACCTATATCAGCGCTCAGGAGGAAGAGACTGGAGAATTAGAAGTTCACGACCATCCTCCTTAACTACCTAGCATCAAGGGTAGCCTGGAATATGTAAGACTCAATCTAAAAATAAATAAATAAATAAATTCCTGGAGAGAAAGGGACTATGGTATTAAGAGGTGATAAGAAAAAGCTCCTAGGAAACTTGAAACAGGATGTCTCAAAGAATGTTCTTGATAACACTCTTTGTGAAAAGACTGGGGGAAAAAAAAATAAGTAAACAGGAAGAGTTTCCAGGGCCACAGGGCTGCCCTTTGGCAATTATAATTGCATGGTTTAGGATTCTGCCAATTCCTGCTGCAAAGGACCTTGCTCTCTTGCATAACCAATTTCCCAAATGTCCTTACTCACAAGTTCTTTCTGCAAATGGCCCACATACAACAGCATTTAAAGTTGCCTTCTGTGCTTTGGGACCTTGAGGGAAATGCATGCATGAGGCCAAGGGTTCTGGGTATGCACTGGTGACCTGTCACTGTAACCCTTCAGGTTGTATGTTAGAGCCATAACTACTGGCCACTGCCCCTGCTTTCCAGGAGTGAGTGGAGCCCCACAAGATAAATGCTAAGTCAGATGGAAATATTGTGGTGCCAGGAGGGGTATAGGGAGGAGGAGCAGATAGCCCCCCTTTGGCAGGGAGACACTTCCAGTTTCCAGGAAGCCATGTTTAGCAACAGCCTTGCCTCTCTTTGGTATAGAGAAGGTCAGGTATAGTCTACCCCAGCTCCACAAGTTCACGGCACTATCAGTAAAACTTCTGGACCCCATCCTAGGAGACACTGGTGTATTTTCAGGGACAGTGAGTGAGGAAGATGACAAACATGTGAGAGTTCAAAAGCCAGGGTGTGGCTGAGTCCTTGAAATGGTTCCTCATTCCCCAGCGGGGGCGCACACACACACACACACACACACACACACACACACACACACACACACACACACACACACACACACGCGCGCGCGCGCGCTTCGCCTCCACCCCAGCCTAGGAATGTTCTCATCCTATCTTCGCACTTTTCTAGGCACTGAAGAGATCACTGCAGGCCCTGCAAAGCCTCTTCAGACTCCAAGTAGCTCCCTTCTTGCCCATTACTGTCTGAGCTGTGTCAGTTAGTGTGGGCTAGACTCACGCCTCAACTTTCCACATCTTCTGTTTGAATTCGGGGTTATAAGGTCTCAAGCACACTGTCTTCACCTACAGCAATCCACAGTAACATCTATGTAAAAATCTGAGGGTTAGGGGAGCTGGAGAGATGGCTCTGTGGTTAAGAGAGACGGATTGCTCAGTAGCTGCTCTTCCAGCACCTATATGGCAACTCACAATGATCTGTAACTCTAGGTCCAGGGGGTCAGGCTCGCATCACAAAGACACCAATGCACACAAAATAAAAATAAATCATTTCAAATAAAAATCTGGGAGTTTCATTCTAAATTCTGGACTTATGATTTCTATTTTAAAAGGGAAAAAAAGACAAAAAAAAAAAAAAGCTTAATAAAAAATAAAGGAAGATCCATCAGGACCAGAAGAGCCCCAACATTCCTTGTTTGCAACCTTTGTCTGGACCCGAGTAGTAATGATCAGGTGAGACCTACATTTTCAGTTTGCTAAAGTCCTAAACATTCCTAGCATCACTGGGAGGATAGGACACTGGACCATTTCTCCCAGCTCCACCACTAACCAGTTTCTAAACATCTCGGTGCCTTGTTCTCAATTGAGAAGCAGAATGGCAACAGTATTCTCTCTACCTGGGTGAGTTAGATGGTTCATGATGCAAGCCTGTGTTTGATCTCCAGAACACAGAAAGAAGCAGGGTACAGTGTGCCTACTCCTGTATTGACAATACCAGGGAAGGGGCAGGAAGATTCCTAGGCAGTCTGCCTACCAGAATCAGCAAGCTCAAGATTCGGTGAGAAACCTAGTCTCAAAGAAATTATGTCAATGGAGCTAGAGAGATGGTTCAGCAATTAAGAACTGCTCTTCCAGAGAACCTGGGTTCAATTCCCAGCACCCACATGGCAGCTCACAACTGCCTGTAACCCCATTTTTAGTAGATATGACAGCTTCACACAAACATACATGTAGGAAAAACACCAATGCACATAAAATACAAATAAATTAATTTAAAAAAATTAGGTAGAAGCCATTGAGGAAGACGCTTTCTATCAAACTCTGGCCTACACACACACACACACACACACACACACACACACACACACACACACACACACATACACACTAAGACATAGAAAGAGACACACAACACAGGTCAGGGCAGGTGGCCTGCAGATATTGCTAATCTAATCTCAAAGTATTCTGTGTCTTGTCGTGTGTGTGTGTGTGTGTGTGTGTGTGTGTGTGTGTGTGTGTGTGTGTGTGTGTGTGTGTGTGTGTGTGTGTGTGTGTGTGTGTGTGTGTGTGTGTGTGTGTGTGTGTGTGTGTGTGTGTGTGTGTGTGTGTGTGTGTGTGTGTGTGTGTGTGTGTGTGTCTCCAGCTCCAGGATCAAGCATCCCATCTGAGTCTACTCAGGCCCCACCCCCACATGCTGCCCCTGACTCACAGCTGGGAGACTTTTTCCTAACAAGCTTTTCTGGTCAGAGTCAGCTGAAGACAAGGCCTCTCTGATGAGGCAGTTGGATTTTTTCCCTTCCCTCTTTTACAAGCTCCCAACAGCAATCTTGCCAAATGCCCACGGTTTTCCTATTTGAATGCAAAAGAGAGTGGAGGAGACCCCTAATCCCACAGCACACACAGAGAAGCCTCTGTTTCCTGGCTTTGGATTTTAGGCAAGCCCATTGGTCCTTCCCATTAGCTGTCCACCATAGAAATGGACAGGTGAGCATCCTGACACTTGACCTGTCCATAGCTGAGAGTTGTGGTAGATGAAGGATTCTGCTACATTGAAAATCTTGTACAGCTAGAATGGTGGCATGCACCTGTCGTCCCCACTACTCAGGAGTAAAGTACAAGTTCAAGGCCAGCCTCAGCTATAAAGGGAGTTTCAGACCACCTACCTGGGATATAGGAGTTCCTGTCTGAAAAATAATGAAAATAAAATAATATATACCTGATATATATGACTAGCAGGTAAAAGTTCTTGTGGCAAAAGCCTGATGACCCAATTTCAATTCTCAGAACTCATACAAAGAAGGAAAGAGAAAAATCAACTCCACAAAGTTGTTCTCTGGCCTCCACATGAATACTGTGGCACATGTGCCCTGCCACAAATAAATAAAAGGATGCTTTTAAAAATTAAGTAAAAACAAAATCCCCCTGACTACAGAGGTTAGGGAAAACTGCCTTCCTTCTCATGAAGTTCCCTCTGTCATCAAAGCTAGAGAGAGAAACTTGACTGGATTAAGTCATCCCTAAACAGACACTGGCCACCTTCTAAGGTCCCTCGGGGCTTGAGTTACATGCACAAAATCCTTTGTCCCATCATGAGATTAATGGGCAGATGACGTGAATAGTGCGGAAAATCTGGGAAAAGGCACGGTGACTCAACAGTCTCCGTGGAATCGAGTTCAGCAGTATGAGAATTCTTCACCCTACAGAGATTGGCCCATGATTTAAAACTTAATGTTTCTAATTTTCAAGGCTAAAATATAGTTTGGTTGTTTCTGGAATTTCTTATATTTAGATGGTGGCTGACTATGAGTAACAGAATCCCATGAAGCACAGTCACAGATGACCCAGCCATAGTCTGCCATGGTCTGCTGCTGTGCCCTCCCTGGAGCCACAGTTTGCTTTGCTTTGGGTTAGAACTGAAAGGCCAGTGTGGTGGCCACAGAGAGAGAAAGCCCTCAGCTGAAGCAGTCCTGAATCCTGGCATCTGTTCTCTGCCCCTGGGAACAAGCCCACACCTGCAGGGAGAACCCCCTTCTTGATTCTAACAAGCAGCCCCCCCCCCCACACACACACACACTATCATTTCTTACTTTCTGGGCTATCCCCTGTACTCTTTCAGCAACTGCCTGAAGGATACACCATAAACTCAATCTGCAGCCCACAGGCAGATGGGATGGCAAAGCAGTGCATAAACTCCAAACAATGTTCATCCACCACTCGGTGTGGTGTGTAATTAGGCAGGGGCTCAAACCTGTAATCCCAGCACCAAAGAGGCTAAAGCAATAGAATCATAGTTTTGAGCCAGCCTGAGCTATGAAAAATAAATTTTTTAAAAAAGTATTTTGTTACCAAGTGGAGGGTGCTTGCTTTCAATTCCAGCGCTGGAGAGGCATAGGCAGACAACTCTGAGTTTAAAACCAACCTCATCTACATAGTGGATTCCAGGTTAGTCAAAGCTACATTGTACAATCCTGTCTCAAAACAAGAGTGAGGGGAAAAGTGTCTTCCCTTGGAGAATCTTTCTAGAGAAACCGCAGCATGTTGTGGACACGCAAATATAGGTGTAACCTCACCCTTGCTGGATGTGAGTGAATAAACATTTTAACAGTGCTGCAGACTTATCAAGGAGCACACAGAAAAGCTGGGAGGGAGGAATCTGACCCACTGGGCTTGTGTTTCGGGAGGATTTTACCACAGGGATCAAGTGTCTGTCGAAGATTTTCGAAGCCCACATTTGACTTTGAACATCTTCAAGAGGCTGTCCAGCACACACCGCTGAAATCCCTATAAACAGCCCTGGATTCTTCCTGCATACTATCCAGCTCAATATCACCACAGCGCCTGAAAGGTTTTTAATATAGATATTAAATATATCCATATCATCACTTCAGTGAGAGCTATATCAGGGCTGTTCCTCTGGGGTCTTCCCAGCTATTTGCTGCTGACACACACTATTAAAAATAAACCTACCCGGAGGAACTAGTCATTTTACACGGTATTAGGACTAATGTTATCATTTAGTAGCTGCAGAGATTCGCTCACTGCAGAGGCCCCAGATAATGATGGAAACATGATCATGTGAGATGATCTTTCCACAGACAACTTTCATCATCTGCAGCATGTCATGAAGATGCTTATTTAAGGCTTACACCCCAGAGCAAACATTGATGCCTTCAGCAGAATAAAACCATCAATGCTGCCGGTGATAAGGGATTGGCTTTTCCTTCTGGGGCTTGAAACAGGCTGCATAGGAAACAGGAAGCCTATCTCTGTGATGCCAAAGGAGGATACACTCTCTACCTTCTGCCTAGCATGTGCCAGGCTTGGACACATGGACCTACAGAATCAGCACCAGAGTCTTAAGAAGTCAAGTTCGGTCACTTTTAGAAAGCTGAAATTCAAACAGGGTCACAGCTAAGATACGATAAACTCAGGCTAGTGACTCAGGAGGCTGAGGGGCAGAAGGATCACAAGTTCAAGACTAGCCTGAACTTTCAAGTGAGTTCAAAGCCAGCACAACCTACTGACCATGTTTTAAAATAGAAAATAAAACGTTTAAGGGCTGAGACTAGAGCTCAGTGATAGAACACTTGCCTAGCACATGAGAAGCTTTAGGTTCAAATGCTCAGTACCACAAACAACTAGATTAAGAAATAATGAAGGCAAAAACCAAGATATGATCCCCAGAGTCAAACAATGTCAGCAGTTTGTCAATGCCATGGAGGTCAATTGAAAGCCAGGATCCTGAGTTCCAGATAGATGAGCCCATGTCACTCTTACTCACTGTGGGGAAGGTCTCATTAGGCTCCTCACTGCACCATAGGACAGAGAAACCTCTCAGGGTAGAATTTACCTCCCAGTTATCCACTCGCTTGGATGGCTCATGTATTCACTCATTCTGCAGACCCACAGACACCAAACCAAAAAAAAGTGAACCGAGTAAAGGCCTGAGCTATGCATGTGGTACACCCCTGCAACCAGCAGGTCAAGATGGGAGCGTTAAGAATTGCAGGCCAGCCTAGGAGACATATAAAACTGTGTCTCAAACAAACAAATCAAAAAGGTAGGGGCAGCATTGTCCTTGGCCCCAAGTTGAATGTGCATATGTGCTCAGAGGCTTGTTGAGAGCTGAATGCCCACACCAAGGGGCTGCTGCCTGAGTAAAAGTCATAGTGTGAGCTGTACACACAAGGTACGGAGACCTTCGTGTTAGATTATTTTAAACAGCAGGTGTAGAGAAAGAAAGAGAGGCTCAGACTAACCTTAGCGGAACCCTGTTTATTCACATTGAAGGTCATCTTTGTCACACACACACATATGGCCAAAATGCCTACAGGGGAAGACAGGCTGAGACCCCCGCATAGGGGCTGGAATGACTTCTGAAGTCTGGGAGGGAAGCTGGGAAATGTGGTCCTTCAGCAGGAAGCTATCATTCCTAACTGAAAGGATATACAGATGCAGGATGGGGTGTTAGAGCTGCTTTCTGCTGAGAAGGGTCTATATCAAATAGGATAATTTTAGGTGCATCGAAGAGGGGTTCCTCTGTCCATGTAGCAGGAGGGGAGTCTTAAACTTGATCTGCTGTGATGGTTCTAGTGATGGCTGGCCTGCATTCCTGAAGAGAATTGGAAAATAAGTATTAGGGTGATAAAAGCAGACAATGTAGTTACCAAGTAAAACTGACAGATTTTTCTAGGGAGGTTTAGGGGTTGGGAGGAACAGAGATGAAAGCTGATTCATGGTGACAGTGTCTGGTCCCATTGCCAGGACCATTGCCCCAGATGAGCCTGCAGACATGGGAGGGAACTACAGGGCATCAAAGGAAGGGCACAGGAGAAACCAGAGGACGGATGGAAAGGATTGTATCTGCCTAGGTGAAAGGGATGATGGTTCCTTTCAGACAGTTTCTCCACAGCATCTAAAAGGTCTGCTGCAGATGTGTCAGGAGCAAATGGAATTGTAGGGAGAGCGCTATCCAGAGAGCTGACATGGAACATTTGTCTGGGTAGAGGGTGAAGTTCAGAAAGTGAGACATTTAAAAGACAGGGTAGCAGCATAGGTGTGAGGATAATAAGGAGTAAAGAGTGATCCAGCGGAGGAGCCAGAGCGGGAGGGAGCCAGAAGGATGCTTTGTTTAGTGCCTGTATCTTTAGGTTAGAATTTGTTGTTTGAAGAGAACACAAACCCCATCCTTAGCAGCCCTCAGATCTGGCCCTTTCTAACTTGGAGGACTGCAGCCATCACAGAGTCCAGCTGGTCCTGAAGGACATTAAGCTGAGCTGAGTCAGTGAGACAGAGAGAGTAACTGAGGCAAAGGAGGCTTCAGTTCAGCTGTTTCAGTTCTGAGTCCCCCAAACAATGTCCTAGTACAGGAACAGAGGTGAGTTGAGTGTCTCATGGTCCATTAGTCCCCTTTAGAGGTCATCTGACCTATTATGGTCTAGGGACATTGATCTCTTGGTAACTGCTTCAAGGCCGACAGAAGGGGGAAGGGGAACAGCAGTTAGAGTGTCTCAGAGGAGGGGGGACCACCTAAGGGTCCATGATAGAACTTAACAGTTGGCAAAGATCTAGGATGTAAGTCAGAGGCAATAACCATATAACTTTGTGGAAAACATTAAAAGACAAAGTTACACAGAGAAAATGCTTACAACAAGTTTAACATGAGTCAACCATATAATATATGTATATATATTATATATGGTTAAATATAGAGTTACTATAAGGGTAAATGCAATTGCACAACTGTCTGGACCATGTGCCAGAGTTCTGTAGAAGGATGAAGTGACTAATTAGCTGTTTGTTACATCAGTGTCCTTCAGAAGGAACAAGCACCTGGAAGGTCTGTAAAAGAAGCCAGTTAAGGTCAGCATCCAAAGAATGGATCTGAACAGAAAGCACCTATGTGATATTCCTTGCTTCCAAATATGATGAACTTTCTATATTTGTTTCAAATATTAACAACATCAGCTATATTTAATGAAAAAAACCATAATCCAAGTAAAACAAAAATTTTGGTTAGAAACAATTTGATAAGGTGAAATTTTAAAAATCAGAACTCTTACCTTAAAAGACCATATTCAGTATTTGAAACCATGATGATGCATATTTTAACATAAATTGTTATAGTTATATTCCAAGATTATACAGTGGATATATTTTATGCTGTCAGGTTGTGTAAAGAGACAATTTAATTCTAAGTTATACTCCCCAGAAAGAAATGATTTCAAATTTAAAAACTATACTCCCAGAGACAGTGTCTGGCTTGTCAAACATAAATGATTCACTTTACAAAGTTTTGTAAAATTAACCCTACTAACGAAAACCAAATAAAATAAAAATAAAACCAACCCCCCCCTACATTCTCACTGATACATTCAATTAACAGATGAAAGCAGCCAATCATGCCAAGTCTGTAACAAATAATTTACATGTAACATGCTCTGAATCAACAAGGCCAAAGCCTACTCTTTACTCCTTCTGAGGAAGGACAAGCCTCTAAGTCACCACACACCATGACAGCAGTAAGTATATTTCTTAACATCAGTCTATTTAAGAACAGATTGGTTGTTTAGAGGCATAATTTATAAAGCAAGATAACCAAATTAAATGAGCTTTTGGCTTTTTGAATTTGTTTAAGAAAACATCCACAAGCCTCACTGGATGCCTGGAGAACAGAAAGGTCCCTTTTTCACTCAGCCACTTTACTTCACTGCCAAAGCCCTTATGTTCCTTGTAGGCTTCGAGGTGAGAGCACATGACCCAGGAGTGCCTTGTCTGAATAGAGACTGGATTATAGTCTCAAAGTACCAGGCATGATTTAGATATTCTGAATAACTTTCCAAGTTGTGAGATTGATGGCAGCGTCTGGCATCCTCCTATAATCAGGTGGTTAGGGTGTGGTCCGTGAAATTAGCTTTTGCTAAGAGGAAAAACTGAATGCCAGGGTAAAGTGCATGGCCGGTTGAACTGGCCTGCAGGTCCTAGCTTACCCACTGTGTTTGTCCCCTGTTCACGCAGCCTCCCATGTTAGGACAGAGGACAATGACCACAGAGTCATTGATAATTGCCTCTCTGCTCTTTGAGATGCTTAGGATGTGGGTGCAGACTTTGAGATTTTCCTCCGGGCAAGAGACTTCACTTCCCTGTCACATGAACCATGAGGAGTAATTCCTTAGATAAGAAGGGGGTTTGTTTGTTTGTTTGTTTGTTTGTTTGTTTGTTTATTTGTTTGTTTGTTTTTAGTCTAACTTTCCATCCATCTTTATCCCGGGAGGAGGCTAGCAGGCAACTCACTCTGGAGGAATGGTGCTCCATCCAAGCCAACTTGTCCTTCATCTGAGGAAACTACTTGAGCCCGTGGACTTCCTGCCATGCAAGTATGCTGTGAGTTTAACACATTTTACTCAAGCATTTATTTCTGATAATCATTTTTTAAAATATACTTGATTTTGAATATTACTTTGCATTAAACAAACTTTTAGTTTCCTTTAAACTTGTTTTATTTCATTCGCTTTAGGCTTAATTTGGTAACATGCAGAATACCATATGACAGAAGGTAATGGGGACTATTGGATGGAAGATAAAAGCTGAAATCTCCCTTCAACTTTGCCTCTGTAAATTACATCTGGGCTCACCACGACTGACCACTGGCTTGTGTATCTTAATTATCTTTAACATTCACAACTAGTAAGTAACTCTTTTGTAAGATTCAGATTTTATAATTTTTTTATCCCTGTTAATTTTATACCTCAGAAAATTATAAATCTTGAATTAAAGATTAATCCATTAGTATCAAAATAAACTTAAACCCATACATACAGTCCACAGAGAGACTGGCCTTTTTATGGGTGGTAGTTTTACAAAATGCCAGTTTTTTTCCTATGACTCAGATTCTAAATAAACCTTATCTTGGAGGCTGGTGTTGCCTCCTTGGTCTAATAAAAGGGAGATGCATTATAAGCAGAGAGCTCAGTGGGTATAGTTGTTTTATGAGTGCCGCTCTGACTGGTTTATACCAAAAAGTGATGGCTCCAGTATTCCTAGGGCATGTCATCGATCTCGTGTGCAACCTCAGCAAGCTCCCAAGACTTCACTGCTGGTGCCACCTCTCCAGCGGGCACCTACCAACCAGCAACTGGAGCTTGATGTTCCCAGGGAAGAGTATATGCCTCTTTCATTCACCCCTACCTCTTCTGTACAATCAGGGACTTTCCACTCCACTCTTTCTGGCAGTTATCACTCTTTCCATGGCCTGCTCATTCATAGGGCAGGTGTTAATAATCTATTTTTTCTCCTAGCAACCTGACTTCTCAGTTCCTCCAAGGGACAGATGCCTGAGGTCTCCCAAGATGACAGCTAACTGAATCCCTCTTCACTCATACCTCCTGCCATGCATGACACCCCCCTCCCATCCCCCTACTTCATCCCAGATCCACAGGAAGCAGACTAGAGAACAGAAAAGTCTGCGCCCCCATCCCCCCCCACATTTGCCATAAATAACTCACCTTTTCATAAAAGTCAAAAAGTAAAGAATGTTAGGATTCTGATCCAGTTCCTGGAGCCCTGGCCAATGGGCAATAACCTGGCCCACACTTCATTCTGAAGTCAAGCTCCATTTAAGAAGGCTTCCCACCTCAACCATTCCCCTTTGTTCCTTCCTCTCCCCACCTTCCCTCCTCCCCCTCCTCTCTTACCCCATCTTTCTCTCTCACTCTTCCTCCCTTCATTATAAGCCTGTGTCCCTTTCCCTTTGCTCTGTGCATCTCCTCCCCTCTTCCCCAGAGGCCCTGCGAGTCTCACCCCACAACCTAAAAAGGGTCCCCATCCCCCATCTGCCACCAGTATACGGGAACAATAGAATACAATGGTCACACTAATGAAGATGGTGGTGATGTCACATGGCTTCGAAGTCACCATGGTATCCAAGGTGCACCTAGGTCATCAGCCAAGACAGTGGCAAGTGAATCCGTGAGGCACACACCTTCTTCCTAAACAAAAGTTGAATCCAAGTTACATACACAATGTGTTACAGCAAATTACGATTATCTATACATCCTTTTAAAATCACATTCCGTGAACTTAGAAATGCTAAAGTATGGAAAATTAAAGTCTCAACAAAAGCTTTAAAGATAGTAAACAAAACCAAAAAAGAAGGAAAACCCAGAGACTTAAATACCTTGCCATTTGTAACCTCTGAGGAAATACTTTACTTCTTAGTTGTTCTCAGGAGCAAAGTGGCTGTCCCTGGGATGTTCTGGTTTTCTCTTCTCCCTGTCAAGAGTCAGATGACCAGCTTGAGTCAGAACAGTAACTTGGGAGAAACTTTTAAACAAACATGCTTGGGTCTAGGGCAGATGGTCCAAATTTAAACTCCAGAGCCAGCCTTTTATAAAAATATAGCAGGACAGCATGCAACAATTTTTCAATATTATTCATACTCAAAGTAACTCAAACCTCTATAAGACGGAACTGGTGATCTACATGTCTGTAACCAGTCGGTGTGTGTCTGCAGATGGGAGCAAACAACCTGGAGCGCTTTTACTTTTTAGCTGCAGAGGATACAAGCAGGACTTTCCAGGCTCAGAGAGGCAGAAACACAAGTTGTCCATAGGCATAAAGCAAAGTGTTCTGTGAAGTCTCAAGCTAGGAAAGATGCAAGCTTAGAGGCCCAGTAGAAATGGCTATGGGCATCCCTGTTCTGGGTGTGGTTATAAGCCAGAGCCCTGAGAAAACATGAAGTTAAAATGTGGGTTTTATGGCAGATGGGGCCTCAGTTCAGACTACCATTCCATAATATAGAGTCACCTAAATCAGTTTAGGTATTAGAAGTTGAAAGTTGCCATCTTGGGTCAGCAGTGGTCACTTGTCCAATGTATATTGAAGACAGATTTGGACCCGGAGTTGAACAACGAAACCTGTTATGAGGTCTCCCAAATGGAGCTTTTTAGATTAGCCTGCAGCCAAGCTAAGGTACTTAGGATGGAGAATTTGGAAGATATAGCTGGGCCCAGGGCCAAGGTAAAAACAGAGATCTACACCCAGCTGCTTAGAGCATCCTCTAAGCTCTCAGAAGACCAAGCATATCTGGAATGTTAAGCGGGTGTCCCTAACTATTACACTTTCAACACTAAGTAGCTGCAGAACTAGAGAAAGGTTGTCAGAGCTTTGGGCTGAACAAGTGATCTTGTGACCAGTGAAGAGTCTCTGATGCTTTCCACAAGTGAGCCCTGAAACCTAAATAACTCAATGCCTCTGAGTTAGTTCCAGCAGATTACTCTGTCTCAGTGTTTTGCTATATCAAAGGCATGTTCTGGTTGATGCAGTGTGGCCGCCTACTTAGGTCAGACTGTTGATGTGGGAACGTCTTTCTGTATGCTGTGAATATCATACTTTAAATAAAGGACTATTTTGACCATGACAGGCACCGTAGAAAAAGTAGGCAGGGAAATCAGAGAATAGAGTCATAGACAGATCGAGCTAGACGCCCAAAGAAGAAACGTGAAAGGAACACAGATGAGGTGGACAGATTAATGAAAATGGGTTAAGATGCAGGAGTGAACTAGTTAGTGATGTGCCTAAGCCATAGGCCAAACAGCATGACGTTAATATAAGTGTCTGTGTGATTTATTGGGATTATGGGATTGATGGTCTGGATAAGCGGC
The DNA here is from genome assembly GCA_033318265.1 of Phyllotis vaccarum. Taxonomy (NCBI): domain Eukaryota; kingdom Metazoa; phylum Chordata; class Mammalia; order Rodentia; family Cricetidae; genus Phyllotis; species Phyllotis vaccarum. Next base: position 89,960,271 of record JARWLC010000008.1, on the reverse strand, counting down.
AGCGGGTGGGACCGAACTGTGAGCTAGCCTGGCCAGGAAACTTAATGTAACAGATGGTGCCCAAAGTTAATATAAGATGCTGAGTCATTTGGGGGGGGGGGCTAAGCAGGGGTGAGCGGCTAGGCACTCTGGGACAGCAGGTCTGTGGGTCTGGACCTCTGGCAGGGGGCTGGAAAGCTGAATGTAACTGACTGACAGGGCAGTAAGGAGAGAGAGAAAGGAGAGGCGGTGGAAAGAGCAGGTGGCCTGAGAAATGGCCTCGAGGAGCACTTTCAGGCCCAGAACTTATATGACAGCCAGAGAGTTGGTGCATAGTAGGTTTGAGCTTCTAGTAGGCTTTTAGCACCCACCATATATTACATTATTTTTAAAACCAGCCATTAGGGATGGAGAAATGGCTCAGTGGTTGAACACTGAATGCTCTTCCAGAGGACCCAGATTCAATTTCCTATATCCACATGTCAGCTTACTATCATCTATAACACAGCTCCAAGTGATTTGACACCTTCATACAGACATGAATGTAGACAAAACACCAATGCACATAAAATAAAAATAAATAAATCATTTTTAAAAACTGTTGTGCTTTTTAAAAAACAAACAAACAAACAAACAAACGCTGTAAAGAGAAGATAGAAAGAAATTCTTGGTCTGATGTTAGGTAGAAGCATGCTTATTCACATTGAGGGTACATCTTTGTCACTCATGTGTGCAGATGGCCAAAATGTCCACAGAGGAAAATTTGGCCTCTTATAGGGGCATAAATGACTTCCATAGTCCACAAAGGAAGCTGGATAGTATAGTTGTTCAGAAGGAAACTGTCACTTTGTATAGAGTAGATGAACAAGAAACAGCTCCCAGACTGAGGGTCTCTCCAGTACCATCAGACTCAGCCCAAAGCTGAAATGCATGGCTGTACCTGTTGAGAGACACAATATGGTCAATTCATCTGCATCCTCGAGGCATCTGCCCCCTTTCTAGCCCACTTTACCAATGAGGAAGCTGGGGCTGAGGTTGGTGGGATGGGGGTGGGGGCACATTATCAAAGGGTAGGGAAATGGTATACTATTATGGAATGAGGGCCCTGGGCTACTCCTTGACTCTCTTTACCTCTCCATAAACTGTGCCAAAAAGTAGTGTTATCTGGGCTTCCACTCAACTGGGTCCTTTGAGTGAGGCAAATAGGTCTGAGCCCGTTTAAGGTTGAGTGTCCCAAGGCAGAGAAAGATGAGTCCCTTCCCCAAATGTACATAGCAGGAAGAGGCTGCAACAGAGGTTAACTCACCCTTCCAACAAGCTCCCTGTCCTCCCAGTGATGCTGGACTGGTAGGATATGCCAGATTTTCTTCAGTCCCAACACTGTCACTCTAGGGACAGGGTGTTTATTAAAGGCAAAACATTGAAATGGCTATCTTCTCTTGGCCTCTTATACCTCTAAGATGCTGCAGTTCCTACAGCTCCATCAAACTTGGAGCCATGGAAATTCTATCTTCAGAAAATTAGGGGTACTTAAGTTGATATTAAAAATGAAATGTGGGGCTAAGCATTTAAGAGCACTGGTTGGTCTTTCGGAGGATGGGAGTTCAATTCCCAGAAGCCACACAGTGTCTCATAACCATCTGTCACTCTGGTTCCAGGGGATCTGATGACTTCCATCTTCAGAGGGCACTACATGCACATGGCACACAGACCAGACACACCTTCAGGCAAACACTGATATACATAAATGAAATCTCAGAAGAAACGGTTTTTTAAATGTAACTTATATGAGGCACCCAGCAGAGAGGATGAAACGTATGTGGAGAGCTCTGTAGAACTGGTACTGGAGCAGGCTAGGGGGTGATGTGCTGGCTTCTGGTTAAGCTGCACAGCTGGTCTGGTGGGATTCTGCAGTGTGAGCCTGTCTCCTTCCCAGCCCATTTTTACCTGATGCATTAGCATATCCTTATGATATCTGTTATCCTAATTACATCTATTTCCCAGGTATAGACAGACATACTCCTGAGTTGGGGTGCCCATTAGCAAATCACACGGGCCTCTGCAGCTGTGTTTTGATTAGCAGAAAAGGGTTCTTTGGCATCAGAGAACTGAAATCACCTTTTAGGGTATGACAAGCTCAGCCGAGCATCTCACAAGTGAAAATCAGAGGTTTCTCTAAGGCGGGGATGAGAGCGACCACGGGGAATTAAAAGGAGAACAGCCATTAATGGATTCCGCTGTGTGTGCTCAATCATAACGCCATCCAGCAAACAGCACAGCAGGAAGAGTAGACACTCTTCCGGCCAACATGGGGCCCCCAGCATGCTTCTAGAAGTATGGCAAGGAGGGTCTTGGGGACCACCCAAAGCCACCACCTCACTAGGAAAGGCTCCAGCAGTGAGGGTGTGAGCCAGCAGAGGCCAAGAATGTTTGCAGGATGGAACCCAAGCCGTACACTCAGTCCCACAAACTCTGATGACTTGCGTGTCCTATGCAAATTATTATACAAATTCCTCCAAACCCGCTTTGTACCCACGCTCCTTTTAGATGTTACTTCCTGCTCCGTAGTGGACTTCCAAGCCTCTCCTACCCCCCCCCCTCACTCTACTTGCCAGAAGGCTGAGTCTGAAAATGTCACACCTTAGGAGGAAAGGAATCCTTTGTCATGAAAAACAGCATTTTGGTATTCTCTTAAATTCTGTCATAGGTGGCACTAAAATCAGGTACCCAAACAAATGTAAAATATCATCTATAGGAGGCAGCAGTAAAGAAACACCGACAGGAGGGAGTCTGTCCTATATGAAGGAAAGGCCCCTGCTGGGTGCTGGGTGTAGGGTGAGGCAAAGCTTGGTGACCCGAAAACACATCATATTCCAGGGTATGCTGATCCCTCTGATGGCCATCACTCTGCTTTTTCTTTCTCTACTAGTATTCATTGAGGATTTTCCATATTCCTGGGGCTGCTCTTTATATATAATTGGCAAGGAGAGAGTTCCCAGGGCGCTAGAATCCAGAGAGCAGTTTAGCTAGTATCTGAGCCACTCCACCACAGTGCAAGAACCAGCCCTAGAGATGGTGAGGAGCTGTCTAGGCAGAGGACAGTACCCCAGAGGTTCTAGAGAGAATCACAAATGAGAGGCCAGCAGAGGTGATAGCAAGTGAGCAGAAGGAAACTACAGGCACCCTGTAAGGACTTTGGTGGTAGCCTCCTTTACGCTATACCTAAACTTATGTGTTACTATTATTGTTGCTGTACCCATGTGGAGGGACCCCAAAGACCATCAAAGAGGTAAATTTCAATTCAAAGACTTGAGGGTCGGGTTATTACTTCCGACCGGTGGAACCCAGGCCAAAACCCTTTGTTCCGGTGCAGCAGAGGAATTCGGCCCTGAGCTCAAAGGTTTTAAAGAAACCTTTAAAAAAGAGCTCAAGTTTTTAAAGAAAACATTCGTAAGTAGGGTGTTGCACGTCTTGGTATTTCAGAATTAGGTAAAGGGGTATAGGGCATAGTAATTCTCGGAAACTATTGGCTAAACCTTTCGCAAGAATCCAAGCTTTGAATCTACTGGCTGAACTTTCGGCGCGAAACCAAATTTTGAAGCTATTGGCTGTCAGGCGCATTCCTAACTTTCGGTGCGAAACCAAGTTTTGAAGCTATTGGCTGTCAGGCGCATTCCTGAGATTTCTCCTAGATTCCTCTTAGGCCTGGGCCCTGCCTCCAGGCACCAACTGGTCTTTCCCAGTGATAAAGTTTTGTTATGATAAATCTATGCCTTCACAATTGTTATTTTATCGTTGTTGTTTGGGTTAGGTGACTCTAGAATCCCACACTTAGATACTATCAAGTGTTCAGCTCACCTGCAAGATTACTTAGTCAAACTCCCAGAAATGCTATTAGCATAGTGGGGTCTGGAAACTTTCCTTTCTAACAAGTTCCAGACAGTGTACATGCCTTTAATCCAAGCACTCAGAATGCAGAGGCAGGTGGATCTCTGAGCTCGAGGCCAGCCTGGTCTATAGAGCAAGTTCCAGGACAGCCAAGGCCAGACAGAGAAACTGTCTAGAAAAACAAAACAGATAAGTGTCTAGCCATTCAGACCAGGCCTTCTTTCCCTCAGGAGGCCTCATAGAAGCAGCATCTCTGTAATCTACATTAATTCTAGTACACATCCATTCATTCACTCATTCATTTATTCAGCAAGACTTTACCTAGAATCCACTCTGACTGTGGCAGCAGAAAACTCTGTGGTCGCATTCTTACCATGGACTCACTTCTCAACTCCTTCCCCAACATGCTGAGTAATTCAGCAAAACTTTGTTCTTCCTAGGAATTCGGTCAACCAGTAGGGCACAGTGGGAGCGTGAGTTGCTGGGCCCGCAAGGTCTACAGGAATAATAATTCATCTCTTCATGTATATGCGGAAGCATGAACTCCGCACACAGGAAAAGCTTGCTTAGAGTCACGTGGTATGTGGCTGGCAGAGCTGTATGGATGCTATCTGAAACCTCCGAGACTTGGCCTCCTGGCCTCCTGGCCTCTCCCTGATCCTCTGGTTGCTGCACCGAACGAGGCAGTCTAGTTGGAATGCATTGAGCTCTAGAAAGCCAATACAACCACAGCAAAGTTCCTGATACCTTGGGCCATTCTCCTTTCCTCTCCACACTATGATGACAATCTAGGACGCGCTTCTGGTTGTGAACCGGAAGCAGTAAGAAGCTGGAGTCCTTGCAAATGGAAACGGACTCATCCTTGGCCTTTCCGACCGCCCCGTGTGGGACAGTTCACATTGTCTGTGGATCACAGTTCACTCGGTAAAAACCGAGCCAGTTTTTCAAAATCCAAGCAACCATTGAGCATCTCTCTTGAATACTTTCCTTTCTGGCCCAAGGGAAAGAAAGCCTTTAGACATTTCTTCACTAATCTCCGTTCAGTGGGAAGCTCTACTTCAGCCCCACCCACCTCCATTCCAAACCCTGCCCTTCTCAGGAAGCCCGCCAAATGAGCTCCTCTGTCGACTCCTCCCCGAGCTGCTCAAGATCCCGCCTATAGGGTTTTAAACTACCTCCTAGAGAATGGCCATGTGGTTTTCCCTGGTTTCATTTCTGGGGGGCCGAAAAAGGCCACCCGGGAGCATTTTACCAATAAACCTAGCCTTTTATGTTTAAATTCAATTTGATTGGACTTACCGTGTCGGCAGAGACTGAATATTGGGGTACAGAAACCTTTCAATAGCCACTTATGCCTGGGGAACGCATCCCAGCGCACAGAGTTGATTCCTACACAGTCCTGACCTGGGCGGGAGGGGGGGTGGGGGGAGGGAGTGTGTTCATTCATATAGATGCAGCTGCCACAATGCCCAGGATGACAGTAGACATCCTTATAGCCCTGATGATATGACTGACTCGTATACCCACCAGTGGCCTTTCTGTTAATAAATACAATGTGCTTTCCAGTTGCACAGCTCTGGAACCATCCACAGCTGAAAGACCCTAGACCTTTCTCAGAGAATTATCTTGAGTAAGAGGGAGAGAACAGATCTCTGAGATCCCTAAAGACAACAGCAAAGCCAAATTCACAAATGACCTCCTCCCTGCTCCTACCACACCTACCCCCACCCCCAGCACTAGATTACGATGATTCTGTGGGACTGAGCCCAGGACTACTTGTCTAGGAATTGCCCTGTGGGGTCATCCAGAGAGTCATCTGTAACCTCAATGTAGCTTCTGGACTGAGGTGGGCACAGGACCCCACGGAACAGCAGACATCTTTCCGGAATCCAGGAAAATAAGATGAAATGTGCATCCATTACCTCGGGAGAAACATGGTTTATTCTAGGTGGCTCATTTCTTTTAGGGAGTCGAGGGAGTCACATGTGAAGAAAGTAGTGTGCAATGATAAACCAAGTCCAGTACCCCTGAAGACACTTCCTCTCCTCATTGCCTTTATAGGTCATGCAGTTTGGAGCTCCATTCTAACCCCAGTGGTAAAGCTGAGTTTAATTGCATCCAGCAAGGATTTGGTTAGCAAGTATGGTGGTCACAAGTCCCATTTCTAGCCAACAAGATTCAAGGAGATGTTCATGGGAGGCATCTGAGAACATTTCTTCATGTGCTTTAAAGTGAATATCAAAGTATACTCTGGCTTTCCCAAGTGGAACATGACAAATACATTGGAACCCTGATGAGCAGAACTACCCCATGCAGTTACAAGAGAGCCTAAGCTGAACAAGACCCTGAGATCAGCTACAGCCCTGGATTAAAGAACCCCAGGTACTTGAGGCATTAAATAGCCATCAGTTAATCCCTAGACTATTGCAGTATTTCCAGCTGACCTGTTCCAGCCAGCACGTTCTCTAATCAAAGACAGAGCCTTGATTAGTCATCAAATATAAGAATCCTAAATGCAAGCCTCACTCTGCCAGTTGTTTCCGGTATGAAACTGGGCATGTACCAGCCCTTCTGAAGATCTATGTATTAATCTGTACAAGAAGAACATGCATGTTATTGTGAAGGTGTTTACCCATTTGGACCATCTTACTCTGTCATCTCTAAAATTCCTCTTAGCAATTCCCTAGGGGTATACAATCCTGGCAAAGGACCAGCTGCCCGACATTAGGGACAAGTAATAGAGTAGACCTCTTTCCAGGCCAGAGGGCAGGTCTTGAGGCACACTCAGCCTATCTTGCTTGAAGGCAGCATGGAGAGGGCTAGAAGTCGTATTGTAGCAGCAAGGGTGGGCACACCTACCAGTTAGTCAGGCCAGCAAAGGAGCAGATCTGATCACGGCCCTAAGACCAGCTCCAGGAGAAAAGCTACAGCCCTTCTGGGTCTCTGAGCTCTTCAAGGGCCCATTCCTCTCAGAGCCTTGTATTGTCCTCCATCCATTTGACAGCTAGAGACGCCCCCAAAACCTTTCCAATAGATCTCTTCTTGTGACAGTGAGTCAGCTTCTGCTGCTTCCAGCCAAGAATGCTGACAGATATGGGCTTTCTTTGCAGACTGTTGCCAAGCTTTACTGAGGTTACATTTGCAAAGCATTCCCCTGAATGGCTGGCACTAGATTAAGCTCAGCCCAAGTGAACTACTGAGATGATTTCAGGCTCCCATGGCCCCAGGAAGGGATGGCTGGAGTCAAACATGGGTTTTTGTTCTTCAAAAAGGTGCCCCGAATCCTGCCTATCTAACTAATAATTTCAACACTTAGATGTTGACTGCACTGGGTCTCCCACATGGCATACTCCCTGTAAGCTGGCCATGTTCAATGAACATGACAATATAGAGACTTGGGCCTTCCCAAGCCAACACCAAACAAAGAGGAATGTTGAATGATGACAGTGAAACTGTTTCCTTCTTGGCATATCAAAGTTTGGCAGGGCAAACCAGGGCTTGCTAGTCTTCATAGCAAAAATGAGTTTGTAATCTCAGGACACAGACAATCGTATCACACACACACACACACACACACACACACACACACACACACACACACACACACACACACACACACACACAAGCCAGAGAGAACATGGACAGAGGTCCAAGGCCAGATCTTCAGGACAAACAACCATCTCATAGACATAACTATAATTTGCTTAGCCGAGCTTCGTTGTCACCATCCATGCTTGGGAATAACTAGCTGTCTTAGTTAGCGTTTCCATTGCTGTGAGGAGACATCACGACCATGGCAACTCTCAAGGAAAACATTTAACCTGGGTGACTTCCAGTTTTAGAGGTTTAGTCCATTATCATCATGGCAGGACATGGCAGCATGCAGGCAGACACGGCGCTGGAGAAGGAGATATGAGCCCTACATTTTGATCCACAGACAACAAGAAATGAACTATGACACTGGGCATAGCTTGAGCGTAGGAGACCTGAAAATTTGCTTCCACAGTGACCCACTTCCTCCAGCAAGGCCATATTTACTCCAATAAAGTCACACTTTCTATAGTGGCATTTTCCATGAGCTTATGACAGCCAATCACATTCAAACTACCAAACTAGCTGAGCCTGCTTCTTACCTGACAGAGGCATGAAGCCAATTAGTAAGGTATTTGGCAATACTTTGCCATCATCACTAACTCCATCTCCATCACCAGTGTAGTCATCATTATCAGTACCATTGCTGACATCATCACCACCATCAGCACTTTCTCCTTCCTAATTGGTATCAAGTTATCTGCTGCAGGGATGAGCGATACATTTTATATACATACGATACATTTTATATACATACGTTAGTTCATTGAATCCTTAGAGGAAGCTTGTGTGTGGCTAAGGTTGTCGCTCAGTAGTGGAATGCTGGCTTAGCATGTATGAAATCCTAGGTGCGAACCCCTTGCATCACCAAAGAAGAAGAAAAAAAAAATATGGGCAGGTATATTTTCACCAATAAACTCATAAGAGGGGATTTGAGTAACCCAAGGTCATGTGGTTCAAAGGAAAGAGGGTCATGTTCAATCTCCAGACTCTTATCGGAGCCCTTAGCCACAGAGCTAAGATTCATTAATGTCATTGCCTCCACCCCTGGCATACCCTTGCACAGTCTGAGTCTGAGTTCTGCCTACCCTATTCGACTCTCTACAGATTTTTCTCTGCAGCTGTAACAGCTACACAATAGAACTTTTGCAAAAGTGCTTTTGTATTTTTATTTATAAGATACATTTTATGCCCGGGTTGGAACTGGTGGCAGATCCTGTCTCTTCTACATTATAAAGTCTTATGTAAACGTCATAAAAATGTCCCCTGGTGCTTATGGCAATATATTGATCATAACCATTTAATCTCATGTACAAAGACAGAGGTTGGGTACACCCTGCTGCCCTGCAGTTTGCCCTGCGGATTAGAGCTTATAAATCTCTACGCATATACCAGTGCTGGGGGCCAGGAAGGATTATTTATGAATGAGATTCTAGGGGCGTTCTGCCTCAGATTAATTTCTTTCAATCCTATTTTATGGAGGTCCAATGGGTCAATGGTGGGAAAATGAATCTCAGCCATACAGCCTTAATGGAGAAAAAAAAAAATTCAGAAGCAGCATTTGTCTTACCGGATGGTCACTGTGTAGCTCAGTACACACTGTGTTCTGGAGCTAGGCTCTGTGATGCTGGATGGGGCAGCTGTAGAGATGATGATACTTGCATTCACCCAAGAGAGCAGCTGCAGCCCCCAATGCCAGGGCTGCAGCCACTGACTTTTTACTACTCCTGTCTTCTGGAAGGAGGCGGAGCACAGATCAATAAGATGCTCCCACAGAGGTGCCTGCAGCACGGCCATTTCTCAGGCAAGACACTGATTGCACCTATCACCAGCAATAAAAGGCCACTGGAGACAGAATGGAGGCCCGTCCATTGCAGACCTGTCCACCCCCTCTCTGATAAACATCTCCTGAACAGGCCTAGAGCAAAGAAACCATTTCAGGAGGCAACATGCAGGGTCTCCTCTGAGGACTGATCCATTGTGCGCCTGTATACAGTATATGACAGACTGCTCCTTCTGAGTCTGTGGTGAATACTGGCTCCAGGGAAGGGGTTTTGAAGCGCTGTGTGCTGTTGAGTGAGAGCTAATTCCAAATTAAAGTATTTAAAGGAAGCCACACCTTGCCAATCCTTCCTCGAGTTTTTTGTTTTCGGTTTTTTGTACTTTTTTAAAAAATTCTTTCTCCTGTGTTCAATAAAATAAAGTAACTGGTCTAGATGCTTCATCAAAGTGGGTCTAGACCGTCTGTCCTGTGGATATCTCTTGATATCTGTCAGAAAAGGTAGACAGCAGCCAAAGAATAACATTCATTCTAGTGTAGCCCAAGCATACAGTCAAAGGCATCCTTCTCTCCCTTCCACAGACACATACATGAGGAGAATGTGGAACTCCATAGTCACAATATCCCACGGAAGGCAGCAAGGAAGCATGAGAGGAAGGAAAGGCCCTTCTGGCCCCAAGTTTAGACTAAAAGAATAGGAAAGTAAATGTTCATTCCCAAGCTAGCTCAGAGAACCTGCAGGAGACTACAAGGCAGAGACGGAAAGTCTTTCCCAAAAGGCTCTTCTGCCCAGCATCACCAACACTGGCCTGCCTACACAGCTTGATGCGGGGAGCCACCCTGTGCTCTGGAGGTGTTTAGCATCCTCCATAGTCTCTAACCTTTGAGTACCACTAGCATCACCAGTTGTAACCATAAAAAGCATCTCTAGGTCTTATAAACTGACCCTGGTTGGAAGTTACCCTCCGTTGAAAACTACAGCACCAGGAAAAGGCATGGAAGCAGGAACACGGCTGGTAGAGTGGTTAACTTGACTGAGAGATTGGTGAAGAACACTTCTGTAGCTGGACTTTCTTTGGATCACCAGCTCCCAAACAATGACAAGACATGTAGACTTCTTATTCATTATGAAAGCACGGCCTTAGCTTAAGCTTGTTACCAACTAGCCCTTAACACTTAAATTAACCCATTTATATTAATCTACATTCTGCCACGTACTCCTCAGTACTGTAATCCAACTTCCTCTGCCTCTCAACAGCAAATCTCTTGCCTCTCAGCCTCCCCAACCCCAGTTCCTCTCTCTCTCTCTCTCTCTCTCTCTCTCTCTCTCTCTCTCTCTCTCTCTCTCTCTCTCTCTCTCCAGAAGTCCCACCTACCCTCTCCTGCCCAGCTATTGACCATTCAGTTCTCTCTCTCTCTAAGATTTATTTTATTTACTAGATATATAATATTCTATCTGCATGCATGCCTGCACACTGGAAGGGGGCACCAGATCTCATTACGGATGGTTGTGAGCTGCCATGTGGTAACTGGGAACCAAACACAGTACCTCTCAAAGAGCAGTGATTGCTCTTAACCTCTGAGCCATCTCTCCAGCCCTGGCCATTGAGCTCTTTATTAAATCAATCAAAAGGTACCTTAGGTAAAACAGACACATCTTCACATTGTTCAAAAGATTATCCCAACACACTTCTTGGAGTATCTATGAGAGTGTTTTCAGGAGGTAGTGCCCTGACTGTGAGTGGCATCCTCTGGGGCCCTGATGGGATTAAGTAGGAAGGAAGCCTGCTAACTCGGGCATTTCCTCCCACTCTGGTCTAAAATCTCTGAAACCCTGAACCAAAATCAATCATTCCCCCTAGAAGCTGTCTTGGTCTAATATTTTTGTCACATCAAGGTAAACCAACTAAAATAACTGGCATGTTGCAGCCCTAAACAGCCTAGAGCCTATATAATTAGTGTCTGAAGTCACTGGACTGCTTAAAGATCTCAAGATGCCAGAGAACCTCATAACACAGCATCATTAGAGCAGCCAAGTGCAGCACCCATAGCCTGTTATGTGTGTGCCACGAGCCTGATGTCATTCCAAGTAAGTGTTATACCACAGGCTCACTTACATATATACTTATATACTCAGAGGAAGAAGCCATGGCTAGGCTACCCTTGGGGCTTCCTGGGGGAAAAAGAGGCAATGCTCTTGTCCATAGAAATAGTTCGTACAGGATGAGGTGGAGAATGAGTCATCATCTTACTGGAAGTTCACCAGCTAAGGTGATTGCCTTCTTGCCCTACCTAGTCTTGCTTGCCAATTGCATTTGCCACTTTTGTGCAATTAACACTTTACAAAGAGTGGTCCACTACCTGTAGCCTTACTGAGAAGCTCATTGGAAATTTGGAATCTCAGGCCCCACCTTTGACCTTCTAATTCACAATCCTCATTCTAGGAAAAACCCTGGGTTATCTGAGAAGGCATTAAAGTCTGTGGTCTTCTCTGTAATGGCAGCTTATGTTGTAATCAGCAGCCTCTAATAAGCAGCATCCATCAGCACTTGGCATTGCTCATCTGTCAGCTCCTGTTCGCCATAGCAAACATCTGGGATAATAAACTTGCAAGAGTTGGCTCTTTAAAAAAAAAAAATTGTGTGTTTGTGTGTGTGTGTGTGTGTGTGAGAGAGAGAGAGAGAGAGAGAGAGAGAGAGAGAGAGAGAGAGAGAGAGAGAGAAGAGGAGAAGGAGGAGGAGGAGGAGGAGGAGGAGGAGGAGGAGGAGGAGACACATGCAGATGCTCTGGGAGCCCAGTTATAAGCTGGCCAATGTGGATGCTGGGAATTGGCCCTTTGCTCATTGTATGGCTCCATAGTGGGGCCATGTGCAAAGCAAACTACTCACCTCACAGCCAGAAAGAACAAAACAAGCAAACAAATAAACAAAAAACCAGAGCTATCTTGGGTCCCTTTAAGGCCATGTCCCAGTGGCCTTCACATATTCCCCAGAACCTTACCTCTAAACGGCTGCCCACCTCCTTCCTAGTACCCCACCTTGAGGACCAAACATTTAACATGCAGGCCTTTAAGAATATTCTTAAGAATATTAAGAATGTAAACTGTCATCGTGTGCACAAAGCATAGTGTTTCACTCACTGGGGTGAAAAGTCAAAACTGGAACTTTTTGCTTGTCCTAACTGTTGGAAGCCTGGTGGTGGTGGGGGTCACACAGATTGATGGCTGGCATCAGGAATCATAGGTTCAAAGACAGCTTAATTCACTGGGGGCAGGATTAGCTTTACTCTAAGCTCTCTGACGTTTCATCAGGTCGAAATCAAAGGCACTTTCAGACCACACATAAAAACCACAAAGCAGCCACAGCCCTGAGCCTAGCAAATCTGTACCCTCGATTAGCTATTACCAAGATGGAAAAAAAGTCCAGATCACACCTCTGCTGTCTGACCCCAAATCATTCCTTTCCTGAGGGCTCTCTAATATTTGAGGTGGGGGGTGCCATTTAGTTTCACTTAGTTCTAAGGTTGTTATTGTTTTGTTGAGAGAGTTGTAGGGGTTGAGGCAGGATGTCATGATGCAGCCCAGGTTGGTCTGAATTGTTGTTCCCTATCACAGCCTGTAGAGTGTAGGGTAGGTGCCATCATGACTGAATTTTATTTTCTGTCAAAAATGATTACAAGGCAGCAAGAAGCCCCACAGTTCACAGACCCCAAAGAAATGGCCACATACCTCCACTCCCATGCTTGAACTAGAAACTGCAGAAACACTTCAAAGGACTTGGGGGAGGGTGCAATGAGCTAACCTGGGACCACATCACATCCAGGAAAGTGAGAAATTTATGGTAGCCACCTTCTCATTCACTTTTTCCTGAGGCCAACCCAAGTTTCTTCCGAGGGCTTCAGGATTCCTAAACCCAGCAGGCAGAGCTGGGGAGTGTGACAGAGTTACAGCCCATTGAAGGCAGTTGTCCTGTTGTCTGAGGAAGCTCTCAGCTATGCTTAGAGGGCTCTGAAACACTCTAACGGGACACGGGCTTGAAAGAGCCTACACAGATGTCTAACCTTATTCTGGTTCATCTAGCTCAGGAACTGCCTACACCATGCACCTTAGATGCTTCCCAGAACCATAGCTAAAAATGTTTTGCATCCATGTTCCCAGCTTCCCTTACAACTATGACGGGACCAACAAATACTTCCCAGAAAGTCTTGCCTCAGCAGCCAAGATCTGTATGTATAGAGTAGGGCTGATGCTGTGTTTCCTGGCTCCTGTATGGCCAGAATGGGATTTGCTTCCAGAAGCAAATATAAGCTTATTCTGAACCTTCCTGAGCCATTCTAGTGGCTGACTCTAACCCTGGATTCTCTGAGCCTCCTGTAAAACCTGTATACTCCCCAGCTGCATGAGAATGTTCTCTGTTTCGACTGTATGGCTGCAGGTAGCTAAGGATCCTAAGGAAAGTATCCCAGAGTTCTCTTCCTCATAGAAGCAAGGACCTGTGCACAGGAAAGCCCACTGCCACCCTTTCTACTCTGCTCCATGGATAATTCTCACAGCCCATCACAGAGTGTCCATGATGCACAATCGGTTCTCACGAGGGCCAGGCAATGCAGGATAATTTGAGGTTATATTTTGTGTGACTGTTTTCTATTTAAATTTCATGATAATATATTTTATTATTTTTTTTGCACAAATATCGGTCTGTGACAGGTTGTGAGAGAAAAAGAAACTTACTGGTCTTCCACCAAAGATGACCCTTCACCACAACTGGTGATTGCATGCCAGCACAACCATGTGGTCAGTGAGCCACATGCCAGGGACTCGAAGTGTGTCTGGCCAGAGTCAAGCTCTCTCTGGACCCACCTCCCTCAAGAACCTGTACCATTTTCCTTCCCCAGGACAAGTCCAGCTGTCAGACTTCATGAGCTCCTGACATTCAGGAGTTTTTTGCTTCTAGCAATACCAACGGGAAGCATCAGTACTCCCTAGAAAATGACACCTAAGCAAAACTGTTATGCTCCTTCCAGAACCAGGACAGTGGCTTGGTGACAGCCCAGCCCTACTCTATACTGGCTGTGCTGTCCTCAAGCCAAGTGGGACAAGCCCCAGACAATCTTTAAGGTCCAAGTGCTTAAATATGGCACTTTCAATGTCCCTTCCCCTTTAAATCCTTAATATACCATAGTGTGGTGATATATTTTATATTTAATAAAATCAGCCTGGAAAATTAGAGAGAGTAAATAGACTATAGTTAATTTTTATTTAGTTAATGTTTATATTTCCTATAGTTGTTAAATGAAATTTTTTAATTTGATCCTTATCAGTGCGTATGCATGTACATGGGCAAGGGGGTGCGTGCTATGAGGTGTGTTCGGAAAAGTTCGAGTTGGCTCTCTCCTCTCACCTTTATGTGGGTTCTGGGGATTGAACTCAGCTTGTCAGCTTTGTGTCAGGTCCCAAAACTTGTTTATCCAAGACATCTCATAGGCCCTACACTTTCCATTTTATTAACACAATTAATGCATACTGCCAAGCACCCACTTAAAGTGAACAGCAACTCAGCCCTAGGGCACTGCTGGCTATGGCTACATTCAAGTTCACAAGCATTTTGAACACTCCCAAAAGTTTCATCATTCCCCTCCCCCAAAAAACAAAAACAAAAACAAAAAAAATCCCTCCTCCTGAGGTGATATATTTAATAGAAACCATCCTGGAATATCAGAGAACAGATCTGCCCACAGTCAAACCAGGAGGGTCAGAGAGTGGTAGCTCACGCCTTTAATCCCAGCACAGGAAAGACCAGGAGTGATGACCTACGCCTTTAATCCCATAAATCCCGTAACTCCAGAGACAGAGATCTTTCTGTGCTCCTGTGAATTCAAGGTCTAACTACCAAACAGTAGTAGCTCACACCTTTAATCTAGAATGTGATTCAGAGTTGAATCCGGAAGCGAAACAACTGGGTGAAGAAGGTATTTAAGGCAAGCATAGGAAGATGGAGATTTATTCTGTAGAAGCAACAAAGAGCCAGGCTGAGGAAGCTGGAAGACAGCTTTTACCTTGAGAAGTTGGCTGGGTGAGATTTGACTGTGGTCTGTTTCCTCTCTCTGATATTCCAGACTGGCTTTGTTAAATATAAAATATATCTCCACATCCTCCACTTCCCCATGCAATCACTTTATCCATTATTTACTTTCTGGCACATGGATCAGTTTGAATTTCTAGAATTTTATATAAATGATATTAAACCATATGTACTCTTTAGTGATGGATTTTGTTTTTACTGAAAATACTGTTTTTCTGTCCTGGTCAACATTATTACATTGTGTATACTTAAAATCATCAGTGGCATATTAAGCTGTTCAGTCCATGTTGCTTCCATAGATTTTTGAGTAAAGGAATGAATGAGTGAGCAGGTGAGAGGCCACCGGAGACTTGTGTTTTCTTAACAAAAACCTTCTGCTTCTGAAAATCCCTGTACTTCCTAAAGTAATGAAGATGCTCAGAGGGCCACCCACCAACACTGGAAGCCTTTCCTACACCAGGTCAGTGGTCCAGGGGAACAGAGCTACGGAGACCTGGAAGCCTATGGTATACAAAGCAAAAAGTATCTGTGTCCTTTCCACCAAAGCAATGTTCTAAGGAAATTGTCAGAAATGTTAGATCATGCTTAACTCCCCAATTGTGGCCATAGGAACCAGACAGACACTCACACATAATTTACATACTGCCAAGCTCCTAAAAGCCTCTAAATAAAAGGCTCCCATAGCCCCCAGGCATGATTTTTGAGTAGGACATCACATACAGATTACATATTATCTCTTTCTCCATTATGGGGGTATTGGTGTTGGGGGGTAAGACTCACTCACCCTCCACTAACTGACATCTGGAAGTTTCTTAAAAACACTTACTGCCAGACGTCTCTTAAGGAAGCCAGTGTCACAAGAAGTGTGCACACCTGCCTTGCCAGCAACTCTACCCTAGCAGGTACGGCTGCACACACTGGATTCCTTTCCCAGATTCCAGCCATAAAAAAGTATTTTAATCTCACTGCACAGGGAGGGAGTTCATAAGGGCACTCTGCATTCTGCCTGTAGGTGTTCGATTACATTGAGCCACAACATGTCTATAATCCTAATAACAGAAGGAGCGGCAGCCATTGGAAGGTCTGAGTCTACACCAAAAAGCAGCTACTCTGAGGGAGACAGGCAACAGGAAGAATGCTCTATTGGAAAGGCCAAGGTGAATTTTCATAATTTGACAAAATGGAAAGGGGGAGAGGGGAGGGATGGGGACAACCCAGAAAAAGAAGGAAGGCCTAGGACATTATAACTGGTTGATAACATTTAGAGCCCAAGGAAGTACCTCATACCTTATTGTCCTTCTGTTCTGCTGTTTTATACATGACTCAGTGCGCTCCATACAACAAAGCCAAATAAAAAGTCTGAAAAAGCATACCCTGACGCCTGAGAAGCTAGCTACTCCTGTGTCTACAGTGCTCACAACCTTGCAGAAGAATGAAGAAGTCCTGCCTCTGGCCCCAGGACCCACATGGGTAAGTGAGCTTGGCTCATGTACAGCCTACTCTAATCTTAGATTTCCTTATTTTATTGGAGAGACTTTCCTAGATCAAGCCTATTTTTACTCTTGCCACTGTGCTGTTTGTCCAGAGACAGGCAATAACAGAGTCAAAGTAATGATCCTTTTTGCTTTATTACTATAAGCAAGGAAATGAATGTGAATCCTTCCCAGTGGCATCCTCCATGCCTATCCAACATTTCTCTCTATGAAGTGAATGAAAACATGAATAGATGGACAGATGAAGTGAGAATATTTTCACCACATTATATTATTTGATCCCCACAGCAAACTTGTAAGGTCAATGACAATAATAGCTAACATTTGCTTTGTAATTACACACCAGCCATCGTCCTAAAATATTCACATATATTAGCTCCTTTACCACCCCAGAACCCTATGGAATAAGGGCCATCATTATCTCCATTTAGCACATGAAGGAATTTATGGAAGCAGATTTGCCAAGCTAGGAGGCCAAACTAGCTCTTACTAGACACTGGCCATCATTATACCGATTCTCTACTATATACTTAACAAAGTAGGGAACAGAGGGTCGTAATATTAATTTAAGTGAGGTTAGCCAAGATATGATCACAAACTAAGCATCGAACTATCTTCCCTGGTCACTGTTAAATGATACATCCAAAATGTGCAGCCTGAATAGCCAGCTCTGACTCCACACTCTCAACACCTAAACAACATAAGAGCCAAAGAAAGATTGGGGAGAGAGCTGAGATTATGAGTGTTGATTCTCTCAGTATGCTTTTCCCAGAATGTGCTGTGGGACCCAAGGTGGAAAGAAAAAAAAATGAAAGCAAACCCGGGAAACACGGAATTCATTCAGCCCCCCTGAGATCACATACTTGGGTTGCAGAAGAAACCATCCCCTAGCAGCCTGATGTTTGGTTCTGAGAATGTAGCACAGCCCAAGCAAAAACTGGAGCCAGACCTATGCATATCCTTGCAGAATCTAAAGGTTAGACACATTACAAAATAAGCAACATTTGAGGAGCGATCTTCTTGCAATTGTATTTTAATACAAAATATGCCAAATAGTCTAGGGCAAGTTAGAGAGAGACCGATCAGAATGACAACTTGTGTGAGGGGTGAAGACAACAGCTTCTTCTTCACATTGTCTTGGGAATGTAGATGATTTCAGATTTCTATCCTTAGAGAAAGCAAGGCAGTATGGGATTGGAGTCGGGAAATGTATGTAACGCAAATTCCCTGTTGCACAATAAACTGAATTTCTAGTTAAGGAAAAGCATATTGTTGCTGCAGCTTTAGAGAGATGTTAGGGTGCACTAGTTAAAAGTGTAGGTTTGAGGAGGCTGACGACCTGATCGGACCTGAAGGAGAGACACAAAGCTGTGATTCTGAGTCAAGCTAGCATCCAGGGACAAGACAGTTTTTTGTTTTGTTCTGTTTTGTTTTGTTTCTCCTTAGGAGAAAAACCTTCCCTTAAAAATACGGAGGAACCCAGCAAAGGATTCCCCGTGAAAGCCTGGGCTCAGCTGACTCCTGTCGGACTTGTAAGTCACCATCCATGTGAGTGACAAGCAGGCCTTCCTGACAGACAAGTCCTGAAACTAGACATTGCCATTTCTGTTTTTCTATCAAAATGAAACCAAAAGGTTCTTTGCCCACCCCACCCCCATGAAAATTAGTGGGGAAAAGCCCCTCACTGGGCAAGGTTTCAAGGCACAGAGCCTTTTAATAAAACCAACATCTTTGAAAACGTTTAAGGTATTGTTTAGGAAGTTTTGCTGGGGGGGGGCGGGTTTCGAAAAGGTGACAGTATAATTGAAGAAAAAAAAAAAAAAAAACAGTTGTAGAAAGAGATTTGCTTCGTCCATGTCTAGGCGCCCCGCGGTTGGAGTGTTCCCTGGCATGTCCCTGGTCATTCCCAAACACCACGCACACCCACACCAGAGTGGGGCCCTAGGGACCTGACTTTCCATCACAACTGAAGGCACTTAATGAGAATCAATCACTCGATCCTGGGGACCTACTTCTTGCGCTTCGGGGGAATCTGTGCACCCGCTGAGCTTTCTATAAGTCTTGGTTACTCATTCCAAGAATTAGCCACACGCTATTGCTTGGTGGTAATTTTTTTTTCCTCGCTCAGAAAACCGCAAAAGGATTTAACCAAAAGGAAGCAAAGGTTTTCTTTTTATAAATTCGATTAGTCTTTTCCACTTTCTCTGCCTCGGGACATTTCCTCTGGGAGAAATTTTATACCTAGACACCCCTTAGCGAGGCACTGTTGCATGCGGGGCACGGAGAACTTAAGCGCAACCTGGAGAAGCACTTGCGCTTCCCTGCCCATTGCGTTTTTAAATGCCGGTGTGAAAATAGCCCTGCAAAGGAGAGGAAGATGAAGTTTGCCACGGACTGGTAGGAAGGCATCCATTGCCCGGATGGAATCCTGCCTCCGCTGAGCGCGACTGAATATCCTTCTAGAACCAGCACCTGGGCACCCTGTCTTCGCGCTGCAGCACAGGTCTAGAGAATGTCCTTGCAGCTGGACCGCCACCCGTTTCCCCGCTCCCCCTTCCCCTTTATTCACTTCTCCAGGAGTCAGCTGCTGGGAAGGGCACACAGTTCGCTCTCCACAAGGCCTCGGGTTCGAAGCTGCGCCAATATACAAGGGAAGGATAGGATTTGATCTACAGAGCTTAAGAAAAAAAAAAAAAAGAGTCTGTAATTCTCAGAAAAGCAGAATCCAAAGCTTGGGAAAAGGCCGAACTTACAGAATGCTTTCCAAATTAGTCTTTTGTTTTATGTCATTACCACCACCACCCCCAAGCCCCAAGTCCAGAAAAGAACCCTAAGGGCAAGGGAACAAGCCACCTCAATCTTTCTTCCCTGTTCCTCCCACTCCCACACGGCAGGCATCCAGGCAAGAAAAACACAAATAAACCCCAGGTGGTTAATGGCGATGCATCCAGGCGCCCCATCCCCAAACACACACACACACACACACACACACACACACACACACACACACACACACACACACACACACAAAACCTATGCTCACCACCCACTTGGTCCCACCCACCTCCGGGGAGGGGAGGGACTGGGAACCTGATCTCCCGGCTCCTACCCTGGACGTTTCCCCATCAATAATGTTGATACCATCGACGTGCCTGCTCCCCGCCCCCAGGGCGCCGCTGTCGCCTTTTTGCCGCTTTTTGCCTGGCGCAGGAAAACGAAACCTCTTCTATTGCCCTTGTGGTCCCTGCTCAGGGCCTTGGGCTGGACATTTCGGAAGCTGGGGCATAGGTAGCGCGTTTAGGGACCATCTCCACTTCTGAAGTAGGGTGCTTAACCTACACTGAAGGAACCCGAAAGAGAGTGGGGTCCCACACAAGGCCTCAATGCAGGCCTTATCCCACACTGGGGTCAGACTGGGCCATAATTAGAAAACTTTACGGGCAGAAGAACCAGACCTCAGAATGGAAGGCCTTCATGCCACCACCTCTTCCTAAAATCGGAGCTTGAACAAAGGTGCATCGAAACCCCTTCCTTGGGAACTATACTGTGACAGCGGCCTTAGGCCAAGGCCCCTCCGGCCAGCCAACTCACCGCGGACAAACTAGGTAATAGAGTGCAAGGAACAGAGACAACCCCTCCCGCCCCCCAAAGGCAGTTTGCACAACTGCTAAGAGCCTCCCTTGGGTGCGGTCCGTCTTGGTCCAAGAGGTCGCGACCCCTGCGCGCAGCTGTCACTTCACTTCAGGCCACCCCCATTCCCTGTTGGGTATCTGTCCCCCCATACCAGGCCTTCCTGAGGAACCTGCAAGCCAAAACCTCTTCGCCTTATTTCCCAGAAGCAGCCCCCATCCATGGTTGGGAGAGCGCGACCCCATGGACTGTTCTGGCCTGGAAGTGTGCTGAGAGGTCGGAGGGACCCCAGCTGTGGCACGTCTCTGGCCTTTCGCTTTCTCGACCTGTTCAGAAATAAAAATTAACCCCCACTCTATGTCCATTTTTATTGATTTAATTATGTCTTTTGCTCCGCGGCACGCGGTGCCTTGCCAGCTTGCTGACACTTCGGCGACCGCACCAGCGAACCGCGTAACTTGGGCGCGAGACAATGGCCTGTAATTGATGTATCGCCACCAACAATAAAGACCAATTCTCCTCTCCCGGCCATTCCAACCGTCCCCTTCCTCCCATCCCCCTCCTCCACCTCCCCTCATCTCTCTCCGGGCCAAAGGGAAAGAAAACAAACAAGAAATTAGCGGGGGATGCCGCTAGCAGAGCCAGGCGCCCGCCTCTACGTCGTCGAGGACTCAAAAGAACGAAAAAAGTTATCAAAGTTTGGATACCCCCAATTAATTCGTCTCTGCTCGCCCATTTTTAATTAAATAGCGCGAAGCAGTTTTTGCGTTTTCGTTCATTTGTTGTGTGTGTGGGGGGAGGGGGGGTTCACTCCACTCTTAATCACACACAGAGCCATCAGTGAGCACGTGTGAAGCTTCTCCCCCGAGCTTCCCGAGGAGCACACCATGAGAAGGGTTTGTGGGACCTCCAGCTCCACTGGGTTTCTGGCCACTGACGAGAGTTCGGAACTTTCAAGAAGACAAGTATGTTACAGACTGTTCAAGACTGCTCCAAACACCGGCAGATTCGGGGAAGAAAAGGCACTAGTACGCCTGGAAGCGTCGGTGCGCCCTGAAGAGCGCACATTGGGGTGCTTTCAAGGGCGCAGATTTGCGGGGTGGGGAGCGAGTGCTAGATTTTAAAAAGCTTAGGTCTGATCACGTTCCCGGGGGTTTGGGGCAAGCGAGCGGCTCGCACCCCAGGAGCGCGCAAATCCATCTTTGCCGAGAGATCTCTTTAAATATTCAGTGAGAAATAATGGCATTTGAAACACCACCTATGGAAACATTATTATCTTCATTCTTCAACATCAGACCCACTGATAGCTTCGTTTGTCTTTTTATCAAAATCTACAGTACCCAACGGGACCTGGGGAGAGGCAAAGGGCGAGGTGTGAGAGGGGAGAGCAGGAGCCCTCGGCACACGAGGGGTGGGCGAACAAGGGCAGAACTAAGGTAGGAAGAGTGAACAAGGAGAATGAAGGAAGGAAGAAGTAATACCAACAAAGAATAAAGTCAGCAGATGGGAAAGGTAATTTTAAGTAGCACACAAAAGATAGGAAGGGGAAAAGGAAAAAAAAATCGGAGAAAAGGCCATTTAGGCGAGTGCGATATGGGTCCCGAATTCTGACACTCTGCTGCGAAGGCTGGTGCCCACTTCGCGCGAGCCGACTGTGGCACGATCCAGACTCAAAGGCGCTCCAGAATTGGGGCGTCCTTATGAGCCCTCTCCTCTCCCGATCGCGAGATAGGGCAAGGATTGTGTATCTGCACCCCTCCCCCGCCTCCACCCCCATCACTCAGCCGAAGTTTAGTTAGTTTAGTCCTTCGGACGCAGGACTACGGAAACCTCGGAGAGCGGAAGCCCCGAGGCGGGAGGAGATCTGGGCTAAGCCGAGGACCAAGCCTCATATTCGCGGGCTCCTAAGCCCGGAAGAGGGAGTGCAGGGCCCGGATTCCTGGGTCCCGAGCGCCGGTAAGGGAGGCTGTTACCCAGCTATGGGAGGTGCAGATAGAGCGAAAAGTTTGGGCGCCGCGCGTGGCAAGTGTCGGAAAAGTGAAGGCGAGCTGCGGCGTAGTTTGGGGGCAGCGGGCAGAACCCCCTCCCCTCTCACCCCTGGCTCAGGGAAGCCACCTCGTCACAGACGAGGAGGCCGCTAGGGTAGGGAGCAAAGGGGTCCAGGGTAGAGGCGGTGCCTAGGGTCCGGCTTCAGCGGCACCACCCAAGCCGGGGGCGCAATGCCTAGCACCGGATTAGCGGCGCCCCTCCCCTCCCTCCCGCCGAAGCTGAACTCGGAGCCCAGGCAGGTCTCCGCTCTCCACCCGCCCCGGGCTGGAGGCGCCACGGTGGCCGCCGCCTCCCCGCGGAGTGACGCGCCCTGCAGCCAACCCGGGCGGCCGGGGGGAGGTTCGGGAGGGGTCCTGGGCGGAGCCGAGCCGCCCCCTTATCCCACGGGCTCGGGGCGCTTCTCCCGAAAACTTCAGCCTTAATTGTCCCGTGAATGTCCGAGGTAAAGAAAGGGAGCGAAGGAGCCAGCCAAAGGCTGGAGGAGCGCAGCTCCCAGGCAGGGAGAGGATGGGGTGGCGAGAAAACTGCCCCTCCCCCCCGGCCCCAAACCCATCACGTTCCCAAACCTTTCCTGGGTCCTCTTCTCCGCACCCCCGCGAGCCCGGGATCCTGGGAATGGAGAACTCTGGGCGAAGGATCTCCGAGCCAGGCGGCGGGCAGGCGGGAGGGAGGCCCGGCAGCGGGCGGGAGGCGGACCGGCGTGGGGCTGGATCTTCCCCACTCGCTTATTTTTTTTTTTTTTACGAGGGTGGGGGTGGGCTGCTTTCTGGTAGCTCTTAAAGAAACGAAGAAACACTCACGAAACGGGACGCCCTCCCCACCCCCCAATCCCGCCACGGGACTCCCTCCCCCCGCGGGCCGGCACGCAGCGCGGGAGTTGGGAAGTTCGCCGCGCGCCCGCAGCCTGGGTCCCCAGCCCCCGCTGCCAGCCCCACCCCCACGCGGCCCTGCTCCGCTAGGCTCCGGGGCGGGCATGCTAATTCGGGTCGGCCCAGCCCGGGATGGAGGGCGGGGGGAGAGGGGGAGGGGAACGAGCGGGGGGCGCCGGCCAGGGCGCCGGGCGCGCAGTGGCGAGGAGGCAGGCCCCCGGCGGCCGGGCCTCGGAGTCCCGGGCGGTCGCCAAGAGGGTTAACCCAGAGTCGGGCGGCGCGGAACGCAGAGCCAGCCCCGCGGCCGGCTTATTGGGCCAGCGCGCGGAGAGACAGGGGTCTGCAGCAAATCACGAACTAATTGATTAAGGCGAGCTGGTTTGAATAGCGCTGGCCCGGTGCCAATCGCCTTTCAAAGAGCCCCTCTATGATTAATCGCAATGCATTATTGATAATCATAATTATAGCAGGACACATGCGCGCTGTGCCCGGGGCCGGGGAGCCGGGGAGGGGGCGGGCGGGCCGGCGGGCGGGGGGAGCCGCCGCCGCCGCCGCTCGATTTCCGTAATTTTGAGAAGATTTTTTTTTAGTAATTTTTTATTCTGCCCCAGCTGATGTTTGAGCCAGCATGTCGCGGAGGAAGCAAGCGAAGCCTCAACATTTCCAATCCGACCCCGAAGTGGCCTCGCTCCCCCGGCGAGATGGTGAGTGCTCCGGCCCGCGCCGCGGACACACAGACACACGCACTCACACGCACACTCGGACCCACGCACACGCGGCGGGCCCCGCGCCCACCTCCGCTCTCGCCTTCTGCACTCGGCGCGTCTGATTTTATTTCATGCTTCCTCAATCTCAATTTGCCGGGGCCAGGTTTCCCCCTGCCCCGGGAGAGCCAGCCCATCCCGGCTGGAGCTTTCCGGAGTTCCATGTCCACGCCTGGGCGGAGCAGGGTCGGCCGGCCTCTGCCCTCCGCCACGCCGGTCCGAGGAGCCCGGGCCACAACCTGGCCGCCCCAGGGGCAATCGCGCCGGCAGAGGCTGCCCACGCGAGGTCCCTCGTGCTCCCAGCGTAGCACCCGGGTCCCCGGGCTGGGCCTCTGTCGCCTGGGCCTCTCAGCCCAGTCCCGCCGCCAACGTTAAATAAGTTTACTTCGTGCGGGTGGCTGAACGCCGAGCGCGTGGGGAGCTCCCTGCACCCCCCCTCCCCACTCTCGTTCCCACTCGGCTAGCGAGCGAAATGTGGTACCTTTGGGGGTTCCGACCTGTAGGAAATGGGGACTGGGGTGGAGTGGCATGCTGGGTTCTGGGCCGGAGTGTGCAGCCGGTCGCTCTGGAGACAGGGTTTAGGGACCGGGAAGTGTCGCGGTCCAGTTTCCCAAGTTTATCTCCGCATCGTTTCTCCCAACCTTTGCACCCACCATCCCTCAAATTCGGGCTTGGATGTGTGCCCCCCACCGATTGAGGAGTCCCATCCCTCCGGACCGATCCTAGAAAAGGTCGTTGTTCGTGGGACACTTTCTTGGTTGTCCGGGTGGGGGTTAGCCCGCCAGACCCTTTAAGCGAGCACGCGACGAAGGCAGGGTCCGGAGCGGAATGGACGAGTCCGGGAAAAGTTTGTGTGCGGAACTGTGGCCTAGAGTAGGAGACACCCGGGCAGGGAACTGGGGCCACGGAGGGAAGACCCCTCCGACCCAGCGTGACCTGAGCTCTTTCAGGGCAGTTTCCATGCTCCCAGGCCGGAGGCTCCACTCGGTTCCCAGGTCACCCGGAGCTGTGCCCCGTTCCGCTGCGCGGGTCCACGACCCCTCGGGATCCTCGGTCCCGGGAGGCGTTGCAGGGTGTGTTAGTAGGAAGTACAGCCCAGCAGAGCTTCGAAGCGTGACCCGAGACCCGCACCTCTGCCCACTCGGCTTGGCGGCCGGCTCCAGCCCCACGTCGCAGGCTCCTTCCCTAGAGGCCTGACTCTGAAGCAGCCCTGGGTGCTGGGACGCGCGGGTAGAGCCCTAGCGACAAGGGACCAGCGCGCTTCCTTCCTCCCCGCAGTTGGGAGAGGGTAGTCCTGGCTACCGAAATTTTTCGGGATACCAAAAACCCATTAAGACAGCTGTTCGTCCAGCACCTTTTGCAGCTCGGAAGTCTTATCAGTGCCTGCTTTTCTCGGTTCTTCGGGAAGATCCCTTGAAACACATGCAGCTGCCCACCGCAAAAGAGCGGGTTCGAGGGTAAACCAGATGGGATTAACCAAGGCCGCAACGACCACTCGGACTATTTTTATGAGGTTTCTCAGTTAGTTTCTTAGGTCTGCCGCCCCCACACCAATCTTCTTAAAGTTTCTGATGAGGCTTTTGCACTGGGATACTGTTAAAGTTAACAATTTGCATACGGAAAAAAAAAAAAAAAACCTGAGCTATGGAGGAGAGGTTTTTTTTTTTTTTTTTTTTTGTAAATTTGCCCTGGTTGTTTACCTTTTCCACCCCAAATTTTCAAAAGCAACCACCTTCAGGCCGGGCTTCCGAAGAAATGATGCTTGCTAGGTCTCCGCTTTGAGTCTGGATCTGGAATTTTTAATAGTTAAGGCTTCTCATAAAGCAATAGTATTAAAGGCGTTCACTACCTCTTACTATTATTATTTATTAGTACAATTTTTTTTAGTTTATTTGAGCTTTGAGGTAAGTTAATTAAGGAACTGAATCAAGTTTCCTTTCTTTCTCTTTCTCCTTTTTCTCTTAATTTCTCCTTTTTTTCTTAGTAAAAGGTAGTTCATTGTCCACAAAGCAGTTATTATTCTAAGCACCCTAGGAAACACCCCTCCCAAGCCCTGTTTTCTCCTTTCTTTCCTTCAGTAGTAATAGTTTTAGGTTATGACTGTTTTTACATGGTTGAACAATAAGTTTGGAAGAAGTTGCCTAGAGGGTAGATTTTGTAATAGGGTTACAGGATTTAGTGTGCTGTAATAGTACTCCTACATGAGCCCTCCCCACCAGCTGACGGTCAGGAGGGCCTCCCAAACCCCGGTTCTTTTCATTCGGGAACAGTTGGGAGATAGACAGAAATGAAACGTCATGACATAGCTCAAGTTTGCTTTAAAAAGTCAGCTTTTCTGAACCGAGTCCAGCAGTCTCAATCCATTTACCTACAGAGAGCATGCGCTTGAGAAGGTGCTGCCGGACGTTTGATATTTTTACTTTGGAAGCCAATCTCATGCTCAAACTCCAGAATTACTTTTTCTTCTGTCACGAGAGGGTCTTACTGTAGCAAATGAAATACCAGATATTACCAAAGTAAATCTGGCTTATGCCCTTCTCCCATGTTGTCCCTCAAACTGTCTGACTTTACTCAGAGCAAAACCTAGAAAAGTTTGCAGACTCAACCACAGTAGCCCTGAAGCGGCCATTCTCCTGTTCTGTGTCTGTCCCCCTTCGTGTATATGTTCTATATGTTGTGTGTGAGTTTTACAAAGAAAGCATGCCATGCTAAGCAGCCGTCCAACACCCTCATTCCAAATTTTCTTTTGTTTTCTAAGGATTATTTAGTTGATCTTAGAGCGTTAATAGTTTATTCTACTTGGATATTTTTTATAAGTTTTTTTGTTTCTTATGAAAGCAAGGTTGTGGTAAAGGGGTTCATCTCTTAAAAGATATTCAACAAGTCTCAAGTTACTTATAGAAAGATAACTGGCTTTTAAAAGATTATTTATCAAGATAGATAATTCTTAGAGAAGAGAATGTGTGAATCTAATGATTTAATATGTGGTTACTTTTCTGTGGGTTTGGGTTTCGTGTGTGTGTGTGTGTGTGTGTGTGTGTGTGTGTGTGTGTGTGTGTGTGTGTGTGTGTGTGTGTGTGTTCGTGTTCACTCCTTTGGCAATGGTTTCAGTATTGCAGCTACTTGGAAGCCCCATTCTGATTTGATTCGTTTAAGTATTTTGTTGCTCAGCTTTTTGAAGGAGAGAATGATATTGGAAGAAAATCAAAACATCAGGAATTGGAGATGAAACATTGACTTTCCTCAGAAGTATCCTGAAAACCCTTCATACTCATATTAGTAAAGAAATTTTATTATTTACCAAAGTAACTTACCCATTGTAAGCAGCTTAATGGTCACACATTGATTTCTGGGCCCAAAAGGTTAGAGAAAACTATAGATTGCCTTTTAAAAAAAGAAAAAGAAAGAAAAAAGGGGAAAAGTTGACACCTGCAAGATAAGGCAGTTGGAAAGAATTCATGTTTAATCAAGCCTATTTTAAGTTTGTTGAAATGGAAGATTCTGGATGATAAAAAGTGAATTGCTTTTTTTGTTTTGTTTTTTGAGATTTGCTCCAGGCTGCAGATAGTTTCTTTAATGTTGAAAACCACACAACAAAACGGGATCAGACTGGAGATAAAATGTGTGACGGTGGCTTTGCTATTGAGCATTTGGTGGTGTAGTTTACATCCAATTTCTGCAATGGTTCATGGGCACAAGTACCAAATTATAAGGTGTTCTTTGGGAAGCTCTTTTTTCTCTCTCTACATTTGGAAGCTTCAAGTTGTCTTTTACCACCAGTTTCCTTTAGAAGGCAAAAGCTCACGTTTTTTGTTTTTTGTTTTTTGTTTTTTTTAAGTTGAGAATCTAGGGAGGGGGATTTTCAGACAGGTTTGGGGTTTCCAAACTTAGCCAAGCTCAGTGTGTAGTAACCAAAAATCGAAAATTCTAAAGTTAACGTGGTTTTTCTAACACAGTCCCTAGTGCAGAAAGCCTGTGTTCCAAAATACTCTTAGAGGAGAGAGAATATTAACCAAAGACTTGACACCCCTCCCCCCAGAAAGAAAAAAGTTTGTCTGCCAGGCTTTAGAAAACCTGTACGTGTAGAGCTGTTTTAACCTTTACCAGCCTCCTCCCATGTAAAGGTGACTAGGTCCAGATCATAATGTGTCCTTCAGTGTCTTCCCAGTGACCCCCAATTTGAGTCTTGCTAGTCACTTAGCAGGAAGTTAGTAGTTTATTTAAGTTTCTCCTTATCAGCTTGGCTTCTTTTTCTAACCTTATTCCCCTGCCACCCCCAGATGCCAGACCCCCAAAGGGGAAGATTGACAGGTAGTTCCCATAGCTCAGCTTCACCCTCCAACAACGGGGATTTAGTTTCTTGTGACTTTGCCAATGTTTGTGTAGTCAGCGTTTAGATCTCGCCTTCAGGAGTCTCTCTTTTACGCGTCACTGGAATAGGAAAGCCACAGAACAGTTTTGGAAGGAACCCTTGCAGTTGGAACCCCATCTAGTGTTCAGTTTGATCCAGCCATGGGGAAGATATTTTCCCCTTTTATATATTGTGAGCGGGAGGTGGGCCGGGACTAGTGATTTCAATGGCTTATCTATCTTGTCTGTGTTATTTTTCCAGAGATTTCTCTTGTATCTTTTCACATAATCAGGACCGGCACTGTTACCTTGAGGAGGGGAGTTAGTCTGTCACTTGGTTGCATACTGCATAAAGGGAACTAATTCAGACATTCCTGAAAATATGCATATGTTGTTTTTACGGTTTTCCTGGTACCTTAAGTTGGACGTTGTGATTCTGCCTTTTAAAAAAAAAAAGTAAAAAGATATAGAATTACCAAATCAATTATGTTTGTGATCACCTTTGCAAGTAGGTCCATGGGAAGGAACAGCCTGTTAAAATTAGGGGCCCCAACTCCACTATTGTATGAATTCTATGAAGAAATGCTAATGTCGTTTTAAGGTAATGAAAGGTGGAGTCGAGGGTCTTTCTAAAGAGCTCAAAGGAAGAAAACTTAAGTCTGGTAGAGCTCGGTGCTTGGTTTCTGGGTTCTTGTTTTGTTTGTCTCTCTTTTATTCCTTGCCTGCTTGGCTGAACCTTTCTGTACGAGGCATAGTTTTATTTGTGTTTTCTGAGTAGACAGATAGGCTGCAACACTTCAGTTTTCTGCTTCCTAGGCTGCTGTGCTTGCTTCAGAGAATGAAAAGGGGATGAATTTGAATGGGGTACCTGAACAGTTGAGCTCAAACATCTGGAATTGTAGTGTCAGTTTGGTACATACATCCTTCCTCCAAAAAAGAACAGAAATTCTGAACACCTTTTTTTTTTCCTGTTTGCTGAGAAAAAAAAGAAAAAAAAAAAAAACAAAAAAACTCTTGCTTCGTAAATATTCCTACCTGACTGGGATTACAAAATTAATGTGAATGCAAAATCCATCGAAAAGGATCTGGAATTCGATTTTTCCCACAATAGGAGGAACAAGGTAACTGTAGTTACTGTAATGAGGTCACCAGTTGCTATCCTGTTTAATAGATTGTTGAGAGGAACACAAGATAACCGGAGATAGGATCAAGAAAAAAAATGAATTAAAGCACAGACGTGTCTGTGTGTGTGTGTGTGTGTGTGTGTGTGTGTGTGTGTGTGTGTGTGTGTGTGTGTGTGTGTGTGGAGAGAGAGAGACTGCCTGCCTGTTATCTAATTGCAACTTCAAGGATTCCTTTTACCAGTTGGGGCTAAAGACTGGTGCTGGTTTCCTGGCCTGTCTTCTTTCTCTTTCAGCTGCTTCCCTGGAATTGTGTTCACAGTGCAGATGGGTTTAAAGTTAGGCATTTTAGAGTGTAGCAACACCTGCTTCTGAAGTAAGTCAAAATAGATACCAGAATTTTGGGGGGTGGGGGACAGCACATTTCATAAACATCAGGAAATTAAATTAGTGAACTGAACAGTGAGATCAAACATCAGTTTGCTAAATGTGAAAATCAAAACTCAAATAGGGCCAACTTTTAAACAGGGTCCCTCTCCTATAAGCAAGCAGACATTTATTTTTAAGCATCTCTAGTCTACGTCTGTTAACATAATTCTAATTATAAAAACGTTTAGGTTGAAAAACTTGAAAATTCTCAAGTGAGTCTTGAAGCAGCATAAATGCAGTCTCAGTGCAGAGAGGTAAAGATCCATTAAGCCCTCCAAAGTAACCTCTTCTTATCTTTTTTTTCCTATATCTTGTGAGAATATCAGATGCTTGCAAGTTAGAAAGAATTAAAATACCCTTTAACCGTGAGCACAGATGTGCTAAATATTTGAAGCAACCACATTGTAATGTGTACAATTGATGAAGTCAGTTTTCTGATTTCCCTTGCTAGTTATTTAGTTCTGAATCTGTCATTATTTGTCTAAGCCCAGCTGACCAAGCAAAACTGTGTTTTAAAGTGGCTTTATGTTTTGATAAATGTGAGCTGGTTGAAAAGTATTTTCCACTGAATGCAGAGCTTAATAGAACATGCTGACATAATAGTTTTAATGCATTTTGTTGAAAATGTGTGAACAAACAGAATAGCTTTTGTTCCTTCATAATTGGCTGTAAAAGTAGATGGAAACATAACCATTACATATGGAAATGTGAGAAGAGAAAGAAATAGCATTTCTGTTGAATATATTAGGAATTTCATTTCCTAGTTTAAAATAAGCATCTCAAATGGATGCATCATTTAAAATCAGTTGTCAAAATACGAAGCTTTAAACAGAATTTTTGTCACATCATTTTTGTCCCAAGTGAAGCAGTGTAACTTTAGCAAATTTCATTTAATATTTTGTTTGTATTATTTCAAGGCAGGAGGAGAGACAAAGTGCTTAAAACAGCACCTTCAGTGTGCATGGGAATCTGGTGCCAATTAGGATGATTAAACATTAAATTAAAACTGGATCATTATCGGTATTTTCTGCTACAACTGCTATTTGTTTGGTGTGGTTAATGCATTTGTACTATAACCCCGAGTAGATTTAAAGATGGGGATAAGGAAAGCTGGCTTATTAAGTATAACTTAGCTACTAAAATAACTCTCCCAGTGAGGAGAGCATACACACACATTCGCCATACTTCACCAGGGGCCTAATCGACTTCCGCATCTCTCCAGGCCGATAGAGTTAAGGAATTTTCACAAGTGACTGTTTAGGTGTTAATTGTATTTTCTGAAATGCAAAATTCTTAAAAGCCTGTTAGGTGCTTAATCCAAAAAGGTAACCTCTGGCTCTTTTCAGTGGACTCTGAGTTGACTGGGGGGAGGGGGGCTGGCTGGGGAAGACAGACAGCATTTTGATTTTGCAGTATTCATATCTGCAATTACTTTTTTTTTTCTTCCTGCAAGCTTTCTAGAAGATTCAATTTGGAAGTCATGGAAACTACCTATTATCTGATACAGCTTTGTAAAAAAGCATGCAGGGAGGTAATCCTTGAATTAAACAGTTTTTTTTTCACAGCCTTTGGAGATGACCACACACCATTTGTACAACAGAAGTTGGTGTTGCCCATGCTGAGCAAACAAGGGGACGCCATCCTGTCTTTGAATAGGATGTTAGCTCGGAGTTGGAGATTTTGATGTTTAATTTACAAATGGATCTTAGTGAGAAGGCATCTGAGCAACCAGTGAAGACAGACAAAAAATCTAGGGAACTTTTAATTTATATATACATGCGTGTTATAGATCTGTTAAACAATTGATAAGAAGCAAAAATGTTTTTAAAGACATTCTGGCAGAAATTAGCAAACTTTCCTACAAGCATCATTTCTTAGCAAATTCTTCTTCAGTTAGTGTTTAACTGTAGATGCTGTGGCAATTTTTATAGACAGAAGAACCACTTTTGAGGGGGTATTTAGGTTGCCCCTTGGAGCACAGAGCATATATTCTTTGGCCAGAATTATCACCAGGGTTCATTTCTGAATTTGAATAATAAATATGTGTGTGGGGGGGTGATACATAGGTACCTGACAGGCCCTTGAGACATGTTCTCTCTCTCTCTCTCTCTCTCTCTCTCTCTCTCTCTCTCTCTCTCTCTCTGTGTGTGTGTGTGTGTGTGTGTGTGTGTGTGGCTTTCTCTTTTGAAGTCAAAGTGGATCTGTTACTCATGTGACCCGACTGTGTTTGTCACTGTTGAGCCTGAGCTCAGGTTCCAGGCAGGGGCTTGAGGTGATTCTGGAGTCCCTGGTCTCCAGCTAGGCGATATGCATTCTTCCTCCTTGTCAACAACTGATTGGAACCTGAATGACTACAAATTAGTTTAGTGACAGAACCAGCTGTCACAGATATCTTTGCATCAGTTGAAAATGAATAAGGTTGACAGAAACTCAAGAGCTTAATAAGTCCTCAGCCTGCTTGAGGGACCCTCTCCTGGCAAGTAGGCAGTCAGTGTATAAAATATTGGAAATCAATATTTTGCTATGGAATTTCATTATGTACCAATGTACCCCCTTCATGGTATTTTATATTTTGATGAATTATCTAAAAGCTGAACAGGAATCCCTCAACATCCCAGGTAACACAACCTGGCTTTCAGGAGCTTTATTTGAAGTTTTGCAGATAGGAAACATTTATGACTTTTTCTCTCTTTTTCAAGTTACTGCTACTAATCTGTTCTGGCTTCATTTTTAACCCTGCATCTTTTGATGTTTATAGGGGAGACAGAGAAGGGTCAACCAAGTCGCCCCACTAAGAGCAAGGATGCCCATGTCTGTGGCCGGTGCTGTGCTGAATTCTTTGAATTATCAGATCTTCTGCTCCACAAAAAGAACTGCACTAAGAATCAATTAGTTCTGATCGTCAATGAAAGTCCAGCCTCCCCACCCAAAACCTTCCCTCCTGGCCCATGTCTCAATAATCCTGATGGGCAAATGAAAGACAAAACAGACCAAGAAGATTGCAGCAGTGACCTTTCAGAACACAAGGGACTTGACAGGGAAGAGTCCATGGAGGTGGAGTCCACAGTTGCCACCGCCACCAGCAGCAGCAGCTGCAGCAGCAGCAGTGGTACATTGAGTGGCGTCACCAACGTCACCACCCCAAGCTGCCACAGCGGCTCCTCCACGGGTACCTCATCGATCACAACCTCTCTACCTCAACTCGGGGACCTGACAACACTGGGCAACTTCTCAGTGATCAACAGTAATGTCATCATCGAGAATCTCCAGAGCACCAAGGTGGCAGTGGCCCAGTTCTCCCAGGAAGCGAGGTGTGGGGGGGCCTCCGGAGGCAAGCTGGCTATCCCAGCCCTCATGGAACAGCTCCTAGCCCTGCAGCAGCAGCAGATCCACCAGCTGCAACTCATAGAGCAGATTCGTCACCAAATACTGCTGTTGGCTTCTCAGAATGCAGACCTGCCAACATCTTCTAGTCCTTCTCAAGGTACTTTACGAACATCTGCCAACCCCTTGTCCACACTAAGTTCCCATTTATCTCAGCAGCTGGCTGCGGCAGCTGGATTAGCACAGAGCCTCGCTAGCCAATCTGCCAGCATCAGTGGCGTGAAACAGCTCCCCCCAGTCCAGCTACCTCAGAGCAGCTCCGGCACCATCGTCCCGCCCAGTAGTGGCACTTCTCCCAACATGAACATCGTGACAGCGACAGTTCCCGCCCCATCCTCAGAAAAAGTGGCTTCCAGTGCTGGTGCCTCCCATGTCAATTCTCCGGCAGTCTCAGTATCATCCTCACCAGCATTCGCAATAAGCAGTCTGTTAAGTCCTGGATCTAACCCACTTCTACCTCAGCCGACCCCAGCTAA
This sequence comes from Phyllotis vaccarum, assembly GCA_033318265.1. NCBI lineage: Eukaryota > Metazoa > Chordata > Mammalia > Rodentia > Cricetidae > Phyllotis > Phyllotis vaccarum. Next base: position 89,926,388 of record JARWLC010000008.1, on the reverse strand, counting down.
CGCTGTTTTCCACAGCCCTTTGCCCAACGTTGGAACAACTGCAGAGGATTTAAACTCCTTGTCTGCCTTGGCCCAGCAAAGAAAGAGCAAGCCACCAAATGTCACTGCCTTTGAAGCAAAAAGTACTTCAGATGAGGCATTCTTTAAACACAAGTGCAGGTTCTGTGCAAAGGTCTTCGGGAGTGACAGTGCCTTGCAGATCCACTTACGTTCTCATACCGGCGAGAGACCATTCAAGTGTAACATCTGTGGAAACAGGTTCTCTACCAAGGGGAACCTGAAAGTCCACTTCCAGCGCCACAAAGAGAAGTACCCCCACATCCAGATGAACCCCTACCCTGTACCGGAGCACTTGGACAACATTCCCACGAGCACCGGCATCCCCTATGGCATGTCCATTCCCCCAGAGAAGCCAGTCACCAGCTGGCTAGACACCAAGCCGATCCTGCCTACTCTGACCACTTCTGTCGGCCTGCCTTTGCCCCCGACTCTCCCAAGCCTCACACCCTTCATCAAGACGGAGGAGCCAACTCCCATCCCTATTAGCCATTCTGCTGCCAGCCCCCAAGGCTCAGTCAAAAGTGACTCTGGGGCCCCTGATTTGGCCACAAGAAACCCAAGTGGGCCCCCAGAGGAAGTTGAAGGGTCTGTTGTGCCACCCTTCAGTGGAAAAAGTGAAGAGATCGGCATGACCACTAACTCAGGCCCGACAGCAGGCAACAGTGCCCTGAGTTCTCCAGTGGCTGACTGTGGCCCAGGAGGGGCCACTTTCACCAACCCGTTGTTACCACTCATGTCTGAGCAGTTCAAGGCCAAGTTTCCTTTTGGGGGACTCTTAGATTCGGCCCAGGCCTCAGAGACATCCAAGTTGCAGCAGCTGGTAGAAAACATTGATAAAAAGACCACTGACCCCAATGAGTGTGTCATCTGCCACCGGGTTCTCAGCTGTCAGAGCGCCTTGAAAATGCACTATCGGACACACACTGGGGAGAGGCCCTTCAAGTGTAAGATCTGTGGCCGGGCTTTCACCACAAAAGGGAACCTTAAGACCCACTACAGTGTCCACCGGGCTATGCCTCCACTCAGAGTCCAGCATTCCTGCCCAATCTGCCAGAAGAAATTCACAAATGCAGTGGTCCTTCAGCAGCACATCCGAATGCACATGGGAGGCCAGATTCCTAATACCCCGGTCCCTGACAACTACCCTGAGTCCATGGAGTCTGACACAGGTTCCTTTGATGAGAAAAATTTTGATGACTTAGACAACTTCTCGGATGAGAACATGGAAGATTGTCCTGAGGGCAGCATCCCGGACACACCCAAGTCAGCTGACGCTTCCCAAGACAGCCTGTCATCTTCACCGCTGCCCCTTGAGATCTCGAGCATCGCTGCTTTGGAAAACCAAATGAAGATGATCAACGCTGGCCTGGCAGAGCAGCTGCAGGCCAGCCTGAAGTCCGTGGAGAACGGGTCCGTGGAAGGGGATGTGCTGACCAATGACTCATCCTCGGTGGGTGGTGATATGGAGAGCCAGAGTGCTGGCAGCCCTGCCATCTCAGAGTCTTCTATGCAGGCTCTGTCCCCATCCCACAGCACCCAAGAATTTCACAAGTCACCCAGCGTTGAGGAGAAGCCACAGAGAGTGGGGCCGGGCGAGTTTGCCAATGGTCTGTCTCCCACCCCAGTGAATGGGGGTGCTTTGGACTTGACCTCTAGTCATGCAGAGAAAATCATCAAAGAAGATTCTCTGGGAATCCTCTTCCCTTTCAGAGACCGGGGTAAATTTAAAAACACTGCTTGTGACATTTGTGGCAAAACTTTTGCTTGTCAGAGTGCCTTGGACATTCACTACAGAAGTCATACCAAAGAGAGACCGTTCATTTGCACAGTTTGCAATCGCGGCTTTTCCACAAAGGGTAATTTGAAGCAGCACATGTTGACACATCAGATGCGAGATCTGCCATCACAGCTCTTTGAGCCCAGTCCCAACCTCGGCCCCAATCAGAACTCTGCGGTGATTCCCACCAACTCACTGTCATCTCTCATCAAAACAGAGGTCAACGGCTTTGTGCACGTTTCGCCTCAGGACAGTAAGGATGCCCCCGTTAGTCATGTCCCTTCAGGGCCTCTGTCATCCTCTTCAACATCCCCAGTTCTACTCCCAGCTCTGCCCCGGAGAACTCCCAAACAGCACTATTGTAACACGTGTGGTAAAACCTTCTCCTCCTCGAGTGCCCTGCAGATCCATGAGAGAACTCACACTGGAGAGAAGCCCTTTGCCTGCACTATCTGTGGAAGAGCATTCACAACAAAAGGCAATCTGAAGGTACCTGCCCTGCCTGCACCCCACCACCCACCAGCCCTTTCTCATGCCCTTGATCAATGATCGTGCATGCTCCTAGACCCCTCAGCTATACAGTCAGGGAGAAGGTTCTCGAAGGGGACCTGCAGCAGAAAGCTGATGGGAGTGGGGGGGGGGGGCATGCAGGAGCCTTATTAGGTCAGGATCACGGCAGGGACAAGGGCAGCCTGTAGCTTGCTGCATGTCACCATGCCTTGAATAATGTGGTACCTAAGCAAAGTAGCAGCCTCTCTTTGCTGTCTCCCTAAGTGTACCAAATGAATTACTTTACCTACCAAATCAGACAGCCTGGCGTTGCCATGGGGTATTGATTAAAGACCTCCATGTGGCCTGCGTACTGCCCATATCACTTAATAATTACGGCTCTCTTCGGTGTATGCAGCTATTTTTCATAACTACAGTCTAGCATGGTTTGTTTTTTTAGAAACAGTAACATCACTCCTCTGCTAATGGGCATTATGATAATTGATTACACGACATTTCCTACTGATATGTGTTGGAAATAAAGCAAATATGCTCATTCTAGAGCAACAGTTGAGCACTCTCACTGTGTACATTTTTGTGTTGACAGAGTATTTCTCTGGAGGTTGCTGCCAGTAATGTGAAATGAATAATTACTTTCTGGTTTTTCTCTCTGTGTGTCGGCCCTCCAATGGGCAATCAGTGAGGGCTACTTTCTTCCCATCTGAAAAGGACATTTACAGGGTAAAGGGTGTCAAATACAATACTTCCCACTGCAATGAGAGTGGACATAACAATTCTAACCCTGAAAGGCACTATCTGCGACTGCCTGGCTTGCTTGAGGCCATTATAAGCTAAATACGGGTAATAAAAAAAGAGTAAGTAAGGCTTCTTTGCCCAGGAAGAGGAGAGCCAGCCCAAGGCTGCAGAGAGAGAGCAAACACATTATTACTAGACCTTGGAGTGGATGGTTCCTGGTGTCTTTCTCCTTGTCTGTCATATAATAAGAATAGACATTTAGGCCACTTGCTATGCCGAGTGTTAGGATATGAGTTGAGACAGATTCAGCTATTAAGCTTCTGGCTCTCTCTTTTCTTCTGCTGTGTCCCCCAACCCACATCACAGGTTCACATGGGCACGCACATGTGGAACAGCACCCCTGCACGCCGAGGCCGGAGGCTCTCCGTGGATGGCCCCATGACATTTCTAGGAGGCAATCCTGTTAAGTTCCCAGAAATGTTCCAGAAGGATCTGGCGGCCAGGTCAGGAAGTGGAGATCCGTCCAGTTTTTGGAACCAGTACACAGCAGCACTGTCCAACGGGTTGGCCATGAAGGCCAACGAGATCTCTGTCATTCAGAACGGTGGCATCCCTCCAATTCCTGGAAGCCTGGGCAGCGGGAGCAGCTCACCTATCAGCGGGCTGACAGGGAATGTGGAAAAGCTGGGGAATTCCGAACCCAGTGCTCCTCTGGCTGGCCTAGAGAAGATGGCAAGCAGCGAGAATGGAACAAATTTCCGCTTCACCCGTTTCGTGGAGGACAGCAAAGAGATAGTCACAAGCTAAAACTGCCAGAGCATTTCCACGCAGAATGCCGCCCAAGGTTGCCTCCTGCCCCAGCCCCTTACCTTCTGGCCCCTGGGACTCTGAGCTACATTATGAAGACATTCTTTTGTACTTTGTTCAACCTCTAGAGTTCTAAGAAAGCTTATTTATTAGTGCTATAACCTTGCTTTGCAAACAGAATGCAAGCATTAGCTTTGGTCTTCTGTATTTGGAACTAAATACTAATGGACTAGAGTGCTGTAAGCTTGCTGTAACATTTATGGCAATCGCAAGTTGCCCTGCTAGGCGGTCTTAATCTGGCATTAACTTATTTCCTATATCCAGTTTAATATGAATCTGGTGTTGATGCAATGCCTCCGTGATGCGTTAGATCTCTAATAAAGTCTGTATATAAATGTACACTTTGATCCTGCTGGAAAATTTTATCAGCAAACACATTGTCGAATCTTTCCAGACAGATTTAAGGGAAGGACTTTAAGTACAGGCTGAACAATTTGAAAGGTTTGGGTTTTCTGTTTGTTTGTTGTTTGTTTTGGGTTTTGTTTCGTTTTTATTCTAAACTTCAACCTGCTTTATTTTTTGTTATTTTATAGAGTTAACCATTTCCGTTTTGAACTGCTATTCATATTGTGCTTTCTACTTGAGTCGTCTTCAATGTTAATAAGTTTCTGTACAGTAATAAGCACGCAGAATTCTTTAGAGGGAAAAAAAAACCACAAGTGTTGTTTTGGTAGTTGAAACTGAGACTTAGCGTTTTGCCTTGTAGGGTATATTCACAGTAGAAAATGTGTGCTGGAATTTCACAATGCTGCTAACGATAGCATCTTGAACAACCTTCAGTGGAGAAATGTAGATGCTCTTGTATATACAATAAGAAATATCACTTTCATTAAAATGTACATATGTTCCTTACGAGAGCAAATGCTTCCTGATCGAGAGCAGGTATAGTGTTGGTTTATTTTGTATTAGGTATGGGGGGAAAAAAAGGACTGTTACATGCACTTTCTTGGAAAGTTGAAAGGGGGGATTCCAATTTCTTTTAACATTTAATACTTACTAACAACAGAGATACTGTAATTTTACTCAAGTAATCAAATACATTTTTTTTTGCAACAGATAAAACAACATACCGTGTCTGTGTTTTTAGAGTGCATTTCTATTTAGCCAGGCCCCTAAGGGTAGATTAATGTTTCCCCAGGTAGCTGTAAATTTCGTGTGTAAGCAAGTATCTCCTCCAAATAAGAAATAGTAAAAGACCTAACAGGAAGTGGCATGCATGGTGCATGGGTCTGCATTTTGTTTTGCTCTGGTCCATTTTGTTTTCCTCCTGTTTTGTTCTTTGGGTTATTTTGTTTTTTGTTTTTTTGGGTTTTTTGTTGTTGCTGCTGCTTGCTTTTGAGATCTGGCAATCCACCTATTTTTTCCAATATCCATTTCTTGCCTGAAGTTTTCACTTTTAGTTGAAAACATTAGTTTTCACATTTCTACCACTTTCTAAGAGGGGAAAATGGAGACATCACAGGTAAGTTCCCTCCAACGTGATCTCTGGACTTTCAGCCTTAACTGTTGTAGTTCATTTCACTTGTGGCCTGTTTTTTTCAGGCAGCTGAGGGCCGCAGTGCTGGAGAAGTCCCCATGCAGCAGGGTTATATAACCTGACTTAGAAACTGGGCTTCAACCCAGGAGGTCAACATTTTCTTTATTTAATTAGTCTTTTAGGCATTTAAAAGCACATGCATATTTAAAAGGAAAAAGGTCATACTATTCAGATCTGTAGGAGCAACTTGAAACATTTCACCCTCCAAGTTCACCTTCGTCTTCTTTTTTTCTGGGGGCATGTTTTACTTCTGTGCACGATTTTAGGGTGAGAAATATACAGGGTGGATGTTGTCTACACATGAGTCCATGAACTCTGTCTCAGGTTGGTGATGAATCTCACCGAACCTGACTATGCCCAGATGAGGACCCCCAGCAGAAGCTCCCATCAGGCCTGGGTCACTCCAAAAGCCACGCTGACCCTGGCCGCCCCTACCAAAGATTATTCCTAGACTCCAAGCCCACAGAGTCACGAGGGCGCTTAAAGCGCCAATTCAGCCTCAGCGTCCAGCCAGAAGTTAGGGAAAGCCTCTGTCCTTGGATCTAACTTCGCGGGACGGAGCCGCCCAACCAGGGGGAGTGGGATTAGAGTGCAGAGGCCTTCGTTCCCATTCACCTGCGGGGTCTTCCTGCCACCCAGCCTGAGCCCCCGGGTGAAGAGGTCAGATGCTCTTCTCCTCCGTCCCCCAGAGACGACGGTATCGCACCCAGAGGAGGGGCCGCGCGGCCGGAGACATCGGCCACCGCGAGGGGCCAGGCAGTGACAGCGCCTCTGCCACCCTCCCCGGCCACCGCGCGGCAGCTGGACCCTTGCTCCCGGGTTGCCGCAGACCCGGCGCTTCCCAGGGGGGCGCGAGCCCGTTTCCGCGAGGGGGCAGGGGCGGGCACGTTTCTCCTATCCCTTCCTGTGTTTTCTGCAAGTTAGGGCGAACTAAAGTCGCTTTGGGTTACGCCAGATTTTCGAAGGCTGCCTAGGCCCCCCATGATAAGGTCGGGATCCTGTCTCTGCACCCCTCCTCCCGCCTTTTGTCCGGATCTGTGTATCGATCGATTATCATTGTAATGTATCGATCACTACATGCCCATCCCCCTCTATTCCAAGCCCAGAAAGCGCGGAGCCCACATGCTTGGCCTTTGATACTCAAACAGCTACTGGGTGGGTTCCCGGCAGAAGAGTCTAGCGCGCCTTGCTCATCTTCCCATTCTGCCCCGGAGCCTCCCTTTCCCTTGGGGTAGCTTAGAACCAGGTTGACTGAACTAAGAAGGGTGGCTGCAGACTGAAGCGACGTTTAAGTTCACAACATTTTAAAACTAAAAATACCCACTTTGGTGATTTTTTTTTAAATGTAAATTGTGAAGATACCCAAAAATTCAACGGTGCCAGTGGCCCAAATTTTATGAACTGTAAGGACTTGTTTCTGCTTCTTAACGCCTGTGTCAGTGTCTTGCTCTCTTGGCCCTTATGATCCCTTCTCCCCCTTTCCCTGCCCCCAATAAGGGCCACTCTTCCGGGAAGACACCTTTGGCAAAGCCCTTGATGATTGACAGTGACCTGGCCTGGCGGAAGTTACCTAGAGTTCCTCTAGTGTGTGGGGGGCGGGGTGGGGGTGGGGGATCTGCCAGGAAGCGCCAGAGCTATGGAAGAAAGGGCCTTTGCAGATAGATGTACCGGCGATAAACCGAAGCTAGCTTTGGGCTTTGACTTTCCACATCCACGTTTCCCAGTTCAGGTTCATAAAAGGCTGTTAGGACATGGGGAAGCAAAAACGTTTTGAAGTTATGTATTTGTTTTTTAAAAGTGTTCAAACAGAAAGTCCAAAATGATTAACATAGAGTAATAGCAGAAGGTTATATTTGCTTATTGTTTTTGGCATGTTGAGAAAGTCAAGAAAGAAAGTATAAAAGAAAAAAAGGGAAAGAGCTCCCACTCTGTTAGAACTTAACAGTTCTGCTAGAAAAACACAGCCATGCGCTCTTTGCTAGGAGTTACACACCCCGCTCCAAATGAAGCAAACGGCGGAGGATAAAAACGTGGGAAAGCGTAAAGTGCATTTCAAAGGGTCCCTCAGTGAGGCCGCGATCTGAGAGGCACAGAAAAATGGAAAAGGGATAAAACAGGAATTAGGTCATCTGGTCCAGACCCCAGGAAATATGTTTAGATCAAAGACTGCACTGTTAGAATAAACAAAGTAGGACCCACTGGGCCCTCCCAATATTTTCATCTCGGGACTGAGAAGTGCCAATCTAACCAGCTCTGTTTGATGAAAGAGGCAAAAATTACAACTGTAAAAATGACTAAGTCGAAAAATGTCCTCTCGACTGTAATAGGAAGATAAAGATTTAGATTTGGGCTAAAGAGTAACAGTGTGCAGGCCCAGATCAACACACACTTCCTGGACTCTTGGCACTAAATAGATTATCTAATCCTAAACTATTGTCCCTTCCTTGCTGCCCCCCATCCTGTGCAGTTGAGAATGCCAGATAATTTACATTTTAAAAAATAGTTAAATTTTAACTACAGTCTAAGAACATTGCAGGAGGCCTTTTGGGCTCAATTATTTTACATAACTTAAGGATCTCGATCTCTCTCTCTCTCTCTCTCTCTCTCTCTCTCTCTCTCTCTCTCAGCAGCCCTCCTGTCCTGTGGCTTGTCCCCTAAGAGGCTGTTGGGTGTGGGTGCGCTTTTAAGCTTAGTCTTAAAGTTTGGTCATTTTCCACTAAAAGATGAGATTGACTGAGGCTGAGAACTGATGTCTATAAGCCTAGCTTTGGGTCCACACAATTCAGCAACGGTTGATGTTTTAACAGCTAAATCCAAGTCTGTGTACCGTGTTCTTTCACGGCCCAGCTGATGGCCTTTAAACCAACTGCCAAGGAACAGGGGTAGATAGAAACATCCAGAAAATGGACAGGAAATCCCAGAGAAGGAAAATTCACCCAGGCTAAATCCAGGGCTCTAGATCCTTGCTGAGTCTGATTTCTTCTTGATGGTTTAAACGTATGATGTGGCTTCTCTGGGTTTCTGCATCCATCTGAGTTCAAGCTGAACAAAGACTTGTAGACATGTGTTAGCTTGGCTGGGCCCTCTGTGAATCAGGACACTGAGGTACTGAATGTGAGGGGCCCTTATAGACACACCAGGATCAGGCTTTCCTCTCTGTGGGGCCTTCTATTTTCCTCAAGGAGGAAAACTCTGGGATCAGGCTTTCACTGGAGGGCTTTGCAGATGCACAAATCACAAAGTTGGAAGTTCCACATAAGTATCTCATAAGCCTCAGGAAGCAGAGCTAAATCCCAGCAGTCTGACAGGGCATGAATGAGGGCCTGGAGTCACAGATTATAACCGTGGCTCCTTTTGGTAGAAGGCCTGTGTGTGCCCTTATCTTCTACACCTCTGCCACTTGCTACAGGCACAGATGGCATCCATGGTCTTGGGAGGTTTTTATTGAGTCTCTACTTCCTTACCAGGCACCACACACATTTGAAATGACCAGGATTTCTCAGCCTGGATTGTGATTCAGGATACGGTGACACCAGTGCTCCAGGCCCTCCCCAGCATTCTGCTTGGATGTGACACTATCTCCTGAAGACCTGGTCTCAGCTGTCAGTGTGCATACACGTGACTTATGTCACATCTGTTAATGTGGTCTTTAGCACAAAAAAGTTCAAGGGCCAAGCACGTCCTATGTATGTCCTATAATTTAAACACCCAGAAGGCAGAGACAGGAGGATCACTGTAAGTTCCAGGCCAGCTACAGAGTGAGACCCTGTTTAGAAACAGCGGGGTATAATAATACATTCCTACAATCCCGGCATTTGGAAGACTAAGACAGGAGGATCACTAGCCACAGCCATCCTGTGTTACAGGAGGAGACCCTTTCAGGAGGGGAAAAAGCAGACAAACACGTTAGAAGGTCACCAACAAAGGTCTCTGTCTGATTCTCAGCTGCCATCAGAATAAGAGCTGGAGTCAGACAGAGCTGGGCTTGGACAGACTCAAGCACAGGTAGATGGTGCAGCTGGTCTAAATTCTCCTGCAGTCGCTCATCCATGAGGCAGCATTTTCTAGCCTCTCCTTCTGCCCCTAAGAAGGCAGTTGGACTTTCAGGGCTACCTTGTATATGTTCTCCTTTCCCGGCTGCTTACACTTCGAGGGTTTTAATGGCATTCTGTTGTCAAGAGGATTTCTCCTTAAACACACACTAATGCAAAAGAGGAAACCAAAATTGTGAGTGGTAAAGCTTACTCAGTGAGCTGCACTGTCCCTTTAAGACCCCTCCCCCATGGGTAATTGGGCCCAGCTCTTGGGTAACTAAGATAACATCCCTCCCAAATCCTGCCATTTCTAAGCATCCTAGTCACTGTACTCAGTGTGGGGTTTACCATGGCCTAACGGCAGAAAGTCCTCAGAAGGCATGCTGGGAAGAGTCCCTAGGAAGAACTCCTCAAGGGGGCTGTGGTAGAGTACTTACCTAGCTTGCACTAGGCCCTGGGTTCAAATCCCCAGCACGGCAGAAAGAAAGGGGGAGGAAGAGGCAAACTTGTCTCCATAGGAAGGTCGCTCAGGACTTCAGCATGTATGGTCCTAACACAGCAACACAGTCCCTTAAACTGCTCTTCTCCCCCCCACCCCCACCCTATTTGTTCTTTTGAAATAAGGTCTTGCTACGTAGCCCAGGCTGGTCTCAAAATGACAAAAATGTATGTGCTGGCCTCCTGAAAGCTAGGTTCTCAGGAATGCATCACCCCATCTGCCCACTTGCCTGATCTGCAGAACTGAGAGTGACCGCAAGGAACTTGTTTGACTGCATAGATGTTTGTCTAAGGTCCAGGGCCTGACTTCTCAGAGAAGTCAGCCTGAAGACTCAGAATACAGCCTCCCAGCCTGGATTCTCAGCACAGCCTTTCTTAAAAGATGACCAAGTTACCATGATAGTCGGCAAGCTTCTCTTCCTGTCTGCCACCCTTTCCTTAGACATGCCTCTTGCCCACAGCAACCTCCAGGTTTCACCAAGGAACTCACTTTGGCCAGGAGAGAAGGTAGATGTTGTGGTGTACTGGTTCCAAGCCTGGGCGTCAGGACAGGACATGTTTCTACGAGTGATCTTGTGCCTTTGCTGTTACCCTGCCAACTAGCCTCAGAAAGAAGGAAAACATTCCTTGGAGGAGCCTTCTCTCGCCAAGACCACCCTGCATCAGCCAAGCTCCAACAACAGGCACCTGAGTGTTTCACGATGTCGATTTGGGAAGTGATTTCTCAGCATCCTTGACAAATCACCTTGTACTGTAAAATGTGTTTGGTAGTACAATGTGTCGCCAACCTAGATACTTTGCTTGAATTAACTCTTTGAACCTGGAACATGCACATGATGAGGTATAAGGGGGAGAGTCTGTTTGCTGAACAAGGAGAATAATGGAAAGAAAGATTATGTTAAATGTTTAAAGACACACATTTGATAAGCGACAACTGTTTGAACCCAGAGTGTCTGGCTCCAGAACACATACGAAGTCTTAAAGACTGAGCTGTCCTCACTTTGACACACATCTTCCCTAGTAACCTGCTACCTGTCCCTCTCTGGCTCTGGCTAGACCTTGGGCTCAGAGTTACATATAAGTCAGTGTTTTTGTCTTACATTCACTATTCCTACTTGCTCATAAGCATCCATCAAAAGAGTTCTCCCAGGCCCACAGGCAAATGATCTGTTCTCTAAATGGCTATCTGAGGAAGAAACTTCCCATCCCAGTGTGACTCACTGTGGAGACCGAAAGAGCAGAGGTTCAGCTGGGTATGGTAGTACAAGCTTGAAATCCCAGAAAGCAGGAGACTGAAGTACTAGGATACTGGGTTTCAGGCCAGCCCAAACTCCTTGGGTAGACTCATATTCCCACTAATTCAAGCATCTCCCTTCAGGGTGGAGGGGTGCTTTTTGCATGTGATAATTCTTACCTACTTGCAAAGACCTTACTAAAGTTCAGAGATAAATTCCATAGGAAATGATCCTTCTACCTAGCTGGAAATGTGTGGGGTTTTTACCCCATCGTTCCACACTCCTTTTCTGCGTGTCTTCAGGCTGTAAGCCATCCAGTCATCACAAGTTGCTGTCACCAGGAGGGGAACATTTGCAGGCATGAGCAGCTGCTGTTTCTCTACTCTGTGTAAAACAGTCACTGCAATCCAAACTTTCTCATTTGCACAAAGCTAAATTTGAACATTCCTGGAAAATCAAGGATGTGCTTAGAGGAGTCATTCAAATTTAAGAAATTCGGGGATTTGTGGAGTGGGATTGGGTCCCCTTGTATAGGATGTACAATGGGGATGTGACAGGGCCTGAGTGTCTTCTTGATCTGTTTTCTTTTGCTACAGCAGACTACCTGAAACTGACAGCATGTTTGGGGGTGAGGGTGTGAAGCAAGCCCTCACAGGACAACACTGACCCGTGATCTCGAATGTAAAACCTTTAGACGACAAGTTTATCAATCTCACTTAGTTTGTGGTTCCAGGAGCTGAAAGTCCAAGATTGTATAGCCACAGTGGACAAGATGGCAGCCATTGCAGAAGCAGACTGATAGACATCCTCTGACAACCCCTTGAGAGACAACAACCTCATTTCTGAGGACCTGGTCTTTTCAGGTCCCACCTCCTGGTGGGGACACTGATCAGGGTGTTTCAGGGATGACAAGCTATACCTACTCACAGCTTGCCTACCTAAGACTGACAGTACATGAAACAGCAGAGGGGGTGTCTTGACTTAGAGACTAGTGTTCTAAAATCATCTCGGCAGAGCTACCCCTTCTCTGGGGGAGAATTTACCCTGTCTTAGCTTCTGCTGTTGCCAGAAAAACTTGGCACCTCAGGACTTGTAAATATGGCCTTTCAACCTCTTCCTCAACAGGCTGCACATAGCAAACCTTTACTGTATCCCTTCCTGTGTTTGTCTGCTTCTCTTAAGAGGACCCCCACCATGTTGAAGTATCTAGAGCTCATTTTAGCTTGATTCCATCTGTACACTTATTTCTACATATGTCCCTAAGCCCAACTGTCAAAAGTCGGTCACAGTAGCCCAGGTGACACGCTAAGGAGTATCTGAGGGAAAAAAAATCCCAAAGGGAAGGAGCCCTGGGGGTCTTCCGTTGGATTCTACCAACCAAACAAACAATGTGCCTGGGGAGCCAGCCACAGCCTGCAGACTCCTGCCACTCAGTGAGTGTTTCACTTGGCTCCTGTAGCCTGGCTAACAAATGTGAAAATCTCGCCAGCACTTAAAACTTGAAGGTCTCATTCCAACACTCTAGTTTCCAGGGATTTTTTTTTTTCAGCCAATGGAGTGTTGTCTCCTTCCCACATCTCAACAACTGTGGTAGAGGGAACTGAATGCTTCTGGATCCTATGGTTCCTCCCCACATGCCGTCTGTCCAGCATAGCTTGTCTGACACATCAATAAGGCTTTTTGTGGCCATGAGGCCCCTTGAGAAGAATCAGACAGGATCTCAGCCCTCCTGCAGAAGGAAGTCTTCCTTGGAGATGTTCAAGAAAGAACAGGACTTTTGAAACCAGGCCTTCTGTAAGGATCATCCTAGGCTCTCAAGGCTGAGCTTTCCAAAGCTGTTCCCTCTAACTCTGCTCAAGGGGATGAGGCAGACAGAAGGGCCATTCCTCTCTGGAGATGAAGAAAAACGGAGGCCTGGGAAATTGGCACTTTTCTCGGATCTCTCCGGAGTATCTGAGTCAGGATTTAGGCAGGGGAGATGGGTCGTCAGGTAACAGCCTGATCACCTGAGTTTAATCCCAAGGACCCATGAAAAGTTGAGAGGAAAGACTTAGTCCACAGAGTTCTCTTTTGATTTCACCATGACATGCACAGCCCCTTCCTCATATAATAATTGCTCTGGTGGAAGTTCTACCTCAGCCCCCACCATCCACATCTATACCCCCCCCCCCAATGATTGAGTGGAAGCCCAACCTCTTTCCCCAGGTACCGCCCCCCTCAAAGTCTGCTAAAGAGCAGCCCCACCTCTAGAGCTGCACTCCCCTTCCAGACCAAGCCTCTGAGGAAGCCTGCCAAAGGCCAGCCTCTCCCTGCGGCTGCTCAAGACCACACCTACGGGTTACTTAAGGTTCAGCAGCCATTTTTGTCTTGTGACTCTTCGCCTGCCTTTTCCAAGGGTCACCCAGGATTGCTTTGCTCTGGTCACTAAACCTGGCTCTATTAATATGACTTGATTGGCCTATTGCGTCAGCGGTGGTTGGAACCCAGCAACCAGGGATTTTTAAAACTTATCAATAATATTATTTTAAAAGAACTCTGAATTTTTCAGATTAAGAGAAAGGATAAATAAAATGTGGCAGCTATAGAGTACTATTGAACCGTGAAGAAGGATAAGATAATGTCATTTGAAGGAAAATGGATGGAAATAAGCCAGATTTAGACAAATACTGTATTATCTGTCTTCCATGTTTAATCTAGACTTATTTTAAAGATACGAAAGCAGAATGGAACCAATGAGGAGAAGTGGGAACAGAAGGGAGCAGAGGGTGAACATGATCAAGGTGCAGTGTATCCCACGTATGGAAGTGTTTTAGTGAAAGCCATTGTTTTACACAAATAATATACCCGATAAATAGAAATAGATCTGAGGTTTCTCTCTACAAACCTGGCATTTTCAATGAGATAGTCAAGTCACTGTTCCAGAGGCTCTGTTTTTCCTCTGGCAAGAAACTTCTATCATCTCTATCCTTAGGTTTGCTTCAGGCTCAGTCACAACCAAGACTTGAACAGGCTAGCTTCCCAAGAAGGGCATTAAATAATCCAGAAAGAACTGTGCTCTTTAGTGCAGGGCTCAGACCCAGGGCCTTTCACTGGCTAGGCAAGCCTATACCAGGGATCCACATGCTCACACTGAAGAGAGCAGATTGCACCCAGAAGCCCCCTCCCATCTTCCCCCTGTCCTCTTCTCTCACCTCCCTTCCTAAAATAGTAGAAGGTTAGAGAGTGGTTTGTTCCTGTCGAAAACACGTGTTGACTTTAGTCTCCATAAAGGTATTGTGAGTTCCTGGGGGTCCTAAGAGAAGGTGTCAGAGAGGAGGAAGAAGGTTTTTTTCTTTAGCTTTCTTTTGCTTCCTTACCTCTCTCCTTTTGTGACCACAAGGCCCTCCTTGACAGCCAAGCAGCTGTAGAGCTCAGGATCAACCCTTTTTCTTTATATAATACCTGATCTCAAGAATTCTCCTATAGCAACAGAAAACAGACTGAGACAATTAGTGAACTATTAAACACTTTCTAAATGCCAAGCAGTTTGGCAAGCATCAGGGTTGCTCCTTGGTGCTCACAAAACAGTGTAAGCCTGAGAGTTCAGAGAAGAATCCAGAAGGATGCAAAGGATACTGGAGTACGGCCACACCCAGGCAAGGTGCTCATAAAAGCCTTCTCCAGCCTGGAATGACAATTATTCAGCACCTCCTCTGCCCAGGGCTTTGCTTGGGGTACAGGGACCAAAGCCAAGCTAACTCCTGTTGTCTACAGTAATGCAGAAGGCCCAGCGGCTCCAAGTTGCTTTTCTAAGAGCTGCTGCTCCAGCAAGGATGGATGCTAAAGACACTGGTGGCTTCTGTGAGATGCTAGCATTCTGGACCTTCAGCACAGAGCGGGCTAGCCATTGAGGCCAGATATTGCGCCATCAAAGGCCTCCTTCCACAGAAAGATTTTCAGTAACAACACAGGCAGAAAAAGAACACAGCCCTTGCCCCTTGGAGACAAGGAAGCCAGCCATCCCTTTCTGCCCCTCTTTGCAGAGTGATACAAGTCGAGAAAGCCTGGAGGTCAGTGGGCTTGACCATCAGTGGGTTAAACTTGGAGACGTCCATCCTGCTTCTGTTCTCTGCCCTGTTGAACCTACCTTTAGCATCCTTTTCCAGCAGAGTGCAGGTGGACATGAGACCTGTCCTAACTCTTGGCTTTTCTGTGACACTCCGGAGGAAACAACATGTTTATTTGAGGATCAGAGGGGGTTGCTAGGAATAACGGCTCACCAGCTTCACAGGACAAGGCAGTTAGGAGCCATTGGTCAACTGAAGGAAGTACTTCAGTTGAAAGACCCCAGATAGTCACAGGTGCACCGCACTGTGGCCCTTTCCCTGAGGAATGGAAGGAGGTAGGATCTGTCCTACAATCGCCAAAAGCTAGGGCATGAAAAACGAAAACCAGATTGGTTTGGATTATTTATTGGGAGAGGCGAGGCGGCGTAAGTGGGCGAGCAAGCATAAGTGTGGAGGTCAGAGAATCAGAGGTCAGTTTTTTCCTGTCACCCAGTGGAGGGACTGGTGGTGATGGCATTTACCTGCTGAGCTATCTCAACAGCCCCCAAGACATACATGTATTTTAAAAAATGTGGAACATTAACCCAGCATAGTAAATATTTATAAATACCCTTTTCCTTCCTCCCTCCCTCCTTCCTTCCTTCCCTCTTTCTTTCTCTTGAGACAGGATTTCACTATGTAGCTTTGTCTGTCCTAGAACTCACTACATGAGCCAGGCTGGTTTCGAACTCAGAGGTAGACCTACCTCTGTCTTCTCAGTGCTGAGATTAAAGGCGTGAACCACCATGCCTTTAAAACCTACTTTATTAAGGAACTTTTTTTTTCTTTAAAAAACAAAACAATTAAATACAAAAAGGTGGCAGAATTCTATATAAATTGCCCCCAGATGAACCTTTTTAAAGTCTAGATTCCAAGGAGGTAGTGCAAGACTGAACTTCATTTAGCCCACAGAGAAGACCGAGACACAATCATAGTCTCCTTGGCTCCTATACCTTGGCTCCTCATCACAGAGAAAAATGATGTTCTAACCAGATATTTTGTTGTTCAGTCATTTCTATCACACACCCCGCTCCTGCCGGTACTCATTTTCTCTAAGTATATATATTTGATTTGAATTTAGCTTTCTTGAGACAGGGTCTCACTGTACACCTCAGGTTGACCTTGGACTTTTGATCTTTCTGTCTGAAGTATGGAGATTACGCCTAGCTCCTGTTCATACTGCTTTGTGAGGTACAGTGTACCCCTTTAGACCAACAGTTCTTACACTTTGCCCTTCGCCAGACCACTTGAGATGTTGACGCTGCTGAAACACAGGTCTATTGCTTTAGGCATACAATTTTCTAGTATCCCAGAACCACCTTGAAGCCAGATCCCTGGGCCCTAGCCCCAAAGTCTGATTTACCTCGGCCACCTCTCTGGACACAGGAGACTGCAAGCTACCTTTTGCCTCTTAGCAACCCCAGTTCCCACCCACACCCCAACCACACCCCTCACTGCTCTCCCCTGTGTCTGCAAAACTGCAGCTTAAGGCTCTGTCAGTTTGTCCCCAGGAGTCTTCCTCTGATTCTTTGCTATGAGCTCATATATCATTTCCCTAGAGGGACCTTGGGTGATCATTGAACTTAATTACTCTGCACTCTCCCAATGGCTGTCCTCAATACCTCTCTTTGTTGGGTTTGTTTGTGTGTGTGTTTGGTTTTGTGTTTTGCTTTCCTGGCTCTCTTACCCTAACATTGTCTTGCCTCATTGCATATGTTTATTGTACTTGTTTATTAGTTTACCCGTCTTTTTCCTAAGAATAGGGAGGGACTCTACCTACCTTCTCCATCACTGGATTTCCCAGCCCCTAGCACAGTGCAGGGGTCAGGGATGAGTGTGCTCAGACTGAGAAGCGAGGTGTATGTAAACAATTCTGACCTTGGAACCTCAGCCCCAGAGTGAAGCAGATGATGTGAGTGTTTAATGAGCAGAATGGTCACAGGAATGGGAAAGGGGTTGCTTCCGGTGTGGAAGAAAGCCAGACTTGAAGCCAAGGACAGCAGTGTGCAGCTTGCCAGCCTGATGTAGCCTGGTGTGCAATGTAAGCCTCATGAGGTAAATAGTTTGGTAAAACAAAGGCTTAAGAAAGAAGGTATATACTTCATTATCCTACTGCCCAGAAATAACTATGGTTTTAAATTTTGTGCTTCTACCTTAGGGGACATTTTTAGTGTTTTCAGATATGGACATTGTACAGAATACAAGAGGCAGGTACATTTTCATTCCTTGCTTTACATCACAAGATGAGCATATTCTAGAGGCTAGAAAGTGTCTTTAAAACATTTTTAATGGCTATTTAGCATTTTTTTCTTTAACTCTATATGTAGAAAGGCACTCTTTTACCACTCTCTCAATTGGTGCAGAAATATCTAATACATGACTTCTCCCCCTTGATGAGAGTAACAGTTTCACCTAGTTCACACTGGCCCTGTAAGGGCCATTGGTGACATCCAGAGAGACATCTTTGGTTGTCATGAACAGAGAGGACACGGGTATAGGGTAGAGCCTGGGTGCAGTAGAGCCTGGATGCTGCCCAGCCTCCCAAAACACAGGGCATCAAAGGGGACTGCCCAGCCCAAAGTCAACAGTGCAGGCCAGAAACTTACTGTCCAGGACAGTGTCAGGGTTAATATTCAACAATCACTCAAAACTCCAATTAGCGTTCTGCAGGCAAGGCTGCAGGACTTTGCCCTGAGATTCTGCCTCTCCGTCATGTCTCGGGGAACTTGAATTACTGTAAAAAGCATCTGGGAAAACAGCTGGTTTACTTCTACAGTTCCTATTTCACCATCTATCTAAATAGAATAACAGAAATTAGAAGTAGAGTTGGTCTATTTGCTTTACTGTGCTAGGATCCAAAGCTGGAGCTCTAGACGAACAGTGTACCAGGGAGCCACACCCTCAGCCTGAAGATGGATTTTAACTATTGAGTTTTAGGGAGGACTTGTAGCACTTCTGGAAACTTCCTTATGGACCCATGGTTTCCTGCAAGCACTGAGACACAGAGTGGGTGTTGCCAACCTGAGAAGGAACCCAGGAAGCGTTTTTCACCCTAAGGCAGAGAAAACTGATCTGGTCCCTTACAGAACTAGAATTTCTAAATTCCAAAGGAGGTTTTGGTTAAATATGGGTGTTTGGAATCCTGTCCCCCACCCCCATTCCAAACCTTTTTTTGAGGAGAGGAGATTCAATCTTTGATAACTGCAGAGCCGGAAGGTACTGGGAGCCCCTGCCCTAGTAAGCACTCACGGAAACAGCCTTCTTCCCTCAGTTGAGAAATCCACATGCCCTTTACCTCAGGTTTAAATCCTTGAGACTTTGACCTTTGCAGAGAAAATTGGTACAGAGACAATTTATGATGACTCTACAGTCACCAGGAAAGATCTACTTGACAAACACAGAGGGGTGTCTGCTGTCCCTTCCTGTAGACTCCCATTCCTTTTGGGGTGATGGCGGGTGAAGTGTAATAGGAAATATTTGGAATTGCATTTCAGAGAGTGAAAATATTAACCTACAGCCTTCCCAAGGAGGTTTCATGTCTGAGCTGTTAAACCCAGCAAAATCAGAAGTAGGGCTCTGGGCTTTAACAGTGGAGCTGCGTTCTTTCACAGGCGAGGAAAGAACACCGCTCTGGGGTATGTATGAACACATCTAAAGGCACGGCTTGTTAGCAGTCTGGCCTCCCCCATTTTGCCTGCCTTCTCTCCAGAGCCCCAGCCCTGAGTGGAACAGTCAAGAGTGGCTGCTCTAGGCACAGAAGCCATCCAACAAGTTACATCAGCTAATGACACATGCCTGGGAGAAGGGGAGAGATTCAAAGAGCCGGGAAGTCAGAGCTGTGTAACAGGAGGACAGTTGAAATCAGCAATTAGGGCCTGAACAAGAGTGTTAGCTGTGAAGTTGGTCCAGGAACTGCAGAGATGGATGGGAGTCAGTTCTCTTTTAGATGATGGCTACTTTTCCTTTCTGCTCTCAGTTCCAACTTTTGGTACCCAAATAAATACTCTTTCATTTGCAATTTTTTTTTATTAAAATATTGATTCAGTCGCTAAAAGTAGCAGTTTGAATAATTTTAAGATGTGCAGGGGTGTAAAAGACAAGCCCTCTCTTATCGGCAAGAAATACACACAACAGCAAACACAAACACCCCCAAGCTTGCGGGTACTGAGACCTAGTCCCCCCCCCCAACAGAGATGAGTGTGTGTGTGTGTGTGTGTGTGTGCTACTTAGGCAGTGTGGTAAGCAAGATTAACTCACATTCAGCTGAAGTTAAGATTCAGATGGTTTGGGGTGCAGTAGGTGAGTGTGGGGTCAGTGGCAAGAATGGAGGCCGGGGGGATAAAATTAAAAATGGGGACGAGCATACTTCTAAGCACAGAATACTGACTCCAACTCCTTGAGTCCTGACTTACTAATGTAATCGGTATCCTCAGGAATTCAACAAAACTTAAAGCACATTTGTCTGAACCTCAGATACCATGGCAATGCGCGAAGGCGATATCACCATTACTTTCAAGAATTAGCAGTCAAAGAAGGCATACGACAGTGCATCAAACACCTGAGGAGTAAGTCACCAGCCCGATGCTCCAACTCTGTGTCAGAACTTCAGAAGTGGCTCCAAAGATTTCTATCTTTTTTGAGACAGGATTTCCCTGTGTAGCCCAGGCTGTCTTGAAACTCATTCTGTAGATCAGACTGGCCTAGAACTTGCAGAGATCTGCCTGCCTCTGCCTTCCAAGTGCTAGGACTAAAGGTGTGCTCCAGAGATATCTTTCAAACAATTTTGGTGTCCCCATAGACCAGTCAGCTTCTGTGGTGAGCACTTCTCTTACCTTTGGATGACAGGATGCGTGAGTTCAGAGTTTTGGAAGCTAAAAGAGCTTCCCTAACAATAGAATTGACAGGAATTTCATCCTGGGACTTTTTTATTCCTATAGAAATTTTGCCTGTCACCACAGGGAGAAAGAAATAACATTCTAATCAATGTCATGCAACCTGAAGATTTTTGCTTGTCTACATTTTTCACGATCTGTATACTTCACTCCTAGTGAATAGCCAGACCTAGGCCCAACTCAAGCAAAACAAGAGCATTGCTGTATGTGGTCTGCGTGCCTAAAGCCATCCCCTGACATAAGCAGAAGAGGTAGGAGCTTCAGCTGAGCATCGGCTACAAAACAGAGCCCAAGGAACTTGAACTACCTCCCTCATTTTCACCGACATTATTGAAGCGCCATGTTGTGTCTTGATTTAAAGAAATCCCAATTTGTGAAAACGACCTCAGAAACTGATAAGTTAGTTCTCTCAAACATTCTTCCCTTTATGAAAATATCTTCTGCACTACCCATTTTCAATTTGCTCTGCCCTCCAAAAAACTTTTGCACAAATGGAATTCATTATTACGTAGAGGAAGACATATTTATTCTCAATTAGACTGTGTATTTGGATATAACCTGGTAAATGGGAATGGGATTTTCACATACACTGTCTATGTGACAGAGATAATCAAAGATGTCCGGAGGCTTGAGGATCTAGATATTATTTGCTGTAGCTGCTTTTTATGACAGAAGATGTCCTTGATCATATTGTTTATATTTGCCTATGTTTCCAGACTTTATGGACACCCTGGAGGCAATAAATAGAGTAAACAAGAATAAATTGCTTGCCATTTTGGAGGAATTCCTAATGTTTTGCATGCTTGGTTTAAAGAAAACTCATATATTTTATGATGGAATCTCTGCATTTATAAACAACCCCCCAAAAAATTTACAGAGAAAGAAATCATTTTGACTTTCTTACTTAATATTGGTTCCATAAACCAAATTATGGCAAATCCTAACTCACAGGATGATTGAGTTATTTTGTTTAAGTTAGTTTAATATGTTAGGCCTGGGTAATTTTTTTTTCTTGTTACTGAACTTCTTGCTCTGAAGTTTCAAAATGAAATCATCGGGGCTAATCTTTCATAGGCATTTCTGCACTACAGTGAGGAGAGGTTTATACCACCAAGTTTCTTTTATTGTTTCATATTCCTCGGGTGTACGCCCAGTGCAAAAAACAATTTTTAAAAAATTATTTAAAGAAAATCTGAAAAAACCCACAAAACTAATTACCTTCTAGTTTGGCTCTCAAAACAACCAGGACATTTTATGTATGTTTTAGCTCATGCAGAAATATGGGGCTATTACTAAGCATTCTGTGTCCAAAATAAACCAGTTTTGGGTCTCTAAGGTGACTCAGTCAAGGGCCAAGCAGCCACCTTCTTGGCCAATGGGTGGCCAGCGCTGCCCTCAGTTAGCTACTTGTGTGTAAATGGGGTTGTATGATAGGAATGGCACTCTCCAAGTGAAGACATGTTGTTTGTGCTGTCTCGATGACTACTGTTCTTTCTCAGCCAGGGAAAGCAGAAACTGTGGCCATTGCAAAGCCGGTCTCTGAGAGCAGGCAAGATGGCAGGGGTGATCAATTCTGGGATAAGCAGTGGGGGAGGGGCATTAGACAGCAGGCAGTGGGGGAGGGGCATGAGACAGCAAGGCCACAGGGAAGCAAAGAAAGGAAAAGGAGGTGGGGAAAGAAGGATGAGGGGAAAGGGGGTGGGGAGATGTAGCACTGGAAAATGAGTCTCCGTGTCTGACTCCTCTGTGAGTCTGGGCTAGCTGTGGATGACTACCTCCATAGACAACCCCTGCTAGCTGGGCACTAACAGCCATGTTAGAGTGACATTCTAAAGACAGAATCTGAAAAATATGGTGTACAAGTGTCCTGATTCAAGAGCCCAAGGCTGGAGCCACAGAGAACATGAGGACAATGACTGTAGGTAGTTAGCTACAGAGGCTGAAATGAAAAGCTAGTCTCCCCGATGGGAGAGAAAGGAGCAGAGGGTCATGATGCTAATTTATCCCTTTTCTGGATAAAATTGTCAAAGCCACTGGGGTTGAAACAGTAACAATAACATTGCTAACTGTGAAAAGAAACAGTGGGGTACAGCTCTAGCCTAGACCTCCACCTTTCAACATGTCTGTCATTTGAGGTATGAGTTGCCCTGTGTGTGACTAGTAGTATCCCTTCCTAACCCGATAGAAACCAATTATTCCCTTTCTCCCAGATGATGCCAATCCAAAATATTCCCAAATATACCCAAATGTCTTGGAGAAGCAGGGAACCACTGTTTGGGGCCTTTGGCTGTATTTTGAGGTGTTCGCTAAGGCACAAGTCTGTCCCAGAGCTTGGGCTTGGCTGTGTGCATCTGTGCACAGTTGAGGGTACATCTCTATGTGTATGTATGTCCATGCAAAATCATTTATATGTGGCTGTGTTCATAAAGTGACCAGTGCCCCAGGACTCCCTAGTACTTCCTGCTTCAACACTTGGTTCAAATGCACAGAGCAAAGGCACAGGGGGAGCTGAGGGGTGGACAAAGTGGAGCCCAAGCTTAGGTCCCCAGAGGACCCCCCTGGGGCTGACTGGCTTGCTTGGCAGAGCTGAGCACTTTCTGATCTTTTTACTTCACCAGCTGTCTCTGGGTGGCTCTGATAGCTCTGAGGCCACCCAAGCAAGAGAACCAGACAGCATGGCAGCTCTTAGGGTTGGAGGCAGTTTGGAGTTGCTTGTATATAAGATATTTTTCTCATGTCTGTGGGTTTGGGCTGTCCATTTAGTGAGATTCTCAAAGAAGATGTGAGACAACAGCTCTCAGACCTCCATCCCTGGAGCCCTCACTAGGATCCACTTTTAAGTTGGAAAAAAAAAAAAAGCCAAATAGCTTTAACCTTCTCAATTTGCATTAGATCTAGGTCCTACAAACTCTTTAACCATGTTACTTACCCTCCATGATTTCCAGCCTCCTGTATACCACACTGCAGAAGCTCATCCTGCTTTGGGAGACATAGTAAGAAGAAGAAAGGATAAAATACATTAAGTTTCAATTCGCTCCCCTGCAAGGAAGAAACCAGTATCTATTTGCAAATGGAACATAAGGAGGAAAAAAAAAATTAGATGTCACCCTTTGCATTGTGTGTCAGGTGTTGGGGTCGCTGGAAATGTTGCGTTTAGTAGGGTAGAGGAAGTCTAGAAGTTCCTGACCAGAGGGGTGCGCAGGAGGGAAGCTGCAGCCTCAGTTGGGAGGGGCGGAGCAGCTGGCCAGAGCCCCCTTTGCAGAAGCTGGCGGTGGCGTTGCTCTGGATGGAAGCTCCAGCCTGAAGCTCCGGGCCTGCCCCCGGCTTTCCCCCGGCCATTGTGAGCCAGTATTGATCAGGCCAGGAAGCAATAGAGCTGCGCAGCTGAAGCCCAGGGTGGGCAACATTGATCTGGCCTCCTCCCTCGGTTATTAGAGGATGCGCAGGCCTGGGGAGTAACGGAGAGTTTGTTTAACGAGGATTCAGGGTGCTCTTCGCTAGCTGGTTAACTTTAAGTATTGGAATGGAATTGATGCCCACATAATAATAATATGATTCATACAAACCACTTCTCAGGCAACTCAATATATTTCATTACCTCCTTTCTAGCAAATGTATTGATTTCTGTTTTGCGGTTTTATAATACAATTTCAAGGCTGTTGTGGGCTTAATGAGCCGTGTTTTTATGATGTTTAAAAAGATTTGAAGCTATTGTTGAAATAAATATTATGGATCCCCCCCTCTTCCCCAGGCCCCTTCTCTCCGCCTGCCACTCCTCCTGGCTCGTCCCCTCCCGCGCGGGCGGAGCTGCGAGCCGAAAGCTGGGGGCTGCAGCCCTGCCGCCCTTTGTGCCCAGATCAAAGGACCGGAACGCCACAAAGGCGGCCCCACTCGGCCGCGGCCACACACAGCCGCACCTGCAGCGCGGCCAAATGTCATTGTCGCTTCTGCGGGGCGAGCGCGGACGCACCTCCGAGGCGGCAGATGACTAATAACGCTTGATGAGAATTGATGGGAAGAGGCGCGCGGTGCCCAGGGCTTTGTATTAGCTGCCCCTACTTCCCCAGCCTCGGCCGACCGGCTGCACCTGTGGACCCCCTTCCTCTCGGCCTTTATGGAAGTTGACAGATTTTATTAACTTTAAGGAAGAACTTTCCAGCGTGCGGAGGGCCGCAGTTTATTTTGTATTCATGCGAAACGGAAACTCAAAAAGCCCTGTTTACATATTTACCGGCCCCAGTGACCTCCCACTGGGACTCCATAAGTCACGCTCCAGATTAACTTTGTCATAGAATTGACTAGTGCGCTGAGGGAGTTGGGAGTTCGGGAGGGAGGAAGTTGCATGTGTGAGATATTTTTTTTTTCCAGCCAGAGAAAGCTATATTCAATTATCTAATATCACTGAGAAACCCTCAAAGACTTTCCGAATTGTACCGAAATTGGAATTCTTTTTCGAAGCAGGTGCTCACGGGGAGAGGATTTGCAAGCAAGCTGGGTAGATTTGCCCTCGCCTGGGTTATCCCATCGTTTCGATTATAAAAACAAAGGCAAGAATGAGGAACTACCCAACTTTAAACTTTCAACTCCTTGGGGGCTTGGAAGTGTGGGGCGGGAATGTGTGGGTATGATGCTCAATTTGGAGGCTAAGCTGCAACCTGTTTGAAAAAAGGATTTGATTCATTTAGTAAATGTGATGTTAGTGGGGAAAATAACTGTCACGCAACCCAACATGGTAACTTTTCAACATCCCTAGTCACAGAAAAAAAATCCTAGAGAAAAAAAATCAAGATTTGACTTATAATTTTTTCAATTTATTATTTTTTATTGGTGTATATTCAATATACAAAACATTGGGTTTTTTCACACACACATACATCGTGTCCTTTGCTTCCTCACCACAATGGTCCTCTTCCTCTTTCCAAACAGCCCAGCCCTCTTTCTACTTCTTTCTTTCTCTCTCTCTCACTCTCTCTCTCATCTAAATTCTGCATATGAGAGAAAGTACAGGATACTAGCCTGTGAGTCTAGCTTTCTTCACTTAACACAATGACCTCCAGTTCCATCCATTTTCATGCAGATGATGTAGTTTTGTTTTTTATGACTGAGTAAAAACCTCTGCTGTGTTCTTCACACTTTCTTTGTCCCTTCATCTGTTGGTGGGCACCCAGACTGGTTCCAGATCTTGGCTGTTGGGAATAAAGTAGCTACAAATATGGTGCACAAGTGTCTCAGTGAAGCACTGACTTAGAGTCCATCCAGTATGGCTTCAGGTGTGAAATAGCTGGGTTAGCTGACAGGTCTATTCTTAAGTGTTTTTGTTGTTGTTTTATGGAACCTTTGTACTGATTTCCATAAGGATTGTACCAATTCACAATGCCACCAGTAGTGAGTGTCTAAAGGTCCCTCCTACAGGCCCCTACACAGCATTTATTATTTTCATGAGGCTAGCCATTTTGGACTGTGGTAAGACAGAAACTCACATCAGTTTTAATTTAATTTTGCTTATATCCTTACTTGTCCCTTATCCTTAGGATATTTCTAGGTTTTCTGACCCACAACAAACGGGAGTCTACACTATGAACATCCGTGTGATATCAGCAGTCAGGTGTTGAGAACACAGCACAGAGCCAACTTAACAACAGCCACTTATGTGCTGCCTATTAGCTGAACAGCATTAAGCTTTCGGGAACTTCCTTTTGTGTGGCAGACAAACTTCAAATGAATCGAGGATCGTTTTCCCAAGAAACCTTTAAGTTGAACCATCATAGAAGGTAGTTAGTAGAATATTGCACTTTTCATATGGGCAAACAGATGGGATGCCTGCTTCTAGATCTAATCGAGGGGCTGGCAGACAGGTAGGACACTAAGCCTTTTAGTCTCTTTCTTTCAGGAAAGAATGGAACTGCTTAATATTCAGCACATCCACTATTCCACCCTCACGATCTAGTCTACAGGACCTCAACATTGCTAATGCCTAACTTTTATTTTTCATTTCTGGTGACATTACAAAGTACAAAGGTCAGTGAACAGCAAACGAAACCACTTTTAGCAAATCTATTACTATTCCATCTTACCAAAAAGTATTGTGTGTGTGTGGTGTTTGAAAAATAAAACACAGGCTGCCTAAAACACACAGTACAGCCCCCAATCTCCATTTACACAGACACAGACATAAATAAATGATTTAACAATCCAGGAGTCACGAGTCTCTGACCTCATGCTTTCTCAACTTCTTTGAAAAGATTTTGATATCAATTGTTACTCTTTTCCCTCAGAAGCATAATACAAGGTAATTTTAGCATGCACAATCTGTTTCACACAGAGGGATACAGACAAGGGCAGTCAATGGTACATTTTCATGTCCTAACAGAGCTTATGTTACCTTGCTAGAAATGACATCTGCCCCCCCTCCCCCAAGCTCAAGTCCCTGGACACCCCCATTGGAGATCATTTGTTATGCAAAGTCCTGTGAGGCAATCAGAGTGAATTCACAGAGCTCTTTCCACCCAGAGCCCCGGCTCCTAATAATGGGCTTTCTCAACAGGTGTTCATTGTGGCAGCCTGACTTCAAATTGCCTGACTAAAGGTTTTATTCTTTAGTCATTTCTTTTTTAATCTTGACCTTGTAATTTACTAATCGGCAGCAGCTGCCAAGGAAGGCCCAGCTGTTTACAGAAGGGGACACATACCACCAAAGAGGTTCAAGCCTGGAAGCCTAGTACCTTCAGACAGGCAAGAAGGAGATACCGACATTTTCCATTTGGAGATGAGAAAAAAACCCAGGCCCAGACTTTGGTACACAATACCTTCTTAAGAAGGTAGTGTAACAGTTGGTAAACTCTAGCGACTTCCCTTTGGGCTAGCCTTGGATTCAGTGTACTTGAGTGAACAAGACTTTTTTGTTTTGTTTTTTGAGACAGCGTTTCTTTGTGTAGCTTTGGAGCCTGTCCTTGTACTAGTTCCATAGCCCAGGCTGGCCTTGAACTCACAGAGATCTGCCTGTCTCTGCCTCCCAAGTGCTGGGATTAAAGGCGAGCACACTACTCTTGGACAAAGAATCTTAACAAAGCAAAAATACCACCAGAAAAATGCCATGTCAAAGAAAAGACTTTTTTAAGTACCTTTTTAAATGTACATGTGATAAATATACCAATGTCCAAGTCTGTCTTCTGAGGTCTGGTAATGATGTGGATGACATTCTTCTTCAGAGATTCTTAACCTTCCTGGATCATCAGAAGCACTTCTGCTGAGTGTACATTGCAAAAGCATGAAGCCAACTTCCTAGTTCCCAAATTTCCAGAAGCGTAGAGTCCATGGTCCTGTCATTTTCTTGAAGTTTGATTCTCTGGCCTCAACAATACCATCTCTACAGTGGGTTTCCCTACTTCATCCTACCCTGGAAGGCAGCTGTGCCCGCTGATCAGCAAATGTCTTGTACTGAGGATAAATAAGGAGTAACCTCCTTTGTCACACAGCAATTCCTGGCCTCTCTTGTTCGTTCTGCAAATCAGGCTATACCCACAGCTAGGTTCTGGGCTATGTTAAAGAGCGTATGTCTGAGGCCAGAACTGAACTGAACCCTATCTCACAGGTGAAGACTGGGTCACTGACGATGTTAGGAGCACATTTAGAGATATCTGTGACTGAGCTCTGCCTTGCCATGGTTCTTGAGTCTGAAGCTCTTGTAGCTTCCTGTGGAGCCAGAACAAGGCTGGATAAAGCTCAGACTCCTGCCAGCCCCCAGACTTCCAGAAAGGACATTGGCTTCCCTTGGTGTTTGCTGAGGAAAGTAAACACAGACTGGCAACTCCCAGATTCAAACAGGAAGTCCCTTGAGAATCCAGAACTGAGATAGAGGCTCCAGATGACAGAAACTCATGGGCATGTTGGAAATCATCAGCCCTGAGGTGTAAGCTCTGGGGAAGTTCCTGAGGCAGGTGGCCTTCTGAGTGGCGTTCAGCAGATTCCCCAGCCTTCAGCATGGCTGTCCCCTCCCTGCAGCCCTCTTGAGGGTGCTTACATTACCAGTTCCAGCCGTGCAAACTGAAAAGACCAAAGTGAAGAGGTGGGATGCACATGTGCCCAACAGCACCTCTCAGAGTTTGTCCACACGCGGGCAGGGAGCTACTCTAATGCTGAGGGCCTGGATTGTGTGACACACAAAGACCTCCCTTGTTCAGCTCCTAGGAGCCTTTCCAGCTCCAAGTGGGAAGAACAGAATGATTTCTTGGGCTCCGAAGATCAGACACTTCTAGCCCTTCCTCTTTTGTTGTGGGAATTTAGCCCCATGTGTTTTAAACCAGAAACTGTGCATTGTGGGGAGGGCTCAGTGGGTAACTTTGTAGAATGGGCACAGCAGCGAGTCACGTCGATATCGCTTTAGTGGGAGGTGCTATGCCAGATGGACTAGACAGCTTGCAGATTCTGTGGTTAGGGCATCTGAAGATGACCGCTGCTGTAGGCCTGCAGAAGTATGACTAAAGATGCCATTAGTCTCCAATCACCACTAGGCATGATTTATTTATGTTTTCTATAGATTCATCACAGGTGGACAGTCCCAACCAAGATGACCTGCCCAGAGAAAAGAAGACTTTCTCAAGTTCTCCCAGCAATTTCTAAACAAAACTCACGACCCAGTTGATGGACCCATCTACTAATACGTTGAACTACTGAATTCATACTAGGGAACTACACCCCCAAGTGCTTCTGTTTCTTTCCTACAGATTCATCAGAAAACTCAGTTCCATCAGCCACTGAATAAGCAAATAGCTTAAGCCTAAGCACTCAAATTAAAGGAGCATGCCCACAGGGGATCCTTTCCCCTGTCGCTCTTACACAATATGGGGGGGGGGGGCAATGGAGAAAAACTAGAGGTTTATTTTTTGCCCGGTTGCTCTCAATTCTGGGAAATCCAAGAGCATGGAGTTGGTGCCTAGAAGCTTCTGTGGAGAACTCCCTGCTATTTCACTGCAGGGCAAAGAAATAGGATAAGGATGCCATTCAAACGTACAGTACTTGCCTTGCCTGAGTCTATCCACAGCAGAGGAGGTGGAGGAGAAAGGGAGGGGCAGGGGGAGGGAGACAGACAGACTACAGAACTGTAGGCAATTGAAGCTCATGAATCACACCAGGTCTCTGAGGCAAGGGGCTGCCGGAAGTTCCCTGCGTTGTTCTGCAGAAATATGGGCTAAAGGGAATAAATTACTTGGGTCCCTTTGGTGCTATGAGGAAGTGGTAGAGTCAAGATTTGAATCCTGCCCCTCAGATGCAGATCTTGCTGGTTCCCATTATGTCATGTCACAGTGGCATCTTCGACGATTCTGGAAAGGGTTTTTAGAGATACCAGAAGTTTCAGAAATGGCCATTGAAGGAAGCTGTGACACTTCCTCCAGGCCAGGAGCCCCTTTCCCAGCTAGCGTACAAAAATATTTCCAAAGGAATAACCTTTCCTAATAAAATAATCTCAATAAGACATTTCAGCAAGGGAATTATTAGATATTAATTCATGCCTAGTTGCACTGACAGCTTCGGCCGTCAGCGTTAGCCTAATAGCACGCTAGGTGAGAATTAATATGCCATAATTCACGCTCTGTCATGCATTATTGCTTAAATAAGATACATGAAGAATAACCTATTCTGGGGGAAATAACTGGGATTCTCAGAGTTCTCCTGGCCAAGTTATAAATAGTTACGTTTGGATCCAGAAATTTTTTTTGTAATACTAAATTTGAAATAAATTGCATATATGTATCCTCATCTATAATTACTGTGAACATTTTTCCTAAGTACTAACATTAAGTTCAGTCATATTCCATGTTTTAAAATTGAACTTAAGCAAAATCATGTGATTTTCCTGAGACTAAAATAGACAATTCTTTCCTCCACACATCACTGGATCTAGTGCACGGCACGATGTGGCTGGTATGAAATGCTGGACTAAGGAAGGCACAAAATAGAACTGGTGGGGTTCCAGGGACTTTGAGGTACTCCGTTGGTGCTCCTCCTCAAGATGGAGTCTCTTTGGGAAACTGCCTTTTGCCCGGAGGAGAGTAGGGGAGGGGAGGCAGAAGCTTAATGCCTCCATAAGGAACACTGTTTTGGTTTGAACCTGAATGTCCCCCTCAGGGTCCAGTTTTGAGGGCTCTTCTCCAGCTGGGGAGGTTGGGGAGCCTTTAGGAGGTGGGATCTAATTGGTGGGAGCAAGTCCCTAGAAGGAGGGCTTTAAAGATTACACCCTCTCTGCTTTCTGATTTGCCATAATATAAACAGATTCGCACTCCATTACAGATCCAGCGGGCCCTCCCTACCTTCCACCATGCTCAACTAAAACTGAGATCAGGAACCCACAGAAATCTTTCCTCCTTTGTCTCCACTGTCAGGTATTTGTCACGGTGACGCAAAAGTCACGAATACAGCATGAGACTAGATGATAAATTCACATGTCCCTACAAGGTAATGCCTGTGAAGTCCCTGAGACACAATGAGGAAGACCATGAAGGGAACAGAGAGCAAGCGAGCAAAAGCCCCTAGGGTTCTCATGAGATCATTCAGGCACTTATCGTGGATTTCTTGAGAACCTACTCCATGCTGGTCCCTGTGCTGAGCATTGAGCACACAAAGAAGCTGGGAGACAGACACTCATAGGATGCCATCCATTAAAAGCAAAAACTGTAGTCGCCCAGGAGCTAGAGAAAAGTGAGGCCCGTCTCAGCCTAAAGATGTGGGCTGATCGAGTTAAACTTCGAAGAGGTGTTGCAGAGAGAGAGGATCCCTACAGGGTGAGCAAAGGAGCTTGGCGGGGTTAAGAGGTGAGGGTAAGAGAGAGGGTGAAAGGGCAGCTCGAGGCAGTAAGAGAGGATACAGACCCACCTGTGAAGGCGGGGATTTATCCTTACAAAGGTTTATTTAGGGGAAAGAGCATTTAATACCCGAGGGCAGGGAGGCCAGGAAGTCTGCAAAGAAATCTCAGGAATGTGCCCGACAACCAATCGGTTCAAAACTTGGTTTCGCGTCGAAAGTTCAACCAATAGATTCCGGGCGTCGAAAGTTCAACCAATAGAGTCCGGGCGCCGAAAGTTCAACCAATAGATTCCGGGCGCCGAAAGTTCAACCAATAGATTCCGGGCGTCGAAAGTTCAACCAATAGAGTCCGGGCGTCGAAAGTTCAACCAATAGAGTCCGGGCGTCGAAAGTTCAACCAATAGATTCCGGGCGTCGAAAGTTCAACCAATAGATTCCGGGCGCTGAAAGTTCAACCAATAGATTCCGGGCGCTGAAAGTTCAACCAATAGATTCCGGGCGCCAAAAGTTCAGCCATTAGATTCCGGGCTTGGGCTCACGCCCATAGCTACAATACTCCACACCCTATTGCTCAATCCTGGAATGCCTAGACGTGGAGCACCGCGCTTAGGCGTGCTTTTCTTAAAAACCCCCCTCACCTCTGGGCTTGTGGCCGGGTTTGTTTGAACTTGTGCAAAACGATAAACCCGACCCTCGTGTGTTTGCACCAGCTCCCTGGTGGTCTTTGGGGGTCCCTCGACATGGCTACGACACACCCACGGAGACACAGAGAGTGGCAGCTCTTACGGAACATAGGGTACGTTGTCTCAGGAACACTACATTTTTGGATGCAACTTCAAGAATGGTCTGTGAGGCTGGGACTGGGACAAAGGGAGATGGAAGGGAGGAGACTGAGATACATACGTGGTTTTGGGTTACAGCAGACACAACTTTGATGAGGCTAGACGATCAAAGGCATAGAGTGATTGAGAGATGGTCTTACCTTATATCCACCCATTTTAAAGACTGGGAAGCTGAGCACCAGATGATAATAGATTTCCAAATCCTTCTTAGGATCATTATTTTCTTGCATTTTTCCATTTCAATTATTCAATCAAACAACTGACTATAAACAGAGAGGAGTTATCCCAGAGGTGACGATTCCCAGACCTCAGGTATTTTCAAAGAACTCATAAAATGTACAATAATCAGTTACATAGCAGGCTTCTTTTCTCCAAGTGCAGGGATCAAACCTAGAGCCTTGGACATGCCAGGCAAGCACTCTGTCACTCAGCAACAGGCCCTTAATGCAGTGATTCTAAATTTTCCTAATGCTGTCATACTTTAATACAATTCCTCATGTTGTCACCCTCAACCATAAAATTATTCCATTGCTACTTCATAACTGTGTATTTGCTATGTTGTGGATTATAATGTAAATATAAACAGATGATCTTAGGTAACCCCTATGAAAGGGTGGTTGGACCCCCAAAGGAGTCATGACCCACATGTTGAGAACCACTATGTCATGCTTCTAAATAAATGCGTTTCTTTTTATTTTTAATAAATGTTTCCCTGGAAGAAAGCTTATATTATTTGCAAACATTGACTTTGCCCCTTCTGTGCTACAAGAAGAAGAAAATCTGAAAGTCAACTCAGAAAATAAAGGAATTCAGAATTTCTAGCCAGGGACCATTGCCCAGTGAGGTCCCCTTTCTCATTGTTAACACACACAGAGAAAGAGAAAGAGAGAGAGAGAAAGAGAGAGAGAGAGAGAGAGAGAGAGAGAGAGAGAGAGAGAGAGAGAGAGAGAGAGAGAGAGAGAAGATTGGGAAGGACCGATTAGTCCCAAGCTGAGCCTTTCTGCTCATTTCCATAAGATTCAAAGAAAACTGAAAATCAGTGAATCATTTTTCTCACTGTGATTTTGAGCATAGAGGCTCAATGATTCTGCATCACCCCAAAAAAGACTTCAGAAGTGGCCTAAGGAACACTGGAACAGGTCCTTTCCAGCTAGAGCACAGAGAAGTGATAGGCAAGAAGCCAGGTGGCTGCTCTAACGTGGAGGAGATGAATGGATGTTATCTTGGACCTCTCCACCCCCTCTTCATCTGCTCCGTCAAAGCATTTCTTAGCCACCCCACATCAATTCTTTTTAGTAGACTTTTATACGTTAGCTCCTGCTATAGGAGTCAGCAACCCTTCTGTCTTCGTTTATTAACTAATGAGATTCCAGCCATGAACCTACTGATCAGCTAAAAAACTTCTCTGTAACCTCTCAGAACCCACTGCTGATTTCAGGCGGATACCAAGATCCTGTGTTATTTGCTATTCACCTGGGTAGAGGGGGACATCTCAGATTGTTAACTTTTAAGGTTGTCTGATCCTCTACATAGCATTTGTTACTTGTGCAATTTAGTCCTGGTGGAGAGAAGACCTGGGAGAAGAGGAGAGTGATAATACCCCTATCAGATTCAGAGTCAGCAGCACATGCACTAGGCTCCTGTTCCTTTGAACGTCCCCCATCCTGGGAAGCCCCAGATCCTGCAGGAACTGTGTAGGGTACAGTTGACGTGGGTTCCCAGGACAGGTATTCCCTACCTCCTCCCCTTTCCAGCTTGTCTGAAAAGGACACAGAAATGTCAATTGTCTCCTGGTTCTGTTAGTCTGCTGATTCAATCAATCTATATGAAAAGAACAGATTAAATTGAGCGAACCTCATATATTTAATGACTGCTGCTATTTGACCAGGGTGAGCTGCTCAGGAAGTGCCTGTCACAAGCTATTGATAGCCTTTAATCCTGGGCTACCCAGTGGTAAGCTTGCTTTCTGCCCAAGATGGCTGGTCTCCAATGATTCCTGAACTTGCAGCAAGAAAACAAGGTTTTTTCCCCCAGCTTGTCTTTGTACTACAAGATTGGGTTTAATTCCTGGGCTATAGATTTGTGAGCAGATACAGCCTCTTGCATACAGAATTTCCTGGCTTTTCACTCTATAATTCCTAGGAAGGTCTCTGCTAATTGGAGGGGACACCAAGAAGTTTTTAGAACAACAAAAGTCCTCTATACATTCCATTATTGCATGGAACAACAATATTGGTCTCTTTTCTCCATCATGCTTTCATCCTACAGTAAAGGGCACTCAAAACGGTTGCTATTTTTTTTTTTATCGTCTATACTTTGCGATGAGGATGCTGAGGTACAAAAAAGTTGAGGATCACTCCTGAGGTCATACAGCTAGCTCATGATAGACTAGGTTGCCAAGCTTTACAAAGGACAGGACATGCTAAGTTATTTGGTACCACATAGAGACTGTAAGCCTCGCCTGCAGTCCTGAAGGCTGTGTGACAGCTGCACACTTGGTGATAAACTGATTGGGATGCCAGGCTTACATTTGGAAGTTTTGGCTTTCACTGTCTCCTTTCAGCCTTTGAGGCACAGAGTCCTCAAAACAAGCCCGATTCCAAGCGAATGTCTTAGCCAGTAATATTTTAGGGATACCCTTTTAGTCTGTTTAAGTGTTGTAATGGAATACAGTAAACTCATGGCTTACTAATAGAAATTTGTTGATCACAGGGCTAAAGGCTAGACTCTATGCAGGGTAAAACACCAGCAGGGTTGGTATCTGGTGAGGGTTTACTTCCTGGCCCGTGGATAGTACTTTTTGGCCATATTGTTACATTGTGGCAGGGATAAAGGAATTCTCTAGCCTCTCTTTTAAGGATACGGATTCCAATTAATGAAGTCTCAACTCTCGTGATCTAACCAAATCCCCATAAAGGTCTGATCTCCTAATACTAACACCTTGGAAGCTAGGATTCAGTTTATTACACACATTCTTTCACTCATGTATTTCCTCCTTTCTCCCTTCCCCACTTGCTCCGACCACCTTCAAATAGTGTCTGGACCTCCCGATGGAACACACATTCTCACCACTGATTCAAAGCAGTGCTTCAACTCAACAATCAGTTCTAGGGACATTTCAAGACAATTGCAATGCCAGATAAGTCTGGTGACAAGAGACCTGGCAAACTGAGGTGGCCCTCAGACAGCATGCTTCTCAGAAGAAACCTGGAAAGGTGGGGTTTTCCTTGAGCTTTATAGCACAGTGATGAGGGGTGACTGGAGGAAGGCTATTTTCCAAGCAGGTCTGCCTCTTTGAGAACATGGCTTGTTCCTGCTGCTTTAGACTGGTTGGTGCCTGGCTGTGAAACACGGTGTGCACCGGGGAAGATAGAGGGTGAGAGCTCTAGGAAGTGACACTGGTTGACTTCCATCTAGAAGGTGCTAGGGAACCATGGGAAAATTATAAGTATGGTAGCAGTAGTAGCTAGTAGTTAAGACTGTGCCCACAGGCACCAGAAGTCCAGACACTTTTGGTACTTAGAATGTAATTGGTCCCATAAGCTCATATGGAGTGGCACTATTAGGAGGTATGACCTTGTTGGAGGAAGTTCGTCACTGTAGAGGCTGGCTTTGAATCTCCTAAACTCAAGCTATAATCAAGTTGTAGGACTCTCAGTTCCTTCTCCAGCACCATGTCTGCCTGCGTGCCAGCCACCATGATAATAATGGGCTAAACCTCTGAAACTATAAGTCAGCCCCAATTAAATGTTTTCCTTTACAAGAGCTGTCATACTCATGGTGTCCTTCACAGCAACAGAAACCCTAAGGAAGACATTACTGAGAAAGCCTGCTTATGTTGGCTAATGGATGTCTCTCCTCAAGTTTCCAAGCTCTTATCTGTGACATTGTACTCATCCCAAAGCGAAGCTGCAAATCTAGAGGAGGGGACAAGTTCATACGGTAGCCAGGCACACAGTAAGAGCTAAATAACTACTTCTGCTTTATCGGCAAGCTCCTCTTGGGAGACTACACTGGAAGAAACTGAGGCTGGCAGCGGAAGATGAACTAGGACCAGAGAGCATTGTCTGGCAGGAGATGGCAGAAACCTTCACCATGGATGGAGGTAAGGAGAAACGGAGGTGGTGGATGGCCATCAGTGCTGAGCAGGTGAAGGAGATGGAGGAAGCCAGAAGGACTCCCTCTTCTTCCTCATCTCGTGGCCGGGTTGGCAGACACAGACAGGCCTGAACCGGAAGGTGTTGGTCTGAAGTACTTCATGGCCCATGGGGGCTCATTGCTTTGAAGGTGTTTGGAAAGCTACTGCTGGCTCTTCCCTCCTCGGCGTTAGAAGCTCATCTTGAACTGAAGTCTCTTAACATGTTCTTCAAGACAGGCCTAGTAAATCCTGCTTGGCCTTCAAGAAGGCCCTCGAAGGAACTGGTGACAACTCCTCACACAGACTCTCTAACTTCTCCATGGGAGTCACTTTGTAATTGTGGACCAAAAGGCACATTGACATATGTGTACCCTGCTTCAGCTAGGTTATGAGCTCCTGGGTGACTGGCAGGGCTGATCCTTTCACCTCATATCTCCATAGGACTAGGGTCTGTTGCCAGCTGGCTTATCCATGAATGAATGGATTCTAGCCTGCCGGGAAAGTTCCAGAGCTTTCTGTTTGTCTTTAGTAGCTACAAAAACAGGGTCTGTGTCACATCCATGTGGATGGAGATATCTGATAATAAAAGTGAGTCTCCACAGGGACCCAGAAATGCCCTTCCTTTCATTCCCAAGGGTCCTCGTACCAGCAGGCAGATGCAATTGTAGCTTGACATCAGCTCTTAGCTTGTGAACACAGAGCATCAGAACCCCATCAGGGCCCCGAGAAGGAGGAGACACAGACCTTTCACACATCTTTCTTGCCTCATCCCGCCCCACCACCTTCCTGCCTTGAGCAAATATCTGGTCCATGTGCTATAAGAAGATGGTATAAAATGCCAAGTTACTTTAAAAAGAAAACCACACAGTCTGCCTGGAAGATCTGATCCAGGGCCTCAGCCAATAGGAGAAAACAGTGCCCAACTGTCTTTTGTTGGCTTGGGCTTGTCTCCTGCTTAAAGTCTCAGGGACCCCATCTGCTGCTTGGTGTCATCCATCAATCTCTTGATTTGTATTTGTCTTCATTTATCTTCATTTTATTGTAGGAATTCACAAAGAACTTGCTTGGGTAATACAACAAAGCAAGGGGTGACACAAAGGAGCCAATAGCTACTCTCTCTCCTGTATCCCTATCCTCCAGCAAAGTGATGGATCCATGTTAAGGTGGGTGGGAAAAGATTCTTTATGGGTGGTATATGTGACATCACTGAAGTAGCACAGACCTCCTCTTCCCATTCTAAATTGATTTTCTAACTAAGGACTTGGACCCCCTCCTTAAGCAAAGGCTTAAGATCACATGATCCTGTGACCCTTCTCTTCCACAAGATCATTTAGTGGACTGGGGAATTCCTACCAGAGTTTGCCTACCTTGGTTGACAACTGAGAAAGCCGGGTGGTCCAGAGTCCCCATTCTTGTCACACTGGAGTCCCTTCCTATTAGGCTCTTCATCTACCTCTCGGCAATGCCCACCCACACTGGAGTTTTGGAGGCTTGTCATTCCAGCTTTGGCTCTGTAGTGAACTCCATAACCACGTCCATCTGAATCTGTCTTGACCTTCGCATTGAGGACCACTGAAGCAGGCGACTCATTTGGGGCTATTCCATATAATGTCACATACTTACTGAACTCTTACCTCCTACTCTTGAATACCAACTGCAGTTCTCCCTGACTGTAGAACCAGAATCATCCCCAGGTATTCCAGGTGTCCTGTGGTGACAGGAAGGAGGGACCATAAGTTGGCTACTTTTCCTTCAGGAGCCTGGGACCCTATATAAGCGTCTTCAGACCTTATCAGCTGACACCTGAATCCTACCACATCACCATCCTCCTTGTGAGCCTTAAAAGGGCTGGGCTTTCTCGGTCCCTCACTGTTCTTGGATCAAGCCTATGTTTCTTCACCCAGTGACACATAGTAGGTGTATGGAATCAATAGCACAGTAGGAGACGTGACAAGTTTCTGAGCCAGATGAACTCTGTATCACCTGGACACATGCCCCCCTCTGATTGAGACATATTTGTTAGTCCCTATGGGATGCCAGATGTCTACGGCCTGACGATACAAGGCAGAACATAGTAGTCAGGGGCAGGGATCTGGAGACCTCCTAACATCTAGTGGGAGTGGAGTTATGGAAGGAGACACGTAATCAACTAGTAAGATAATTTCCAGTAGTAGTCATCAACACAATGAGGGAAATATCAAAAGGCTCAAGAGCAGAGAGCCAGTCGGGTCGGGGGTGTCTTAGATAGACTCAATGGTTGGGGACATCTCCCTGGGTAGGTAAGCTCTGAGCTGCCACTTAAACTTAGGTAGAAACACAGCAGTGCTTTGCATTTCCTCTTGGCAGTCTTCAAGGCTTGGCACTTAGTAGGCACTCAGCTGCTGTTGCCTACTGGTGGGTTCTCCCCTCCCTATGCAAGGAAACTCATTGTCCCTAAGCTCTAGAGTGAGTTCTAGAAACTCTAGCCAGGAGTGTGAGTGTGCGATGTGTGTAGATGGTCTGAGTCCCGAGCCAGTCTGTCTCCGTTCGGTTCTGTTTTTACAAAGAGAGTTTCTGTGAAATAAATGGAACATGACCTTCCCTCTAAATCAATCGTTTAATCATGCATCAATCATCACTGTCATTTAAAACCTGAAACTGCATCTACGTACCCTGGCTATTCCCCTGGCCCAGGTGTGAACCCCAGAACGGATGGCTGCGGGAAATATGGGAGCTCCCCTCCCCTGCAAGCCAGCTACCTTCCCGATCAAATGCACCCAGAGGATGGGGTAATGTTACTATTGTGCCTGGGTAAGAAGGTCCCATCCGGCCCCCACCCCATTGCAGGGGAGGAAGAGGAGCTTAATCATTACTAACATTAACTTGCCTTTCTGGAGCCTTGAAAATGAGAATTTTGCCCTTTTTTCCCTGGGAGTAAATTGGGTCAGAGTGTTCCCAGAATTTACATTTCAATTAAAAATACAATAATAACACATTGTGCAAATAGTGAATGATTCCGACCCAAGGGAAGATAACACCGCCCGCTACTTTGTTAATGAAAAGCCCCCTTTATTGGGACAGGCCACACATCAGCAGTAACAAATCTCCTATCTTGTTCTGGGAATGGGGGCAGGGGGAGCGGAGGTGGGGATGAGGAGGTGAGCTAGTCACCACCGCCCTGTGGGGACTTCCAGGCCCTAGTAGCACCACTCAGAGCAAAGATTTATTGTTCCTGCCCACCCTGGTCCATCCTCCCAATGCAAATATGGCTGCTTTTCCATCGAGGCTTTAGGGCTGGACATGTAGCTCAGTGAATGGACTGCTCTCTAGGCTTGCAGGAAGCCCTGGCTTTGAGCTTCAACACTGCACAAAACAAAGTGTGGTGTTGCACATCTGTAATTCCAACGCTCCGAAGTAGAGGCTATGAGAGTATAAGGCCTGCTTGGTGTGGGAGACACTGTAAAAAGAATCCATTTTGTTATTCTAAGCAATGGCAGAGGGCATCTGAACTGCTCCAGACCTCTGGCTTTTGTAGGTGGATTGAACTTTTGAAGTATCCCCTATTAGTGTCTCAAACTAGACCCAAACAGAAAAGAAAAATAAAGGAGGCTAGAGATTGAGGACTGTGACTCTTTGAGATCTCCCTCTCACTGATTGTTAGAGTTGCTTAAAAATCCCCCCAGATGAATGGTTTTATCCTGATCCACATAGTCTGGGAGGGAAGGGATATGGGGTGGGTAGGTAGGGACCTTGGAGGCTTGCTCTGGCAGAGGACGGTCTTTAGAGGTCTAAAGACACAGGCAGGAGAATTTAGATCATAGATTGGTTTTGAAAAAGAAATGTCCTGGTTCAGTTCAACAGAAAAGTTTGTGTGGGAGCAAGACTGTCTCTTCCGACAGCCTCCTCCAGTTGCAAGGATTTTAAAAATGACTGAGAGCATTAGGCAAGCAGCACCCTAGAAAGCACAGCACCTAGGTGTAGAGCATAGGGAGAATGACTCAGGACTGGTGTGATTGGTGTCCCAGGTCCTTAGTGTGGGAAGCCACATGACGTCTTTTGTCTCCTATTGTGTAGTTCCCATTTGGTGAACTTAAAAAAAAAAAGTCGATTCTTAGAATTGACTCATTCAAAGGTTCTTACCTCTCTTTCACTGTCTCTGCCTCTCCCCTATAATATGTCCAACAAGGCCATGTCCTCTAGATTTTAAGTCTAATAATGATCAGAGTGTAGTCAACAACTCCATTAATAACACTTTTTATGTTTTCTTTATTCTCAAATGTGGGCCTGTGTACCTCGGTAGAGCTAGCACACACAGAGGGTTTATTCCAGAAACTTTCCCAGGGACACATCATCAAGGCTTCAAGGAAACGTCACTAAGTGTGCACACCAACATTCATCAGCATTTAACTTCTCAAAAATCCTCTCCTTGCTGTTCCCACAAATGCTGAGCTAATAAAGCCTGACTCTCAGCCAATCCTAAAGAGCTTGTCTGTGACCTATCCTTCCCGTTGTCAACAAATCGACCTTATTTCTGCCCACGAGATGCTGCATCTTCTCTGCCATCCCGCTTTTCTTAATGTGGAGTGGGACGTAGACTCAGTCTCAGAGGTTGGAACGAACGACAGCATCTTGCAAAAAGCCAATGGTTTTGTTCTAGGCTGATTGTACGTCAACTCATTACAAAATTACAGCAAAATAATATGTAAACATTGGTTAATATGTAGCTGAGTAATAACAACACATCTGGAGCAGAGAGCAGGGCCTTGCCACCCTTCCAGGCCCAGAATGACAGCTTCTGAAGCAACTGCCCCCATCAGTCCCTTAGCAAATTTCTTCTGGCTTCTCCAGTACTTGGGTTCCGGTTTATAGTTTTAATATACAACAACCTTATATTATTATTTCTAAATAGACACAAGTAAGAGGCTGTACTGTCCCGTCCTGCCCCACCATCTGTCCCCTCCTACTTTCCTATTAGAGCTTTATTGTCAATTCTTTTGCTGTTATGAGTGGGAAAATATTATTCTTGGCTTCTATGGGTAGTGTCTCATCGAGTTTTTCTTTGCCGATCCCGAGTCTCTTGCTTCGCTTCTTAGACTGGGTGATTCTTCCCACACTCCCCAGTAGCTCTGTACAAAAGCTTTCAATCCAATTTTACACCCGGCCACACCTGTCAGTTAGTGTGTCAGTCCCATTTTTCAAAAGACATCCCTCCCAGAGCTGCCCATACTACTGCTCTACCCGACCTCAATGCTGGCCAGGCCTCCAGCACAGCTGTTGCTCTTCCCTTTATGGCTGTCCTGGCCAGGAGCGCCTATGCTGGGCTTCACAGCTTCATCTTTCGCCATTTGTCCTGAGGGTATGGTTTTGAATAAGGGTCCTTTTAAAGGCAAAGTTAGACATCATACACACTTCACAAGAAGACTTCGTTATCCCACCACATTGGGTTTGTAGTTCAGCTATTGATAGCAGTCAAGCATTGTAGTGAATTGGAAAGAATGGCTTGCTTCACCTGACTCTAGTGCTGATAAGAAAGCCCATGCCTTACCGTTAATTCTGTGCACACGGGACCTGGATTGATGTTGTTATTGCTTTTGGGGTTTCATCGCCAGAAGATTTTAGGCTTCGCTATACGTGGTGATGTCATTTAGCGAGACTGGCTGTTCGCTCCTTTCACTATGCATTCAGTAGACCCCTTCATTCAGAACACCAAAGCCCTCAGGGTCTTTGCTGAGCCCCTTCTATCCACAGGCTTCTTTCCTCCTAGGCTATCTGTTATTAAGATAGTTACTTTGAAACAAGCCACTTGTTACCTTTTAAAATTTTGTAGAATTACTTTATTCTATGTATTGAGTGTTTTTTGCCTGAATGCATGTATGCGTATCGTGTGTATGCCTGATACCCAAGGAGGCCAAAAGAGGACATCAGACCAGCCCCTTAAAACTGGAGTTACAGATGATTGTGAGCCACTGTGTGGACGATGCTGGCAACCAAGCCTGAGTCTTCTGCAAAAGTAACAAGTACTCTAACCACTGAGCCATCATTCTTCAGCCCCCACTTACCTTTACCTTATTTTCTCTCTTAAGTTTTCATTGTGATTGTTGTTTTTGGTCTTTGATTGGCTGGTTGTTGCTGCTGCCGTTTTGTCTGTGTTGCTTCTTATAGTTCTGTGTTTCTATTTCTTTGATACCTTTTCTTGTCTGGGTCTAGTGCGATTTTTACAGTGTCTCGAATGTCTTTGGTCTCACCATTTTCCATCATTGGGCCAACTTCTTGTTGCCCAAAGACTGTGACATTCAGGTGACAAGACACCATGGGTTTACTTGCCACTTAGCATTTTCAATTTTAACTCTGTGTGTGTGTGTGTGTGTGTGTGTGTGTGTGTGTGTGTGTGTGTGTGTGTGAACAAATTGCTGTCCATGGTAGAAGGACTGATGCCTTTGTGGAGTAACAGCCTGTCCTCTTCTGGGTAGGGGAAGGATGGGCCCCTGATTGTGGATGTTGAGAAGAAAGCTAAGGAGCTGGCAGATTCTAACTAGGACCTTCTGCCATGTTCCTGGGCTCAGCCCTACCTGATATCCTCTTCCCAGGGCCTCCCCAGCATCACTTTATGGCCCAGCTCATCTCTTTGCTTCATTGTTTTCACATCTGGGTTTTAATTGATCATAACCTATTTTTTACCCAGTCCCTCAAATTTTCTTGACATCTGTCATTTGTTGTCTGTGTCCTCTGTCACTTTTGGTCTCGTGGGCTTGTGCCTTTTTGTTTCTGACCCTTTGACTGACACCTTATGAAGGTTTCAAGAATGAGCAGACTAAAAGGTCTGTGTCTAATTTACCATGAACTCCCATTGTGCTGATTCTTAGAGGCAGAGTCTATGACCTGCAATATTGGGTTTCTAGATCAGGCAGCGGTACAGCTTTTCCTTTAAGAAAAAAGCATCCTTTTCTTTCTAATCAAAGTGAGTTAACTCAATGGAAATTGTATATGATGTGTACAATGTTAAATATGGTCCAAAACTTCATGAGACTAAGGAAGTGGCATGGACCCAAGGCTTGTTGAATCACATAGCATCAACTTCTCAGGCTGTGGCAGGTAAAAGGGGATTATCTGCCTCTTCTGCCTGAACATCTGGAAACATATCCCCCTGCCCCGAGGTCTTCACTGCTCTGTTGCTGAGCTGCTTAGTCTCTGAGAAAATAACCCAAAATGATGACAGTGGCCCAAGTATGCATCTAGGATAATGCAACCCAAAATGCTTTTCAATGCAGGCTTTTTATTGTGTATACTGGGCACAGCCATGGTGGGTTCTAGATGCTTATGATGTTAATTTTCTGATCATCTGGCCTAAGGTTCAACACGGAACCTGGTTCTTTTTTTTTTTTTTTTTTCTTGCAAGGATAAGAATGGACTGTAGGGTCTGGGCACTTTCTTCCTCTGCCTTCCTGATGGCCCAGACTACTGACCAGGGCAGAGACAAGCTCTTCCCATCTTCCTCACCAATAGACAACAGATCCATCTGCTTCCTGTTCTGCAAGATTCCCCAGCCATTGTGTAGGGCTGGTCACATCTTGTCTTCCCCCTTTGGAATTTCTGAAGGACAGGAGAGACTGTGCAGACTGGAAAGCAGAGGAGCAGTGGAGACCTGTTTGTGCCGACTAGGCTAAGGAGTGTGGCTTGCGATTAAGGAGCATCGATTGGTCTTTGAGTATAATGAAAGGAAATCATTCCTGCAGTTGCTGGCTTCTGGCTGCTGATTGCCTGGGGGTTATTTGTTTATTTAAGTGAACAAAGTAATGGACAGTGGAGATGTCTGAAAATTGCCTGGGTTTGTTCCCTTTTTGCCTACCTGTCCCTCCCGGGTGCCATTACTCTTAGCTCCTGCTAGGAGGGCGATGTCCCCAATCTATCTCTGCTAAATTCAATCAGTCAGCTGCTGGCTATCGGGAGGCCAGTGGGGAGAGGAACGAGCTGGATTGCCAAGGGGGAAACCCCAGTTCTGAAACTTGTATTCTTCCGTGAGCTGGGCAACTGTCAAAGTGGACAAGGTTCCCGCCTAGGGGTGGGCACAGCTTCTTTGCAGAAAAGAAAGCTAAGAGGTGCACGTGGCTTTCCTCTTCATTGTTACCTGCGTCTTATGTTATTTTCAAAGAGAGGATTTTGTTAGATAAAAGCTACTCTAAACATTTAAAGACAAGGGGCATGACCCAGTCTCCTCCCTGAGCAGAACAGGACGTCATCTCCCAGGCCCATACTGTCATACCTCTCTCTGGGACTTGGCTCAGGAGCTACAGGCAATTATATCTTCCAACAAGGGCTGTAGTAATTCCACAAGTTCTGCATACTCTACCAAATTTTGTCACTGACTGTCAAAATATAGTTTCTTTCTCTTGCCCTTGAACCTGGGCGGTAGTTTTTCACAACACCAGTGGTAGAAGACCTTAGAGGTGAGCAATTTTTTCTCCGTACCTCTACATTCCCAAGCAGCTTGTGGGCTAGTTAGATGTATGTATGCTCCAGACTGCAGAGACCAACTAGAAAAAGGTAGCCAGAAACCTCAGTTTTCAGTCCTGCAGGTGGAGCGCAGACACCAGGCATATGAGCAGAGAAGCCACCAAGCTGAGTTCAGTGCCTCCGCTGGGTGATGACAATACAAACCTGCCCACTTCCCACGCTGACCTGTCCAGGCAGGAGATGGGAGGGCACAGATCACCACCTTTGCTCTAAGAACCCTTCTGTGGTGGCTTGCTAGTCGGTGGTGATGGATGACTAAGGAACACACACAGGTGGTACCCACCAGACACCATCAGTCCTCAGAGTAAAGATCCAGAATCTTCTCTTTTCACTCCTCACAGGTGAAAGAGAGAGCTCCAAGGTGAGGAGTTGAGTCTGAAGCCTTGAGTCTGTGAACAAAGTGTGCCTTTGACTAAGGGGAGAACCCCACTGGCCTTGCCC
The DNA here is from genome assembly GCA_033318265.1 of Phyllotis vaccarum. NCBI lineage: Eukaryota > Metazoa > Chordata > Mammalia > Rodentia > Cricetidae > Phyllotis > Phyllotis vaccarum. The sequence goes on along the minus strand of JARWLC010000008.1, from coordinate 89,881,447 downwards.
CTGAAGTCTTTGCCCCTGGAGTCAAAACTATGATCACTCCTCCAGCTTTAAATGATACTTAAGAGAATTAAGAGAAGGAGTGTAGGAGCGTTCACTGTGTGCTACTACCATCCCGTTGCCTGCTTAGGAGTAGAAGGGCAGTAGAGTCAAACTCTTACCTCCCAGCCCTTTCCAGCTTCTGGGAGAGAGAAAGCCACAAGGACCCACAGGAAGCCGTGAATGCTAACAGGAATGCGAGCACGAAGGTGCCTGGCGATAGGAAGAGACGAATTTTCCTTGTGATTTCAGGGCATGGTAGGAAAGAGGCCAGCAGAGAGGAAGCCTAAAGGGACTAGAACCAGCTGGGAATCTGGGATGTACCAGCTACATCCAAACCGGGTACCTTGGTCAACACAGGCAATCGGTAACAGATGACAGACTGGGAGGGAAATGAATGTGAATGCCTGCTACACCACGGGCATGATGGGACTCTGAGCCACTGGCCGAACCAAAAAAGGAAGCCACAAGTTACGTGTCACACTCACTAGACTGGGAAAAAAAAAGGATGAAAGAGCAAGTGTGGTCAGCTACACAGAAGCCCTGGGATGTGTCCCACATGGGGCTGTTTCTGTTTTGGGGTGTGTGTGTATGTCACAGTGTCCCTCGGGAGTTTTGCTCCGAAAATTGCAAGGTACAGGAAATTCGATCTCCTAGCAAGCACACCTGGGTGCATGCGCCTCAGTGCAGGTGTGGAGGTCGGAGGACAACTTGGTGGCGCGTTCATTCCTGCCTTGTGAGTCTCTGGGATGGAACGTAAGTTCTCTGATTTGGTAGCAAGGGCCTTTGCCAACTGAGCCATTTCTTCAGCCCTAAGGGGATTTCTAATAAACTACCGGTGACTGTAGCGTCACATTGCCACCCGGGAGGACAGTTTGCTAGTGAGACTGAAGGTGAGGACATGTACTCTGAGACCTTATTATTCTGGATGCACTGGTGCTCAGGGCAGCATGGCTTCTGAGGGAAGGTGGCCTGACAGTCCATCCCCAGAGCAACCTGAAGAGATCAGGAGGCAAAGCCAGGCCAAGTTAGGAATAGAATAAACCCTCTTAAAGACATGAAGTTTGGTGGAAAAGAAAGAATCAGAAAGCTCCACAGGACAGCGCTGTTTGTATCTAAGCAGAACTAAAGGTATTTTACCAGGCTGTGCATAGGAAAGAAAATAGGGGCTATCCCTGTATGACAGATTGGCCCGTGGAGATTACTCCACAGATAAACACTTGTGCTATACACATGAGACAGAGTTCAGATACTCAGAACCCAAGTAAAATCTCTGGAAAGGCACGGCAGCTGTCTGTGATGGAAGTATGGGAGGCTGTCAGGCGTTCCTTCCAAGAACGAGCTGGCTATCTAGACTATTGAAATAGTGAGCTGAGCGTGATTGAGGGGTCCTGACTCCATAAATAAAAGGAAGAGGGAGGGAGAAAGTCAACATGGGTCTTCACATGCATGTACACACTCACACATACATGCGTTCATACGCTGCCTGATCTTGCAGTGGATGGGTTCAAGTCTCAGCACCCACATGGCTGCTCATGACCATCTATAACTCCAGTTCCAGAGGATCTGACATTCTTTTCTGACCCCCATGGGCACTGCATACATGTGGTGGTGCACAGGTATACACTCAGGCAAACCACTCATACACAAAGCCCATATGTAAGTAGATCTTTAACAAATAAAAATATTGCGCCAGGGCGGGAAGTAGGCGGTCAGTGGATATGGGCTGGTTGAATGAGGCAGTTACCTGATATTGATAACTTAAGATATCAGTTTGCAAAATAGCAAACTGTCTAGAGAGCTTGGGCCTCATTCAGATACTATGGCTGTTGGCCATGGGCAGTCTGGATATTCTGGATGCTGCGTATCTGTTTAGGGGAAGATTTCTCCCAGTCTGGTTAAATGGCTCAGTGCTTCTAGGGGAAGCCACCATTATCTGGAAAATTCACTCATATGAAACTGCTCCTCCTGGCAGGGGTAGATAAATGAGGCATTCCTGTAATTGTATGTAAATCGTGGCTCTAAAGTGCTTGAAGTTTGGTGTCTTGAGTAGGCTAAATGTCACCCCTGTAAGTTTCTTGCTCTCTTAATTTGCTTGGTAAATCCCATTTTTTCAGAGGGTGAATTACTGTAAAAGTGGTTTATCTCTTTGGCATTCTGTCGACCAGCCTTGGGGTGTGGGATCAGTGAAATGATAATGGATGTCACTGGTAGTGACCCCAGGCCCCTCAGGAAGCTACTGGCTTCTGAGTCATCGAAGGAAGTTAAAATGAATCTCAGCAGTTTCAACATTAGATAAATGTACTATAACCCAGGACTTTAACAAGTGCCCAGCTGTGTGTGGTGGGGAGTTTTGACACTGCTCAGCAGAGGACTGGACCAGTCAGCACTGGATCAACCAGCATGCTCACCCCCACGGACTGCACACGGAAAGGAAGAACTCTCTCATCTCTCACTCCTTCACTGGGCCCCACACCATCTCTATACTAATTCGCATCTCCTGTAGGTGGGCTCAGAGTGGCCACCCAGGCTGATGACGCTCCTCCGTTGAGAGGTGGAGCTTATGTTTCTGCAGCCTCTGACCTCTTTAAAACCAGATAGACTTTAGCAACTGGCAGATTCTGCCTGCTCTATCACAATGCGCTCTCCTGGGTTACAGCTACCATAACTACAGACAAGCACCGGGGGGGGGGGGGGGGGGGGGGGGGGGGGGGGGCAGCTATCTTGGAAGGCTGCCTCTGTGTTGGCTGTCTCAAGCCAGAAGGGTAGTAAAAGCAGTTACTAACAAGAATTGGTTGTTGTTTTAAGCTACAAAGTTTCGATGTGATTTGTTGGGCCACAGAAAGTAACTAAAACAATCCTTATGTTTGTTTCATTTACGGTTGTTTTGAAATTAAAACACGTCATGTGTTTGTTTTATCTTTACATTTCCAGTTTTGTACATGTATGTGAGGCACACTCAACATTCTTACCCCTCATCTTTCAGTCGCCCCTCTCTATTTTCCACCCCCCCCCCACAAATCTCTCCAACATTTGTGCCTTTGTTCTGTGACCTGCTGAGATAAACCAGGGTCATTCATGTGACCATGGCCGTGTGTTGGAGCCCAGTGGGGTCAGCTGAGGGTATACAGCCAAAGCAGTGACTCTCCCCTTCCCCAATAGATTCAGAGGTCAAAGGTGGGATCCCAGAGTCCTTCCCCCTTCCGTGAGTGGTTATTGATAGAGTGGACCTTGTCTGGCCGAGGGACAGGTAACTCGAGCTGTTATTAGTCAGTGATTGCAATGAATGCCCCTCCCCCACCTCCCACCCCATCTTCTGACTCTATACACTCCTGCCGCTTCTTCTTAGCAAGGGTGATATGAATGATATGTTTGGGGCTGGACCCACTTCTGTTGCTATTCTCTGTGTCTTGGGCAGCCTTCAGTCTCTCCAGTCACCACTGTTCATCATGAGGACAGAATTCTCTGATTAAGGTTAAAGGCAGCTTTTGTCTATAGGAGCAGGCACAGGTGTTTCGAAGACAGTTTGCTACTGTGTCAGCCTGGTTAGTCATCAGAAAAAGTTTTCTGAATGGACTGACTGACTTCTCTAGACCTGAATTGTTAGCCAGCCTTAAAGTAGCGGGCCATGAATCCAATCAGGGAACAGTTGGTTGTCCCCACAATAGTGAAGCCACTAGTACACAGCGGGTATATCCTGCTTTCCATCTGCTTGCTTTATACACCCTTTACCGCACATCTTTAGCTCTCCAATCTCTGACTCTGCCTCCTTTTCTGCCTCCACCCACAGTGTTCCCCTTCTTTATGTTCTTTTTACCAACTTACCTTCATCTAAGATACCCCTCCTTCCTTGTTTTCTGGCTTCCACTGGCTTTCTATGTTAGATGCACCGAACTGTGGTTCTTCATTTGAGGAACTAGGATCCTCAAATGAGAAAGAACATTGAGATCTGGGTTATCTTGCTCAGAATATTCTTTTTCAATTCCATCCATGCTCCCGCAAATTTCATCTTTCCTTATAGTTGCGTACTATCCCTTTGTGTATGTGTCCACTCTGCAAGTCTATGTCTTTTTGTTTGGGGGAATTGAGGCCATTGATATGATTGAAAGATGCATATAGTGTCGTTTTGTTGATTTTGTGCTGTTTCCTTAGACCTCTTCTGATAAACACTTTGAGTATTGTGTAACAATATGTAATGCTTTCTGGATTTTATGAGTTTGTATGTCATTCTTGCACAGGGGCCAGGCCAATCTCCCTATTGTTTCAGTTTTAGTGTATATGCGAGGTGAGCACTGAAGTGTCTTAAAATTCATTTAAAGATAAAAACAATAGTACCATTGTCAAGTTTTAAAAGTTAGAAGATTATTTTTGGTGACGCACATGCAGTAGTTTACTGTTCTCATGTGCACAGCTCAGTGGCGTTGAGGACATTCAGCTGATGAACAGCCATCACCATAATCCAGCACTAGAATTTTTTTCTTTTCTTTTTTGGAGACACAGTTTCTTTGTGTAGTCCTAGCTGTCTTGGAACTCACTCTGTAGACCAGGCTGGTCTTGAACTCACAAAGATCCACTTGCCTTTGTATCCCAAGTGCTGGGGTTAAAGGCGTGTGCCACCACCACCTGGCTTCAGCACCAGAATTTTAGCATGACTCCCAACTGGAATTCTGTCCTCACAACAGCGGCTTCCATTCTCCCGTTCTTCAGTCCTGGCTATTGTTCTGCCTGTCTGTGAACCTGTTGCTCTGGGACTTCATATGAGAGGAATAATCACTATGAGCTGAAACTTCGTGTTCACTCTCTTACAGTACCATGCTAATTCATTTCATGTGCTAGCCTGACTGGGCCACAAGGTGCTCGGACACTTGGGTAAATATCATTTGGTGTGTTTCTGGGAAGGTGATTTGGGGAGAGAGTGACAGACTACCCTCTCTAATGGTGGTAGGTCTCCAGGTAGTTGAAGACTTGACCACCTGGAGAGATTCTCCTGCTCCATGGCTCTCCTCAGACTCCTCATCCTCATAACTTGTATGCATCTCATTAGCTCTAATTCTCCAGCACCTTGACTACCATGTCTATCATGGCTACTAAGGTTGTCACTGTGTCACAGAGTTGGCCCTCTTGGGAATGTTTGCATTTATAACTGTCCATTCCATGTCCAGACATAGGGGTTCCCTTGGTAAGTTAAAAAAAAAAAAATTTTAAGAGTCCTGGGGAAAGTCTATGGATATGGACTCGGTGTGAGTAATTCCAGGCTGGGAATATGCCTCTTAAAGTCCTCTGGTCCTGGCTGCTTGTCACACTGAAGAGGACCAAGAACACGGACAGCAGAGGAGGGGTGAGTGGTCAAAGCAGGTGTGTACTCCTGAACTTCCAAGACCCAGTCACTTACAGTAACTCAAGATCTGTGCCCACTTTCTCCACCCTTGGCAGTGTGGGAAGAAGTAGTGAGTGGTGATGAGCCGTGGGAGCAGTGTCGTCATGCTCACCCTTCAGGGAACTGGATGCTGATCACTGTATCCTCATATCTACCCGCACGGGTGGTGTCAAGTCCCGCTCTGCAGCTGGGGAAATGTGGCTAGTGAGCGTGATCTGATCTATACTTTTTCAGTTACATACTGCTATGATGTGTGTGTCCATACTAGTTTGGCTTCCAACAAGGAAAGCAAAGTCCAGTCTATGTATACTAAAGGAAGGGGTTTAATTTAGAGAATTGGTCACTTAGGTCATCGAAGGGGACAATGGGAAGGTCAGAACTCAGAAATTGAAGGAAGCCTCAGTCTCCTCTAGATTGGAGGATCAGATGGGGAAGTGTACTAGGATCTGATCACACAGCAACCTGCCAGGTAAGGTGTGAAAACAGAGAAGAAAGTCAGCCCATATCAGGGCCACTTCACAAGGTGGGAAGCTAGGGGGTGAAGCAGAGAGAGACAAAGAAGCAAACACGGGCAAAGAGACAGAGACATAGAGACAAAGGAGAGGTGTCTTCCACGTTGGTAATGTCGATGCCTCACCAGCAACTTCCAGTGAGTGAACAAATCAGGAGCCAAGAGGCACAGGAATCTGGAAAGCAGCCTGAGTGAGGACACCCCTGACCACCCCCGGCACAGCAGAGGCTGGGTGGGGACAGCCAGTCTTCTAGACTGAGAGGTCAAACCTAAACAGGTTCCCAATCCTCTCTTGACTGAAACCAACTCAAAAGTTAACTTTTTTTCAAATTAAGATTTTTCGAGACTTCGCAAATGGTTAGGGGTTGGCGTGTAAAATGTGCTGCTGCATTTCTGCATTTGTTAGCTTTATGACGTCGAGTACGTTTTTAATCCATCTGGATTCCAGTTGTAAACAAGAAGAATTGCAGTTCACGTCCTCGGAAATACTGTGGGAAAAAGACAAGGCTTAAAGAAAGGCTTTCACATTGTCTCACAATCTGGATCCAGAGAACAGAGGCTTTGGAGCTGAGCTGGGATTTTCTCTCCTTGATGGTAGTACACAGGTCATGTCAGCTTTTTCTTACGTATAGATACAGGTCTTTGTATAGAGTACACAATACACAATATTGAACCTGTAATACATGTGTTCATACATGAATGCAAGCAATTTTAACCTTAAACACTCAACTATGATACCCTTCATCCTCATGTTACCAATACCCTCTAGAAAACATTCTAGAATCCACAGGGGGGAAAAAAGAATCTTGTTTCAATAGGTAAGCAAACCCCTAAAGATGTTCAAACACCCACAGAAAATGAAGGGTCATGAGCTGCAATGCATATGTGAAGAGAAAGACAAATGTCCTTTGCAAAAGAAGAGCCACAGGATTATGTTAGAATAAGAAAGAGCACGCTCTTGAAGCTTCATGGTCCTGAGTGCTGTCCCAAGTATATTCTTGGGGAGTCAGATGTTTCCATTCCTGTGAGGTGTAACCCGTGGCTTATAGCAAGGCCGAATGTCCTAGAGAAGACTAAATAAGGTGATGTTGAAACACAGCACACAGTCTAGAGAAGAAAAACAGTACTCCCATAGCACTGAGAACCCTGTCTGTGTTTGGTGGGGAGAAACTGTGTATACATGAACGTGTGTGTGTGCAGGAGGGGGCATTGCTGTGATGATCTCCCGCATCATGAGATCTGTCACCCTCTCCTGACCTCTGTGGGCACCCACACTCGTGTGCACAACCCTGCACGTGCATATACACTCAACACACATAAACATACTTTTTTATTATTATTATTAAAAAAATCTGAAGTGCAATCACTCACTTGTTAGGAATTCTTATGCATTCTGCACACAGATGCTAATGGTTTATGAGCCAGATACATCATGGAGCAGGTGAGAAATGAGAAGGTCATGGCTGTCCAAGGCTGCAGCTGCTCTTTTTTGGTGGTTTGAATAAGCTGCCTTCCTTAGGACTCAGGCACCCTCCTACTTAATCTCCAGTCGCTGTTGGGAGGTCTAGGGGGTGTGTCCATGCTGGAGGAAGTATGTCACTTGTGGGTGGGCTTTGAGGAATCTAATGACTCTTGCCAATGAGTTACTGCTCTCTCCCTCCTGGTTTGCTGTTTGATACATGAGTGCTCAGCCGTTCCTGCTGTCACCTCTTCTCTTTGCCCCAGGGACTCTAATGCTCAGAAACTTAAGCCCAATTAAACACTTTTCTTTAGCTGTGTCTATAGGAGGTGGGACCTTAAATGCACTGAAGTATCCATATTTCCAAAGGATGATATTTCCTCCTGTCTTTGTGTGCAGCTGCTCTAACACACAATTCCAGAGACTGGGTAGTTTATGAATGATGGTTTTAGAGGCTAAGAAGTTCAAGAGCATGGCACTGATCCTTGTGCTATGATGCTACGTGGTGGGAGAGCATGCTTGCATACTTGAGACACGGGTGGGGTTGGCAAGAAGAAGGCAGGCAAAACAAACCTGCTCTGCCACTCATCAACCCATTTCCTCCACAATGTCTTAATCTACCCGTCTCGGGCATGGTCCAGGACCTAATCACCAGTAAGGGTCCCACCTCTCAACACTATGGCAATAGAGATTATGTGTCAACATATATGGGTGAGGGGCCATTCTGAGCATAGCTGTATGTCTCTAGGACAGTGGTTCCTTTTCTGGAACACTTTCTCTTGCCAAGTTGGCACCTATCAGAACAATCTAGGCTAGCTCTTCTGGTCAGACATCCTGAGGAAGGAGCACCCTGCTTTTGCCAAAGGAGGATGGGGGAAGGATTGGTAGGTGTTCTTCTCTATGAGTCTTGTCTTCAGTAGCCTGGGGACCTACCACTATACACCAGCCAGGCTGTGTGACACGGTGTGACAAGGACCAAGCTGAGGCCAGGTCTAGCTCCTGGTTAGGTGTGAAGATGGAAAACTATGGGCTTTCAGCTCACAGAGATCTTTGGTGCCCAGCTGTCAATTGCCTGTTGAAGAATCAGGGTTCCGTCCACCATTCATCTCTGCACAGCTTTTTCAAGCAGCCGACTCCTGCTCCGAGAACATTACTCCACATACAACTTAACAGGCTGGGAAGGTGTAGGGCTCAGAACCCAGGGGAGAGGGTCGAATGACTGTCCGGAGGCAGGGGCAAGTTGGAAATCTCAGAGAACAAAGCCTGGTTTTGGAGAACAATATGGGAGAATACTGAGCCCGAATGTGTTTTGGGAGACTCTTTCCATGAGAGGAACTGACTTCAGGTGTGGGTTTGGGTCATTCCTCTGGGTGGCTTATGACTAATCAGAACCCTAGGACTGCTGGCCTCACTGAAATAAGGTGAGAATTTTGGGAGGCATCACTGTCACATAGTTAGGTTGGCCACGACAGCTCAGGCTGAACTTTGAGGAAGGAGCTGGTTGACAGCAGGGCCCTTTGGTGCACAGCAGAAAAGAAAATAGGGAGAGAACTTTAGGTCATGGCCCTTCCTTGGGGCTGTCTCAAAGAGGCCGCTGCTTGGAATTTAAAAAAAAAAAAAAAATGGAATAATGGAACGTTATTGGTGCAGACTGCTTTCTCCGAGGTTCCTATGTCAAAAGATCTTCTGTTGTGCTCAATAAAGCCAACCTTTTTCTTGTTCCAGGGTATTGTGAGTGATTTCCCAAGAGCACCAAGGTGATTCACACAGATCTTGCAAAGAGTAGCCATGCCCGGAGCATTACCATGTCACCACAAAGGGCCTGATCTCCAGTTTGAGTCTTTTCTCTCCCAAGATGAGCATTGTCAAGAAATTCTCTTCTCTGAAACCACTCAGCACCCCCACATTTTGACCTTGAAAGGTTTCTGTGGGGTGTGAGAAGACTTAGAGCCCTAAACCCCCAAAGGGTCCACTGTTACGTGCTAATCTATGCCCTCAATCTCTGTCCTTAAGAGAGTATGTTTATTCCAGAGTTGGCAATAAGTCATAATGCCTGATGCCTAGATACTCAGTTCTGGGCAAAGTCACTGGTCACAAACACTTTATAGGTGGATGTTTATCAGACACAAATTTTTTAGAGGAAAGGCCTGGAGACTGAAGCAGGTGGGTCACAAGTTTAAAGTTTACAAGGAGGCTAGCAGGTGGAGAATGCACACGGTGGCAGTGAAGTTAAGTGGGTAGGGTGTCTTGTATTCAATATGTGGTGACCGGGTGAGAGCCACGATCCACATGGTCTCAAAAGATAGCACTTCTGCTCACCTCTTGGACTTGCCTGACGGCTGAAGAAAAAATCGAGGGAAACATGGAGGCCGGAGTCAACTCCGTTCTGAAGACAACAGCTCAGTGCTTCTGAGTGATTTGAAAATAACAATGTCCTTTCTCTTCCTTCTCTCTACCTGACAGTTCCTAAGCAAGTCTCAGCTTCCAGGACTCGCTCACTGTCTCCTTAGGGTTCTTTTCGTTTTTTGTTTTCTTTTATTCAGCTGGTATTTACTGATCTCTGAGTGAGTACCGTGGACTGTGTGATAAATACAATTAGCAGGTCTTGCCCTTCCTGCCATTGATAATTTAAAAAGGATTGAGATAAAACCGAACCGAACAAATAATATCCCAGAAGGTTGATGGTTTCAAAGAAACAGGAAGTAGCCGGGCTTTGGAATCACCTCAGGAAGTATTGTAAGAGGTGCTGTGAAGCTGTGACTTCGAGCTGAGACAGACAGAGGGAAGGGCCCCAGAGAGTCGGAGGAAGAGGCACCCTGAGAAACGATGGACTGGCAAAGGCATGGAGGAACACAGAACTTGGAATGTTTAAGGTACGGAGAGGCCAGGATGCTAAAGGAGAGACCACAAGTCTTCCACGGCTGAAGGGGAGGCAGGGCTGCACTGTGGACCCTAGGAGGCCTGCTTCATGGCAGACAGGCCTGTGTCTAGTGGGAAACCGCTGCAGGATTTAGTTAGGTGAAAGACTGGAAGCTTCTCCTTGGGCTTCCGGGGCTTCCTGTCATGAGACACTTTTGGAAATGTCTGGTTGCTGCTGGGCTCTCCCCCTGCCCCCCTGCCTGTATGACAGCGAGGCTAATTGCTTAAGAAGTCTCTCACTTAGTGAGGGCCAACCATTTCCTAGGTGTGCAAGGGATTTTCTTTCTGTTTTCCTTCCTTCCTTCCTTCTTCCCTCCCTCCTTCCTCCTTTTTTCCTCCTTCCTTCCTCCCTTCTTTCTCTCCCTTCCTTTCTTCCTTTCTCTCTCTTCCACCTCTTCTAAAATTTACTTCGTGTGTGCATGTGTGTTTGTGTGTGTGGGCACACGTGTGGTGGGTGCACATCTGTGCCAATGTGTAACTGAAGGCTAGGGGACAACTTTATGTGTGTTCCTTAGGAACTGCTGACCTTCTTTACTTTTGTTTCATTTTAAAATCTATTTTAAAAGGTTTATTTCCCCATGTGTACCACTGCTCATCCTTCCTTCCCTCCTCCCAGTCCTCCCTCAGCTTCCATCCCCCATCCTGTCCCTCCATCTATTCCCCAAGGAAAGCAAGGAGTCCCAAGGTGGACCAGTTCAGTCTGGCATATCCAGTATGAGTCCCTCATTCCATTTTAAGGCTGGGCTAGGTGTTCCTCTGTAAGGAATGGCTTCCAAGATGTCAGTTCATGCACCATGATCCTACTCCAAGAGGCTCCCCAAACTGCCCACGCCATTCAACGGTCATCTACCTTTGGAGGGTTTAGTTTCTTTCCCTGAAGGTTCTTCAGTGGTTGTTTCTGATTCAGTGAGCTCCTGATAGCTCTAGTCAGCTGTCTCATGTGGGTCTCCTCCTCATGATCCTGATCCCTTTGCTCATATGCTCTCTCCTTTCTCTCTGTCCAGCTGGACCAGGATCTGACCTTGTTGTCTAAGAAGATTTCTCACTGGCCCGGAGCTCTTCAAGTAGGCTAGTCTAGCTGAATAGGGATCTGCCACTCTCTTATCCCGCACCCCCACCCCAGTCCTAGGATTCCAAGTACCTCACCACCACACCCAGCTTTTTAAAATGTGGATGCTAGGGATCAAACTCAGATCCTCATGTGTTTACTTAATGAGCCCTACCCTCTTGTGTTATTAAGACTTAAACCCAGAAAATTGAACTACTAGGCAAGTGCTCCTCTAAAGTGGGACCCCCAGCCTCTAGAAGTATTCACTGGATGGAGTTAAATATGAATAGGTAACTAAAATGTTGAGAGCAATTGTAAATGCCAATGCCAAAATAACAAATGCTCAGGGTTGTTGGGTACAAAGCAGAAGCTGAGTGATCCCCTTTGAGCCCAAGCAGGCAAGGCTGCCCCAAAGCCTGCCCTAATTTTCACAGGTGGTCTTCCACTCACCTGCTAATCAGGTCTAATTCTACTTAACTTCAGAGATTATGCCTATTCTGGGAGGTGCAGCTATGGATTTACTGTGTAGTCAGATTTTTCTTTGGGCCACCAGCTCCCATAACACAGTATGAAGACATTATTAAGTATAAAAGCTTGGCTTATAGCTTAGGCTTGTCCCACTAGCTCTAATAATGAATTAACCCATTTGTATTAAATTATGTTTTGCCCCATGGCTTTTTACCTCCCTTCTTTCTTGTTTCCTTTCTGTGTCCTCTGGCGTCTCCACAGCACCTAGATTCATCACCTCTTCTTATTCTGCCCACAAGTCCTACCTAACCTCTTTCTGCCTACTGCTGGCCATTCAACTCTTTATTAAACCAATCAGAAGGCACCCTGGCAAAAACACATCTTCACAGTGTCCGAAAAGATTTTTCCCCAACATTACCGACTAGGCAGGTGGTGTTGATGCCCGCCTTTAATCCCAGCACTCGGGAGGCAGAGGCAGGATTTGAAGCCAGCCTGGTCTACAGAGTTGCAGGACAGCCAGGATGGTTTCACAGAGAAACCTTATCTCACCCTCCCCCCCCCCCAAAAAAAAAAATAAAGAAAAGAATTAAGATTGATTCAGTGCCAGGGGCAGGAGCACACACCTTTAATCTCAGCATTTGGGAGGCAGAGGCAGGTTAATCTCTAAGTTCTTAGCCATCCTGGTCTACACATTGAGTTCCAGACTAGCCAGAGCTATATAGAGAAGCCCTGTCTCGTCATCAACACCTGACTTAGGGTGTGAGCACACCTGAAATTCAGCCCTCTGGAGGCTGACATAGGAGGGTCACAAGTTCAAGGCCAATTTAAAATAAAATAAAACCAAAGAAGGTGGAGTGGTCACATACCTTTAATTCCAACACTTGGGAGATTAAGACAGATCTCTGTGAGTCTGAGGCCCATCTGGTGTGATAGCAGGTTCCAGGACAGCCAGGGCTGCACAGTAAGACCCTGTCTCCAAACAAAAATAGAAATTGGAGTCAAACCTAGTGCATCTATAGTTCTTTGAATTGCTATATCTAAATGGGCGAAAAATAGACCCAAGAGGCAGTTTGAGAAAAGGTGGGTGGAGCTTCCTCCTGCATAAATCTGCCCCCACCAACACTGCCTTAGGGTTTCTCCCTGGGGGATTTAACAAGAATTTCCCATTCCTCCATCCACCAGTGATTCTTAGCAGCAGTGTGACAGCCAAGCCACTGACCAGTCCCATACCTCGAAACGTCCCAATATTTCTTGATAGACACATCTGTTGTCTTATGTGCAATAGGATTGTAATCACCTGTATTTAAAACTAATGGATTTGAAATAACCTGCAGGCTTCCACTTTAATGAGAGTTAGATGAATGAAAAAGGACCTTTTGCCTCAGATTGCATGACAACATTTTCAAATTACATTCCTGGAACAGAGAATTCACTTATTCACAGAGTAATTGGATGCTGACTTGGGTTAATACGTACAATGTCCTTAAATGAAAATGTTCTATTGTAAGAGGAACGGTATGATACCTGAGGCTTTCTCAATAGGTTTGGTCGGACTCTCAGTTAATTATACTGCATGCTATTTTTTGAATGAATTCAAGCATGAATTCTACACGCTAGAGATTGGGATAATTATATTCAATTCTGCTCGGTGCCCCGCTGGAAGAATTGACCTTTTAGATAAAACCAGTCTCCTGAACAAGAAACCTGTAGAAAGTCGACACAAAGCAGCAGATGCAAGAGCAGAGAGTCTAGAGAGGAGTGGGGGTGGGGAGGGAGGCTGGCCCAAGAAACAGTGGCATCAGCAAGATTGATTTTTTTTTGGTCACAGGAAAGTATTTCTGTTTTGTAGCTTGTTTTGAATCCTTGGTACATAAAGGTATAATTTAAAACCATTGATTTTACTAAAGCCGTTCTCTCATCAGTAACATGGCTAAAACGTAGCAGCATGTAGAATGAGAAGCCAACAAAAAAGCAGTCCTCCTAGATATCTGGGTGTGGGATTTAGGGAGCAGGGAAAATATAGAGGTCAGCTCTGCCCATAGGCCAGGCTGCCTGCCTCTCCTGCTGATGCTGAGAGGTGCCAGGGGGACAGACTGCCTAGGTCTGAAGCCTGACTCTCCTGCTTCCTGGTCCTGAGGCCTGCAGCTAGGTAATATGTGCCCCGTGCCTCAGTTTCCTCTTCTGCTAGCTGGGGTAGATTGCATATGACCGTGTGAGGATTAGACCGGACCTCCTTGCCTGGGGTATACCCAGTGCTGCAATGGTGTCTGCTGCTTAATAGTGGCCTATTATGAGATATTTAGCATAATTGTGCACTAACAAGACTGAACTCCTCAGAAGAATAGCAAGTACTCAGCTTCAGGGAGGAAGACAGTGTTGTGGTATGTGTCCTGAGGCTGACATACTCCGGAGCCAGAGCCACTGAACAGGCAATATAACAGTGCTGGCTTTTGGGACCTGAAGCTGGCCAGGGGTCATGGAAGCAAACTATATTGGCAGGAAAGTGAAGCTTCCATACCAATGGCTTTCAGAAAATCCGGGAACAGGGACTTGTGGGACCTAGGCTCCTTCCTTGGGGAACAAGGGCTTCGGTTCTTTACCATGTGTGACCAGCCATTGCCACTGTAGTTGCTGTCCTACGGTATCTTTGAGTGAGCCCTGAGCACTACTGTGGCCTCCAGGGTGAACTTCTAAGTATTTTGGGACCGCAGACCATGAGGCTGTGGTGCATACCCACAGGCCCAGCCTATTTCCAGCATCTCCACTTGTTGCCTCCTCAATTCTGCACCTTCCCATCCCCACCCGGCTTTTTTGCTACACCAGAGGTAGGCTTTCCCCAGACATCAGCATGTGTACCTGTTGCAGTTGTAACTGCTCCTGGTGTGAGCACAGGATTCCAGTCAGAGTGAGAAACAGACCTGGAAATTTAGTGGAATAATTGGAGATAGGCTCTTGTCCATGCTGATGGACTTTGAAGTTCACAAGATTCAAACCCATAGCTAACAGGCTATGGCCCATGTGGCCCAGAAAATGAATCCGGCAAAAGGAAAAATTACCCAAATATGAAGGAGAAATCCCAGCTCCAGTGACGAAGTTTGGAATTCCTGTATCTAACCATGCCTGAAAGTATCCCTAGCTGTGACATTTTAGTTTAATGAACCATATACTGTCCTTTTTGTTTAAGGTAGTCTGGGTTAGTCCACTTTCTTTTTCCTTAAGGTAGTCTGGGTTATTCTTCCGTGAGATGAGCTATTCTCATGAACACATGTGCCATGCAGCTTCCTGCCAGGAGTTGATGACCTGGGTCAAAGCAGAATGTCCATCCAGTGCCACAGGGTCTGAGCTTACCTGTCATGTGCTCAGTGCATTTGGGCTTCACAGGGAAGGGAAGGCTCTTCCCATCCTCTGTGTATTGAGAGTGAAGGAAACAAGTGAAGCCATGGTTCCAGCTTCTCTGGCTTATGCTAATTTCCCCACATTTTCATCAGCTCCTTTGCTTTGGTTGTTCTTCTGAGACCCTCTTGGCGTAGCTGCATTTTTGTCTTGGTCACCTGTCTGTTTGAGTAGCATCAAGGCCACTAGCTGGTCTCAGTACTCAGTGGAGCTTTGGTTGTGGCCCCAAGGGATGCCTCTTTTTGCAGAAGTGAACATGGAGAGCAGCATCTCAACTTGGTCCTACAAATATAAACCATGCTTCGCCTTTGTCTTTCGAGACTTTGAAAATTAGGGTCTGCTGGGGAGCGCAGAGGACCAACGTTGTGGGCTTCATATTCTTGCAGTAGGTCTGACCTCTCTTGTCTGATCTTGGGGAATCATTTCCCTTTCTCTGTGTCTGGTTCCTCTGTCCTCTGTCTTCTCTGCTGTCCGTGTGTTGAGACCTGAACTCAGACCATCATGGATTCTGTTCAAGTGTCCTGCCTCAGCCCATTTACTTACTTACTCATTCATCCACCCATCCATTCATTCACGGAACCTAGTACCTTGCATATGCTATGACCTGCTCTCCCTCGAGCTTGACCCGCCCTGCAGCTCTAGCCTCCTCTCTTCTCAAATGAGAGTCTGGACTTGATCAGTCTAACACCTCCCTATCCACACGTCTCTGGCTGATCATTGCATTCATTCTTACACAGCCTCTGAATTCTCCATGCCAAGGGAGATGATCATTAAGATTCATATGACTGGTCCGTGGTCCACACACTTCTGGGCCATGAAGGGCACTGTCCCACTTATAGATTTGATGCCTTCATTTAGAAGTCTTCCCACGTTTCCTTGGTAGCTGTGATCCCTTTGTCTGGACATGAGGAAGAAACAGATATGCTGTATTCTGTACATATCCAGGAATGTCATGATAGGTAGCAGTATAGAGAGGGATGTTGTCTCTCTCCATAGCAGAAGAGGCTGTCCTCACATTTCCTGGAGATCTGGAGGCAGAAGGATGCCTGCAATCAGCTCCGTTACATAGTTAATATAAGTGATCAATTTATGCAAAAGGACAAGCATGTGTGACTCAGTTTTTCCCCTTTCTTTTTCTAGCAGTTCCAGTCTCTTAGATTTGTACATTATCTGTGACTGATCTATCATTTATCTAGAGAATACACTTGTCATTCACTGCATTTAATTAGCTTATGGATTCTAAATTATCTGCTACCATAAAATGTGATTTTATACTGCAGATTACAAAGGTTTCCAGAAATTTAATATGCCACTTTTAATTGGTGAGAAGTACCCTAAGGATTCACAGTGGTTTTTACTGCACTTGCATTTAGACTCAAGAGAGACAAACTGAAGATGGTAAGAAATGGGTCAGTGAGACTGGTGATGATTTATTCAGAATTGGGCAAATCAGGAGGGACAGCACCATAAATAAAACCATCAGAGAGCACTGCTCAGGCGATAAGACCGTGAAGCCGGAAATTGGGTATCTTCTGACTTTCATATCCCAGTTAGTTATTTTGATGGGCTAACCGCGCATTTATGGCCAGCAGCTCCCAAGTTTGCTGTGATGACTAAGAATGGCCTAATTTCTGCTCTTCTGCTACCATTCAATGCAAAACCTTCACTACGTGCTCAGCCAAGCACTTTCTTGGCCTCATTTGTTTAGCAAAAAACAAACAGGCTTTTCAAATCATTATACTCTGGAAATATGGTCCCTGATGAGGTTATGAGCATAGCAAAGTGGCTGTGACATTGGAAATAAGTTCAGAGACTCCTATAGGTTTCCATCAATGCAACAGCAAGTTGACAAAGTCACAGCCTTCCTAAGAATGGTTAGGAAGGGTCAAAAGCAATGTGGGTGAGGCTCTGAGCTCTACACTTTCTGGGGAATTTTCTCAGGACCCATGCCTTCATCACTAGGAACATCTATACATTCTTGAGCATAGACAGCAACCATTGCCATTCTTTTGGACATAGGTGTTAAAAAAAACTCCTTCCTGAAAAGCAAATGCATGGCCATTCTTAATTCTTGGGTACATTCACAGCTGCTCATTTCATTCAAGGGATTTGATCTAATCACCATCTAGAAGGTTATCCTGGAGAAGGAACAAAAATAGACTTTGTTGTTGAGATAGGAAACGACCAGAGCCTGGGAAGCCCATTGGTCACCATCAGTATCACTGACATCAGCATGGAAGTCTTCAGCCAGGAGAAATACTAGCAAGAGTCTCCTGTGGTGACTGGTTTACCTATGGGAGTGAAGGGGTGGGGCTGGGGGTTGGGGGCACAAGATGTTTGTGTTGAGCTTCTGTGTCATTATTTACCACATGCTGAGTAGCCACACCCTTCTAATTGAGTGACCAGTAGCCTCCATGACAGCACTGGGCTTTTCAAATTCTCAACAGATGCTAATCTTTTCGATCTGGAAATGAGAAACTTCAACCCCCAAACCCAAAGTAATCCTCACAATACTTTTAACATTCTCCATCCTTTCGAAGAATTTTTATAGATGTCTAAACCACTGTTGGATAAATAAAAACATAGGACGTTGGATGGTATTTATAGAGAACTTTACAAAGATTTTATAAAGAATATTTGCCTCTAGCAAATATTCAATACTAGAAAGTACCAGTGAACATTATTGGGTAATATTTGAATAGCATTCAGGTCTCTCAGCTACATTAAGAGCAGCACACAGTCCGGGAAATAAGTCCTGGGATTTCTTTCCTTTCCTACCTTGTTATTTCCTGGAACTCCACCCACAGACCTTGAATAAAGTGCATTAGTGTTGGTTTTATGTGTAAGAACATTTCCCCACTAGCAGTATGCAGGGTCCAAGCACACAACTGCAGACGAAACTCCATAGGAGGAGGCAAGGACCCATTTCCTTCCATGCCTGGGCTCTGGTTTCTGGAAGTGTCCCCATCTTGGACTTAAACATGCTAGCACTTCTTGCTTCCCCCGGAAATCAATAGATTTCTCCAAATGAGCAATGGCCACATGGTGACTGCTGATCCAATCTCAGAAGAGATAATAACCTCTTTCGTTTTCTCAGCTTGCTGAGCGAAGTAAGCTGGGATCCCGCTCATGCATGCGTCCTATATGTCAATCTCTTGGGCTCACATGAGAACATGCCAGTCCTTCTTTAGCTGCCTAGGGCTTCTGCCTGAAAATGATGCAAGAAACTGTGGGTGCAGGGCTGCTGCTCCCTCTGACTCTGGGACTCTGTCTTGGCCCCAGAGTGTGCACATCCTATAAGGTACACAGTGTCCCAAGGCCAGCAAAACTGGTCTGTTGTTTTAAATTCTTACTAGTGCCCATCTGTCATTTGTTATGTTCTGCAAGGACAAAGCTTAGGTTGAAGGAATCAGAACAAGCAAGAGAGACAATGACCAAAAATCACTGCTGTGCAGAAAACAAGCAGAAGGAAGAGAAATTGGTTATTCATAAATTTGGGGCTATGGGAGGGGGGCAGCCAGGTGGAATGTGCTCCTAAAGAGCTCAGGTCTGGTGGAGCCTTTCTCAGAAGACAGAATTCAAATCCTCAGGAGGCCAGTGTGCTCAGGAAGGTGTTAGGGAAGAACCAAATCACCAGGCAAGGCAGTGGGGAGTGTCAAGGCAGAGCCTGGGGAAACTGGACAGAAAGCACCCACGTGGAGTGCTCCACAGATGGTACCCTGCAGCAGGTCAGCTGGTTCTCCATCATCTTATCATCATGGAGCCTAGGGCAGGTTATTTAACCAGCCTCTTAGGACTGTCTGTGTGCTCGCTCACTATCAGACATGAAGATAGGAGCTGTTTCCACCAGGGCACTTGTGAATGCCGAAGGAGATGCTCACACTCCAAGAGGCCTCACTGGGGTCCAGTGCACAGTGAGAACGGGAGGAAAGTGAGCCGCAGCGGGTCCAGCGGGTGCTCTGACTGCACTTCCCTCTACAGGGCAGCAGTTGTTCTGTCTCTAGTTCTGAGACTCCATCTCCAAGCCCCATCCCTCAGCTCCACTGCCAGCACCTGAGTGTCCTAAGGGTTCGGAGAGCTGTTGGCCACGCCCCTCTCATCAGCCTTGGTTCAGCCTAGTGCAGATCCTTCCAGTGGCTCAGTGGAATTTACATCCAGAGACCAGACAAATTCTTCCTTTCCCCCTCCTCCCTTCTCCCCACTCTCTCTGACACCTCTAATGGTTCCCTCCTGTCAGCTACTTGCATATAGACACATCTCAGTGACTAACTACATCTAGGAGATCCAAATCAGAAAAAAAAAATTAAAGCTTTTATCAATCTGTTAAAAAAAAAAAAATAACTGTTGAATTTTCATTTCCTATGTCACCAGCTGAGAGTGTTGCTTTTGTCTATCCACTTATTGCTCTTGCATCTGTTAGGTTTTTTTTATTTATTTTTTTTTGTCTTTTCTATATTGATTTGGAAGAGTGCTTTGTAAATAATAAAGAAATAGCCTTTTATCTATTATGTCATGATGGTTCCTGTGTCTTTATTTGGCATCTCACTTTCTCTCTGCCCATCTCTTGGTTTCATCTCTCTCAGAAGTTGACATTTATTTATTTATTTATTTATTTATTTATTTATTTATTTATTTATTTATTTATTGGTGTATGCAGGAAGTATACACGTATATGTAGAGAGACAGGAGGTCAGTTTTAAGTGTTGTTTTTCAGATCATATTCCTCTGGTTTTTTTTAGACAGGATCTCTCACTGGCTTGGCTCACCGAGTAGGCTATGCTGGCTGACCAGAGAGCCCAGAGTGCTGGGATTACAAGTGGCTGCCATCATGTCCAGAATTTTTTTTTAGGTTTGCGCTTGATGCTTCTGTGGTAAGCATTTTACTGGCTATCACCAGACCCTCACTGTTTTGCTTTTTTTGAAGATTATACTTATAAATGTGTGTGTTTTATATACACGTGTGTATAGATGACACAGAGGAAGAAAGTTTTGGATTCCCTGAAAATGGAGTTATAGAAGGTTATCAGCTATTACACGGTTGCTGAGAACGGAACCAAGATCCTCAAGAAACAGGCAATGCTCTTAGCCACTGAATCATCTTTCTAGGCCTGAATTTACTTATTTATTTATTTATTGTTTGTTTGTTTGTTTGTTTGTTTGTTTGTTTGTTTTTGACACAGGTCTTGCTGCTTACTATGTATCCCAGAAGGTGCTGCAAATATTCCCCAACATGGCTTTTTCTGATACTGAATGGGGGTGTGTGGAGGCCACACTCCTGTCTCAGTCAGGCACACAGCCTGAGACCTCCTTTCTGGCTATCTGAACAATGCATTACTGGGCTGCTCTTCTCCAGGGCATCTTTGTCCAAACCCCTGGAAGGGAATCAGAAATGGTAGCTTATACTCATAGTCCTAGAACCTGGGGACCAAGGCAGGAAGATTGTAAGTTTGAGTTCAGTTTGGGCTACAAATCAAGTTCAAGGTCACTCTTGGATACATAGAGAAACCTGTCTCCAAGACTTCAATGAATTAAATTGCCAAAACCATACTTTTTCTACATCATTTCTGATATAGAAAATGGCATCCCCTGCTCCTGAAAAAGGCTTACATATGGAAAGATTGGCTCGAAGATGGAGCTTTTGGGAAATGATTGGTCAGGAAGCTTTGCCTTCATCAACACACTAATCACAGATGGGTTTGGAATCTGAATAGAGCATTGGGAGCATCAAGAAAGGTAGCAGGCCATTAGAGGCCCCCTTGCTGCTGCTTGGCTGCCAAATGGTAAACAGCTTTGTTCAATACACACTCTGCCTCTGAGATCTTCTGCCTTGCCATGGGCTCATAGCCCTGAAGCAAGCTAACTGGATTGGACCTAACCCTGTCTCAGGCATTTACTACATGAATAAAAAGTCTGGCTAACATACTGACCTTGTGACGTCAAGCAGACCTGAAGGCTTGCTCTAGAAATGAACCTGGAAGAAAAACAAAGATATAAACAAGACAGGAGAGTCACTTTCAGAAAACAGAGCCAAAGTGGGATTAGTTTGGAAGAGGAGAAGGGGGTCTCGTGGGAAGAATGCAGTGAGACCCAAGGGAATCTTGAATGGCTTCTGCAAGTGTCTAATGCAGAGTCAGGAGAGGGTGGTGGCCTTAAGGAAAGCTGTCTCAGGGTTATTAATGTACTTCTTAAATCTTTGTGATGCTGGGGATGAGACCCAGCGCTACATTTCATGTTTGGCAGGCAAGTGCTCTGTGGCTGACTTCATGCACAGCAGCATGGAGGAGGGCTGACATTGTAGTTACTTCTCTCTTGGCATTCTCTCTCTCTGACTGCATACCCACCTGTCCATCTTTCCGGCTCTAAGCCTCTCTTACACTTGCCATGTTTGAAAGCACCTGCCCCTCTCTCCGGAGACCCCCTGAGGATGGCTGTGTAAACAGATGACTACACACGCAAACTCATCAGCTGCCGTCTGAAAACTTTCTGAAATCAAATCAAATGAAAGGCACCCAGTAAACTGGGCAAAACAAAAGAGCTCTTTGGACTTGAAAAGGTTACGGAAGACTGCAGGGGCTGTGTTTGCTGTTCGATCGTGTTCGAAGCTGGGGTTTTAATTTAGTTTTCCTATTTACCCCGTAGAAGTTCCTCACTGCTCAGCTGCTAATGCATTTCCAACTGAAATTTGTAAATTATATCGGGAAACATTCTCAGCGAGAACAGATCAGGCAAGCTGTCAGTCTGGTTTCCTACGGCTGCGGCTGGCAGTATGAGGCTCTTTGGGAGCTGTGTGTGTAGACATGTGTCTATAAGATCTTTCCACTCTACCCCTCTTGGCCAGAGGCTCTGTGTTCTTGGGCGCTGGCTGTGAAGAGAACCACACTTTGTAGCAGGCTCCCAGGTGTTTCCTTCGACATCTTGTTCGAGCATCCTCAAAACGTTTTTTGTTTATCAGTCTTTGGCTTTTTGTTTATTTGTTTTATTTTGGTTTTCAAGACCAGGCTTTCTTTGCATATCCCTGGCTGTTCTGGAACTCACTATGTAGATTAGGCTGCCTTCGTGTTCAGAGATCTGCTTGACTGTCTCCAGAGTGCTGGATGAGAACCTGGCTTGACTACTGCTCTTAACGGTACTCCCCCTAAAACTGAACAGGCCAACAGTACTCCCCTGAATCAGGGCTCTTCCCTATGTGTCTTTGATCCTTCCAAAGTCCAGTTTTAGAGCATTGATTTGCTTGGATCCCATAAACTTATTCACAAATTTGTCCTTAATCTAACCTCCCCCCCCCCCAACAGACTGTATGCTGTTACTCTTTGTTGGTACAATGCATCTTTTTACTCCTCTGCCCAACTCTGACAGCTTTCTCTCTTGACTAAAGCCACCACCTCCCATGGGACAAGTGTCCAGTCTCCTACCAGGCTTTTTGATTCTATCTTCCTGGACCTTCTCCCTCAGAATAAAATTCTATACCCTTCCTGTGGACTACCAGGCCATTCGTGGTTGGCTGTTCTCTAACTGGTATTCTAATGTTTTGTTTCAATTTATTTTACATTTTCAGAGAAGACATCTGCTATCTAGCCAAGGCTGACCGCAAACTAAGGGTTCACGTCATCTTTGTGCACTAACCTCTGATAGTTGGGAATAGAGGCATGTGGTGCCATGCCTAGCTTTTGCTGATATTTTTAGCTACTCAGGGCTCATTCATATCACCCACCCAAGGCTTCTTATTTGATGCTTTCTCTCTACCTGGTCCATTTCCTTCCTTAGCATGTTGATAGAAGACTGAGGCTTGGGGGAGACTAAACAGCATCCTGAAGGAAACCATCCCAAGTAGAGAAGAAGCAGGGATGAAGTCTAGTTTTATGCCAACTTAACACAGGCTTGAGTCGCCTCCATTGAAAAAAAAAAAAACCAAAAAACAAAACAAAAAAACCCCCTCTTCCATAAAACCCGACTGTAGGGCATCTTCTTACTGGTTACTGGTGAGAGAGGGCGCAGCTATTGTAGGTAGAGCCATCACTGGATTGGTGGTCTGAAGCAGAGCAAACCACGACGAGCAAGCCAGTAAGCAGCACCCCTCCACGGCCTCTGCATCAGCTTCTGCCTGCAGGTTCCTGTCCCATTTGAGCGCCTGTCCTGACTTCCTTCAGTGGTTGGTTGTCTGTGGTGTGGACGTGTAAGTCAAGTAATCCCTCCCTCAGCTTGCTTTTGATCACAGTGTTGTCACAGCAACGGTGACCCCCAACTTAAACAAAGTCGAAGATTGCCAGGCTCCAAAGACACGATAAGAACTTACTATTGGTTGCTCGCAAACAGCAACAAGACTTACAGAGATGTGGACATAAAGAAGAGATTAGCTGTAGCCTTGACGTCCATGGAGTTAGAGCAGATACTTCTATGTCTGGCTTCTTATTTATGTGGTCACCCAGATGGCTGTGCCTGGCTATAGTTCTTTTGTCCTCATGGCTGTGTGGCATCCACCATGGATCCTGTCTGTTGTCAGTAGACACTGGAGTGCTTTCTAGTTTGTGTTTACAAGTGGCAATCCTTAGAACATTAACATTCTAGTCCCGTGTCAGTGAGTGAGTGGATGCTCAGGGAATTCTCATGGCGTGCAAACTCTCTGAGCATCTTGCAGGCTGTCTCTTCTCTCTCCTTCTAGCTCCTGGGGCAACCTTATGAACTACCATAGTTATGAGCATTAGTTTCCCAATGAACAAGTCAACACTTGGGTGATGTTCCCAAGAAGAAAGTAGCCAGCATTTGGTGTCTGAAGGGAAACCATAAACAGCAAACAATATCACGGCTATTCAGCATGCTCTGCCTCAGCTTCTCTGAGCTTCTAAAACTCCAGATAGACAAACCTCATTTTATATCAGGTGGTGGAGCAGCAGAGTGGACAAACAGACAGACTGGGTCTAGATTGAAAGATTTGAATTCCAGCTTTATGGAGGGCTGTATTCAGTGCCTCGGTTTCCACATCTGTAGCTTAGGCAGGGATTGTTGTGAGGATCCAGTGAAGTCATAACATTTGAAATGCCCTGTCATGGATAAGGAGAGCTGTTATTAATACAGGCAGGAAATGTGACTGAATACTGTTACTGAATGATGGTGTGAATACGGAACAAAGCCAAATATTCCTAAACAAAGGTTATCAGTGTATTGTGCACAAGTTGGTAATGGGGTACCATGGTCCCCTAAATCCAATGTGTCCCTTTATGAAGGGTCGGCTGAGACAAAAGGCTATTTCTAATCTCCCGCGCCCCGCGCCCCCCCCCCCCCCAGTTCATAATGGGAATACTGGGTCTCACTGACCACTGATCAGCTTGTTTCTGACAGTCACGGGGCCAGGAGAAGAGAGAAAGTTCTAGATTTGTTTCTTCATCCCATTTGAAAGCTTGTCATCACACAGCAGAACCTTCCAAAACTTACCCCACTCAGCTGTTAATAATGGACTTTCCTGAAAATCTTCAAGGGGGAACTTTGCAGGGAGACCAACATAGCCCCTCCCCTACCTGCCCCAGACCTGCTGGGCCTTATGGGAAAGTCTCACTTCAGTCCTACCCCGGTCCCAGCTCCCATCCTACTACATTCAGATTCCCCTGGAGCTTGCTTGTTTAGAGGGGCCGTTGTTGCTGATGAGGAATCCAGCAGAATACTACAGCCAAGAGACACATGCTACACTTTGAGAGAAGTCACCAGGAAGTGGGAACAAGTTCCAGAAATCTATAGAAGAGCAATTAGGTCTGATGTTTATGTGATGTTTCGTGGGTTACTGAGAGTCCACATGTGTAACTTCAGCAATTTATCTGGTGTTCTCTTCCAATAATGTGTACACACACACACACACACACACACACACACACACACACACACGTATTTAGGTCACTGTCCTCACTTTAGGTCGCTTATAATGGGTGCTCAGTACAACATTCTCAAAAGACTAAAAACATGTCTGTTTTGCATGTACAGGCTATGTCACCGTCACTGGAGAGGAGTGGCATGTGAGTCATCAGGCTTTGAGTCTCCAGTCTCCAGACCTTAACAGGGCTAACAGAAAGCATACAGAATAATGAGGCATGGAGTGGTAACCCACACTTTTAATCCTAGCATGTAGGAGGATAGGACTGGAAGGTTGAGAGTTCAAGGCCAGCCTGGGCTACATAGAGGAAAAAAGAATTAAAAAGAAAGAAACAAAGACATTGGGAGATGAAACCTAAGGGGCCTCTGCTTTGCTTAAAGGGGATATACTGTTTCCATTAACTTCCAAGTTTTTCACGGCCCTTATTTTATATATTTATTTATGTTTGTTTATTTATTTATCTTATCATCTTGACATAAACTGCTTACCTGGGAAGAGGAGCCTCATTTGAGAACATGTCTCCATCAGTTTGCCTGCAGGCAAGTCTATGGGTGCATTTTCTTCAACAATACTTAATATGGAAGGTCACAACCCTCCGTGGGTGGCCCCTGAGCAGGTGGTCGTTGGCTGCATAAGGGAGTAGACTGAGCAAGCCAGAAAGCTGCATTTCCCATCCCACCGTGGTCTCGGCTTCAGTTTCTGCCTCCAGGTTCCTGCTGAGGCTTTCCCTCAGTGGACTGTGACCCAGGGGCTGGAGGATAGGTAAGCTCTTCCTCCAAGTCACTTCTGGTCAGAGTCTTTCCGTCACAATAGAAAGTAAACCAAACAGCAGATTTTTCTCTTGTGGGTGTTAAGGGCCAAGTTAGCTAATGATATAATCCAAACCAGGCCCATCCCCACTCCCCTTCAAAAAAGACTGTGTGCTAAACATACCAGAATAAAGGATCTATACCCTTTATCTATACCCTTTAGGCTCTCAAACCCATAAGTTTACAAACTCAGATTCTGAGGTATAGGATGCAAGACCATCCAGTGTCCCCCAGTCTTAATCTCCCCCACTGAAGAATGGAGGGGCGCTCCTTCCTCGCAGCCTGCTTTTCTCTGCAAAGTTCAAGGAGACACTGAAGTGACAGTCCCTAGAAGATGACACTGCTTTGCGCTGCCCAGAGTAGCAGTGCCCTTTCAGCTTCCTGTAGGAACTGAAGTACATGTGTGCATGTTCTGAGCTCATCCGGAAGCTGGAGCACTCTGAGATGTCTGCCTACAGCAGAGCATTCCCCTGCTCCCCCCTCCCACACCATCCCCATTTTCTGCAGTTCAATGGAACTGTGGTGTCAAAAGTGTCAGAGAGTCAATTTGTCAATGGCCTTGCAAAAAATCATTTTGTTGAAGTAAAAGTTCCTCTGGACTTAAGGCAAATCTATCCAGGGGTAGAGTGAAGGAAGCCTGCTGTGAAAGTAGAAACTGGCTTTGTCACCCTCAGAAAGCACACTCTCAGAGTGGAGAAGCCACGGGCCTCAAGCTCTGTAAGGCTTTCTGCTGTGGGCAGCATCTGGGAAGGAAAGGGGGACAGATGGTGGGTGGGGTTGGGGGGTGAGGGAGCACAAGCTGGAACTCACCTATGAGCTTGGTCCAGGATGGACTGGAGTCTGTGTTCATTCCTGATTTCTGATCTCAAGGCCCCTGCAGGAGGCAGATTTAATTGGAGTCTGAGGTGAAGGAGGATCATGGGAAGGTGAGGCTTGGAGACTCAGCTACTGCCTCATTTCCAAGGTAGGTCAATAGATCTCGAAGACCCTTGAGAGATCAAAATGACTACTGCTCCCTTTGATCTGAAAAATCTCCCCTGAAATTTTCTTATGGACCGCTCTCACCTAAAACCCACAGGAAACAGCAGTCTGGGAAATGTACTTGAGTTTATTTACAATGACACATTACAAGACCACAGCAGCAGAAAAAGTGGGATTTGATGAGAACACATAAGGAAGAATGCTTTTATGTCAATGGTAAGACTGAAAATGTGTCAGCCGGCATCGGCTGCCTATTTATATTCATCACTGGCACTGTGGCTCATAGTCAGAGGCTGGGCTCTGGAGAAGTAACTGAGAGCTTTGACATAGCCAACAAATCAGTCCACTGACAGATGTGTAACATAGCGGTGTCACTGGGAGATGGTGGGAACCTTGAGAATCAGGGCCTAACTGAGGCGTGGGTCATGAGAGATACATACTTGGCAATACATGTGCTTGGCTTCTCCCCTTCTCTTTGACTTTTGGCCACCATAAGGTGACTAGCCTTCTCAACATTACTGCATGTTTCTACAGCCATAGTCTACATAAGCTTTAACCTGGACTCAAACCCAGGCTGTAGGATCCTAAATCAGTCAATCAATCCTTCCTTTCTTCCCTCCTTCCCTCCTTCCTTCCTTCCTTCCTGACTTCCTTCCTTCCTTCCTTCCCTCCTTCCTTCCTTCCTTCCTTCCTTCCTGACTTCCTTCCTCCCTCCCTCCCTCCCTCCCTCCCTCCCTCCCTCCCTCCCTCCCTCCCTCTCTCCCTCCCTCCCTCCCCCTTCCTTTTCCCCCCTCCCTCTTCAGGGTCTAGAGACTTAAGTAGAATGAGTTTCCATCTCCCCTCTCATGGATGAAGAGGGACACTGAGGGAGGCTTGGGAAGATCAAAGCAAGGTTCATTGTCATAGGGGACTCCGGAAGCTTCCCCCTCTCCCCAGCCTCTGTTTCTGTGGGCACATGCGCATGCACACGCACACACACACGCACACGCACACGCACAGCAGCCACATGAGAGAACTGTGCCCAGAGAGCTGTGGGAAGGAGGTGACTGTTGTGAACCCAGTGGGTATGATCTCCTGGTGCCTTCCTCTGGTTTTCATGGGCAGCAGAAGACAGATCCACACACCTGCAGAGGGGCTGTCAAAAAATGTGATGATTCGTGAATCAAACAGTTCGAAGAAATTGGAGGCCTTTAGGATCTCCCTCCTTTAAGAATAGATCCATAAGCACAAAGTCCAAAAGTATGTGCTTTCAGCAACCTCTGACCAAATAGGTCTGTGGAGCAAGGTAACCCATACTGGCCAGTTTTTAGTTGCTGTAACAAAACAGGGCCAATGCTGGGGCCCTGAGGAGGTGGCTCCATCTTCCAAGTGCTTGCTACATGATCCTAAGGACCTGAGTTCAGACCCTTAGCACCCCAGACATGGCTGACTGTGCCTATGATCAATGAAGCACACTAGGCAGCACAACCAACCGTGGAGCTCCATGTTCAGTGAGAGCCCATGTCTCAAAAAAATGAG
Organism: Phyllotis vaccarum; assembly: GCA_033318265.1. NCBI lineage: Eukaryota > Metazoa > Chordata > Mammalia > Rodentia > Cricetidae > Phyllotis > Phyllotis vaccarum. Next base: position 89,853,069 of record JARWLC010000008.1, on the reverse strand, counting down.
GATAACAGCAGATGCCTGACGTCAACCTTTGCCTCCACAGCTCACACACATGTTCATGCAATACTCCCCACAGACGTGGGTACACAAACATACATACATAACATGTAAATGAAAAAAATGCATCCAGCACTGGCTACTAAAGAGCATATGCAGAATGCTTGATGTTCACAATTTAAGGGGCCAAGTCCAAGACCAGTGGTTCTACTGTTCAAGGCCTTTGGCAAGAGTATCACAATATGGTGGCAATATATGGGAGAGGAAGTATGCAAAGACAGAGCACAGATATGGGGTCCTATATGCTCCTACTTACCTAAGTACCTGTAGGGGCCCTCCGGAGTTGAGGTCCACAGCTGCACAGTCTTTGTGAGCACAGCTTTAGCAGAGGCCCTTTGAATCTCCCTTATTCAAGCCATACATAGCAGTCCTATGCCCACATCACTCCCTGGGCATTGCTTGGGTTCTACTGGCATGGGCCTCCTGTCTACCTGAGTTGTGTGAACTCCCACAGCCTTCAGGAGACCATATTTCCCTAAGACCTCTGGTTTGCTTTGTCCAGTTAGCTGGAACTCAGGCCAATTAGCTACTTTTCTGCTTATACACCCTATCCACCTCTTCCTTAGGGCCTTCCTGTCTACATTTCCTTTAAATCCAAAAGCTCCTTCCAAAATACCATGAAAAGATCCTTTCACATTCTTGGAAGCTGGAAGTCTAGGTCTCTCTCTTAGACTTGTCGATGGCAATGTCCTATCTGTGTCCTCTGCTCACAAGGACATTGGTCTGGTTAGATTAGGGCTCACCCTTTGGACCTCATTTCAACCCCTTCACTAATGTCTACCTGTGGCCCATTCAAGGTCCTGTCTCTAAGTGGAGTCTCAATCTGAGGTGCTAGGGATGGGCTTCTAGGAATGAACCTTGGATGTGGGAAGGTTTGGACACAAAGCAGCACACATTTCCACTCTTCAGGTATCCTCTGTGTCACCTTCCAGGAGGACTCTGGATAATCCTGTGGGCACGGCACACTGTGGCTCACTGTGGGGTGATGCTTGACCTACCTACCCATGGGTACCCACTCCCAAGCCAGGGGAACTTCCTGGAGCTGTGATATCTCACGTGCCATTTCTGTTCAGAGGGAACCATTTGCTACTCTACTGAAGGGCGTACACAGGCGGGGGAGCACTCTTTCTGTACCCCACTCTGCAGTCTTCATTTCCCTCACTCTCTTACCCTGTGGTTCTGCTGATTTTCTTTACTGCACATAACAATTCATCACGGTGACTAAATTCTTGCTCTGTTTTGTGTTTGGTTGTTCCAGCCTTCAAGAAGGGATCTTGTCTTCAGGGGCACATGCTCAGGCCTATGTAGAGCATGAGGCAGAGACAATTGCTTTTCCAACATTCTGAGTGTCCCCCCCGCCCCTCCAGAAGCCTGCCTTTGCCCTAGCCTGATGCTCCCAGAGGAAAGGGTCCTGGGCAAGAGAAAGAATCTGCTCTCCAAGTCTGGGTAACCAGACGGGCACCAGAGGTCAGGAGCTACTGCTGGCCTGAACCCCAGCTGTTGGAAATGCTGAGTGAGATGGAAAACTGCCTTGAACAGAGAGGAAAGAACTGAGTGAGCCTTGGAGACATATAAGGTACACTTCTGGGTGAGACTCTAGAAAGGGCAACAGTGAAGTGAAAGAATCCACAGTCTGCAAAATTGCCGCAGAAGGCAGAGCCAGCCTCAGATTGGTGGGACACATACAAGACCCAGACTGTGGGGCCGCAACTATGTGAAGGCAGCCCATAATACCTGCAGGGCTAACATGTAAATCACTCACCCAGCAGGCAGGCTGCAGAGGACATTGCCCTCCAAGGAACAGTGTTTCCTGGCACACCGAAACATCTATTTCAGGGTGTTGTTTTTGGAACAATCACAGGCTTACCTCGTGCAAGAACATCATCTGGATGTTTCCCCTGAGGCTTAGTGCGAAGGATTGCCCTGCCTGGTCACTGCAACCCCAAAGGGACTTTTTAAAAGATTTCCTCCTTGGACTTCAGTGGGCCATTGTAAGTTCAGGGTAATATTTTTCCTCGCAGGTGAACATATTCATTTTTTGGGTTGTTTTTAGGTCACACAAAGTCTTAGGAAGTGGCCTATTGTTCAGGGTTGGAAGGCAAAGGTGTATAAGTAATGCCATTCTTATTAGAGGTTTGATGAATGAAATGTGGTAATGATATTTCTTTTGTGTTCTTGTCTCTGGGCCCCACAATTGTTAATGTATAACTTGCTTTATGAATTCAAACTTATTAATCATCTTAAAGCAAAATTCGATTTAATGGCTAAAATGGAAAAATTAGGCCTTGATGAAATGACATGTCACACCGGCTCAGTTTTCCTCCTAAGTGTATGCCAAGAGGCAGAGTCACAAGCCTTCTCCTCCTCCTCCTCACAGGGAGCTTGTGGATGGAGGTGGCTAGCACTGCTCAGGGTAAGGGTGTCATCTTTCCCATACCCTGTGTACAAGTGCGACTCTAGCTTTGATCTTAGCATGTTGGCACTGGCAGCTGCTTCCCAGAGAGACAGGCTGTGCTCTGCTTCTGCCCTGCTTTGCTGTCAGAGCTAGAAAGCTGGGCTAGGAAGACTTCAGCCTCTCCAAGGCCAACTTCATCCTGAGGATTTTAATTTCCTATGTCTGCAGAGCACTTTAGGATCCATGGAATATTTCTGAAAGCTCCCCATTTAACCTACTGCATTTGCTGGAAGTTAACCTGCCTCATTCTGGCTGGAGAGCATAGCCATGCAGACACAGAGAGACAGGCCACTTGATTGGGATCACCAGGGGATGATGGCAGCCTGGGGCTCTAGATGTGCAGTCCAGAGCTACATATTCACCAAGTGTTAGGGCAGACTTTTAGGAAGTCCAGACCTTGAGGCAGTGCTTCTGGAAGTTAGACCCCAGGAAAAGCAAAATAATCTGCCTCTCCCAATCATAAGCTTATGTAACAGCCCACTAGTCTAATGGCACAGGGTGTGCCTTCTTTGGTTTATTGCCTGCCTCCTCTTAAAACACATTTGACTTTGTCTTGCAAAGACCACATGTTGAAAACAAATTACAGGAATTTTGAAGCTCAGATATCGATGGTGTTTGTAGGCGGGACATTTGTGTGAGGTGGTTGGGATTAGATGAGGCCATAAAGGTTGGGCCCCTGTGATAGCATCAGTGACTTCATGTAAGGAATAAGAGACTCGAGTGAGCATGCTTGCTCTGTCTCCCATGCAATGCTCTCCATCATGTTAAGATTCAGATCAAGGCCCTCACAGGATATCAGCACCATACTCACAGACTTTCCAACCTCCAGAACTATTAAACCAAAACAATTTATTTTTATAAGTTCACTGGATCACAACTTTTATTAATTTTTAATATAAAATTAACTTTACATTAATTCCAAAGGATAGAGAGGAACAAAGGGGTCATATTACATCAGAATGGCCTGCTTGCTCAAGAACAACCTACTCCTTAAGTTATTTCTCTGAGGAAAACACTGATTTCTTTTATAGGCCATACCTCCCAACACTGCTACTTGATACCCAAGCCAAACTACAGGAGCATCACTCACAAAAATGGAATGACAGGGACTGCCCCAGGGAATATCTACAAAATGGAGTATTATTTAACATTTTAAAGAAGGAAATTCTGTCATGTACTGCAACTTTACATGAACTTTAAAGATAGTATGCTAAATTAAACAAGCTGATCATAACAGGACAACTATTATAGGAACCTACTTACAAACAATCAAACACCTACGTATAGAAAGTAGACAGGTGATTGCCTGGAGCTAAAGGAGAAAAGATGAGCTTCTGTTTCAGAGGACAGAGTTTCAGTTCTGGGGAGTCATCCCATCATTAAACTGCTTTCCTTGTGAGAGCGGGAAATTGAGTTTTGCCAACAAACCCTGGGTAAAGAAAGCCAAGTGTCAAGGCTCACACTTGGAATCCCAGCACTAGGGAGACAGACAGGTCTTGGACCCCCTGGCCAGGTAACCTAGCCTACTTTATAAGCTTTAGGTTAATGAGAGACCCTGCCTCAATAAAAGGTGAGTGGTATTCGAGGAACAATGCTTGTCTTCTTGTCACTATACACTCACATCCAAGTGAACGGAGATGACCAGTGGTGATAGTTGCTTAGCAGTAAGAACAAAGCACTTAAATAAATTTAGCAAAACACAAGTTACTTATCACGAGAATGTTAAAGACTATACAAAGAAGAAAGATGTACTTAGCGAGTAACTTGAGTCAAGGTGCACTGGAGCCTATGTGTGTAGAGCCCCCATCATGCTCTCCAAATCACAGAGGAAGAAGGCATGTTGGACTGGACAGCCAGGTTCCTGGAAGACTTCTTTGACTATTGCACTCCACACATTAGCTTCTCCATCTTTGCCCCCCTGCATCTGGGCATCAGGGAAACCTTTTACTCAAGGAAGCCAGGTCTCCATCTCCCACTCATTTGTTGGTGGGGGACTAGAGAGCTTTATGACTTGGACTTGCTAGATGTCAGCTTCCTTTTTTGTTTTGTTTTGTTATTTTGAGATAGAGTCTATGTTGTCAAGGCTGTCCCCAGACTTCTGAGACTCTCCTGAACATTGGGATCACAGATGTGTACTGCTATATTCTGCTTTGAATGTTTTGAAACAAGGCTAGGCAAGTGTGTGACCAGGGAGCTGCGGGAAAAAAGGGTTAATTTGTTCCTGAGTCCTAACAGTTCCATCAGGGGAAGGGATGAAAAGATCCAGAATCAATGACACAGACCCCAGGAGTCAGGTGAAAAGCAGACTTTAGACTCATTTATTCAGAAATGGGGAGAGCCTTATATACCCTCCTCCCAGAATTCCAGCCATACTTCATTGACTGGGCACCATCTGGTGACATTGCATGGCCATTTCTCAATGTCTGGACATGATCAGGAGTTATAACAGCATCTGTTGCTAGACAGACTTCTCACTATCAGGAACTCTAGGGTGTGCCCATTGCTAAGTCCTCAGACAGACTCCAGGTTGGTTCATAAGGAAGTGTGTTACACGCATGTATTAGCAACTGGTCTGAGCCAATTTCCTGGACTCTATGGGTCTGTCTTACTACAGTTATCTGACTGTTAAGTCAGAGCTTTAGGGCCCAGTCCTGGTTAGCCCCTGTGGTGTCGCCCTTTACCTACTACTACCTACGACCCTTTGCGCACCCAGGAAGTGAAACACTCCCAGCTTTAGTCAATAGCTTAGTTGGATTTTATGTTGCTGAAAGAAAACACCACGATGACCACCAAGCAACTTGGGAAGGAAAAGATTTATTTCACAGACACTTCCATGTCATAGTTCTTCATCCAAGGAAATCTGGCCAGGAGTTCAAGGCAGGAACCCAGAGACAGGAACTGAAGCAGAGACTGTAGAGGAATTGGCTTACTGGCCTGTTCCTCATGGCTTTCTCAGTTTGCTTTCTTCTACAACAAAGAACTAACCAGTAGCCCAGAGACAGTACTGCCCACAATGGGCTGAGCCTTTCCACATCAATCACTAGTTAAGAAAATGCCCTACAGACTTGCCAATAGGTAAGTCTTACCAATGCGCTTTCTCAGTTGAGAGTCCCTCTTCCCAAATAACCAAAGCTTGTGTCAAGTTGACAGGAAGCTAGCCAGCACAGCAGCTTGGCAGAAACCAGAAAGTCTTGGAGACTATTTTGTTATTACTTGAGAGGATACGGCTGGACTTGGAAAATATTCTGGGGTACAGATCAGGGCTGAAAGGCAGGTGGCCTGTTCTTTCTTCCATGTAGTGCTTATAGGAAGAAGCTGAGATGTGCATAGGTCTGTTCCCTGGGCTCTGGATCTGTGAAGCAGGGCCTGGGTGTCAGGGGCCAGAGTGTGAGAACTAGCAAAGGAGGAGGAGGCCTGTGTACTTTATAGACACGGAAGTAATTCCTTTCTTCTGGAAATTAAATGGGATAATGTAAATAGTGTCTCCTATGACCTCCTTGTCTTAGAGTAAATGCAGTCTCAGAATTTCATGGCTTTTCCTATCAAGACATGGAGTTCATTTCCTCGTGTCTGGCTATACCCTGATTCCCTGGTCGGCATGCAGAGGAATAACTTGATGTCATTCCACTCTGGACGTGAGGCCTTAGGAGACACACAGTCAGTCCACTTGGCCCTTTTGAACACTTCCTGCCCAGAACCAAGCAGGCAAGGAGCTGCCTAGCCTGGAAGACAAGACACTGTGTAGGGAAGATAGCCACCCAGACACCCACACAGCTGCTGGGTGCAGGAGGAAGTCGCATGCTCAAAGTATAGCAGCTCCTATACTTAAAGTATATCACTCAGACTGAGCAGTTAAAACATTACAGCAAGGTGATAATATAACCATCATGGCTGTTTGATGACTCCTTTAAAATTTTTATCTCTAATTAACATGCAATTAGTATACATATTTACATGGTGGGGTAATATCCTTCAACACCGTGCAGCTGTTGGATGGGTAACTAGTCTATCTATCTTCTTAAACTTCCTCCAGCCTTCTTCCTAGCTGTCTCAAGACCCATAATCATGGCTAGCTGCAGTTGCTCCTGAGCTGTGGAGCACCAACTTTCTCTTTCCTGTCTTGTCCTCAAGGGAGGTCCACAGTGCTTGGACAGGCACCGGGTAACAGTGGTCTCTGTGGTTCATGGCTTTAATCCCTCAAGTCACCTCATCTGCCACCTGGGACAGTGCCACAGCCCCTATTAATACTGTCACACGTGGCAGTGCTGGGCTCGGGTGCCACGATCTGGCTGCCTATGCGGGCACAGCGCCTATTTTTAGTGTGTTATATGCCTGTAATTATGTAGTTTTCCTGCCTTGCAAATGCGTATCTGCTCTGGGGAGAGGTTACACTTCCATGCTCTGTTATTTTTGATAGGGCAAGATGTGCAGAGTCTCTTTGGAGCTGAGCAAAGGGCAGCCATGCCTCCAGTGCTGACTGCCCTGGAAACAATCCTGTTGCCAATCAGCCAGTTTGGAAACAGCCGTCATAATATCAGGATATCTATAATGCAGATGATAGCTCTACTCCTTGAGGCCAATTCACTATGTAGATTAACTCATAGTTTCTAAAGTCGAGGTCCCCTTTGAGGGACCAGATCTTCTTGGATGAAGGTATCAACAGAGTTCAGGTTCCATCCAGGAGGATGCCTTCCATCAGCCTTGCTGATTGGAAATGAGTTCCCACAGGTCCCAGTTCTAGCCAGGAAATCCGTTCAGTAGGGTTTTTGACTGCTGAGGAAGAAAAGTGGAAAATGTCAAGGATGGTCCAGGTGAGACAGACCTGGAATGGTACTTGGATGTGGCAGGGGCCTTGTGATCTCCACTGCAGCAGATCAGAAGAGGTGGGAAGCTTTCTTTGGGCTTGGTGTTCTGGTCTAGATGACAACATCTGGATGAAGGAGAAAGGCAGGTTCTAGGCTCCAGCAGGACCCAGGTTTTGAGGAACCAAGGAAAAAGAAGCCCCAGATTAGTAAGGCACCCAGGACAAGTGCCCTCTTCTGTTCATTCTCTTAGTTGCGCATTCTAACACTCAACAAACTTTGAGAGCACACCCACTGACTAGGGAGACGTCAGAACTTACAGTTTACTTACACACCAACTGCTGATTTCCTGTACATTAGGAGTCCTGAGGGTCCCATTCCTGTAGAGCAGAGACATAGACACAGGACAAGCAGCAGAAGTTCATTGTAGTAGTATACCAAGCAAATGTGGAAGGTGACTACTGGGCTTGATCAGAACCTTCACAGTGCTGGGTTCGCTGAGCACGTCAAGTGATCCGTTCTACTGTGGGAAGTCTTATCACCAGTGGTGGGGAGGCCACGAAACTGCCAGGTTCACAGCCAGGAAACTTCACCATGCGGATAGTTGGGGCAGGTGGCGGCAAGGCTGTGGTGGCCCGTGGCCCGGATGTCCGGGTCATTTGTGTCTCTGCCTCTTTTCTTTTTACAAACATGTCTGTTGCTTTTCCTCATCACAAAGGGAGTTTAAATAGAGATCATAGGGCATATGGGAAGAAGAAACGGGAAGGCAGTCTGGACAGCACCTCTTGAAAATGATCCTTGTTAATACCCAGTACTTGGTTACTTGGTTTTATTAGTTGTATATACTACATACATTTTAAAACACAAAATAGGGATTGTAGCTTTTCTTTTTGACTTTTGGTGTGTGTGTGTGTGTGTGTTTGTGTGTGTGTGTGTGTGTGTGTGTGTGTGTGTGTGTGTGTGTAAGCTCCACCTGTGTGGAGCAGAGGTCAACTGTTGCACGAATGAAGGAAACTCAGAGCCAGATAACGGGGAAAGGCTGAAATATCAAAGATAGGAAACACCAGTCAAATCTCACCCAGCTGTCTTCCAGCTTCCTCAGCCTCGCTCCCCATGGCTCCTACTGCTTCATCTGTCTTTCTATGCCTGCCTTAAATACCCTCTTCACCCAGTTGTTTCACATCCAGGTTAAGACAAAAGGCATGGCACCATCACTACCTACCTGGGAGCCGGAAACTCCCTCTGTAAACTAAAATGACCTCAAACTCAGATTTGCTGGGATTAAGGTCACCACTCCCGGATATTCCCTGTGCTGAGATTAAAGGTATGAGTCACCACTGTCTGATCCTCCTAGACTGACTGTGGGTAGGTCCCTCTGATATCTCAGGCTGGTTTTTATTAAATTTGAAACATATCTCCACAGTCAACCTCCATCTTTATACTTTACAAAAAACAAAATGTTGTCCATTTTATTTTTCGAGGTTGAACAGCTCATCGGCCTGGCTTGCTAGTTAGCCTAAGCTGGATGGCTGTGGAGACTCAGGAGGTGTCTGAGTCACCTCCTAGTGCTGAGGCTACAAGTGTGTGTCCCCATACCTTGCCTTTTTATATGGATTCTGGGGCTTGAACTCATGTTCTCTTGCTTGTACAATAAAGCATTCTACCAACTGAACCATCTCCCCCAGATATCCCCTTCTTCCTCTCTTCATTTATTTTTGAGATTGTACTCTTCCCACCCCCTTCAAATTCATGGCCTCTTCTCCATCAATTGCTATTGCGTGTATATATGTCTTTGTATACATATGTATTCCTAAATAAAACATAAACTTAACATGAGTTTATATAATGCTATTTATGTATATCTTTTCAGGGATGTTTGGCACTAGACAACCAATTGGTGTGTATTTCCCTGGGGAGAGCCCCTCCACCTCTCTCCTGGCTTTATTCAGATGCCTACAGTTCTTTGTGTGGGGTGGAGACCTCATGGGAAAACCCTTTGACATGTCCATCCTTCTTGCTTCTTCTACAGCTCACATTCGGGCGGTCATGTTGGTGAGGCTTTATGGGTGTAGTTGCTAATGTCACTAAGAGACACATCCTCCTAGAAAATGCCCTGGTCCTCTGGCTCTTACACCTTTTCCACAGGGAGGTAGAAAGTGTGGGAGTGTTTTATATCCACTGGGATTGAACTCTGAAACTCTGCATATCTACTGATAGTGGGTTTTTTGATATTTACTTACTTATTTATTTATTTGGTTTTTTGTTTTGTTTTGGTTTTTGGTAGTGGTCTCTGTCAATTGCAAATAGAAGTTTCCTTGGTGAGGGATGAGCAGTTGGCTGGGTTTCCAGTACTAGGCATGGTCCTTCTCTTGTTGAGTGGGTCTGAAGTCCAATTGTAGAGCAGTTGGCTTCCATCATCGCATGTGGACCTCTGCTGTACCCGGAGGAGTGTCACTCCATGCTTGTCACTGATGAGGCTGTTGGTTACCTCCTCCTCTGGAAGGTTGCGTGGTACCTTCCACTCCCCCTTTCTTTTAAAATATTTTTTAAATCTTTGGGAATTTTATTTTTTCTCCTTCTCGTAACTCCTCCAAGATCCCCTCTTTCAATTCCATGTTTCTCTCTCTCTCTTAAAAAATTGAGTCCAGTTGTATTGACCAACTATTCCCGAGCACAGGGCCTGCCCCGGACTGTGCTTCACATGCCCAGTGCATCTCCACTGAGGAGACTCACTCTCTCTCTCCCAGCAGACCTATTTTTCCCCCTCCTTCACGCTGGGCTTTTGTATGGTTTGGGCTTCTGTCTGTTCTGTGGATGTCTCTGTGAGTTCATATGTGCATCTGCCCTGTCGGTCTGGAACGCTCGTTCACTGACGTCATCACCCTCGGCTTTCAGCTTCCACATTCTTTCTCTGTCTCCTCTTCCTCATAAATCCCTGAGCCTTGAGAGGAGTTTGGTGATGACATCCCAACTAAGGATGAGTGCTCCAGAGTGTTTCTCTCTCTCCCTCTCTATCTCCATTGTTCAGTTATGAGTTCTATGTACATGCTCATCTACTACAAGAAGAAACTTCTCTAATGAGAACTGAACAGGCACTGATCTACTCTCTTTCTTTTTGAAAAAGAGTTTTCCTGTGTCTCAAACTTCTGGGATCAAATAAGCTCTGAGCCCCTGGGATGATGACAGTATGTCCTTTCTCTGGGTTCTCTACTGAGAGGAGCCTCTGCTGCCTCAGATACTCTTGGTAAACATCTATCATGGGGGCATCTGGCAAGTTATTTAATGGCCCTCAGTTATTTGTCATAGACACTAACTTCAGAGAATTTCGCAGCCACTCTTGTTATTTATATACCACAGAATGCTGCCACCTAGACTCCAGTGGACAATAAGAGGGCCTTGCATCAAGCCTGCCTTTGCATGTGTGTACCAGAAGAAGTGGATGGGGACCTAAGTCTGTGCTGCCATAAACTATCTATGATCTGTTCTCATTGTGCAAAAATTGCCCTGTTTCTCTACTTCTGTTGCATTGTTTAGACTGTCACGAGAAAAAATGAAATCAAGCAGAATTGGTCCGAGTGTGGTGACATGGACACATGCACTTGTGGTGAGTTTAAAGTCTAACGTGTCCACAGTTTAAGGTGCACACAGCACGCTTCACCTTCTAAGAACTCACTTTACGGATTCGTATCAGAGATATACACAAAGACATATGAAAAAAATATTTATATAGCATTATTTTTGTGCATAATACACAGTAACTTCTAAAAATGGAAGCTGTAATTACCAGTATTATCATCAATTCCTCTTCCAGCCCCACTCTGGTTTTAAAAATCAGAATATTATAATTAATATATTTTTACATTGTGTCTAATCTCTTTCCAGAATTATTTTTTGACACTTGTATTATGTTATAATCACAGTAACTGCAATTATAAGAAATTAGCTTTAAGGGTTTTGGTTTTCGGCTCAGCGATGTTTCCTTCCCGATCCCTCTCCTTGTATTTGAATACTTTCCTATGCCTCACTCATCAGCCACCTGGAGTATTTATTTTTTTTATTTTTTCCTAGAAAGCAATGTGAGGCATCTGAGGCCTTCTGCACAGGTTGCTTCGAAGTTGGCTGCCTCTTAGCTCTTACTTACTGACTCTCACTCCATCAGAAGGCTTTAGACTTTGAAACATCTCATCCTAGAGTTTTCTCAGATGTGTGACTTAGTGGATACCTTCCTTCCCCGACCTTCTAGGAATGAAACATTTGTGGAATCTAGAAAAGATATCACTAGGGAGCTGGAGAGATGGTGGAGCTGGTAAGGACCATGGCGTGAGAGGACCTGAGTTTAATCCCTAGCAACTACGTGGTAGTTCACACCTATCTCTGACTGTAGCTCCCGGGGACTCCAATGCCCCCTTCTGGCATCCCTGGGAATAGCATTCAGTACATGGACACAATGCAGGCAAAACTCCCACATACATAAACACAAAATCAAATAACTACAATTATATTTCTGAATGAAACTCGGCCACATTTCTGTCTTTTTCTCAGAGAACCACTGCCAGAGTCAGCTCACGCTCCTACCCCCTAGAAGGCTGTATTATTTTTCAGTCACAGAGTCTGCTACACCCATGTAGTTTACAGATGGAGACTGGGAAAGCACCTGCAGACAGTGTGTCAACAAATTGATGTGGCCATGGCCCAATAAAACTTTATTTACAAAAGCAAGTGAACAGTTCCCAAGATGTGGCTCATAGATTCTTTCTTCAGCTCAAAGGATTCTCTCATCCCATCTTTGACAATGATCTCATTTCCCCTGTAATCAGCATTTAACATTTCTAAACAGATATTTGGCCCTTGCCCCTCCCCCCACATTCCTTTCTTTTTTTAATCATTATCTCCATCTCCTGTCTTCTCATTCATACCCAGCGGCCCTGAGATCATGCTAAGTCCCTAAGTCTTGCTTTCTGCTCCATGATGCCATCTGAAAACTCACTGGGAAACAACCCTTTTCAACGTCACGTGTGTCCATCAAAGAAATAAATTTCCACTCTTAGGACATACCAGTTTGCTTTCTCTGTTGCTGTGATAAACACTGTAACCACATTCGACTAGGGGAGGATAGGGTTTGTTTAGCTTACGTATCCAGACCACAGCTGGCCATTGAAGGAAACTGGGGCAGGAACTCAAGGCAAAACCTGGAGGCAGGAACTGGAGCAGAAGCCGTGGAGGGACAATGCTTACTGGCTTGTTCTCCATACTTGGTTCTACCTTTCTTATACAGGCCGGGATTACCTGCCTGGTAATAACATTGCCAACAGTGGACTTGACCTCCATAACTAATCAAGAAAATGCCATATAGACTTGCCTGCAGGCCGGTATGGTGGAAATACTTGGATCTTGTTAATAATGCCTCTGTAAAGCCAGGCAGTGTTCCAGCACTTAGGAGGCAGAGGCAGGTGAATCTCTGTGACTTCCAGCCTGGTCTATAGTGGGTTTCAGGACAGCCAGGGATACATAGAGAAACCCTGTCTTGAAAAACCTTAAGTAATAATAATGCCTCTGTAAGATATATTTTGAAGAAACTGATTTCATTTTTCGGGGGGAGGGGTACATATACAGCACCCCTATATTTGACCTTTTAAGGTGCTGCCTCCTTCCCCCACCCTCAGCGGCCATACCATTTTCCCACCAGAGGCGCACAGGACCCTGGTCTCTCCACATCCTTATTGACATCACCACCCGTCTCCTTTAATTTAGCCATCTGAGTGGGGTGAAGTGGGTTTTGCTTTGCTTTTGTTGTTTATATTTTTGTTATTGTTTGAGGCAGGGTTTCTCTGCATAGCTCTGCCTGTCCTGGAACTCACTCTGTAGACCAGGCTGGCCTCAGACTCACAGAGATCTACCTGCCTCTGCCTCCCAAGAGCTGGGATTAAAGGTGTGTTCTATCATGCTGGACATGGAATGGGGTTTGTACCTGTTAAAGTTTGAGAGCTTTTCTGATTGGGCCACTGTAGGTTGCACGGCCATCCCTGAATCAATCACGTGTCCCAGACCTGGGTCATGAGGCCCATCCCAGAGATCTACCCAGCAGAAGGTAGATAGAAAGAAGGGAGAGACTGGCTGCACATTTAGTGCAGTATAGGGTGGGAGGGGTTGGGGACAGGGAGTTGAAAGCTGACACTTATGGAGGCTCTGCTGCCAGGAGCTGCTGTGGTGGTCAGCTTTGGGATTAAGTCTCACCTGCCCAGGAACCCACTTGTCACACCTCAGTGCTGACATCATCTCCTTGGTCCTTATCTCAGCAGGGCTGCGGATGAGGTCAGCAAAGAACGACTGGAAATGTTTATGAAGCAATCCCTCCTTCATATTCTGTAATCCGCATTTTGTAGGCCCCTCTGCCATCTGAATTCTTTGTGATTCCAGCAAGACCTTTCACCCCTTGGTCTCTAAATGTCACTCTTGTCTGAGTCTCAGCATGGACACTTTTCCCTATGTTGTTATCACCTTGGGGATCTGGAGGGGACCAGCAACCCTGCTTGACTCATGAAAACAACTCATGCCCAAAGTAATGTGTCTCAAGATGGCATTATGAAGCAGTTACTAAAAGCACACCCTTGTCTCAAGCAGACCTACAAGGTCAACACTACCAAAGCCCAGTAGCACAGACCAAAGGTGTTCTAAGGACATCATTTCAATATTTCCCTACTTAATGCTCATCAGCCTGCGTTAAGGTTAAAAAAAAAAATACCTTCATATTTTATCTGAAGGAGCACAGAGAGGCCAAACCAAACAGAGAGGAAAACCAAAAAGTCAGTCACATCCAGTGCCAGGGATGCTCTCATTCCTTCCCCCACTACATCCCTTAGCAAACCCTGCCATTTTCCTTGTGAATGTCTATCACTCAGTCCCAGCTCAGTCACTTCTTGGCTCAGCCATCTTCCTGCCTCTGTGGTTACCTGGCCCATACCCTACTTCTTTCGACCTTACCCTCAAGCCAGCGCAGACCACACAGATCCATCCAGGCTCCTGAGCTCACACTTCTGTAGCCTCCACAGCCTCTGTAATCAGCCCTGGGGCACGTGACCCTTAGTGATCATTACTGCTCTGAGGAAACACTTGCTAGATAATCCCAAAGGCCAACCGTGCCCTAAATCTCAGTATTTCATGGATGATTGTAACAAACTGAACAGGCCTTCCCATTTTCCTGTCTCAGGATCACTCTCTCCCTTCTTCCCTGTCTCCTTTCTTCTTGTCCTGTAGTTACTTCAGGGTGCTCTCAGAAGTACTCCGGATCATGAGGAACCAGGCGCCATGCCTTTATTATTCCTTTGCCACAGGACTGCCTTCCTGCAGCACCCTAGCAGGTGCTGCTTCCCACTTAAGGCAGGATAAAAGACTAGAGAGGATGGGTACTGGAGAGATAGCAGCACATGCAGAACGAGAGAGGCGGGAGAAGAGGAGGAAGGGATACGGAGAAATTGATTATGTGATGTTGGGGTGACCTGGGCTTTATCAGACACTCAAAACTGGCCATCTTGTCTCACACCAATAGTAGGTTTTATGCTTCAAACCTAAAAGTCATAGGCAGCAAGAGACTCTCTAACATCTGGCTGATTTCTTCCAGTACCAAAGATGTAGCTGCTCACTTCTCCGGTCTATTTTTCCTTCTTTGCCATAAAATTCAGAATAATGAACAAAGGGTTTTGGGAGGAGTCAACTGTCTAAGAAGTCATTGCTGAAGCAATCACTTCACTGAGGAGCTGAGCAGAGGGAGGCTTGTGGATAGGAGCAGGTAACTGGCTCTGAGGCCAGAATGATGATGCAAAGCTGCACAGCATCCTCTCAGGCTATAGAAGAGATCCCAGGGACAGCAGGAAGACACGTTATTGGCAGAGGAAGAAACAGCAGTTTCCATGACCTTGGCATGGCTGGCTGTGACCAAAGAGATAGGCCACATCATCTCTAGGGGGACCCTGGTGTCCAAGAACTTCCATCGATCTATGCATTTGTGTGCATATTGTGTTATGCACATGAACACACATACATATATGCACACACATGTACATGTACACATGCAAACGTGCACACAAGAATATGTTTATATGTAAATACACATACTTTCATACACACATGTATATGCATACATGCAAATGCACACACACACACACACACACACACACACACACACAGGAATAAAGATATTACCAAATATTTTCCACCAAGCAGTTATAAAGATCACAGAATGGCAATCTAAAGACAGACAGATAGACAGACACACACACACACACACATACACAGTTGGCTAAGCAGCAAACAGAAAGGGAAGTAGAAAGGTCATTCAGCTCTGAGTTCCTGCTGTCCCTGTTATTAGCTATAACTTTGGACCAACCACTATTTGACTATTCATTAGTTTCTACACATGGAAAATGGATATGATAAGAGTAATACAAAATGGCATCTTAAGGCTCTTGGGTCCACACAGCTAAAATGTAGCATAGAATAAGTACCACACACATGCTGCTTTTTCTAGTAATTAGGGAACAAGTAGGTCTGGAAGAGTGTAGCTACCTTCCACTGCAGGGCACAGCTTTGTGAGCTGATTCCACAGAGGCTCCATCTCTGCAGGCTGAGGCAGCCAAAGCCTCCCACACCTAGGACACCTGTTGCTGCAATTTCATTTGGCCCCCAGCCCCACTGTATCTGGGATGGTCTCACAAGGTGGCCTTGCCTTCTCTTGGAGCCCTACTCCCGTGGCCCCTCAGGGACAACCCCAGGCTCCCTGTGTCTGCTTTGCCTATGGACACATGTGCACCAGTGGACAGAATTGCAAAAAGTTCTTTTTCTAATTTCTTGGCTGCATCAGGCAGCTAATCTGTTTTGACATGCTATCTAAATGGCCTTCAAATCAGCATACAGAAGAAGCCATCCATAAGTCATGTCCTTTATGCGCATGTACTGGTGTGTACAGAGAAAGAGTTATATTGGGCTTCAGGAACTGAATGAGAAGGGCCATTATTATGGTGGTCCCAGGGTCGCCATATTCACTCCACATATCAAATCCCCCTTCAATGCAGCCAGTTCCATCAGCTGTCAGATTCTATTAAATATATCCCTCAGACCCACTGACCAGCTGACAGCAGAGAAACTCAAAACCATACACCCGCCATTAGCATCATAAAATGTGAAGTCAGCTGGAAGAGATGATAACAGAACTGAAAACAGAAGAGATGAAAATCTCCAGTGCCCTTGTGTCCTCCTAAACTGAACCCCCCCAGAGCTACAAGCACACCCATAAAACACTGGGGTGGAAAAAAAAAGCCAATACCAAAACAAAAGTCGCTCTGCTGTAGGCTCCATAATGCTGTGGGTTCTTTTACCTTGTGTGAATGTGAGATTTGCATAAATGTTTCATGAGCTTGATACAAAGCATAAGCAGAAACGTTCATTAGGCAACATCTGTGCTGTTTCCCCAGATAATGCAGTGTTTCTTCCAAGTCAATGAAATACAACCTATCGGAGGGTGGGGGCTGTTAAAATGCGTGCAGTTAGACTTTCTTTACACTTTTGATGATATTCTGATATGCTCATCCATCCAGCATAGTCTTCCCCACTCAGAAGGTGGGGAAGCTTCTTGGAGATGGGTCACAGGACGGTTCTGGATTCTAAACCTGCAGAAAGAGCAGGGGTATTTCTGCATGTAGACCACAAGGGTGGCACTACCTCTTCAGTTCCCTCAAGCAGAGGTTTCTTTGCTGAATAGTCACTTATTACTTGGGGGAAACAGATGATCTTTTTACCTTAAATCCAGCAGGAAGCAGCAGTGGGTCAGATGCCCACTGGCTTTGTACAGCTACAATCTGATCATGATATTGGTTCCATATGGGACCCTTTAAAGCAAAAAAAAAAAAAAAAAAAAGTTATAAGACCAATAATTTTTAATGAAACTTGGCTTAGCTCACAGGCTGGTCTAGCAGATGAGACAGGGGTCTGAGCTCAGAACATGACATTCCTCCTCCTGGCAGGGATGAAAGAAGACCCCAGCAGAGAGATGGTTTGGATTATCAATTTTACGCAAATGGGGATGGAGGCCTTGTCTCTTCCACCATATGTCCTGTGGCAAGGCTTCCTCTCGCAGATGGGTGTGGTGCACTATTCTAAGTGAGGGAGACGTTCTAGTCTTGCTTGTTATGTTGGAGGGTTTTGGATGGAAATTTTTTATAGAAATTTGTTGAAAGTTTTGGTCTCCAAAAATCTTGCAAAGATTCTTGGAGTGTAGAAAGTCACCAGAAAACGAGGTGGCTATTCGTCTATTTACCCACCTATTCTTCTGTCCATCTGTCTATCCTATAAAACTACAGGTGATGATCTGTCTACCTGCCCATCATTATCTATCTATCTATCTATCTATCTATCTATCTATCTACCTACCTACCTACATTCTAACTCCATCTATTATCTAGCTACATATCTATCATCTATCTACCTATTATTTTATTATCTGTCTTTCTATCCATCCATCTATCAGCTATCTGCCATTAATCCATCCATCCACTATCATCTTTATTTAGTGTGAAGATCCCCACGCTTTGTATTTTTGGTGGAATACAACTGTTGTGATGCTGCCCCACGCATCGCAAGGTGTCCCCAGGGTTCCTCTCCTCTGCTCTCTAGATGCCAGTCTCTGCCTTTGAGAGGGTGTGGGATAAGTTGTCTCTAGTTGAGTGCTTTAGTGTTTCTTGTCTTTGGGACAATGTTTGCTGGCAGATCTGGTTGTCCCCTACAGGTTGCCTTGGTTCATATCCAGTGACCTAGCCCTGCCTGGACAGGAAGAGCAGGGCTTTGTTTGGCTACCTGTTGACACTCTGATGAATAATATCACACAAGAACTTAGGAAAAGAAACCTTTCTGGTAGTTTCCCCTTGAAGCTGCCTTTTACCCACTATGCCCGAGGTGCCCTAGAGACCTTATTGCTAACTAAAGCTTTCTTGTCAATTTAATGTGTCTCCATGTGCCTTTATTCCACAATGGCTGTCTCCTCTGTTAGACAAATGCCAACTCCATGAGGAAAAAGGATCTTGCAAGCCACCAGTGACAGTACGGCACATTAGCCAAATCCCAGAGCTTTGTTATCAGAATGCTACCATTGAAAGCTCATATTAGCTTTGTTGACCTTGGGTAGTCATCGAGCCTCCCTGAGTTTCATTTTTATCTTCTGTAAAATAACTAATAGTATGAATGGATGGGAAGGAATGAGATAATGCTATCACGTGAGGTGCCCTTGACAATTATAAGCGACTGTTGCTCATTCCCTGGGATTATATCAGCTAGAGTAGGGCCTAGCACAGGTAGAAACACAATGAAATGAATAAGTGAGTGAATGAATGAATAAACAAATAAGCTTTCTTGTGTATCTCTAATATTAAATTTCTTCTATTAGTGTTGACAGTTCATTGTCTGGCAACTTCCTTTTAGTTGTATCCACTATGGGTAGGAATATATCAACTTTAGGGTGATTTTATTGTTGCTTTTTGTTTTGAGACAGGATCTAACCAGATAGGCCAGCCTTGCCTCAAATTTGAGATCCTTCTGCCTCAGTCTCCCAAGAGCTGGGATTCCAGCCACATCACTATACAGGGTTCACGCTTTAGCATTTAAGCAAGAAAGTATAGTGATCATACAAAAATGAAAGAGGCTTTTGAACAACAAGACCATAAGCATTTCATGGTGACACTCTGCTGGTGGCACGTCTTCTCAGGGATTTAACGCTTGCTCTCTGAAACTCAGATTTTTTGCTACTCCAAATGTCTCCTCACGTCATGAGTTACAGAGCTCTGGCAGTGCCCCACATGAGACAGAGCTTGAAGCAGGACAGTAGTACAATTGGACAGAGAGTCCAGGATGGGGAAATATGCAGGCAGCCCCCCTTCCACATCCCGTGGCAAATCACCATTTGTAAGGTATGCACTCAGTCAGAATAGAAGAGATGTAATTATGTCATTCATAATGAATTCTGAAAGAAACAAAGAATTTGAGGAAAACTCAGGAGACAGCCAGAAAGCAAAGCCTTTCTCATTGCCTGAGCTGCCCTGGTGAAGACGCATAGCTGATCAAACATTGGTGGGATCATAGGAGGCCGCTGGCCCCAGGGATACGTGGGAGGAAGCAGGAAAACTCTGGAGCCCTGGACAGCCTCAATCTGACTTTTATTAAAGAAATTACACACTCCTCGAAGCTTCCACTCCATCAATAATATCAACTTCTGGACAAATGATTCTCTCTGGGGAACAGGTTCTGAGTTTGCCTCCTAATCTTCTTTCTTTGAAGTATCCAAGGGCTTAAAGCATGGGTCAATATCGGGGGCCTCTGGCCTTTGGGGGGGCTTGAAAGGGTCTTGCCTGGAGGAGAGTGAGACCCCCCAGCATCCATAGGCCCTTGTAGGCCACTGTTTCCACACAGGCCCTCTCCAGGGCACAGATAGCCACCTGCTCACCCTGCCTGAAAGATCCCTGAGACCCTGCCGTGACACAAGAAATGTCCCCACCTTCCCACAGTTCTAACATGGGCAACACTCATGGTCACAAGTCTTAAGATTAAAAACAATTCTGAAAATACAACCATAGTAATTCTGACACTTTAAGCTAAGTTCTTTAAAAATTACAGGAGACCCACTGAGCAATCTTTATATTCTCTTCACCCAGATTTCCTGGGTGTTTTCAGCTCAGTAGCTGCACTCTGCACCTGGTGCTAGGGTCCAGGCCTGTGTTGCTCACACAGTCTCCTCCTGTGCTCTCTGCATCAAGCCCAGGAATTAAGGGGAATTGTTCTTATTCTATTGGATCCAGATCCTGTGTTTTAACCTATGAGCTATTAAGTTTTTGTGGCCAAGTGAGTTTGTAAAACTCAGAGTTAATCAAGATTAACAGGTTTGTGCTCCAGGAATTTGCAGTCTCCTGGTACGTGATTGGCTATTGGAAGGCTTCAAGAAGATCATGTACACATTTTCAAGAAGAATGGACCACAGAGAATCCCCTGGATGTATTTTCCAAAAAGTAAGTGTTCTGTTAGGATTTACTAAGAGGATGAGTTTCCAAGGAGACAGAAGCATCACTGTGGATAAGCATAGTACCACACACTGAGGGCTGTGTGTTTTTCTACAAAATGAATCGGCATATTTCTCAAAACCACTGCTATTATCACATATAACTGAGCTGAAAGCCTGACACAGATCCAGGTTTATACCATGCTAAGTACCCGAGCCAGAGGAATACTTTGGTAGAATTTTTTTCTTTACTGCTTATCAAAAAACAACCCCCCCAAAAAAACCCAAACATAAACAAAACAACCAAACAGAAAACACTCATGAAGCTCCTCCCTGGAAAATTTCCTGCCTACAGGCTCCTGAAGCAACACTCCCAAAGCCTGCCTCTTATGATTATCAGCAAATTAGAGTCTAAAGGCTAGCTCTGACCTGTCACTTGTCTTGGTTTTTTGGTTTTGGTGGTTATTTATTTTGTTTTTAATTTTATGTGCATTTGTATTTTGCCTACATGTATGTCTGTGTGAAGTACCCGATCCCCTGCAACTGGAGTTACAGACAGTTGTGAGTGGCCATGTGGATTCTGGGAATTGAACCCAGGTCCTCTGGAAAACCAGCCAGTACCGCTGACCACTGAGCCATCTCTCCTGTCCTTATGTCACTTGTCTTATAAATAAAGTTTTAGTGGAGTGCAGACACTATTCTTGTTTGCATTTTGTCCCCTGCTGCCTTGGTTCTGAAAGAGCAGAATTGGGCAGTGAGCAAGGATCATGTGCCTAAGTACTTACCAGCTTGCAAGTCCCTACTTCAGAACAGCATACTCTCACTCATGGGAGATCTTGGCTGTAATGTAATGTCTCTTTAGTAGAATGTCTGCCCAATATTTCAGTCCAAGATGAGCTACTGCTGGATCTGGTAAGCTCAAACTTCCTGTGTGGACTCTTTTCCACTGTGGAAAGCAGAAAGACATTAGAAGCCTATCCGAAAGGTTGAATGTATTATCACCTTTGCAACCTAGATAAATACTAAGATCTCCTTGTATAGCAAAAGAAACCCAAAGAAGTGACTATCTCTGCCTAGCACCAATCTAAGATCTGCAGCCCCAGCTCTAGCTTACAGATGGTAGGTGGTTCCGAGAAACAGTTTAGAATGCAGGCTCTGGAATGACCCAGGCTTGACAAAATCTAGCTTCCTTGTGGATGTTTCAGCTCGGGACAAGTGACCTGATTTGGGGCTCTAATTTTCTGTGGGGACAAAATACATGCTTTTGTGGAATACTCTTAGGCTGACAAGCTATAGAGCAAATGTCCAATAAGGAACCCTTATTTTCTCATATACCAGACACTTTGATGGCAGGGGTCTGTTTCCAATGACCTTAGTCTCTGTCCCCTTTCAAGTATCTCAAACAACAGGTTCTGTCAGAACTGGGAGCAGGAGAATCTTTAAGTACTGGAAGATGTTATCAGCACAAATGTGGGGAACTGGCCAAGGCCTGGTAACCGGCCTTTGCCTTGGTCTTAGAGGTTTGATATTTTGTGTAGTGTCTCAGGTATCTACCATTTTGAATCTAACAGGTGCCTCGGAATAAGCAGCCATGCATCATGGCTGAAGGTTTTGTGGAGTCACTGTGCTCAGCGAGGCAGTGGGGCTTCTTCTAGTGGGGCTACAGTTCTCTGGGGATTCCGTGCTGTTGAAATAAGTGACATTCTCTCCCACATGGGTAGCAGCTGCTGCTGGTTATGGGTTGGATGTCCTTTCAAACTATTGACCAGAACACCAGGGCTGATTTCCAGCATCATGGATATGCCTCTCCATTTATCTCGGGCTTCCATGAACAGTCACTGTCCTCTTAGTCCTTATGAGTCCCAGGATACTTCCTCTGAATTCCACAGTTAAAATAGATCACAAGACATCTGAAATTCAAAGGGCGAGGTCATAGACTGTCTTGGAATGAGACAGAGCCTGTGGCCACTTTGAACCAGCGGTACCTGAATTCCCAGGACCCCTGTCGCATCTTACCCTGTATCTGGTCAGTTGCAGCCCGGACTGCTCTCCCACCTGCTGTCTCATCTGAGAGGTGACCCAGAGCTTAACTCTCCCTGGACACCTCAGTGTGACAGTCAAAGACTGGCTTGCAGCTGTAGAGCTGTCAATGAAAATGTTTATCCCTAACAAGTTGCTCCTGGCTAGTCCTCCTGGAGATAAACTGAAAGTAGCGTTATGGAGCCTCCCTCCATGGATTTTCAGCAACTGTCACTCCTCCTTGGACCCCACCTTCTGTCTTCCTACGAGGTGCAAGCCTCAGAGGCCTGCCTCCACCTCACAAGGTATTCCCATGTGCTTCTTGCTCCTCCGGGCTTTGAGGACCCCTGTGCAGAGGGTCTGAACTCTGACTTTGGGAGAGAATCAGCAAATGTGGATGCCTTCCTCAGCTTCTCCAGGCATAGCACTCACACGCCAACATTTTCCACACTCAAATAAATGTGCTATTCCCAACACGATAAATTTCACATCAGTCCTGCTGACGTGAGCTTACTAAATGCCCCATAGCAGTTTCTTTGTTAAGCTTTACTGCAATCATCACACTTTCTGTTGAACTGACGGTAGACATACTCTGCAGACAACAACCCAAATGTCACCCATGCACCGCTGCCTCATTTTTTATCATGAGGGAGGGTACAGGTGTCATTATCCCAGCCCTGAGCATCCCAGTCCCTGGTCCCCATTGTGCTATGACGAACAACTCTGGAGAGAAACTGTTTACCCAGTGCTGAAGCCCCCGGAAACAAGAAGACAACTGTGTAAGGTTCACACTGGTCCTGGAAAGTCCTCTCCGAATCCAGAGGTCTTGTTGGGTCAAATGAAGGACAACCTGTGTGAGCTGTTTATTAAAAGCTATAGTTGCCAGAGCAGGGATCCAAGGAGGTGCGCCCAAGGCTTCGTCCTACCCTGCTACTGTACTACTGAGTTTGTTTGTTTATTTGTATTTATTTATTTTTGGTTTTGTGAATTTTGTGACAGCATCTCACATGATAGCCCAAATTGGGTTGGTCCTCTGAAACAGTACTCTTGCCTCAGCCTCCCATATGCTGTGTGCTGTGGACTTCATGGTCTGTTCAGTCTGCCCCTTCCTATGGAGACAACTTTACGTGGTCAAGTGATACTCGGGGAAAGGGGGTAGCCTGGATACCCCCGGCTGCTTAGGATACATGCTGGGCTGGAGGAGGAAAGAAGAGGTTCTGTGGAAGATGGGGGGGGTGCCCTGAGGGGCAGAGACAAGGTGAGTCACAGGGAGGTCTCCTCTCTCTAATTTTCCTGCTCCCCACTGGCAATGAGAGGAGTGCTCTTATCAGCTAGAGAACTCAGCCAGCCGGGCAGGGTCACATACCACACAGTAGCTGTGCCTGGATCGGCTGTCTAGCCAAGAACAGTCTGGCCTTTGTTCCTGTGGGACTGGGGTGCCACCTGGGAATGGGGGACCTAGAGTGGGTGCAATTATGCTTTTTTTTAAGGTATAGAAATTGTATCTCCCACTACGGACCATGGGAAAAGAAATGGAAGGAAATATAATGTTGAGAAAGAGAAGTGGGGTCAGTGTGAATGCCAGCGGCTTCTCTCCCCTAAGTGACTGTGTGAGCTCATGTGCTGTGCTGTTGGGGAACCTCTTAAAGAACCAAAGAACATATTTATTGCTTCAAACCAAACTCATCTTCTAACAGCTCACCCCAAACATCTTAGTCTTCGACTCTGAAGAATCTTTATAGACTTTTTATTTTTCTCTACCCATGTATCCAACCTACCTACTCATGGTGACATGACTCCATTTACCCTTACATCTAACCATCTACCAATCCATCTTGTCCATTCACCCATCTATCCATCAATCCACCCATCCACACGTATCCATCCAAATCTACCCCTCCTATCCAACCCAATGAACATTTACTGAGCAAATTCGACCTGCCACCCCGTGGTAAGAACCACAAGATCCCTGCTCTCATGGCGTCAATAAACAAGAGATAAATAAGTGGAGTAGTTGGGAGAGGGCAGTGTGTACTCATGGAGAAAAACCAAAGAGGCAACACAGAGGGGGTTGTATGGTGACCAGGAATGGCCTTTCTCAGCATGTAATGGGCTGAAACCTGAGTGAAGAGCCAACCACACAAGAGAAATGGCAGGCACACACACACACACACACACACACACACACACACACACACATACACACACACACACATTCACACACACACACACACACACACACACACACACACACACACACACGATCTTCCTCCTCCTCATCTTTTTTTTTTCTCCTATCCTTCGAATAAACAAAACTCTTTCATTTTGGAGCCTGGAAGATTCCATAATGAGTTGAGCCTCTTAACAGTCTATTTTAATAAAACTTGGCTCTCTGGCTGTATAGAGACCATAAACCATGCAGGTTCCAGCAATAATATGTTTAGCAACCCTGCTTGATAAAGTGGAAATGTTTGCATGTTTCAAATTAGGAGCGATTTAAAGTAGGAAGCCAGCAAACCGGCTCTTGGGTTATGAAGCTTGACATTGTTAAGCCTTAAGAGAGCATGCACTTCAAAGTCTCCTGGCTTGAAATACGTCCTGTGTGGGGGCCCCAGGAACCAGCTGGGTTGAGCTGCGGCGCCGGAGCAGGGAGCCATGGCACAACACCGTTTGGCTGACAAAGTGTCAACCCTTCAGAAGTAGGCAGATTTCTTCGGTTCAGGAATATGTCACCAGGGAGCTCCACTGCTCCCCCATACCTGCCTCTTGAGACACAGTCTTGAGGTGCTTGTGAACTTGACTGGCTTTAGAGGCATGTTTTAGCATTGCCAAAGAGTTCAAACAAATACCAGTATTTCAGGGATGGTCTGAGCTGGGAGCTGGATCCTGCCAGAGGCACTCAAGTGTCTTTATCCCAATTCTCTGCCCTGAGTACAGAGGTACAGTAGACTTGGTGACATTTGTCATTTGAACAAGTGGGATCAGCTTGGCTTGCTCTAGTGTGGCTGGCCTCCTCTCTGTCCCTTAAACCAGACAGGCTTGTGTCTACTTTAGAAGAACCACCTCGCCCTTGCTATTATCTTCACCTAGTGTGTGTGTGTGTGTGTGTGTGTGTGTGTGTGTGTGTGTGTGTGAATGTGTGTGTGCATGTATGTGTGTGTGAATGTGTGCGTGTGTATGTAAGTGTGTGTGCATGTATGTGTGTTTGTGTGTATGTGAATGTGTGAGTGTGTGTGCATGTATGCGTGTGAGTATATATGTGTGAGTGTGTGTGTGCGCACATGTGTGTACTCTTACTGGTGGTGAGAGGTGCAAAATAGCACAGACCACCAACAATCTTGACCCTAGCCCCCACTGTCCCTGCCCTACAGTCTGTCATCTGTCCAAGGTCCGGCATTCATTTGTGGGACCTTGGATCTGCTACTTACAGCAGAGCTGGCTCTGGCTGAAAGAGCTGCACTGGAATAGAGGTTATTCTTCATCTGGCAGGAGAAATGAGCCTCTGGGACTTCATGAAGATAAGCACACAGAGGACATTAAAGATGAGACCTGGTGGGAACCCACACCTGTGTGCAAAGGTTGTCGAAGGAGTACCAGAGTGCAAACATAGATCTAGCAGCGCCTGGTGCTTTTGGGTGTTGCATGGTGAACGAAAGACAGTGTTAATGATGTTAAGGATGGGGCTGGGATTAGGGGTGAAGTTAGTGGTAAGACACTTGTCTAACATCTAAAAAGCTCTGGAGTTGATCCAACACACACACGCACAGAGAAATATATGAGATAGGTATATATCTATCAGGCAGGCAGACAGACATACAGAATGACAATGCAATAGTCATCACTCATTCCTCTGCATACAGGTACCTGGATCAGAGCCTCAAAGATACTGAACTGCTTGAACGTCCTGTTACCACTTCCTGCTGGGCTACACTCTATGGAGACCTGCTTCCTCTGGAACCACTTGGGGTGGTATACAGGAACCCAAGTGTCCTTGTGTTCCAGCAGAGCCTGAGCATAGACCCTACCTCTAGCTATTATCTGGCAACAACTACACGAGAGACACCCTTGAGACCAGCAGAAGAACCTCCCAGCTGTGCAGTCTGAGCACAGAACAATGTGTTTGCTGTCTGAAGTCATGAGGGTCTGATTGGTTAGGTGTGCAGCGGATGCTAATCAACACCATGTTTTTTTCTCCTTGAGGAAACTTTTTTTTTTTTTTTTTTTTGGAAAAGAAGTTCCCCGAGGACGGAAAGATGTTTTTGAGGCATCCTGATCATAGCATAGATAATGATGACGACAGTTGTCATATGTGAAACATATAGGATCACCCAGGCATAGGGCTGAAGAAGTGCATCAGTGAGTACAAGGGTTTGCTGTACAGCCATGGGGATCTGAGTTCAGATCCCTGCACCCATCTAAGAAGCTGGACATAGTCTCACATGCCTGTAACGTCAGCAGCTGGTAGTGGTGGGTAAAAGGTAGAAGGGGAAGTTAGGAGGATCCCTGGGGCTTCATAGCTTCCAGCCTAACTAAAAGCCTGAACTCCAGGTTAGGGGAAAGACCTCGCCTCAAAGGAGTAAAGTGAGGAGTGATAAAGGACTCCACCATCTTCTTCTGGCCTCCATACACACATGGTATGTATCACATACAAACGACAATCAAAAAAAGAAAAACAAATTTTGAAGAAAGAATACACTTTCTTGATCTCACAGATGCTAACGCTTCAGCCTTTTCCAGTAAGATGATACAGCAGTGGCCCTAGCTTGATGCTAGCCCCATGCTCTTGGACATTTGGAGCCCACAGAATTGTGAGCCAAATCAACTTGCATGTTTTCACAAGAGACTCAGTTCCCAGTATTCTTGGACAGCAATGTCCCAGGCCAGCTGTAGATTACCGCTTTCCAAGCAAATCTTGCACTCAGGGAGTACTGGCTGGCTAGCACTGTCCCCCAGGAACTTCTTTGTTGTCACACTTTGCCCCTCATTTATTAGGTTTGATCTGCAAGCCCAGAGCTGGGATGGAGCCTAAGAATGTCTGGAACCTAGCAATGAGACTCTCTGCCTCCACTTCCCTCAGGAGAGGCTTGACTGGACTTATCCAGACAGTCTTTTTTCCTCTCATCTGCAGCCGTGATGCTGGACACCATAGCCAAACCCATACAAGCTGCAGTATTCTGAAACAAGCCGGATGGAGAGACAAATGGCTGGGTGTTGCTCACCATGCCTTTAATTTCCTATCAAGTGCCTCTCTCAACTCTGAGATTTTGAATCTGGCCTGGTTACAAAGTGGAGAGGGAGGAGGAGGTTGGAAAGGTGTTAACAAGCTATAAATGACCTTCCTGGCCTATTCAGGCATAAGTAATGTCTCCAAATTGCCTACAGTCAAAACTGCCAATTCCGGGCTGATTGCGATGAATCAGGCTCCCCCTATCCGCAATAATGTGATCAATTTCTCATTTCGCTGAATAAATAAGCTGGAAGACGGGGAGCCGTGTCTGACCCACCGTTAACCCTCTGCCTCATTATTCATATCAGACCTATGACATACATGTAAGAGATCCCTGGTTCAATTTTAGCTAATTATTTGTTAGGACTGAAGGCTCTGTGGAGTGTTACTGATGGTACAAGTGTCCAGGGACCCTCAGGCAGAGAAATCGGATGGAGACAGCCTTTGTCTAGGGGAGGAAGGTAGCTGCGTTTGTGTGCTTGCCCATGTTACTTGCCTCTGTGTGTCATGTGGGTGTTTTGTGACATGGCTAGCTATTGTTACCTTTCATCTTTTTATTATAGTCAATAAAGACCATTTTTAGTAACCAGTTCCTGCTTTGGGGATAAATCATTCAAGAATTTCCCTCTCAGCCTGCCATCCCCAGCATCTCCCTGGACAGACCACAGCTTATGGAAACGTTGAAAGTTCTCATTTAAGCTGGGCACAGTGGCACATTCCTGAAAGTCCCACACTTTGGAGACTGAAGCAGGAGGATTACAAGTGCAGCTTGGCATGTAACAAGACTCTGTCTCAAAAAATTAAAACAAAACATTCTCTTAACGACTTTAACTGTCTGATTGTCTCTGGAGAGATTCCCAGGTACAGAAGTGTGTCACTATGTATCAGGATGTACAAAGACACACCGGGGTTTAGCAGGTACAACAGTGGACTGCTTCAGGGATAATGGTAGCTTCCCTGGAAGGGGAGAGGAAAGGCTTTTGGCTCAGTCTAAAATTTTTGACCTATCAGGGGGATTTTGGGTGGAAGTTTGCAATTCACTGGTCTGGCCAAGGCTCCATCTGCAAATGAGATCGATGGCTTTGAAGTGTCCAAGAAACCCACAATTCACTGTAGATAAGCTGTGGTTCTTTACAGAAAAAGGCTACCATATTGCCTACACAGTGATCTAGTCTTTCCCATTTTTAGACTCACAAGAATTTTCTCCAAACACATTTGCTCAGAAGACTCTTCTAATATGCATGACCTTTCATTCCTGGGAAGACCAGGCCTAGCACAAGACCCAAGACAGGCTCCTTTGCATGGTAAATGGGTGAGTGACCTGAATGAGCAACTAAATCACATCCCCTCTGTGTCAGGACCAGAAGTGGGGCTTGGTCACCGTGGGTGCAGCGGCACGCATGTCATTGGAGCCACGTGTGTTATTTATAATGTGCCTGGCATGGTGGAAACATTTTACGTGCATGTCCTCAGTTAGCCTCCACTAGTTCCTGTCACCTAACACCACTAGTCTCCACATTTTAGACACAAGGAAAAGCAGACCGGAGATGTGGAGTCGTTGTCTGAAGATGACCCACTTTCGTGTGCAGAATGAGTCCAGCCCACCTGACTCCAGGGCTAACTCTGGACGATGGTGTGAGCATGGAGTGGAGCAGACACTCAACCCAGCTGAAGGGCGAGTGATTTGTGTTTTTAAGGGCAGAGGGATGCCCTCATATATGCCTGTCTACACAGAAGACAGAAGATGGATAAAAAAGACTGCAACAGGAGAAACAAGGTGACAAGAAGAGGAGAAAGAGACGGACGATGATAACACAGAAGGATGATGGGAGAGGAACAGAAAAGAAGAGGAAGAGGAGGTGGAGGGAGGAGGATGGCGAGGAACAGGGACCTTGCACCCTGATGATGCCTGTCTGAAGGAGGCAGCACCAGCCATTTGCTCGGCATTCATTAGCTCAGCCATCTCCTGGCTTTGGACCATGCATCGGGCTCTGTGTTAGGTTCCAGCAGGAGTGGGGGTGGGGTTGGGTGGGTTCTGATACCTTATGAGAAGGGGTGAACGTGGTGCCTGGGCCATCCAAAAGCTGAAAGACTGAAGAGCAGCCACTGGCTTCCTCTGTGGATGTTAGCTGAGGACTGAAGGGCCACAGAAACCATCCAGTAAAAGACCTGGAGAAGGAGAAGAGAGAGTCACAACCAGCCTTAGGGAAGGAACGCACATGCAGAATAGGAAAGGGTATAGGGGAGGGCCAGACCTCTAGTTTGAAGGAAGAGAAAGGGTCTACATATAGACAGACAGGAAATCAGCTTCCCAAAGGCTCCCAACAGGGCAGGAAGTGGAGGTGAAACTGCCCAGGAACCCAGAGCACATGTCTCCTTCAGGTTCACAAGTCCCTCATGGGTCGTGAGCAATCCCCCTCAGGTCATACTCTAAATATGGTCCCATTGTATCTCTGCTGTTTTTAAGTAGCTTGGGCTCTAGTTGGCCAAAGCAAATATTTGCTGAGCCTGGCACAGCTCCAGTGGGGGGGGGGCTGTGAGGGGGCAATGTATTTTCAGGTTGCTGACCTTGAGCTGTTGAGATTCAAGAAGCACATGACAACCTTCCTTTCTCAAGCCAGAGCAGGGTGGGAAAAAAAAACAAAACAAAACAAAACACCTAACCCTGGTTTTGGGGAAAAGTGGCCTAGGAACCTCTCTTTCTTACTTCTTTAAGGTTTTATTCAAAAGTCTCTTTCACATATGTTTCGATTTTACTGCAATTTTAATTTTCATATTGTTGTTACTTTGCCTCCAGAAAAAAAAATCTACAATAATCATTGCTGAGTGATCTAACATTGCTTAGCTGCAGGTCCAAATCTTACCCCTCGATGGTCTGGACTAATGCTGGGTACCATTAAGGGCTGAACCCTAGCCAGATGGGAAGCAGGAAAGATGAAGTTCACGTAAAGAAAGAAAAAAAAAATGAAGGTTGCCTTCTGCCATGCAGGCCCTACTGTGTCTCTGATGCATGGTCACCACTTATTAGAACTCATACACCAGTTTCTATGTGTCCAAATCATCTTGTGGAAAATTCACATGAGTTCCTGGATCTGGGGCCAAGGAGAGACACTGTGAGATGCAAGGCAGGCTTTTCCTGTGATGTTAGGAAAATTCCCACCTCCCCCAGGCTTCTGTTCCAGTCTCTAGCCACAGCCTCACTTTTTCCACCACCTTATCAATTGCTGATAGGGAGGCTAACTCAGAGTTGGGGGTTGGTGAAGTCCAGCGGGTCCTGACCCACCAAGCTGAGCCCCAATGAGGCTCTGAACTTCTCCAAAGCATGACATCATCAGCAAAGCTCCATGTCCTCTACCCTTGTACATGTAGATCCTGAGTGTGAGATGCTGAGGTACATGGGAAGTAACCTGTCAAGGTCTGGCTGAACCTCTAAAATAGAGAAGAATGTCTGACAATTCTTTTTTTTTATAATTTCATATGGATTATACAAAATAATAGTTTCTTGTTGACATTTTCATGTACTCATAGAATGTATTTTGATTATAACCACTTTTGCTCTTTATCACTTGGCCTTCTGGTTTCTTTCCTCTTCCCTAATAATATCCCCTTTTCTTTCATGTTTTATGGGTTGTTGTTTTTTAAATAAATCTAGATTCCAATGTGAAAGAAAACATGATATTTGTCTTTCCGAGTCTGGCTTTTTTCACTTAACATGATGAAGCATTTTCCTGTAAACAGCGTGATTTCATTCTTCACTCTCAAGCAAAATTCCATTGTGGATATGAAGCACGTTTCCCCACTCACTCGTCCATGGAGGGCATCTAGGCTGTTTCTACACCCTGGCTATGTGAAGAGTCCTGCCATAAACATGGGTGTACAATTATCTCAATGGCACACTTGCTTAGAATCCCCCATCATGTATCCAGCGTACAAGAGTTCTGTTTTTAGCGGTTAGAGGCACCTCAGCAGTGATTTCCAAGTGGCTGAACTAATTTTCATTTCCACCAGTGGTATATAAAAGCCTTTTCCACCCCATCACTGCCTTGGTCCGATTGTGGTGAGACGGAATATCAGTGCAGTTTTAATTTGCCTTTTCCTTATGGTTAAAGATGTTGAATGTCATTTCATACATTCCTTGACATTTGCTCCTCTTTTGAAAAAGTGTAGAGTTGGTTCATTTTCCCATTTATACTTATGGCAAACGCTACTGATAGTTTTTGAGTGTAGTGGTATTTATTAGCAATATCACCACACGTTTCTGGTTTTCACTCCCCTGAGTTTCAGACAGGGTTATGTTTCTTATACCTTATGTGTGATTGGTATCATGTGACTAACACTAGCCAATGTACTAGATAAACTAGAGGAAATGACATATATCACTTCTTGGCTATTCAGTTGCTACTCTTAAGTGTGGAAGGCATAGGGGGTGAGATGGGGGTCTTCTTGAGTCAGATCTTTCTTCTAGAACTGTGATTGGTGGCATGATGGTGATAGCTGATTCTTTAGATATCTGGGTGACTATAATGGATTCAGTAGACATATGGTTTAAACAAGAAATAAATCTGTGTTGATTTACATTTCAGAATCTTGGTGCTGTTTGTTATAGCATCATATACTATTCTATACTGACTGAAATATGATATGGAAACATGGGCTTGTTGGAGAAAAGAGAGCTCTAGTGTCAAGTCTCAGGACCCTCTAGTATTCTTTCCTCCTCACCTTGCCTTACTGCTATCAGGAGAAGCTTTATGGGCACTGAGTTAAATTTCTCTGCCTCACTGTGTATAAAATGAAGTAACTTGTCTCAGTATTCTATGAAGCCCATAGACACTGCACGTAGTGTCTAGGCTTTTGTCTAGGCTGCACTTGGTATATTTCATTTATTCTAAAATGCTTGTTTGTTCACATCTAACATAATCAGTGCCAGCTTCCGATTAATTGGCAGTGTTTTTCTTTGTAGAGATATAAAATAATGCTGTCTTCTTTCCTAACAGTGTCAAAGTCACTTAAATGCCAGAGTTGGCATTTGGTGAATGGTGGAGATTCTTTTCCATCTTTCTCATTATCTTACTCAACTTTGCTGGTTTTGCTTGACATCCGGAAAATGGCCCAAGCAGATGACACAGCATTGCTTTCTGAGTATAACGTCTCTGGCATCAGAGACGATGCAGTCCTGAAGAGTTACCCCATAGGAAGTCTGTCTGAGCACAGCCTCTCAACATGTGCAGAACATTTCTCTCCAGTGCTCATGAGGAGACAGTTCTTCAGGCGTGATGGGGACTATCACAGCCAGATGGACACAGAGGTGCCTAGAAGATGCCCAGTACAAAAAGCGGAGCCAAGTCCCTCAGACCCAGGCCACAATGTTAGGTCCATGTCCATTTCAGAGGCCATGGACCTTGGTGACCTATGTCTCTTTTCTCGGGGTTGTCATCTGTAACATGGGTCATCAGTGGAGTCCTATAGGGTTACTATAGGGTAGAGAGGGAAAATATATGTAAGGTGTATAGAGCTGTGCTACCCAAAATGCGTGTCCCTGGCCAGATGTGACTATGGAACACTGGGAATGCTGCCAGTCCAATTAAGGTATGTTGCAGGGGATTCAATATCCAGCAGATGTTAGATCAAAAAGGAGTGTAAAATAGCTCATTAAAGCTAGAAGTAGTTCTGCTCTCCTTTGGTCCCAGAACTTGGGAGACTGAGGCAGAAGAATCACAAGTTTGAGATCAGCTTGGGCTAAACAGTGAGACCTGGCCTCAAACAAAACAAAACAAAAACCCCACATTGATGATTTTTTATATTGATACTGAAAGAATGTTGTTAAAATGACAATTTGGATATACTATGCCAGCCAAAATGCAAGAATAAAACCAATTTAACCTTCTTTCTTTTATTATTTATTGTGTGACTAGTAGAGAAATTTTAACTACCCTTATTGTATGTGTTATATTGGTCTAGAACATTGCTTGGTCCTATACGAGGTATTCAGGGAGTGTCAGATGTCCATCTTCTAGAAGGGGGTGCAGATGGGAAGCAGGAAAGATGTCTTGTCCATCCAGGACACTCAAAGAAGAAAAGAAAACATTTTAATGTGAATGAAATTCTCTGTCACATCTCTATGACAAAGGACATTTGATTATAAACAGGTGATACACTGCCTCTTCAATCTGGCCCACATACTCTCCCCAGCCATGCCAGGTATGTTTGCTGTGACTTAACGGTCCTCGTTTCTAAAATCTCTGTGGGCCTGTATCTGTTGGAGTTTCTTTTATCCCTGGCATCTATCAAGGTGTTTGGCTCAACCTAAGTAATCAGCAAGTGTTTGTGAAAAGAGTAAACCCACTCCCCCTGGGGGTCTCTGGCACTTGAACTTGGATTGCTCTATGTTTAAGCCAAGGTTTAATGAGAGTAAAGAGCATTGGCTACAAGCTGATGAATCCAGAAGCAAACCTCAGCACTTCTGTCTGGCAAATGGGAATAGTTCTGCTTATTTATTTATTTTTTTATTTATTTTATTTTTATTTTTATTTTTATTTATTTTTTATTTATTTATTTATTTATTTTTACTTCTCAGAGTGTGGAGAGTGGAATAAAGAAGGCAAGATGGGAATGTGTTCATTCACTCCCTGGGGCAACCAGCCATGTGCAAACTCTGGCACAATCTCTGCATGGCACCATTAAGTGCATGCTTGCACATGTACACACACACCTGGATATACATCTTGAGGAGAGAGGTTGGACATTTCTACTTTCCCATTTATGATCACTCGTGGGGGTGCCAAAATTATTTCATCGATGACACAACCCCTGGGCACAGAGGTCTCAATGGCTGGCAGAGGTCTCTAGACATCAAACAGTTCTTAGAAATAATATTTTGAGGAATCGAGTATAAATGAATGGGAAACACATGAATTACATTTCCATAAGATACATATGGATACAAAAAAAAATGAAAGCCTTCATTTAGAGCATAATGAAATAAAAACCACCGAGCCAGGATATCCCAAAAGGACTATTTTCTTCCATCCCTGACAGCACTCCTTTGCTATGACGGGAAGGTTTAAGGGAAGGGGAAGGAGGGGGGGGGGTGCCTACAAGGCCAGAAAGCTGCCCTGAGATGTGGCTGATGTCTTCTTCTTCCATTTACTCTTCACGGCTTTAGTGGGACCCTGCGCGAAGCTCTTCCCCAGGAAGTCAGGGAGCCACTCAGCCATCCCAAACTGGTTCCTGGGCTTATTCCACTCAGCCAGAGAGCTGCAGAGCAGATTGCTTGCTGTAAAGGAAGGAATGAAGGCCAAATGTTTAATTGACACAGCAGATTGTTTACTTTCAAATAATTGCACCAAATTGTAGTGCTTAAAAAGTACTCAGACTTTGCAACTTGGCCCCCGTGGTCCAGCTCTAGGGGCTGGGATGAGCTGGGGGAGGGTGTCAGAAAGACCCTTGGGTAGGCAGATGTTAGATCAGCTGCAGAAAGATGGGTAGGTTTCCTCTCACTGGGGACTTTGCCCTTGGTGAATGTCCCCAGTCTCTATACCTTTCCTATTGGATGCCAGTAGGATTGGCAGATGTGGACACCTACTGCTTGGGGCAGAAAGAGGATTCCTATTGCATAAAATGAGAAGCCAGGCACCCACCTGAAACCACCGGATGACAGGAGCATCAGCCCAGTCAGAGCTGTATCATAGAAATGCTGAAATATGTCTACACTCTTGCACAGTACAGTGGCTCACAAGTGTTCTCTTGCCTTCTTGCTCACCCCAAAACCTTCTCTGGAGACCCAAGATGCTCACACCTCCAGAAACCAGAGAACCAGAACCAGGCACTGGTTGTGTCCCACCTACTCCAATGCATGGGCAGTGCCCACCCTGAGCAGCCAATGATAACCTGGGTCCTTAAGAGCTAAGGTGCTACATCTAATGGCCACCATGTCCAGGCAGGTGTTGGGTCAAAGTAAGCCAGCAGATGGGAAGATCTGACAGAGGAAGATGCCTCACAGGCTGGTACAGTCCTTTTCAGGCTTCTGTCCTCTCCATACCCCACCCCCACCCCCAGCACTTAAGCCAAGCTAAAACGGTTTTAAACATTTGGCACCTCAGGCAAATTTGTAATATGCTGCTTGGGGGCCTGTGAAAATATCTAAGCACTAAAAACAAATTGGCTCCAAAATATAAAAAGGAGCTCACAAAACTAAAATTAATACAGTTTCAAATGTCTTCAAGTCACAGCATTACGTCAGCTGCTCAACTATGAGCCAACTCAATTTGTATATGATCATATAAAGATTATGTTTAATGTGAATTACAAGCGCCTTCGTTTATTTGATTGATATAATGAGAACGGGGTTTTCTGAAGTCTAGTCTTTGGGTTCACAGGTCATAGGTGGCTTGGAGCCTTGTGTAAAAAAAACTCAAGTCCAGGTTCAACTGTGACTAAGCTGGCCGTGCTACTTCTTCCCTGAGCAGTTCTGGATCTTTGGGTACCACCCCCCCCCCCAGACCATTCCTAATGCCCCAGTTGGACCAGCTTTTAGTATTTGATACTTCCTTAATCATCAATGTTTGCTTAAAGCTGGCCTCAGCTTTCTGTGCCATGGCCCTCAGCTCTCTCCTTGAGATTGTCTGTCCCCACAGTGTCAATTGTCACATCCCTGTGGCTGGCTTCCAAATCCCTGTCCCTAGTCCCAGCTTCTGCCAGAGTGCCAGACATATATCTTTAAGTGGGGATTGAGTGTTTCCTCTCAGATGTCATACACATGCTCCACTGGCTATGTCCCGGGTTTCCTGGTGTCACCCCTACGCTCCCCCCAGGCTCCCCAGCTCCCATCTCTCTCTTCCTCATTGTACTTTATGTCAGCACACGATCTGCTGGGGCAAACACTTGATTTACCAAGTTCCCTTTCAGAAGCTTTTTCACCCAACTGAAGCCAAACCAGATTCCTGGACTGCCATACAGAGCCCATTTGTTCTGGACCCAGATCCCTTCTGCCCAACTATCCTAAGAGTCCCCAGTGCCAGGCTCTTTTTTCCAACTCAACAGTCCTGGTCATTATTCGGACCGCTTCCTCACACGGCCGTATTACCATTTAGTCTAACAGCCCGGATGGCCTCCCTCTTCCCTCCACTTTGGAGAGTCAAGCTCAACTTGAGAATGGCTAATTTGTGCAATATTATCCTGCGACAACAGAGACTGTACCTGATGCTCCAGATTAGCTCATTTAATCCATGGGTTCTGCTACAAAAGAAGTATCTGAGTTGTTCCATTTCACAGATGAGGACAGTAAAGCTCAGCGAGGTTAAATAACCAGCCAACTGTTGTACAGCTTGTAAGGGGTAGACCTGGACTAGGAAACCGAGACGCCCAGCTCATCCTCTATTTCCCTCACAGCTCTCCTCACACAGCCCTACCTCTGTGGTGCTGACTGGTCTGAGACATTTCACCACACCAGAGGCTCCCTTTTTGCATTTTTAGCCACCCATGGCATACTCTTGGTTATCAGAGAAGACAAGCACAAGATAAGCCTACGGTTTGTCAGCAAATGAATAACACAATCCTGCAATACCTTGCCAAGGTCCTTACATACGCACCATGTGCATAGTTTACCCAGGGAATGTAGGGGTTGTTAGTATTTTGCTTTATACATAAGGAAACTTAGAGCAGGAATATTTGGTAGCTTGCCAAGGTCACGTAGCAATGAGCCACCCTTTCCTCACTGTCTGACGATGTTCCTTTCCTGAACCAATGGTGGGCTTCCCCTTCTGTCCTCCTGCATCTGTGCACCAAGAGGATGAACCCCTTGAGGACAGAAGGGAGGGGGCAGAGGCCACAGCTACACCCACAGCTGTGGCCTCAGAGCAGATGTGAACACGGGCCTATGACTGGGTAGGTCCCGGCTTTGGCTCCTTCTCCTTCTTCCCTCAGCTGCTCTCTCTTCCTTCCTCTATTTTCATCCAGTCTCTCTACTCCCTATAAAGCAAGGTTTGAATCATCTCTGATCCTATGAAGCCCTCCATGGAGACAAGCAGGCACTCAGATGCCCTGAACCTGGGCCTGTGGCAGAGGTTCATACCTTCAGAGCAAATCAGTAATGTCTAGGCAGTCCCCAGACAGGATGCTTCAGCACAGCCTCAGGCTCTGGGATGGAAACTGTGTGTGCTTCTGAGAAGATGGTACAAAACTCGACAGAGCCTCTTACCACCACCATCACCAGCAGCAGCAGCAGTGAGGCTAAGGAATGCCAGGGAGGGAGTGGGGATGTCTACCTTTGTTGACGTTCCCCTCAACAGCCCAACTGAGCACAGTTGCTAGCTTCTAAATTTGGGCATTTGTGGGCACTGGTTGGCAGAAGGGAGAAGGGCCTTTGTGGCCTGCGGCTTGCCTGAAAACCAGTCCAGCCCCAAGTTCTGAACACAAAGCAGCTGTTAGACCAGAATCTGAGCCTGTCTCTATCATTGGCCCTTCCTTCCCAGCCACCTTTTCCCTTTCTCTCCCCATTTCATTATTAAAGTGCCAAGGAGTGTGGTGTGAATGAAAAGTAGGGTGATGCACACTTGAGCTACGTTATCTGCCACAGACAATCAGAGGTTCGGGGTGGGCCGGCAGGCCATCCGGCAGCCCTGCCTGAGTGCCACTGTTTACAGAAGAAAAGCAGGACCAGAAATGAATCTAGTGTTGGTGCGGGGGCTGGGTCAGGCAGGCGCAGGATTCGGTTGCCACTCTTTCAGCCCTGAGAAATGCCAGCCGATCTGTATCAGGCCAAACTGGGGTATCTCTCAGGTAAATCTCCCCTTCCACGTTCAGAGCCAGGGCTCTACTTTCCGATGCCCGGCAGAACAGTCCACCCACCGAATCCACCTGATCAGATGACAGTCCAGGGACCAGGCAAGACTGGCATCCTGACACACCTCCTCACTGAGGCCCTTTGGACCCTCTCGGAAGAGAAGGACACACAAAGCCTACACAAAGCCTTCACAGTCCTATAACAAAGCTGAATGGAGCTTGGTCTTCTTTGTAATGCCAGGCTCTTCAATTTATTAAAACTCACTAACCACTGACATCAGGCACCAATAACCAGGAAGGATGTCTGATTGTTAAGCAATCTTTGTCACCAGGCACCACAGATGGTGTTTTGCACCTTATTCTCAGAATAAGGCAGTTTCCCATCTTACAGACTGGAAGACTGAGGTGCATGTGGGCCTATAACCATCTCAAAACAGTGCCCCTCGAACCAGAAGCCCTTCAAAACCTCCTGGTGCATAAGCCTACGTTACCGATACACATTCCACCCCCCTCTACCAGTACTGCCCTGTCTTTGTATACGTTTCTATTTCATCCTGGATGTCTCTGCTTATCAACAGTACCACCTGGAGCCCTGGCCTCTCCCCACCAAGACAAGGCCTTTTGACAAAGGCGGCCCCTGTGAGCTTTCTTGGCCCTGATATTTCTGAAGTCCCGAGTCTGTGGATTCACTCAAAGGCTTTCAGTCAGTAAATCAAGTAGTCTGAAAAATAAAAATAAGCAGAGGAGGGAGACACTCACAGTGGCCGGGACTTAAAGCCATGCCCTATAAAATAAAGACCGGCTCAGAGTTGGTAGGAGAGGTACCAGCTTGCCTCAGCTCTGAGCCTGGTTTCCTTGAGACACACTCCTTAACGTGGCTGCATGCTAGGCCCCTGGTGGGTGCCTGGTGTGTGTGCTGTTGCTGGGCCATGGTCCAGGGTGGAATGCGACTTCCTGTGGGGTGCAGGGGGGAGTCTGAGGGGCCATGTCCAGTTGACAGACTGTACAGAGGATGGATTTGGCAGCCTTTTATGTTTTCCTTCTCGACTAGCTCTTAGGAGTCCATTTTTTAGTCCTTTACTCCAGTCTACGACCCCAACCTTCCCTCTGCTCCTCTTCCTTCCTGCTCTCAATGAGTGTGGCAGGAACCTGGCCAGCCAACGCCTGGGAGAAATGAAGACATTTCTTAAATGGCATGTTCCAGTGGCTGAATGTTGGCAGTCAGAGCTGTGGGGGAAAGAGCCTGTTCCCTGTGTATCCTCTAAATATCCTAAATATGTCCCATCTTTGGCCGCAAAACCACAGCAATGTCTTCTTTCCTTTCCCTCCTCCCTCGGACCCAGGGTCTGTATGCCCACTGTCATGCCTCAGTGGCGCCAGAGCTGCCAAGGGAGGTTCTGCGGCCAGCCTGGAGCTTGGCGGACCTCTGGGCTGGTACAGCTACCAAGAGCATGTCCTTCCCAGCTCTGGCCACTATGCCTTGAGCTGCTTTCCAGTGGTCCGTGCGTCTGCATCATGGGGAAGGCCTTCTAACCTCGTGTTACTCATCCAGGATATAATTTCCTTCTTCTCTCCATTCTTCGGCCAATCCCTGGACACTACTGACCATGGATCTCACAGCCCGGGCACATACTCTCAAGTCTAGTCTATTTCTCACACGGAGTGGCCCTTGGAAAGCTTCTTCCTTCCCCAGATCTCTTATGCCATGAACACTCAGGGGAAGTAGACTATTTGAGAATTTCCTTGGGGGGGATTTAGTGGGAAGGGTTTAGCGTGGGGAAGACTGCCCACCAGAGGTATCAGCTGGTGCCTCTCAGGAGCCTCATGTCCTATACTCATATCTACATAGAGAATACCCTTCTCCTGTACTAAGCCAGCCATATCAGTCCCTCATCTTCACGGATCTCCAGGAAAGCCAAGGGTAGTTTTAATCCAGATGGGATCAGGCCAGAGTTGAGTAAACAGGAAGACTCCTGGGAGTTCTGCAGAAGACAGAACAGCACAGAGACCTCATGCCGGCCTCCTCTGCAGTCTTTCCTAATCTTGGGATCAGAAAGCTTGCATCCCCTTTCTACAGGAAGCCCTCCATCTTCCACAATCCACAAAAATTTTTCTAGATGATTCTCTCTGTGCTTTGGCGGTTTCAAGGCCTCCTACTGCTTCTAATCCTACACTGACTGGCTCAATGCATAGACAGACTCTTAACTTACATCCTAACCTCCCATTCAGCTTTCTCATGTGCCCCCTCACCTCTCTCATTCACCCCCACATCCCCACACATAGTCTCCACTAGACATTGTATGTGCCTGACATGCTCATACTTCTGCTTGGCACTTGGTTGACATATATTTGCTGAGTCACTTCCTCTTCTGTCTCTTCCTGTTAACACCTTGGCCATTCCACCTCTGACATAGGCACCCATGGGCTCTTCCTCACTCCTAAGGGGGAATCTTTTAGGTTCTAAATTGTGCACAATATTTCCCAGGCTAGATATGGCACCCACCACTTTCCCTGCTTCTAGGCCCCGGCTTGGGCGCAATACAACTTAGAACTTTGCCACTCTCACATCTATGAAGATGTTTGAAGCCTAGTTTTTCCTCCTCTCAAACCTGCACAGGAAGGACTGTCACACAGACACAGCATAGTAAGCGTAAGGCCAGGAGACTCCTGAGGCTCTGCCCTGTCTGGCCATTTCTGGGACACAAGCCTTTTCAGACCAGTGATGACACAGAGACCAGCTTCGTTGAAGCTACCACACTGGCGAGATCATACAGAAAAGAAAAGGAGAAGGTGGGGGGGGGGGGAAGGACAGATAAAGACAAGCGGAGAGAAGAGGAGGGGAGAGGAGGGGAGAGGAGGAGGGCAGAGGACAGAGCAGGGAGGAGGGACCAGCCACCATCTTGGATGTCTTTGGACATCTCCAGTCCTACATCATCCAGTAACATCTTCCAAAGACACACAAAGCAGAACCGTTTAGCGGAGTCCAGTCACCCCTAGACCATTAAATCTTAGTAAATCTCCAGTATTAGGGCTTCTGTCAGAAAGGCAACTATAGAAATCGGGCTACAGATCCAGAGAGTCCTGATTTCAAGGCCCAGTTGCTGCCAAGTCACCCCAGCCAAGTCACCTACCTGGTGAACCATTGAGGCTTCCTCACCTGCTAAATGGGAACTCCAACTCCTGGTCAGGAGGCTAGTTGTGAGGCTTCCAGACAATACAGAAAGTATCCCATAGCATGACTCTCACTCAGTGGCATCCTGGTAGAGGACAGCTTGTAATACGGTCCCCTCTAACTATTCTGCCTTAGGTACCCACGCATCAGCCTTGGGTGGTCCCAAATTTTACCCTGCTTAACCCCTCCCACCTGTGTGACGATGCCTTCCGCCTTCCTAGCAACAAAAGAGAAGCCTCAGGTCAAAGCCAAATGCCATCCAAACGCACCTTCTTCTTGCCATGGGCATTGGTATACTGGGTGAAGCTTGAAATTGTCTTGGAGAGCCAGAGAGTGACTGTTACAGTGATGTCTGAGGCCCTTGAAAGTTTTCCCTGCTCAGACTTTTGGGGTCACAATGGCTGATTTCTTCACCAGGGTAAATGGATAGTGGGTCATAGCCTCTCAAAGTCCAGCTACTGTCTAACCAGCTGCCTCAGGCAAACGTGAATGACGGAGATGCATAGACATTCCAAGAAGGGGACCATCACATGAAAGTTGGGGGACATGGCTGGGGAAACTGTCACTACAACATAGGCAGTTCTACTAAGAGGACCTTGGGCGTGAGGAAGGCTTCAGCAGAGCTGGTACCTGAGCCAGGCTGTGAAGAGGGTGGGAAGTAGAATGATAGATGGCCATTCATGGTCCCAGAGAGCACAGGTACAGAGGCTGATGTGAACAAGGAACCCTTGTGGTCCTTGCTGCTGACCTCCCATGGGCTGGAAAGGCAGATAGATGAGCAGGATGGGGAGATGCTGTGGGTGCAAATGTCCCCTTACTCAGGACAGTAGCTACTTGGGATTCATCCTTAGCACAGGAACTGGCCTTTCCTCCAGGAGATGATAACTCCATGGAGGACCCACAAGGATCCCAGGTAAGAAGGCTTCTGAGTCAGGAGCAAGGAGTGACCCTTGAACAGCATTTCTGTGTACTGCTTGTCTGGGTTTCACAGTCATAAATGAAGAAAGAACAGAATCGCAGCCTCAGGAGCTCACCAAGACAGGCTTGAGTTAGTGTCTGAGCTGATGGGAAGTTCTGGATACCTGCAGACCCAGAGATGCCCTCACCCCTTGCGTGACACAGGTCAACAACAGACCCTTGTGTCCTGGCTGGACTAGGCTGCAACTATTCCAGGATCACTGCTTTGCTCTCCCAGATAGGGTTCCAGAGAATTGGGGGACAGGGAGAGGGGGTGTCTACTTAGTTTTTCAGAGTCTTGGTCTAACCCATCTCTGTGAGATAACTGTGAATATACACTTGAATGTGTACTGTTTGTGCATAGGTGTGTGTGTGTGTGTATACCAAACTGTTGGAGAGATTACTCTTCTGTGCTTTTATATACAAGGAAGTGTAGGGCAATGCGTAAGTGTATGTAGTGTATGGTATACACGGATATTGTTATCTGTTGGTTTGTGCTGTGTAACAAATCAACCTCAAACACCCTGAAGTAACCGTCATTGATAAATTTCCTTCATTCTTTGATTTGGTGAG
This sequence comes from Phyllotis vaccarum, assembly GCA_033318265.1. Classification (NCBI taxonomy): domain Eukaryota; kingdom Metazoa; phylum Chordata; class Mammalia; order Rodentia; family Cricetidae; genus Phyllotis; species Phyllotis vaccarum. Next base: position 89,809,998 of record JARWLC010000008.1, on the reverse strand, counting down.
GTCTTCTGACCCATTGCTAACTTGCTTATATCTGTGGCAGCTGGTGGCTCTGCTAGAGAGATGCTTGACAGTGACAGTATTCATATGTCTGGTACCTGCAGTTGATATGAGTCAAGGAACAGCCACCACATGGTCTTGCTCTCCAGAAAGCTAGTCAGGGCTCACTGTATAGTGATGATAGGGTTTTAGTACAGTGAGTACAAACACTTTTCAGCCTTCTTGTATTATGTAGGTCACTCTGTCTTCCGGGCCAGATTCGATTCCGTGGTTCATCTTCCAGCCAGAAGTGCGGAAGGAGAGGAAAGACTGCCAGCCACTGATAAAAGGGAAGACTAATTGTACCTAGTTTTGAATGTGTGAGCACCTGCAGAGCCATGCCTGTGTGTGCAGTCACACTAAAGAACAGCTTCTGGAAGCTGTGAGTGAGCATGTCCCCCCTCACTTACTGTGTGTGTGTGTGTGTGTGTGTGTGTGTGTGTGTGTGTGTGTGTGTGTGTGTGTGTGTGTGTGTGCAGGTGGATGTCCCCAGGTACACCTTCATATGTATGGATGTGCAATAAAATATGTACATGATTGCTCAATGGGTTAGTGCCTCTCAACACACGCCCATGCATTCCAGTGTTTATACGGATGGTGCATGGTGAACATGGGTGCCTGGCCAAGCAGGCAGAGATTCTGTGTGCCCCTACCCCCGTGTCTTTCATTAACATCTATCTTACTCCTGTTTTATGTTGCTCTATCAGAATACCTGAACTGCCGATTTATAGTGATCAAACATTTATTAAACTTGTGGTTCTGAGAGCTGGAAGCCCCTCAGGAGCCACACAGGTAGTGAGGACCTTTTTCCTTTACCATAGCCTGGGAAGAAGGGGGAGATAAGGGGAAAGGGAGGGAAGGAAGAAAGAGAACAGACACTTCTATAACAAACCCACTCTGACAACAGAGGCCTGCTTCTCCCCACCTACCCCTTCACCAGAAATCCCTTGTTTCCCCCATGTCCTACCTGCCAGGCTCTGGCTCATGTGGCTTGTCTCCTGGCTCTGCTTAGGTCTCATAAACACAATAGTGTCCATATTGAGCTTGTCATTAAGCATCAGGCTTAAGATGCGTCTTTTGCTTTAACACTCTAGTATTGGGCCCATCTCACAGATGGCAATGCCTTCAAGTGGCTCTCGGGATACAATTGTTTTTGCCTTTGTCCCCTTTGTCCCCATGTGCCATTCTGCATTACCGTGTCTGAATTGAGGATGGCTGCCATCTCACCGCACAACTCTGCCAATGATTTCTCAACACAACACAAAGCTACCACGCACAGAGAACAGCCAGCCTTCTGCAGGTACCAAGGCAGCAGCCTCTCGCTGAAGAATGACCAAATGGTATTTTTTTCCCATAAAGCATATTATGGAACTAGACAAAGAGCTGTTGCAAGGAGATAAAGGTGTGTGACTGACTCATGGGGACACATTCTTAGTGGGACTGTGCATCATACCAGGAATGAGAGCTGAGGGCAGGAAGACCTTCCAGAAACTAGGGAATATACTCCATGACTTTCAAAGTGACTTCCAGCTGAGCAATGGTTGCCTTGTGCTTTTGTTGAGATATTGCACTGGACTTCACCAAATGGCTTTCTCCTGATGCAGCATCACCTGGTGGTGTGCCCTGCAATGGTGCACTCTGCAATCAAGTCTTAGCTTACAACACAGGGTGTATGCCCACTGTCCTACATGATCCTTCTCTTTCAATCCTCTCTGGTCCCCAGGATGTGGATATTAGTGTGATGCCCTTTAACAGATACGGAAGCTGAGGCTGAGAGAGGCCTAGAGGTTTTCCTAACATCATACTGCTGCTAAATTCAAAGTCCAGGTCCTCTGTTCTCAAAGCCTGGAGCCACCTGTGGGGATATTTTCAAATAGATATCAGAGGGATCTACCCACAGTCAGTCTAGGAGGCTCATACAGTGGTGACTCACACTTTTAATCCCTGCACATAGAAAATCCTGTGGTGACCTACACCCTTAATCCAATCTGAGTTTGCGGTCATCTTAGTTTACAGAAGGAGTTCCAGGCTCCCAGGAAGGCAGTGGTGGTACCACACCTTAAATGAGCAAAGAAAGTATTTAAGGCAGGCATAGAAAGACAGAGCAGGCAGAAGAAGCCATGGCTCACACTGTTAGTCCCACCACTTGGGAAGCAGAGGCAAGAGAACTTCTGTGAGTTCAAAGCCAGCCTGGTCTTCAAAGCAAGTTACAGGACAGCCAGGACTGTTACACAGAAAATGCTGTCTGGAAAAAAACCAAACAAGAACAAACAAACAAACAGACTGGATGAGGTAAATCTGACCTCTGATATCTCTGAATGTTTTTATTATATTTGAAAATATCCCCCAGCCATCTGCTAATACCAGGGACCAAGTTTAGGGCAGTGACCTGGTAACCTAATCATCACTTCACAGTTCCACCTCTCAACACTGTTACCCCAGGGGACATGCTCAAACCACAGCATGAATGATGCAGAAAACAAGGTTGTCTCCCACTTCCTGGATCAACTCCCAGCACACCCCAAGTTGCAGGTGGAAAGTACCTCAGATGCTAGACTCTTATGATCTCCTGTCCTGCCTGTCCTTCATTGCTGCTTATTGAATGACTTTCTTTTCCAAAACTGCCTTCTTGTTCCCTGTCTTTGTCAGTCAGAATATGTCTGTGTATGCTGCAGTAACAAACAGCCCCAACCCAGTCTCAATGTTTAGTAATAAGATCCTGGCCTGGGGGAATGGCTTGTCAAGGAGAAGATTCTATGGAAGACCAGAGTCCCACTTCAGCCAGAAGTAAAAAGAGGAAATATTTCAGCCTGGGAGATGCTAGCAACCTGTCGAGACCATAGGTGACTCAGCTGTCCCTGAAGACTAGTGTTTCTCACTGCTACTTCAGAACAGCCACACAGGATTCAGTGAGTTTGTACACTCACTGTGGACCAGGGCTCCCCCCCCCACCCCCTACCCCCCGGTCAGGTAGGTTGTCCTGATGGCTTGACCCTGGGGCTTACCTGGTACTTCTTCCTCCACCAAGTCCCTCATCCTACATGCTGCTATTGGCTGCATCACTTCCTTTGCAAGCTTTTTCAAAACCTCTTTTAGGCACACAAATGGATGCTGGAGGCTTCAGAATGGTGGTGCCCAATCAGAGTCACCCTAGACTTAGCCTACCTCTCTCCCAGCTCCCCGTCTCAGTGAGACAAGTCTAGGGACAGCACTCTTTGCCTCACAATTTCTGTGACTCCCATGGGATTAAGTTCCTGTCATTCCCAAGTGATACGCCTCGTGTTTGCTGACTTGCTCTGCCTCACTCCTGACCTGCAGCAGCTGGAGGAAGCCACCTGTGCTGGTTCACACCCATTTCCGGTTCACTGCTAACGAAAGGGGCAAGCCTGATTGAAGCCCATCCACAATGCCCCCTTGTGGATCATTGAGCCCAGTGGTTTCCCACAACAGACGGACTCCAGAGCTGCTGGGGATGTAGCCCACCATGGCCAATGGAAGCCGGGTCTCAAAGGTCCTTGCAGCCTTGCTACCTCCAGGCTCACAGATAAGGGATTAGGGAAGCCGCAGTGAGGTTGTCCTCTAGCTTAAATTGCATTGGAAAAAGTTGTTGATTGGACCCAAATCTACAGAGAAACTTGTTGACATAACCCCTGAAGCTCTCCACCATTCTGTGTTCAGATGAAGGTGACAGGAAAAAGGAAGTCCCTTGCCTGGGCTTGCACCAATACTGGCCTTTCCACTACCCTCCAACTCTGATAGGCCAGACTCTGTCCACTGTCTACTCTCCTGTGTTGCCCTGCTTGGCCCCTCATAGTCTGTGTGGTTGTGTTGGGATTGTTGCCGGCTTTAGGTCTATGGTCCCCAGTGTCACTCCCCTATTCCCTCCCTTTACCCTGCTTTACTCCTACTCACTCTCCACTCTTCAGCCTGTGTTACTTCCTCCAGGAAGCCTCCCTGACCTGCTTTTCATAATCCCCAGCATTTTCTCTTGGTCATTTCTTGTCACCCACATGACCTGTGTCTGCCAGCTCAGAGACTCCATACCTATGGTCTGGGGGCCTGCTCTACCTGTCCCAGGACCTAGCACCCGGCACTTGGCACCCAGCACCAGGCTTGGCACACATAGGCACGTATGGCTGCTGAACCAATGGTATAGGCCAGGCACTCTGTTGAAAAAGAGGCAGGGAGAGAAAATAAAATCTTCTGTGATTGAGCCAATGAAGTCACTGGAGAGAGCAAGCCCGAGGAACTATAAATAGCTTGGAAGTCATGCATATTACATTAGGGGTGTTGGTGACAGCTTAAGTATATTTCCATAAGACTCCATTATATTTACGTATTAGTTAATGGATACTTAAAATATTATGTTACCGTAATGCTCATGTTTTATTAGCAAACTATCGCATCAAATGGAGTTGCTAAGTGTGATGGAAAATTGGTTCTGCAGCTAGATTTCTGTATTTTTCACACCGAATTTTTGATTTCTAATTCCCTAGTCACCCACGTCTGGCGAGGAGGTGATTCTCCTCAGAACATGTGTGATCTCTGCCTTCCACTTGACCTGGAAGTGTGGGAGTGTGGAGGACCCTAGCCCCTCCACAGCCGAGGGACTCACCAGAGGGCGTGTTGACCCTGCAAGAAACGCATTAAACCGCCTGCTCTCTCTGTGCCTTGGCTGCCTCCTCTCTAAGAGGATGAGTTGAGTAGTTGGACTTCATGGTGTCTGCATTAGTCAGTGTGCCCAAGAGGAACAAAACTAACATGGCATGGGTATGCACAGAGGGGAAGGGAAGGAGGGGGAGGGGCATGGTGGCATACGCGTGCAATTCCAGCACTAGGGAGGCTGGGATGGGAAGATTAAGATATTAAGGCCAGCGATGATCTACATAGTGAAACTTGGAGGGAGGATGGGGTGGTGGATGGGGGAGTGGATAGAATGTGGGAGGCCCAGGGAGCCTGACACCCACAGCTTATGTCTGAGGAGGGCACTGTTCCTTGAGGCACTCAGTATCTTCTCAGAAAGCCTTCAACTGATTGGAGGAGGCCCATCCACATCACAAAGGTTCCTCTGCCTCATCCAAAATCGAATTTACATATTCCCACCAATCATCTCCCATCACACCTTGTAAAATGCTAGGGAGGTTCCTTCCCACCTTTGTGGGTGCAGAGACATTCCTTGTGAAAGAATAAGAATTTGTGGTAGGAAGCATCTGGGGGTGCTGAGTGAGAATGAATGATACAAGTGTGGGAGAATGTACTTATAAGCCTCTTCTGATTGTGTCAGTAGCCAGCCCAGAGCCCTAAGTGTCCCCCAGTTGTGGTCCTGAAGAAAGATAACAGTGAGAGGTAGACACGGAATCTCCTTGCATTCCAGGTGTCCCCAGATTTCCAAATCTCAGCTATTTCTCAGCTTGACAACTGAAGTGCCATGCTAGAAAGAACACGTCCATGAGGGGGTTCCTGTTCAGATGGCCTGCCAGCAAATCCTCAACTTGGCCAGCTTCATTATCCATGCAGGGCTGTTCTGTAGGACCAGAGCCCAGGCTGTCGTTTTTGCCCGAGAACAAGGATTCAGTAAAAGCTACAGCGCAAAGAGATGAGTGAACATAACCATGGCAAGGATTCAAGGTGGAGACCAAGAACTTCACTTGCTGGGTGACCTTGGACAGCTCCAGAGCTTCCCATTCCTGGTCTTCTCATCCGACAAACGGGGATTTAGACAGCGCTTGCCTGGGGATGACCCGTTCTTAGAATATGGGCTAGATGCCACCATGCAAGGGTCTCTTCCCAGTCCCCATGGAGCTGACACTGAAGGGGAAGTTCTCTGGTGTGTAAAATTACAAACAACAATTAAAAAATGTGACTCAAGTTATGAAGAAGCCATCAGCCAGGCTTCAGCTGAGGAGTGCCTGGGCTGGGTTTAACTTTAGAGTTGAGGGGCTCTAGGGGGGACTTGAAGGATGACGTTGAGCAGTGCCTGCAAAGGAGGCAAAAGTGGAGCAGCACAAAGGCCATAGTCCCTGCTCCCGCCATCCAGGCTGCCTACTCATCACCACAGACTGGTGTAACAAGAGAGACCCAAGAACTTCACACTTAACAGCTCACCCTATCAGAAAAGTTGGCCAGCCCCTTGTACTGAGCCTGCTTGGGTTTTCTGGGTGCTGGGAGGGCTCCATAAACAATGTACTGTTATGACTTTTACTAGGTGACAGGTGATGCTGCCACTGAGCTGGTAGGGAGCAGGAACCAGAAGCCGCCCTCCCCTGCCCTGTTCCCCAGTTCCAGTTTTTGATGGGTTGCACAGTGTCAGAGAGAGCGGAGAGAAGGGCCTTTGGGCCCAGAAAGCAGCTTGCTCAACTTGCAAGTGTGAGATGACAGACGGTGTTTGGAAAATGGTAAGTGGCACATGGAAACAGGCTCCCATTTCCACCTCCAAAAATACCTCTACCCTGCATGTGGCCAGTGGTGGGCTGGCGGGACCCCCGGCTGTCAGCAGGCTGCTTGGCCAGCAGCTGGGCCACAGTGCTGTGAGACGCATTGCATTAGCCGCCTGATTGAGTTATGACAGCTCCTCACGCCCAACGGGAAGCCGGGGAGGCGGGCCTAGCGGGGGCCGCACACAAATGATGATAGAGTGCTCACTTTAAGGGACCATCACAGCAATATTTCACGCTGGCGGCGGGGAGGGGCGGCAGGCTGCCCCCGTGGCACAGCTAACTACTCCATCAACCGAGTTGATTCACGACACAGCTACTCCCCGTCATAATATTTCAAACAAATGGGGCCGTGGATAGAAATAATATCTGAATCAATATTAACCCTGAAAGAACTAATGGACAGAAGCCATAATTTCCTGGACACTCTAATAACGCATTTTTGACCATTGTTGGCATGGGACAATTTTTCTTTCTCTGTTTTCTCTCCTCTGCTCATCTGTCCGTCTCTCCCCTTCTGGAGCTCTTATAGATCTACCTTGCTACCCCAGCCTATGGTTTGGGGACATCGAGAGTCACCAACCACTCTCATCTCCTGCTGACCTTAGCACTCTGCTGAAGAGAAGGAAGCTCAGGATGTGTGTGTCTGCATGGTGGGTGAGGAGGATTGCCTAGCCAAGTGGAGCTGAAGTGACCAAAAAAACAGAAGAGACCCTGCGGAGCCTGTCCCCATATCCATTCCTACAGCCGATGGTCACTGTACACCTACTGTGTGCTGGCCCTTTACGAAGTGCTTGAGAAAGCAAAATGTCCCAAACCTTTCTTTATAGCAGAGGGGTGGGCATTGGGGAGGCTCCAACATGCATGTAGTTAAGGACACAATGGAGTAGCAAGACCAGGATGTCCCACCATCCCCACAGAGTTCTATCCTTGAGCAGAAGCCTGCGATTCTCGGCCAAGTAAGATCTGAACACTGAGTTGGAATCATCTTAAATGTTTTCTTGTCCCCGGTGGCTGAGACCAGGCTCTGTGGAGGTGGTGGAGCAGGGTGGAGAATGCCCTCCAGAGGTTGTCATTTTAAGGGTGTTCATCTCAGTAAGGTTTCCAGCTGAGCTGACCTCACCTACACTTCTGCAAAAGAGAAACTTTCTGCAGTGAGAGCCAAATTCAGTGATCTCCACAGCTCCTATGCTCACCTGTGCTGAACAGGTCACAAATTCTTGAACTGCAGTGAGCATAGGAACCAAGGGAGGGGGTGGGGTGGGAACTTGCTGAGTCTATAACGCTTGAAGTCGTAGCCAGAGGTCAAGCATTTGTGCTTATAACACACCCCCAGGGGACACTCTCTTGACTCAGGACACATTGTAAGGACGAATCATTCAGATTAATATGATGATATTGATGTGCTGAAAAGCAGTTTAGAATAATGGGGCTGGAGAATCTCCTGCTCTCTTGGCCCACAGGTCCAAGAAACAGGTGGATGGTAGTTGGCTTTCCTAGAGCCAGCAGATTTCTGAGTCCATGAATCTCTCAGACCACTTACTCATATTATTGACTCTGTCAAGTTTCCTGTTGAGGATCCAGGGCCAAGCCCCAGGTATGCGAGCTCAGAGTGAGATAGGAATATGAGGAGTCTAAACAAGTTCCTACAGTGAGGGCAAGAAAACCAGAAAGGCACTCACTACACTCCACCTTCATTCCTCCATTCTGGGTATGACCCTCAGTTGTGGGCCTCTATGCAGCAGATCTGTTCAGGAAGCCATTGATGGAAACTTTCACATCCTTCTGACTGAGGGTCAGTCAGCTGCTTTTCTGTTAGAAGCGGAGAGAGCTGGTATCTCATACTGCTACGTACCACAATAAAGCCGCTTAGTTTCCATCACCCCACACTGTGCAGGCTGTGGTGGCCAAACACAGGTGCCACCTGACCACGCCTCACCTGACCCTGTGCCCTGCTGGTCTCACTTTCTACCTTCCTTATGAAATAAATGCCTGGCACTCATATGCTTAGCCCAGATGGCATGTTCTTGACTAAGGAGATAGAAAGAGATAGACTCTTGCTCTCTCTTTTCATCGTCCAGTAATTGCTTGGCAATGTAATCATTCAGGGGTCCCAGGGAACAATGTCTAAGACATACTTGCCTTGGTCCGCCCAAGTCCATTCCTTGACTCCTACCTCGCACATCTGTCCTGTATATCTGCCCGGGCATCACTTTCTTAACAGACTTTCCCAATATAAGTCTTTGTCATGGGCTTGGCTTTGAGGGGAGCCTTTACCTTCACTTGTAGAGAGAACCTCCAAGAAACAGATGGATTCCAAGCTTGGCAGAGATAATCCCCACCCAACCTACTGACTGATATCCAATAAACTGTGAGCCCAAGGCCTCACATGGTGGCCCAAGAGACTCATTCATGGACAATCAGCAATTACAGACACCAGCCTCAAGGAGTTCGTGGTAGGTGGAGGACATATTCCAAGCCAAGAACAGCTTGTAAGGGCCATGTGCCAGCATTAGGAGAAGCAGAGTGGGCACCCTACCCACCCTGCCCAGGTTACATGACACTTGAGCAGAGATCTGTCACTAGACCAGGACAAAATTCAAACTAGCTCTTCAGTTTTCAAAGTCCACAAGGGGGCGGGGTCAGGAATTGGATACAAGCAATGGGTATAACTTACAACAGAATCCATTGCAATCTACTGATCTGCCCTCAGAGACATCCTCTCTGTGATCAAAGCAGGGCCTGGCCAGCCCAGTGGTCTACTTTTTCCTCCCTGGTTTTTGAGGGGTGGAGAGAGCAGGTTCCCAAGCTGAGGGGATGAGATGTGAGCCCAAGATAACCCACCACAGCATGAGGCTCCAGGCTGGCTCTGAGCTTCAGCCCTCTTGCTGGATCCTCTTGAGCATCTTCCAGATTCTCCTCCTCCAGGTCCTTTTCCTACATGAACAGTTAAGACACCACACTGGAGGAAGACTTGAGCCTGGGGTGTCAGGATTTCAGGGGATGCGATTTGGGGGAGGGGGGAAGTAGAACTTATTTCCTGAAATAGACCACCTTCTTCAGGACAGCCTCCCTCCTCAGGAAAGAAAGTCAACCCAGTCTGGCCAGTTGATGCTGCAGAGGGGCTGCAGGCAGGTTTGGATGTCCTCATAGGAACCTTTCCTCAATGTCAAAATATAGTTGCTTTTAATTGATATTAGGTTCTGAACAGAGCCAGGAGCAAAGGAAGGCCCAAAGAGAGTTTAGAGATGAAAGGTTGGGAATAGTCAAGTTAAATGCTGGAAGGGCCAGCTTACTCACTTCTGAGCTGGGGATAGAGTCACATGCACAGCCCTCTCTGAAGTGGCTCTCCTGGGCCTCAGAAGTACTCAGTCTTCACCAGTCTTCTCAAGAGGCCACCAAGCCTTGATCCCTAGGACCTGTTTCGGGAGATGCCTCTGCTTTTCTTCCTCCAGCTCCTTCCTCTCTCTGGGAAGTATGGATGCAACTTCTTCAAGGGATGTGGGATCTGATATTTTCTGGGCTGAAATTGGAACCAAATTTCCCTGTGATTCTTCTTGGTCAGCTCTCAGAACCCCTAGGTTGTAGTCAGCAAGGTCTCTGTCACCTCCTCTTTGGAACCAGAGGGGCTTGGCTGAGAATAAACAGACAAGAGAGCCAGTAGTCAGAGTCCAACTTAACAGACTCTGTCTAAGCAAGGGACTCACCTTCCCAGGACAATGCAGTTTGCCCACTGACCTGGCTTCAGCTTTTTGCTGTGTGACTTTGGATTAGTCACTTTCTGAGTCTCAATATCTCCATCTACAAAATATTCATGGTTGGGACACCTGTCACTCCTAGATAAGAAGTGTGCTTCTGGAAGGTGTAAAGGAAAATGAGAACCAGCTTTGGGGAAGGACCCTTTGCAGCCCAACAGCCTGCAGCATCCTTCCAAGCAAAGTCATGGATTTGGAATTCCAAGATCACTAAAGTTCTTTATTGCTGAAGGGGGAAAGGGCCGAATATTGCTTAGCAAATTACCATGTGCTGGGGGCACCATTATGCCTTGACACAACCATTGGTCAGCAAATTGGTCACATTATTGGTTAGTAAATTTGAAGCTGCAGAATTATTTATTGGCAAATTAGAGATGGCAGAATTATTGGTTGGCGAGGTTAGAATTGCAGTGATTGGTTAGCAAATTAGAGATGCCTGTTTTGGTCTGTGAATAAATCACGGCTGGTCAGGGTATTGGAGGCCAAATTAGAGGTGGCTGTGTTATTTATGGCCAAGCCAGAACAGCAGAAAGAGCCTTTGCCAGGCAGAGTGGGGCTCAGCCCTCCACGCATGGGGCCCCTCCACGAATGTCTTTAGATTGGCACTTTGCAAGGGAATGCTTGTCATCTGTAAGCTAATAATGAAATGGCACAAGCTAGACTTTTGTTCTGTACCTTCTGCTCTTAGTTCTACCCAGCATTTCTAAAAGAGCTCACAATGTGTTCTGCTTGGAGGGAAAGGCATGCTAACATTCCAGAAGCTAGCAGAGGTACTGGCTAGAAAAGAAACTGAGCCTGCTTCAGGAAGTGCTCTTTGCAGATGAGGCTTCTGACTGTTTTCTGGCCCAAGACAGGGGGTCTGAGAAATCTTTGACCTCATCAACCCAAGATCAAGTTGAAGCCACTCTTCCTTAAGGCTCTTGTTGGACCACAGCTCATCAGAAAGATCATTTCTTCTCTGACACTCTCCAGTGAGCTCTGTCATGCTTGAACCTTTCCTGTTGAACTGCTCATTACCCAATTACATTTGTCCTGACCTCTGGTTGCTTTTGAGTCTTGTTGAATCTGTCAGATACTCTGCAAGAGTAAAGGTTTCTAAGGTCAGGACTCCTTGCTTAGCTCTTGATCCATTAATGTAGCCTGAAATAAGAGTCATTTTGTGTAAATACATAGAATGGACAAGTTAGTGGGGTGGATGGATGAATGGATGAAATATAGGTGATGTATGATTATCAATTTATATATGAATGGATGATGGATGACAGATAGATGATGGATGACAGAATGAGGGATGGATGATAGATGAATGGTGAATGCTTAGATTATAGATGGATGAGTGGATAATGTATAGATGATAGATGATCAGTAATGTGTGTATGTATGGATGATGACTGGACAGACGGATGATGGATGAAAGGTGAGTGGAGGATGGATAGATCATGGATGATAAATGGATGGATAGATAGATGAAGTACGTACAAGTGGATTGAAGCTGGGTAGATGAAGAATGGACAATGAATAGATGATTGATGAATGGGTGAAGATAGGTAGAGGATGTATGGATGATGAGTAAAGGGTGAGTTAAAGATAGTTGATGGATAGGTGGACAATGGATTGGCAAGTGAATGAATAGAAGGTGAATGGATGATGACTAGAGGGTAGATAGACAGGGTATGGAGGGATGGATGATAGATGCATGATGAATGGAGGGTGGATAGTAGATGGTAGATGAGTTGGTGGAAGATGGAGGCTGGATGGATGGAGAAATGGACAATGTAAGTATGTGAATGAAAGATGGACAAATAGTAGATAGATAGATAGATAGATAGATAGATAGATAGATAGATAGATAGATGAGATATGAATAGATAGATGATGGTAACTGGTAGATAAATAGATGAATGATGGATGGATGGGTGATACATTGATGGAGAGATATTGAATGAATAAGTGAATCAGCAAGTTACTGGACATGTACAGATCAATGGTGGGAGATTGCTAGGTAGAAAGACAAGTGATTGCTACTGATGTTGCTTGTAGGAAGCCAGAAATTCCAAAGAGATAGTAGGAGTTTCAAATAAAAAGAGTTTATCACCATGTAGATTACTCCCCACTCTTCCTTGGGACAGTTTTAAAACTAAAACATCAAGGGATAGTCCTGTGACCATCCACATCTAGGATAAGAGATGCCACTGTCTTCTGGGTACCCCAAGGGCAGTGACCTCCATTCATCCTTAGTCTGCAGTGGAGAATAAGGCCCAGGGCAGAGAAGCACAGAGCTAAGGAGAACCAAGTCATGGAAGCACAGGCCTCCATGGCACCATAGAGTCCTAGACAGCACAGCATACCTCCACACCCTTGTGATGATAGGCTCAATGCTAGCATCCTCAGATGACTACTCTCTTTCCTCATTACTCACCTCAACCTCATCTTGGAGGAGTTTGGTGAGAAATCTTTTTGTTTTAGAAACAGAAAACTCAGGCTTAGAGGGAGAAACGTTTTGCTCAGGGCAAGCTGTGATTTCAGGTAGACTCCAGGTCTCCAGGCGATCCCCTCACATCAGCAACCAACAGACCTGCCTCTCTTTTCATCTCCCAGGTCTGTTGGCATTATTGTTAAATCATCAAAAATAGAAGTGTATTTAGTTCATCGTGCTAGATGTTGGGAAGTCCAAGAGCAGGTTCCTGCTTCTGATTGGGATCTGGCAAGCATTCCATTGCTACAAACCACAGTGGTGGACACACACAGAAAGACGGACAAACATGCCTCGCTTTCCCAGGTTTTGCTTTACACCCCCCCCCAACAAGCTGGCAGTGCTCTTCTCAGACCTTAGGTTATCTTTGTTTATCTTTTTTTCCCTCCCTCCCCAGTGATACCAAATGCACCTGATAGCGGGGGCTTCGCTGTCTGTCTCCAGTCAGAAGCTCTAAGGCAGCGCAGGCGCCACATCAAATGAACGGAAAGAATGACCTGGTGTTGTAATTCCACACTGCCAGCCCAGCCCGGTTCTCAAGTTTGGGTTTTCTCACCTTTCCCAAGGGTCTGACTATGAGTCTCCCCTGAGACGATGTCGAGGATGGTCTCATCCCAGCTGCTCCATTTACCATCTTCCTGAGCTGTCATCTGCCTGCTCTCTTCCAGCTTGTCTGTCTACACTTCACTTATCTTAGGCTTCTGCTCTGCCTTGGCTGACAGGATGCACCAGCATGAAATGAAATGGGATGAGAGGAGAAAATGAGGTGTTTCTTCTCTGGTTCCTCCATGCTTTCTTGTGTCTGCTAGAAACCATCTTTTATGATGACCAGTCCCCATAGGTGGTCTTCCCACAGCTCTAGATCTCACAAGGCTTCAAAAACACTACTTCCCCTTTGCTCCTTAGCCTTTGGATGAATGCAGGGATGAGGGGAGCTTACCACTCCCCAGCCCACTCCACCCCCAGCTCTTATTCTTTTATTTGGAGAAAACTCACTTGATTCTACAGTGGGGGAGAATATTGGCCAGTTTTCCATGGATGTTGCAGAATATCTGAGGCTGACTATCTCACAAAGCAAGCAAATTACTTATTTCACAGGTTTGAAGGCTGGAAACTCAAGACTATATGAGGCTAACTCATTGATTTGGTCTGTGCTGAGCCACCTAGGTGAGCCCTATTGTGGATGACACTATGATGGGAAAAAAATGAGAGGGATGTGGGGGAGCTTAGAAGCCACAGAACACTGGGGTCCCAGGAAAGTAGCATCATCCTCTTTGGAGAGTGAGCCCCTTAGTAACTTAAATTCCCTCCAGCTTCCATGTCTTAAGGGTCCTATCACCTTTTAGCATTTGACAGTACCCTCTCAGCACAGGAAACTTTAGAAGACAGGTGATGCTGAGATCCGGAAGAAGAGGAAGGTATGTAAACAAATCTCACCACACCCACTTTCTTTCTCCAGACCTCCGTGCTGAGAACCAGGACGTGTCTGCATCCTGTGCCTGCTTTCTAGCATCCTTGTGACAGGCATTGGCAAGAATGTCATGAGAGAACATAGTACTTCCCCACTTTCCTGTCCATCAGCCTGCTCCACAATGTGCTCTCTGTGCTTTGTGACTGAGTCTCCATAAACTCACCTGTGACCTTCTCTCTGGCTACAGCTCCAATGACAAATCCTTCCGCAGCCTCGTGTGTTTAGATGAGTGTTCTCCAGCTGTTGGCACTGTTCTGGGAGGTTATGGAACCTTAGGAACCTAGCTGACTAACTAGGGGACACTAGGAAGGTGGCTTGTGGGTGACAGCCTGGCCTCACCTCTAGTTCTTGCTGTCTCCTTCCTATGTGCCTCTATTATGGAATCATCCCCGGCTCCCACCATGACCGACCCACGGCAGCCACCGTGCCTTCCCATGCTGGACTCTATCCTAAACCACAGGCAGAACAGACTCTTTCTTAAGCTGCTTCTGTCTGGTATATGCTGGTTTATGGTCACAGTGACATGATGAGCAACTGACACATTCCTCTACCCTTCAAACCTTGCCCAGAATTGGATGTGAGAACATGCCCCCCATGTCCACAGCATGGAAGTCCTCAGCTACTTGCTATCCCAAGGCTGATGGGGCTGGGTCTTCTCTCCTTGGTATTCATGCCTGAGGAAGTGTTCTATACATGCTTCCTTCAGTGGGCAGGAGGCCTCTCCAGTGAAGATTCAGCAGGAGCAAGGGGACAGAAACTCTTACCTTACATGTCTGGTATTGGCTAATTTTAGCCGACTTGATTACAAGCTAGAGTCATAAAGGTAGGGAACCTTAATGGAGAAAATGTCTCCATAAGATCTGCCTATAAGACATTCTCTTAATTAGTGATTAATAGGGAAGGGTCCAGCCCATTGTGGGTGGTGCCATCCCTGGGCTTGTGGCCCTGGGTTCTATAAGAAAGCATTCTGAGAAAACCATGGAGAGCAAGCCAGTAAGCACTATCCCTCTATGGTCTCTGCATCAGCTCCTGTATCGAGGTTCCTACCCTGCTTGAGTTCCTGCCCTGACTTCCTTCAGTGATGAATAGTGCTGTGGAAGTGTAAGCCAAATAAACTCTTCCTTCTCTAACTTGGTTTTAGTCATGGTGCTTCATCACAGCAAGAGTAACCCCAGCGAGGACATTGCCCTGACCATGTCAGCATCTCACAGCTCAGGGAATGCTGAACAGAGACTCCTAGAGTTAGAACCATGAGGGGTATGTGAAGAACAAGCCTTTCTACGTGTGACAGCCTGCTGAGTTTCACTGGGTTGAGGGAGAGATGCTTCGCAAGCTACATCCCAGGTCTCCAAGGTTGGTCATCAGGCTAAGCAGCCCTTCTCTGGATGGTCTAGAGGCACGGAGTGAGCAGAGAAAAGAGCTCCCTTGGTTTGCTTTGCCTTGTTTCCTGTCTTTAGATTGGCTGTGCTCTTCTGAGAGGCTCCCTGTGCTGATATGGCTTCAAGTCCGTGCACAGATGCTTTGCAGGAGGGAACCCTCATCTACAGTGTCTGGTTCCTAGAGTTCTCTAAAGGGGATCAGGGGAGGCACAGTCAGCTACTGGAAAGACACAGGTGGAAGCACTGTCCGCCCATTCCCTGGTGCTCGGCAGCCTCCATCCCAGAACCTAACATGGTCTTCTTCAAGATCCCAGAACCTTAAGGAAAGGCTTGGCCTCCTTTGTCACTGATTCTGAGGACAAGTGACAGAGCCACACAGAAGAGTCAAAGCCAGCTAGGGGTCATACTCAGGCTGATGCTCGGGCCATGGCTCTTCCCCTGTGAGCCTTGACAAAGGGGAAAGAACAGGAGGTTTTCTTGAACATCCAGGGCCAGGTGACTTCTTGGTCAGCACAACTCTGTCATCTTTTCCATAGCCTCACTAGGTGCCATTGTAGGCATGACCACGGGATGCATACCTGACCTAGATCCATGGATGCATCATGAGCTCGATTTTGTTTTTATCTGTGAAGGTTTGTTGCTTTGTTTGTTTATTTTTTTAAGAATGAGATTTTATCTAGCCAAACTTAAAACACCAGAAATAAGTTTTTGGGTTTTGTTTTTGTTTTTGTTTTTCATTATTGACTACGGTTGACAATATCAGATCTGGCCACCCTGAACACACAGCCTCATGATAACAGTTTGCTTAGTAACTCCTCTCTCTCTCTCTCTCTCTCTCTCTCTCTCTCTCTCTCTCTCTCTCTCTCTCTCTCTCTCTCATACACTCTAGCTCTGAACCCATCCAATTTTTATCACTCACCTACTTTACCATCTAACCCTGGCTGACTAGGACACTGAGAGCTGCTTTAGCCTTCAATTTCAGGTGACCAATGTGACATGGCCTCAGAGCAGGGAAGGGGTGTACATGGTGTTGCTGTGGGTGAGCAATTCTTTCAAGGAGATCAAGACAGATCTCTTGCAGGAAGTTATAGCTAAGCCAAGACCTCAGTCATAGGCCAATAACAGAAAAGTAGAATGGGCTCCCCAGGAACCAGTGGGTGCTGGAGATGTCAGATTCCTTCAAAATAGTGAATGCGTAAGGATAGAAGCAGGGTGAGAGAAATAGAGGACAGGCTTTTAGGCAGCTGTAAAGGGGTCCTGGTGACCATGAAGCCCTGTCCTCAGAGGCTATCCTGATTTTGTTGGGAAAAGCCTCATTCTAACCACTGTCAGATGGTTTAATCTTAATCATCAATTCGACAAGACTCGGACTCACCATGAGAACAAATCTCTGGGCACCTGTGAGAGATTTTCTAGATTAGGCTGAGATAGGGAGAGCCATCCTAAATATGGAGTGGGGTCCCAGACTGAAGACACAGAGAAGCCACTATCACTTGCTGGCTCCCATCGTGGCCCACAGAGCACAGAGGTGGAGCCTCAGAAGCACATTCTGTGGCTTGAATCCGAAATGTCCCTTATTCACTCATATTCTGAACACCTGTTCAAGGCTGGTGGTGTGTATGGTTTTAGCCCAGATCCCGGTACCAGTTACTTTTTGCTTTCTGGTCCACCCTGATGTGGACAGCTGATGTCATATGCTCTCTCTGCTTCAGGCTTGGCTGAGTCTCCTATGATGAATTGTGGTCCTCTAAAACCCACGATCCCAAATACAACTTTATTCCCAGGAAACTGGTTACAGAGACACACCAGTAGCTAAGACAGTGACCAGGGCAGACTGGAGTTCTGGTGAAAAGCTGAACAGGGAAGGGCTGGCCCACCTTTGAAATAACACGGAACATCCACAAGCTAGGACACAGAACTCCATCATGGTAACAGCTCCTAGCTGCTGGCGGTTAAACAGGAAAAATGAGTGCATACGTGCTAAGAACTTAGATACTGCAGGTCAAGGCAGGGCAGGCTTTACACAAAGGCCTTCCCACTGGACAGAGCACAAATGAAGCGTGTTTGAGTGTGTGCGTGGGGGGGGGGCAGTGATTTCAACTCTCAGAAGGAAGCAGCAGAAGAGCTCCCAGACAGAGGAGTACCTACACATACTCCAGATAACACGAAAAACAAAATGTTCAGAGTTACAGCTCCAAAAATAGGCAGAAATAAATTCTTGCTCCCAGGTAAATCCCAAGAAATACCGAAGAATACTGGGTACTAACCCTGACAATGAGCAAGTGAGTATGTCAGGTGATATTTGGAAGTGACAGTCCTTCAGCTAAGACCTAAAACAGCCAAAGCTGGCAGTGTGTGTGTGTGTGTGTGTGTGTGTGTGTGTGTGTGTGTGTGTGTGTGTGTGTGTGTGTTGGATTGCCTCCAAACTGTCACCAGCAGAAAGCTACTGGAATTCCAACAACTTTGATCCTAATGGCTCTATCCAGAGACTCTCAAGCCGGTGCATATTTTGGGAATAAGTTGGAGGAACACGGAATCTCCTCTGAGCTCTCTAGGAGAAAAGGGGACAATAGCATGCTGCTCAAAGGCTCTGTATGCTACTCCTCAGTGGCCTCACCATTGCCCAAACTCTGGTGTCTGGCCATGCTCTGGCCTAAGGGTTATTTCAGACCCTCTCTGAACTGCTTCCCTGACTGTGACTCCAACAGGTGTTTCAAAGCCAACATCATTCCTCTCTCTTCCCCATCTCTCTGCTTCTTTTTTCTCTTCTTCCTTTCTTTCCTTCTTTTTTTTTACTTTGCTCTCTGGGTGGGTTTCTCTGCTTGCTTTCTCACAGACTAATTATTATTACATGAAAAAATAGCTTCTTGCACCTAAGAAAGACACTCTCCTACTCCAGTAACCGGGAGTTTTCAATGGCAGTCATGGAGCAATTATACGCTACGATTTACACTACATCCTCCTGTCTGCTCCTTGACAAAATGAGCCCCTATTATTAGTCAGGCAGTAATCAAATGCCTAAAATAGGCTTATAAAGGGTCTCTTAGCCACAGGCATGGGCTGTTACCGGGAGCTAAGATCCTCTTCTGAGGCAGGTCTCCAGCAAAATAAGCAACAGTGTGCAAATACACTCTTTCAAAACCAGAAGCCGCATGATTCGGAAGAGAAAAGGGGTGTGGGGCTGCAATTACACACCCTCACACCCATCAGGTTCTTAACTCAGGGCGTCTTCTGGGAGTTCTGGTGTAAAATACAGCTTACTGAGCACTGGTTGAACTTCAATGAAGGGGTCATAAATTCTGACTAATACTTGGATTTCTTTCTTCTTCCTGATTTATTTATCCCACTCTCTCTCTCTCTCTCTCTCTCTCTCTCTCTCTCTCTCTCTCTCTCTCTCTCTCTCTCTCTCCTCCCTCCCTCCCTCCCTCCCTCCCTCCCTCCCTCCCTCCCTCCCTCCCTCCCTCCCTCCCTCCCCCCCTCTCTCTGAGAATTGATAGGAGTCTTTGTGTGCAGGGATTTCTGCTCAGGGGTCTGCTTTGCTTGAAGAAGCCCTAGCTTCTGACAGCCCTCCCCAGTGCACCTGCTTCCGCTCCCTAGTACTGTACACAGGAAATGTCCTTCTCTGTTCCTCTCACTAGGCAGGTAGGAGCAGGGATCTACCTCCTTGTCCTTTTGACATTTCATTCCCAGGATGCTCCAGGGAGGTGTCCAAATCACTTGGAATCAGCTTGTTGCGGTTTGGGGCTCATACTGGGTGACGGCTTAGAGGCATTGTTGCTAAAGACACAAGAGCACTTACCATCTTGTAGACTTCTTGGCGGAGCTGCTTGCCTCAGGGTCTACCACTTGGAAAGCAGCTCTCTCACAGTCCTTATTCTCTCCACTGGAATAAAACACCCACCTTAGCACATTCCGCCATTCTAACTCAATGGCGGGAGCCCAATTCCAATGCCACTTCTAGAGGGAAAGATTTGCCGTTCTAAGACTCACTGCTCACTCTTCAGTTGGAAAGCTGAGGATGGGGCCTCCATGCCCCAGCCTAGGTAACATGGAGACCAAGAAGAGAACACACAGAGCTCCAAGCCTGGTCCTGGACTTCCCATTAGTATACAGCACATGACATAGGACCCCACTGCCACTAGGCCAGCTCAGAAATTCCCAGAAGAACTTGTCCACCTTCAACTTGGTTGACCAGAGAGCAATGTCCCCTAGCATGCCCTCTTCCCAGTCTGCCTGAGTTTGTGAGCAACAATGCTCCTTTCCCAGTGGCTGACCTAGGTCAGCCTGACCCGGGAAGCATCCCCAGGGTCCCAAGATGAACCCTCACAGGCTGTGTGTCCTCTGTCATGATGAGCCCTTAGCTCCTTTCCATTTCATCTTTCCAGAAGGCCCTTCCATCTCAACCCTAACCAGAGCCGAGGTGCAGGAAGCGAATTGCAGTCTCCACCAGCTGTGAGAGCCTATTTCATCTTGAAGATCTCCAGGACATGTGGCCAACAGCTGTAGGGTACTGCAGACGCGCAGCTTAGAAGAAATCATTAGAAGAAAAATTCAAAGACCTAGTTCTCGTGAGTTATCTTTCATGGATCTGAAAAAAATGAATTCACCTGATTTGTAGACCATACAGTGGAGAGATATAACACATATATCTGCTCACCCAAAAAGGGGCCCTACAATAGACTAAGTAATAACTGACATCCAACTTAGTGAACCAATGAGCTTTCATTGGGATTCCTAACAGGACTGTGTGTGTGTGTGTTGTGGAAATATTATTTAACTGGGCAAAGTTATTTTACACTTGTCTATGCTGTGGAATATGACCTTAACTGTAAAGGTGTGTTACGTTTGTTTATGCTGCTTTTGTTTAATGATGTAAGGATATGTGTTTAATTACATAAAGATGTACGGCATTTGTCTTGCCTGGCCTGCCTAAGGCACCTGATTGGTCTAATAAAAAGCTGAATGGCCAATAGAGAGGCAGAAGAGGAGTAGGCGGGGCTGGCAGGCAGAGAGAATAAATAAAAGAAGAAGTACAGGAGAAAGGAACAAAGAAGGAGGAGGGAATAAGGGGGACACCCAAGGCCAGAAGCCGGGCAGTCGCCAGCCAGTCAGGAGTGAGAAGCAGTGAACGTAAGATGCACAGAAGGAAAGAGAAGTAGAAAGTCCCGAGACAAAAGATAGATGAAAGAGAAACAGGTTAATTTAAAAGAGCTATTCAGAAATGAGCCTAAGCCAGGCTGAGCGTTTGTAACTAATACAAAGTCTCCATATCATGATTTGGGAGCTGTTTGGTGGCCCCAAAGAAAAAGCCTGGTGTGTGTAGGTGGAGTGTTCTTACAGTGTCAGGAATGTTACCAAGACAGCCGTGTCAGCAAAGCCCACCCCAATAGGTGAAACCTTAGGAAAGCTGTGACCTGAGGCTCTCTGTATATCTTGCAGGCAGGTGAAAAGTCTGAGGATCTGCCTCTCATCTGGTCAGTCCATTTATAAAGCTGCCCAGGGGATTTCCTTCCCTTCTGGGGGGATCAGGAAACATTTTCATTCAGAGGGCATTGATACACAGGAGACTCTATTTCTCTTATTTAACAGAGGAAATGTCTTTAAATTTTTAATTTTTTACACAAGTAGACAAGAATCATAGATTTCATCATAGACATATTCCAAGGTTTGGCATTATATCTGAAAAGAATCGGGAAGGATTTTAGATTGCAGGCTACACCATCACTGTTAAAGCCACTTACCTTTTGCCATATGAAGCCAGCATGGTTCGTGTGTAAATCAATTACCATGGCTATGTTCAAACAAAACTTTATTGACACAAACAGTTAGCAAGCCACATATGACCTGTCATCCACGTTAGTCAACTACTATGAACTGAATGTAGTATCCAGCATGATGGGGTTTAGAGAGGGCTGGATGAGATCTCAGTGAGTACAGTGCTAGATAAATATGCTGGAGGACTTGGGTTTGATCTCCAGAACCCACATAAGAAGATAAGATTGATGATGACACATATTTGTAATCCCAGTGCTGGACAGGCAGAGACAGGCAGATCCTTGGAGATCCCTGCCTAGCAGCCTAGAACTAATTGTCAAATCTTAGGTTTCAGTCAAAGACCCTGCCCCCCAAACAAGTTAGATGGCTCTCAGGAACACGACCTTAGTTCAGGTTGACCTCTGACCTCTCCATACATGTGTTTTACACACACACACACACTGAGTAAATAAAATAGAAGTGGAGCCTCATGGAAATAACTAGAGCTGGAGAAGGCAATGGGATACTCATTGTGGAATCAACGCTCTAAACCCACGGTTCTCAACCTTCCTAATGCTGTGATCCATTAATACAGTTAATTCCCCATATTGTGCTGACCACAGCCATAAAATTATTTCATTTTTACTTTGCAGCTGTAATTTTGCTACTGTAATAAATCATAACATAAATATGATACACAGAATATATGATATCTGATCCCAAAGGGGGCACAACCAGCAGGATGAGATCTACCTCTCTATGCAATGAAGTACCAGGGACTCTTATTCTCTTTCTGCCACAAATAGCAGGATGGCTTCCTAAGTCCAGTTAGGCTGCTGTAACCAAGTACATTAATTTCTGTAGTTTACAGACAACAGCAGCCTATAGCTCGCAGGTTGAGAAGTCTAAGATGGAAGAGACATAAGTCAGTAGTCCGCAGAAGGGCTCATTTCCCATATAGGGAACCTTCTATATTCTCATGTAATAAGGACAGAATACAGTCCCTGGGCCTCTTTCAGAAGGGCACTGTCCCCTCAGTAAATTGAGGCCCTAAGTGACCCTAATACATAATACCATCAGCTGAGCAATGGGCTTTCAACTGGAATTCTGAGAGGGCAGGTACCCTGAGACCTGTGTACACAGTGCTCACCATGGCTATCTGTGAACTAGGAAGGAGAACCCCAGAAAACATCAAATGTCTGGTGTTGGCCTTGGATTTTAAGCCCCTAGAACTGTGAGTTATGAGCATTTGGTTAACCCCTGCAGCCAATGGGAGGCTGTCTCCACAGTCCAGCTGTGACTCGGGGAATGACAAGGAGCACTTCCGCGTGACAAAAGCCTTCCATGCCCCTTCTGACCCATGGCACTCAACTTTCCTTCCCCAAGAGTTTATCATTGTTACAATCACCTACATCTCTTCATTATTTTTTTTCCACACCAGGTGTTTTGTTAGCCAGGCTCCTCAGGCACTATCCTTTAGGACCTTGACTTTCAAACATCCTTGAAGCAGTAAGTAAAGCACACTCTGACACTTCAATATGTTCTGTGGACTAAGAGCAGAGCTTTGGGGAGCCTGAGGGGAGACTCTGGGCCCATCCTGTCCCACCATCTCTACATCCTGCTCCAGGTAGTTTCCTCTGAAATGCATCCTGGACTTTGAGGCCTTCTCTGACCCGGTCTCTGAGGCCCATCCTTGGAGCGCTAATTTATTTCCCAAGGTGAGAATGCAACCTCTAACTCACCACAGACACCCTGTTTCCCTCTCCATGGATCTGGGGATGAAGAGAGGAACAATGTAGGTCTGCAGGGATAGTGGAAAGCCTGTTAGAGGCATGAGGTGAAAACATTTGAAGTTTCTCTGTGGACCCCTAATTTGGAGGGAGCTAGGTCCCTGCACCATCAAAAAGAAGCCAAAGCATACAGGTGATGGCCCTCATGGGACCTCATCTGTGCTCTCCCAGGGGACCTGGATAATTCTAGTCACTTGAACATTCTTGGTTATAAAAAACATTTCTAAGACTAAACGGCTTAACTTAGCTTCTCTTTGTTTCTTTGATGGCCAAGCTGCATCCTTTGGATTCCAGGCACTTGGTGGTTCTTTCCCTTCTCTGGATCTAGATCCTTCCTAGGGAAGGACAGTGAAGGCCAGAGGTAGGGTTGTGAAACACTTGGCTAGGAATTCTCATCACCTGAAGGCAAATGGAGGCCTTTAGAAAATACCTCAGGTTGGCATCTCCCCTTGCTTCATGACTGTGACTTTATGATGGCCCTCTCGGTAAGGGCTCAAGCTTTTCAGTAGAGCTTCAGGGGTCCAAGAACAGACAGGGTACAGGTGATGAGAGAGGGTAGGATGCCCAGGGCTACACCAGGGTTGGGCTGGGCTTCCCTGAATGATTTCTGTGTGGCCTGGGAGTCTCAGCACTCACTGTCCAAAGAAGTGGGCGAATAGTCCTTTCTTACTAACGTACTAACTTACTCTCAGAATTTTTGTCTCCAGATCAAGTCAGGATGAAGATGGTTGCCATTCTATAGCAACAGTCCTAACAGGGGATTATTTTGTCCACTTTAGCCCCCCCCCCCCACTAAAGGGACAATTGTTAACAACGGGAAACAGTTTTGATTGTCCCAACTGGAGGTGCTGCTGGTAGTTAGTGATTGGAGTCCCGGGAGAGCATTCTTAGATGCTTTCCCGTAAACCGACTTGTTCCAGAGTAAAGAATTCCTCAATGTGAAGGTTGGCAGGCAGAGTCAATCTAGATGAATTGTACTCCTGAGTCAAACACAAAATGTGCAACTTAGACAGGGACAGCTATCATCAGTGCCTGGGGCATGACTAGGCTCTGAAGTTAGGTGAGAAGGACAGGTCTCAGAATCTTGCTGGATCTTCTCTGGAGTTGGGGCTTCAAAGAACCATCACCCCCAACCCACACTGGGTAATATCAACATTAACAGCCTTCTAAACATATTCATTACTCTCCCACGACCGAATATCCAACCTTCCTTGCTGAAAACCCCCTTCTCTGGGTCCCCACACCTGCACTGCTCAGTGTCCCAGTCACTCCTTTGAATTCTGTATGCTTATCAGTCCGGGGTGGGGGAGCAATCGTGGTAAAATCATTAGAAGATCAAGCCCTCGATACATCATGTGTCTTGTCCCCAGCCGCCCCCAGAGCTGGCTGCAAGCAGAGCAGATCTGGCTGTGGGTGATATCATTCCATGTCCTCAACCAGAGACATTGAGATAATAACTTTCCAAATATTGTCTTACGAGATGTTTATCACTGTAAAACAATATTTTGTCACCAAGCAGTGAGCGAGCAACAGTATCATCTTGCAGATACACAAGGCTGGGAGGGAGGTGAGGTCATCCTGTATCTGGGAGGTCTGGAGGAGGCAGCAAATGGGCTGAGACAAGGGGCTTCAAAAGTTGGAGGGACTGAGTGAACCTTGCCAGGAGCAAGTTTTAGGCTGAAGATGATTGTGTCAAATTAGCGAACACCAGCTTGATCAGGCTGGCCTTGATTTCATGATGTAGCCCTAGTGAGTTTCTCTTGCCTAATCTCCTAAGTGCTGAGGTTATAGAGCTATGTCACCAGGCCTGGCTTAGACTTTCCTTTTACTATTGGGTGGGTGGTGAATATTGTTGTAAGACGTCACCTTACTCTTGAAGATTTGAGACAAGAAGGCAAGCCAGGAGAAGCTGGTATAGACCAAGGCTAGAATAAGCCAGCAAAGTGTCTTGTCCCATCATAAGGGAGCATTGGCTTAGCAGCAATCCCTCAGTGAAGATAGCCACACTCAGCCAGATGCATGTACTTGTCAGAGAATGAAAGCACATCCCCCTTTGCTTTCCTCTCAGTAATGGAGGGGGGCCGTGGTAGTGGCAGGCAGGCTCTGTTCTGTGAGCTTAGAACTATAAGCCTGGGATAGAGAGATGGAGGAGGAAGAGGAGGAGGAGGAGGAGGAGGAGGAAGAGGATTGAAGAATCAGATCCAGGCTCCCAACTCATGGTAAAGCCAAGGAGTTGCATCCAGCCTGAGGCTGGCTACCCCCATCTCTGATGCCCCCTGCTCCTTAGTCAAAACTCCTTCAGAAGCTGTCAGTTTTCTGGAAGACCATTTCCAGGGTGAGCACCAGCATGACAAAGGCAAATGGGAATCTGAGAGGAGAGGAGGTCCTACATGCATGTTGTTTATTTTATTTTGGTTAAAGAGAGGGTAGTGTGAGGCTGCATTAACATATAAGTCCCACTTGCTCACAGACTCAACAGCAGGTTGTGGCAAAGGACAAGGTATCATCATTCAGCTGGCCCCATCCACACTCCGTCTCTACCATTTACTCATGGCTATGCAATCTTGGGCAACGTCTTCGACTTCTCTGTCTTCAGTGTCCTTATCTAAGAAACGGACTTAAATAAGGCTGTAGTGGGGATTAGGTCCACACCTAGAACTCCTGACCTGGAATGAACCCTTCATGGCTGTTAGGTTTTGTTCCTATCACAAACACATTGTAAATGTTGTATGGGACAATATATATAGTTCCTGGCATTTGGGGGTATGATGGTTTGTAAGGGATGCTTCCCATAGTCTTTGCCATTTGCATACTTGGTTCCCTATTGGTGGAGCTGTTTGGCTGTTTGGGTAGGTTAAGGGCTTGTAGCCTTGTTGGCAGAAGTATGTCATTGGGCCTTTGCTCCATCCCCATCTCTACTTCCTGTTTATGATTCCTGTAAATTCTCAGCTTGCTGTTCTGGCTGTCACTCTGGCTTCCATGCCTCTGCTCTGCCATCATGGACTCTAACTCTCTGGAACCGTAAGCCCCAGGAAATGCCTCTATCAGTTGCCCCTGTCATAGTGCTTTATCACACCTATTGATATCCCACCCGGACAGTGGGATAATCTCACTGCATACGCCAGGAGCGGTTAGCCAGAGCCCACTGTGTGTGTGGGAGCTTACATTTTAGTAAGAAGATGAATTTTGAACAGTGTTTTAAAGATAAAGTTTTGATAATGGCTATGAAATGACTGTTGCTGTGGAAAGTAAACAGAGGAAGGGCGACGTTGACAGGGCTGTGACGGTTTAGGTAGGAAGGGGCCTCTCACTGGCACTGGACGAGGGGAGCAAGGCTGGTCCTGAATACTACCAGGGACCACTGTTCTAGGCAGGAGCACAATACAGAAAGGAATGCTTTATCCAGAGCAGGTGTCCTCAGAAGGGCGAGGGACAGGGCTATGTCCAGATGAGTGGGAAGGGGCCATGGGCATCTTATAAACCATGAGGAGGACTTCTGAGTGATTCCAGATCATCTGTACCCCAAGGCTGCTGAACAAAGTGCCATAAACTGGAGTCCCTGCTCTAGTCTTGGAGTCTAGAAGGCCCATTTCAGTGGGTCACCTGTCCACACTGTGACATCACTTCCTGGTAGGACTACCAAGCCTTGGCCTGTGGTTAGGTTAGTCCGCTCTCTGCTTTCGCATCTACATGGAGTCCCTCGGTGGGATTAAGCGTCCTGTGAGCAGCCACACATTTGGTTAAGGCCCCATCCTACCTCAGTGTGACCTCACCCTAGCTACTTACTTCTAATATGACCCTATTTCCAAATAAAGTGGGTGGCTGGGGCTAGGACTTGCGCACATATAGTTTAAGTCATTAAAGTGAGTCTCACAGAAAGTCGGGGAAGGGATTTGAGCAGGGTCACATGACATTTGATTTATATTGTAAAACTATTCCCCATGCTGTGGTACAAGAAGTGGAAGCTGGAAGGCACCTAGGAGCTGCCATAATGGCAGGATGTAGTGTGGCCACTGCTTAGGTGGGGGTGGGGGTGGGAGAATGAATGAAATATGCTGGTGAATTGAATGTCCCTGTGCAGGTGACACCTAGTGGTTAGTGTGACTTCACTGGTTTTATTTATTTTTTATTTTATATGCATTGGTGTTTTGCCTTTGGGTTCCCTGGAACTGGAGTTACACACAGGTGCGAGCTGCCACATGGGTGCTGGGAATTGAACCAGGGTCCTTTGGAAGAGTAGTCAGTGTTTTTAACCACCGAGCCATCTCTCTACCCAGTCCCTTCATTTTTTTTTTTAAATCTAATTATCTGCTAGGATCATTATCCTATTTACAAACTATTTGCCTATGATATAATGGCCAAAGTTACTAAGGCATGTTCATGGTGGGTTAGGGAACAGTGGCCCCAGAGTTTAATTTCAAAGCCAACCGTGGTAGCATACATTTGTTATCTCAACACTCAGGAGGTTGAGGCAGGAGGGTGACTGTGAGTTTGAAGCCCCACTGTTTACATCGTGAATATCAGGCCAGCCAAAGCAACACAGAGTGACTATCTCAAAACAAAACTAAAGCAGAGTCCCTTTGGCAGCCACTGTGCTGACTTTTAGACTTCCCAGTGGAGAATCACATGTAGGTGCAGCCTTCAAACCCACCACATCCAAACACAGCCCCTGCTTCAAGCCTTAAGCCCGAGTCTACATCTCAGTTAACAATCCCTGCCACCCACATGGAACAGCTCCAACCTCATACTTACACCCAGGTTCTACCCACCCTGTTCTCACCCCCGTACTTTGCTTCTGCTCAGGTGGCCATTTTGATTTCCTCAGTTTCCCTGTTCCAAGCCTGTCCTCTGCTCCACACTGATTCACTGCTCCATAGCTACAGAGTGTCTACTGAGAACAGAGAGCTGTCTACTGCCGTAGTGTAGAGTAGCCAGATTTTCAGGAAGCTGGGCAGTACTGACTACATCTGTTGGATGAGCACTTATGTTTTGAAAGCCAAGGTTGTGCTGACTCTGAGTCTTTTTGGCTGAGTTGAGTCCTGTGTCCTGAAGATGTTTTGCCCTGGCTAGAATGAACAAGTTTTCTAATAAAGATGGATAATAAGTATGCATGGCTTTACTGTAGGCTGGCCACAGTCTAGGATCCCTAGAGGTTAACTCACAATACCCCTGTGAACCTCAGCTTCCTCAGCACTAGAGAATAATTATGTCTAACCAAGAGAGATACATAAGGATAAAATGGTTCTACATACATATGCCAAGCCAAATAGCTGAACATCTAATGGAGGGTTCTCCGCTGACTGCAGGCAAACAAATGCTTGAGAGTTAATATCCATCACTGCCTGAGGGTCCTTGGTCAGCAGAAGAGCAGTTCTGAGGTACTACACTCATATAAAGCACTCAGTTATTAATTTTATACAGAGTTATTTTGTTGTGGGGTTTTTTTTTGTAATTAGATGCTGTAAATTTTTTTTAGTGATTTTTCTCTTCTTTGTACTTAGAAACAGCGATTAGAGTATCTTTTATATTACATGGCATTTTTCCTTTAAACAATTGTATACATTTTGTATTCTTTCCTTTCCTCCACACAGACTTTAATGAGAATGGGTTCATTGTGTACCATAATTTGCTATTATTATAGTGTGTCATGAAAATGAGTTATTTCTGTCACAGAAATATAATGCCCAGTGTAATGTATTTTTTGCTGGTGGGTTTTACTTCTCTCTCTCTCTCTCTCTCTCTCTCTCTCTCTCTCTCTCTCTCTCTCTCTCTCTCTCTCTCTCTCGACAGGGAAATGTGTTTGCCAAATTGGGAGCTCACTTGAACCTGAAAAGCTGGGTTTTACAGCTCAGGCCCCTAGAGTCTGAAATCGCCTCCCGCTGCTCTGTGCTGCATGGGACAAACTCCAGGCTGGGAGAGGTAGGTTTTCATGGCATTGTGGGCATGCATGATTTGAATGGTGGTTTCTCAACAAATGGCATCTGTTCAAGCCAGGCGAGGTAAACCAGAAGCACACTGTCACTTCTTAAGATATGGAGCTGGGAGCACTTATGTAAGTATGCACAAGGCTGTGAGTCCAATTTCCAGCACTGTAAAAATAACAAATAAAAGTGAAGTGCCTGGACAGGCCCTGAGAGCTAGTAAGGAAATCAGCTGTGCCTCTGCTGTGAGGACGCTTGACTCATGCAGAAGGCAGCATGTGGCATGTGGCACAGGCTGGCCTACTCACAGAGCATGCTAAGTGCTGCTAGTTATGATAGGTGCCCTGTCAGCTCCAGCCTGCCAACTCACACACTGCAGTTAAGCAGAGAAAGGGACAGACAGACATCCTCAAATACAGTGACATGGATGCCTGGCGGCTGGCCTCTCCTCTATGCTTCCAACCACCAACTGAAGTATCCTCCACAAGAGGTTGTTCCTGGTGTAGAGACAAAATATGGGCATGCCCAGTGGAAGGCACGTGAGGACATTGAGAGTTCTCTTTGCTACAACATCTAATGGCTTTGGTTAGTATGGTCCTATGGAAAAAGAAGCCAATGTTATGTATTGTCTGTCGTGATCCCCATGGTTTAGTTTAGATGGTTGCTGGAGTGCTTATGACATCTCTCCCGACACAGATGTCACACTGGGTGCTCTGAGAAGCATGATAGTCTCCAGCATGTTGGTGAGATTTCTGGGTCTGCAGAGACCTGCTAGAGAGACCAGCCCCTGGGTCCAAACCCTGAGTTGAACCTCTCTTTCTACAGGAGACAGAAGCCAGGGCCCTGGGATACTAGCTGAGAGAGATCCTCCTCTGGTCTAGCTTACAAAGTCTCATGCTTCCTTCTCTTACTCTCCTATAGCCTCGGGAAGAGCTTCTTTGAGAAACAGTTTTTAGCATGTCACATAGAGAAAACAGAGATGCTCAGTAAATAACGATGCCATAACTGAACATCTGGTATGAATGTTAACTCGTGCTCAGTGTGGGGAACAGGCTGAGAGTGGAAGGAGAGGTGAGTGTGAAGTCAGGGCCGTACCTGCAGGATGGGCCTTCACCATCGCCTCTGTAGCAACCTTTTCTTCAGCCAGCCTTGATTCCATGCATCCTCGCCAAGAAGCCAGATGCAGATCTTAGATTCCATAGCTGCTCTTTACCTACTATGACCTTGGGTAAATTACTCAACTTCATTGTGCTTCTGTTCTTCCATCTGTAGAAGATCCAGCCATATGGTGAGGAGTTGACATGCTCTCCCAGAGCCTGCAGACACTCTGGGACAAGCCTTGTATTCACAAAGGTGTCAGGTCCCAGGTTGGGGGATGCAAAACCAGGAAACTGCCTTCGCTAAGCCAAGCAACCACAGCAGTGTGTTTGTACAGAACAGTGACATTTTCTAAAGTATGGAGCCAGACAAGCCCTGCTATAGTTTGGATGTTAAATGGCCCCAACAGACCAACCAGTTAGGGACCAAAACCTCTGAAAGTGATCAGAAGACAACCTTTCTTCTTCATAAGTTGCTTGACTATGTTGCATGCCAGAGTCAACAAAAGCCTTTTCTAATTCCTAAGGAGACTTGCATTGGCCCAGATATTGCTGCTTCTAGAGCCACAGCAACTGAGGTGCCCATATCTATGTCTTTCAGACAGTGAGACCCTCTTCCTCTACATTCCCAACCTGTCCTCTGAGAAGGGAAAATCATGTCTTGTCACCGAGTGAGTCTGGGAACAAAGGATGCCTTGCCACTACTCCCTCCTACATAGCCAAGAGCTTGTATCTGGGCTGCCAAAAATCTCAACACCCCCCACCAGTCCCCAGCTGATCTTCCAAGTCCCTACTCTTCCCTGTATAGCTCACCCTCACATCTTCACATGGATCCTTCTTGCTGCTAATGACTTTCGACTCTCTTCCTGGCTGAGGACCCACGTTTAAGCAACTCAAAGTGACATTTCAACATTCATACCTAATGCATTGAAGCCATTGAATTGTGTCAGAATGCATCCCTACTCAGGGTCCCACCCACCCCCTTCAGTGAAAGCCCCTCCCCATTTTCATTGGTTTTTTTTTTTTTTTTCTTTCTTCCTAAATTCAGATGTAATTCAAGTCAGAGAGATGGTGACTGGATTCCATCTTCTAACCGGGAATTATTAGTATGACTTTTTGGCAAGCATGACAGTAATGTTTCGACAATCTATACGTATTGATTTAGGTCGATAATAAACAATTTGATTAGCCTCCCCATCCATGGGCTGTCATTTCAATCACTGGCAGGGCCCAGCAGAGTGGAAGGGGCGCGCAGCACACACAAGTGGCAAGAATTCTCAAAATAAGAAACTCCGTGCTGATTAGAGGCCTGGCTTCAGTGAATTGGACAAGACAGCTCGGTTGCCACGTTATTAACTCCCTGAGAAAATCCCAACCGTCCCCCGGGCCAGCCGCATATTCTGATGGGGATCGATAAGCAATCTCCGGTGTATATGGAATTCAGACTCGAATCATTTGTCTCCCGCTCCTTTCTCCAAAGGGAGAACTGTGGTCCAGACCTGGCACCCCGCCCCACCCCCATTCCCTTTTAACTAATGACCCGCCGCAGAGGAGGCTGGCGGATGGCAAGGGCCTCTTCCATCATCCCCTGCACTTTCTCAGGTGGGCTAATGATGATAATGGCCTCCTTGCAATTTTTTTTTTTTTTAATGCTGCCTGCCCCAGTGTCTTGGAGGCGAGTTTGTGTAAGTGATGGGTATGCCCCTCAAAGACAGAGACACATGTCCTGGTAATGGACACCCCTCTATCCTGCAGTGTCTACACTGCTGATGAGGTTGTAACAGCAAGAGCATGGCTTCTGATGGGCCTCCTCTACAAGACAGATGGCAACACCCCCAAGTGGAAGACCCTGGGACCATGGCTGCTTCAGGAAGGCTCCAAGGTCCCTATGAGGAAGGCCTTTGGTCTCTAATTGTCAGGTTTCCTTAGAGACCATTGGATCCTTGCCCCTTTGGTTACAGGAGGTCTCTGGAGGGCACTAAGAGTAGCTTATACTTGCATAGAAACACAGTGTTTGCCACCTTCTTGCAGTTTCTCCGGCTTCCTACCTGTTCAATATAGAGGAAGCAGTGTGGACAAATGGTTAGGACAGGTAAGCCTAGGTGTTGCCTCTGGTGCTGCTCTTCACTTCCTTAGTGAACTGAAGTTTTATTCTGTGCAACATGAGGGGACATCCTCTCATCTGTCTGTGGTGAACACTGAAGAAAAACGCAGGCTGCAGGCCGAGCCCACCACAGCTGGCATGGCAGATGCTCAGCAAACCCTTATCTAACATTGACATTAGATACCGGTGCAGTGAGCTAAATGCATCGCCGCTCACATGTTGCTGCTTTTTTTTTTTTTTTTAAATCAGTCCTTCCTTCCAAAACATGAGCTCTGAGTAGGGCTGAGGTAGAGCTAGCTCATCAGTCACTCACATGTTAAAAAATACAAAATAAGAGTTTCAGTATATAATAGAGACAAGTGCCTCGGCAATAAAGGTGGGCACCTGACCCTTTGGCCACGCTCCTCAACTTGGCTCCTACTTTTTCTCAACTCTGCAGGTCCCTAAGGTTGTCTGAGCCCATCCAGAAACTCCTGTGACGGCAGGAGAGTAATAATGTCCAGACTTTTCTCCTAGGGGCTTCTGCTCCTGAAGAAAGAATTAAGGCTTCTTCCTCTCTTGGATTCTCAGTTTCCCCAGCTGCGGCTACCTCAGCTCTCAGACTGCCTGTGAAGGACAAATTCCAAGAGGCTGTGAAGTTGCCAAAAATCTGAATGTCCAGAATCCCGACACCACCAGCATGGTCGCCATGTTGATTCTCACAGAAGAGCTCCTTGGCTGCTAAGGCAGAAGAGGTCAGAGGTCTTGGGCCTGTACCAACGAGCCAGCTGACATCTCACCCAAGGGAGCCATGTCTTAGAGGGGAAAAAAAGCGAAGAATGTGACTGTGATGACTGGATTTGGCTGTGAGAAATGAAGGCCTAAAATAACAAGATTTCAACACACTCAGACTTTATCTCTCTTCTACATAAAAGCCGGGAAGTTGGCCAGTCAGGCCTGG
Source organism: Phyllotis vaccarum (assembly GCA_033318265.1). NCBI lineage: Eukaryota > Metazoa > Chordata > Mammalia > Rodentia > Cricetidae > Phyllotis > Phyllotis vaccarum. The sequence goes on along the minus strand of JARWLC010000008.1, from coordinate 89,776,844 downwards.
TGTGGCTGCTGAGCTGCATGAAGTCCTCTGAGACCCAGTTTCCTCCCAGCTCATGGGACTCCCCATCCTTAGGGTCATGGGGGCAGCTCTGTTATAACTTCCCAACATGGCAGCCAATGAATCAGCAGTCCAAGAAGTGACATAGAGGAAGAGATTGGGACAAGGATTCAAGTCAATTATCATCTTTCTTTAAAAAAAAATATTTTAAAATAATTTTGGATGTAAAGACAGAAAAAAAAATGTAACAATAGTGAAGAAAATTGCCTTAGCACCCACAACTCAGTTTCCCATATTGTTAACATTTTCCTGTATAATACTGTTAACTACAGTCCACGCTTCATTAGATTTCTTAGTTTCTACCCAGCGTCATTCTCCTGCTCCAGGATCCCACCAGATGTTTGGCAGGAATAGTGCAAGACAGATGTTCTGCAGCATGTCCTTCAGCAGGAGTATGTCTAATGCTTTGATCATGATAGACTGGAGTTGTGGGCAATGGGAGAAGGCAAGAGAGACACACAGTCGCTCTCGCCCTTAGTGGCCTCCAGTTTTAGATGGCTATGCATAAAGCTGCTACAGTAGTTCATGCAGATTTTATGTGGTATTCCAAATAGTTTAAAAAGATTCGGTCAGGCAGTTGCACACCTCTGTCTCATGTGCTACATTTAGCTGGTCACACTTAGCTGCAAGGGAATCTGAGCAATTTGGGTTTCATTCTGCACCCTGTTAAAGTGTAATGGTTTACTTGTGATGGAAAGAAAGGTATTGTGATACTTAGGAGTCTCAATTGATGAGATGTACAGAGCTGAAAGGGTACAAAGGAAAGCATGAACTTCAAATGTTCAGCCCCTGCTACCAAGGGGCCCAAGAGAAGGTTGGTTAACTGTCCCTGGTCTGCAATACAGAGTCCTGTGATAAGGAAATGCTTAGTAATTCATTAATTCAGAAAAACATGGATTAACTCTCTTGAAGAACAAAGTAAGGACCATGGTCCTGAGGAGGTATATTTTTAAAGCCTTCCAGCAATGCCAGGTAGCAGATCTTAATGAAGAAAAGGGCAGAGTCTTCCCACCTTCAGAGCTCATAAGGGAAATTGCAACACACAAGGAGCCTCCTCTAGAGACAGCAGCATGCTCCAAGTGTAAAGAACACCATGAGCAAACCCCTAGGCACTGAGAAATCTTGCAAAAAAAGCTGGAGCAGTCACTAGACCTAGGTTTCAAAAAGAGTTGGATGAGCAACCATGCCACGTAGTATCAATACAAATAAGCACGCAAATACAACACAATACAAATAAACATGGCCATAGATTCCTTCAACTCCCCCTGGTAGGAATTCTGAATAATCTGACTGATGCTCAATCATTACTAGAGAGTCTAAAACTCATAATACAAGGGGCTGGAGTGATGACTCCGTTGGTAAATTGCCTACCACGCACATGTGAGGACCCAAGTTCTGATCCCCAAAAGCTATGTACACCGTCATGACAGCACTGGGAAGTAGAGGCTGAAAGGTTCCCAGGACTTCTCATCAGCCAGTTGAGTCAAATCAGTGAGCTCCATCAAGGCTCAGTAAGAGACCCCATCTCAAAGGATAAGGTCACAGGGCAGGGCCTGGAAAGCTAACTCTGAGGTTGAGTGCCCTCTACACAATCACAAGGACCCAACTTTGGGTCCTAGAACATCTAACAAGTCCAGGTGTAGTATAAATGCTTGTAACCCCAGCTTCCAGGGATCAAGGTGCCTCTTCTGGCCTCTGCATAGGCACCCACACACACACATACACACCTATGTACATACGTGCACACAGACACATACATACACACATAAATAACTTTTTTTAAAATGACATATAAGATGAAGGGAGCAGAGAAGCTGATTCCACAGAAGCATGAGGTCTGAGTGTGGATCCCTAGCAACCATGTAAAAAGCTGAGCATTGCAGGCACACGTCTTTAACCCTGGTGGTGGGGAAGGGGCAGAGTCAGGGGCTCCCTGGATCTTTATTGGTCATGCAGTCCAATAAAACCGATGAGCTTCAGGTTCAGTGAGAGACTCTGACTCCCCCAAATAAGGTGGAGAGTAACTGAGGAAGACACACGTCAACACATGGACCGGAGCATCCACACACACCTACACCCAGCACACACAGCATAAATAAGGCAACTGAGGAAAACACACAACATCGCATTCTTGCCTTCACATATAGTGCACACACGTGCATGCATACCCACAAACACTTGTATAATATGTAAACACATGCCCCCGCCCCCACCACATGTTCCTAATATGACTCTAGCTTAGTAAGAACTACATGCCTGTAATGCCAGCACTTGGAGCCTGAGGCAGAAGCCTAGGAAGATCAAGGCTATTCAGGACTACCTAGCAGGACTCTGCCTCAAGACAAACTACAATAAAGACACTCCCTACACACACACACACACACACACACACACACACACACACACACACACACACACACACACACATCAAAATATTAGTATGGTATTTCAAATTCTTCATTTACTGAATGAAAATGTATCCTCTTTGCTTCCTTGTTGCCTGTCACTGGTGTTCGAGAGGTTGTGAGTTACACGCTATTTGGTCCTGCTTTGTCTTATTGAGAATTATGTGCAGGTTCAATTAGCAAGCAGATTTGAGTTCCTCCAGTATTGTTCTTGGCTTCCTCTGCTTCCTCCAGACTTAAGATGGGGCTGTGGTGGGCCTTCCTTTTTCTCTCCCCAGGCCCAGCAGAGCTTCAGTCTCCATTTGTGTGATGGAACCAGTGTCTTGCCAGGTGTGTGTATACACTGATACAATTGACCCAAATGCCTGTCCCAGAATTGGCCACAGCACATGCCCAGATGGGATGAAAATAAAAACAGGTCCCCCGCCCCCATGTCAAAGGATGTGTGAATGCTTCTGTCTGGATTGGGGCAGGCAGTTAACAAGAAAAGCCTGGAGTTATGCTAATCCCCATTAACATCCTCGGAGGGTGTGGGGGAAGATGGGCCACTGAGCCTTGAAATGCAGTCAGATCCGGTTTTTATCTCTTTTGCTACAGCTTTATTGTGGTGAAATACGTTCACATTAGCAGAGGGCAATCGCCCTAAATAGACAATGGGAGAGTCCTGAGATGGCAGAGGGGATTTCAGAGCCTCTGCCTGGACTCCCAGCTCCGGCCCCTCGCTCGGGATTCTGTATTGCAGCTGCCTGTAGGTGGGATTGTGAGGAGTCGCTGATGGATATTTGCGCGGTTAGTCTGCATTAGACTCAATTTATCCTCCAGCTCTCATGGTTGCTATTGATTGATTTTTAAATTAGATGAAGGCAATCAGTAAATACCACCCAATCAAGTTCTAAAAACATACAGGAGATTAGACAATTTAGGGTAATCAATGAAATATTCCTTGATTTGCTACCACTCAATTCTGACCATAAATTACAACTATAACTTGCAAGTTAGTAAGCTATAAAACAAGTAGATGTGACAAGACAAACCATAAGAAATGAATTAAGGGGCGGAAGAAGCACCAATGATGTTGTCCCGTAACGAGGGGCAATGAGGCTTCCTTCATATTTTACATTTTCTCTTGGATCTTGTCACCATCAATTGGTCCAAACAAGGAGGAAAGTGAGTGCATCCCTTTTTGTCCTTTAAGATAATCAGGGAGGCTGGCAAATCCAGGCAGTGGTAAAGGAGAGCCCTTCTCTCAGAACAAGGAGCGAACAATAACTGATTAGCCTAATTTTGCGGTTGCAAATAAATGTCATATAATTTTAGGCTCCAAACCCCCAGGTTTGCTAAAACCCTCACCTACCTCACAGACACTTTCAAATGCTAATTTGAAAGTCACACTTCTGTACTGTTATTTCCTACAAAGTCTAAGATGTAACAATAATTAAATGTAATTTTAGACCAGAACTTCATACTCTTCAAATGCTATATTTGTCTGATTGTACAATCTGCTCATCTTCCATATTTTCAAGGGAAGCACAGTTTGGATGGTGGGTTCTTTCTTTTTCTACCCATCCCATAGGCACAGGGTTTAAGGGAATCCAACAGGTTTTCGTAGGCAGAGACCTCAAGGTAGCCTCTACTCCCTCCCTGCCCCCTCCCTTCTCCCCTCCTCCCTCCTTCATTTGTCCTGTCTGTACAGAAACACTGGAAGGGGGTGGATACTTTGGGATTCCCCATGGCTTGTCCTTGTCAGCACACTGAGAGGCAATGTGGAAGTGGAAATGACTGAGCCCACTACACTCTCACCCAATGTCTGCCTTAGATCAAGTCCACCCAACAGCTGGTAGCCTCCTTCTCCCAGGGTTATCCTGAGCACCAGATGAGTCTGGGAAAGCATTAGACACAATGCAGAGTGTCACCCCAGGCTACGCACTCAGCTGGTAACATCAATAAACAGGGATGGTTTGCACCAGACATGGCTGACTGCTAGGCTGTGGGCCAGACCTCACTTACAGATGAATTTCTTGTTGTGAAAAGTATTTTTTGAAGTATTTGTTAATATTTTAAAAGTAGGGCATTTCAAGAAAGAAAAGAAATATCCAAATTTCCGTAGTCTTTGGTAAAGCAAGATGGGCTCTTCGGGCTCACATCCCCCACCATTCCCCAGGGACCCCATTGACCAGGACAGCGCATGCCTCATGAACCTAGACATGCTCTCCTGGGTGCCTCGGCTCTCAGCATTGCCTTGAGAACCCTGCTCTGACTCTACTTGTTAAGCCCTGGGTGGTCCATGAGCTCAGGCAAAGGCTTGAGTATTTCCAGAAAGTGGAAGTGTGTTCCCATTTTCTGTTGGTAACCCCTAAAATGAATTATCCATTTTTATGGCTGCTCCTCAAGTTTAAGCTTTATGGGGACCAGACACGATTATAATTTCATTTTTTGTTCCATTGCAGCTAGTCTAGGCAGGCATGCTACACAGGAAGAATGGTATGGGCAAGTGAACGGGAAGGAGGTTGACTTAATAGGGTTTCTACTGCTGTGAAGAGACACCATGTCCACAGCAACTCTTATAAAGGAAAACATTTAATTAGAGCTGTCTTACAGTCCATTAGCAGCATGGTAAAAAAAAAAGCATGGTGGCATGCAGGCAGATATGGAGCTGGAGAAGTGGTTGAGAGTTCTACATCTAGATTGGCAGGCAGCAGAGAGAAAGAGAGAGATGCTGAACCTGGCTTAAGCATCTGAAGCCTTAAAGTCTCCCCCCAGTGACACACTTCCTCCAACAAGACTGCACTTCCTAATAGTACCATGAGCTATGTGGGCCATTTTCTTTCAAATCACCATAGAGGCTAAAGAATTCTGTAAGATGAAATAGTTTCCAGGGTGGAGTTGGAGCCACCTGATACCAGCTGCTGTCATGGCAGAGGAGGTCATCTGTAGGGAGGCCCCTGCAGATGCTAGTCAAGGAGCCTGAGAACCCAGGAAGGTGGAAATGGCCAGAGCCTTCTGTTTCCTGGGGCCATCACTAGTCAGGAGTGAACTGTCCCTCACGCTCCTGTAACAGAAGAGGATGCTAGAGGTCCCACTTGGCAAGTGTTCTTCCCATTGCTGGCTGTGATACACATTCCTGCTTTGGTCTTGCAAGTTTGTTTGTTTGTTTATTTTGTTTGGGTTTTTTTGTCTCCAAAACTGATGTGTGGTGTAAGTAGGGCTGGCAACTTAGCCATGACTCAGTAAATAACAGAGGGTCTGGACTGTGGTCCTAGGACAAATCCTGACTTCAGTTCTAGAATCTTCTACCACCTCTGAACAGCCATTTTCTCCCAAAGGAATGGAGGTGGGGTTCCGGGAGAGGAATGTCAACCTTTAAAACTGTACACTCATTTCATCATCCATGTTTTGATTATTCTTGATTGTTTTTCAAGACAGGTTTTTGTTTTTCAGGCAGCCCTGGCTGTCCTGGAACTAGCTCTTTAGACCAGAACAAACTCATAGAGATCCGCTGGTCTCTGCCTCCTGAACGCTAGAATTAATGGAGTGCACCACTCCTGTCTGGCATCATCCATGTTTTTAAGGGCAAACAGTGGGTATCTTTCTTTCTCTACCCACCTCACAGGCATAAGATTGAAATAAATCCCATTTGCTTTCAGGGTCTCATGGGGTCTTTTAATAGGAGCCTCAGCAATTTATTAACATCTCTGCCTCAGTTTTACCTATCCATGAGAATAATGGTGGCTTTTTTTTTTTTCTGGGCTACTGAGCAAGATCTCTACAGCTTGCTCCCTGGAATGAACATTTACTGAGCCCTTACTATGTGGCAGGCACTGTGCTAAACCCTGGACATGCATTCACAGTGCTAACGACACTGTCGAACACGTGTTAAGCAAATCTCCTTGTCTCCCCATAACCTCATAAGAGGTATTATTATCTTCAGTTTTATAGAGAAAATGAGGATAAAGAGGTTCTATAATTTGTTTCAAAATCAGCTGGTAAGTAAATGGGCTGAGCCCCTACCTAGAGAGCCGGTTTGCCAAGAGCTACATCTGTATCATTGTCTCAAGCAATGCTGTGATCTCTGATGAGTCGGTATGGGCACCACCAATTTGAGAAGGGTGGATGGAGATTTTGATGACAGTAAGGGCTGCAATCCACAAGTATATATGAGATTACATTCCAGGCTGCACGTTTGGGTTCTAGGCCCAGGGCAACATCCCAATGGCCCCTCAGAGGGCTGTGGAGCTTTAGAGGGATTGCCTGGGAGGTGACCAGGATAAGTGGCTTTACTTTATCATGATACAGAACTAAAAGGACAGACCAATTAATCATGGAAGTTTCTAAAAGTGCTTTTATTTTGCCATTTAGTATGCCAGCAAGATCATTTCCCTTAATGTATACTCCTGGTATTAACACGCCTTAATCCATCACAGGCTGTATTATGAAATTACTGGGGTTTACTCCTGGGTCCTGCTGAAGATCATTAACCCAACTCTTCTTGAGCCATACATCATCAGAGGTATTACCTCACAGGTCTAGGGACCCCTGTCCCTGGCTGTGTGGCAGGGTAGCCATACTCATTTTTCCTTGCCTCCTCTGACAGAGGAGATTTGCCTGCATTTCTGAGCAGATGGCTCCTGACTGAGGGACAGACATCACCTCCCATTCCTTGGCCACCTCTTCTTTCCCTGACAGGGAGTTTCCCAAGGGGCAGCTGAGAAGGAAATGGCATCCACCCAGTCATTCTTTCCTACCTCCCCGGCACCGTGCTTCCCAGGCCTATGTTCCTGTGGCTATAAGCCTGTCAGAGATTTGTGTGCCATTCCACTCTCCTGGGGGCTCTTCTCTGAGGCTGGGGAAGAGGGGAGAATAGGCCCCCTGGCAGTAACCAGCTCACCTTGGCTCATCCACTAATGGCCTCGTCTGTTCCCAGCATTCCTTGCTTTCTCTGTCCGATCAACCCACAAGCCACCTTGTTGGCTTGCTCTATTTTTACGTTTTATGAAACAACTCTCTCTCTCTCTCTCTCTCTCTCTCTCTCTCTCTCTCTCTCTCTCTCTCTCTCTCTCTCTTTCTCTCTCTCTCTCTCTCCTCTCTTGATTTTTGAAACAGTTTTATTTGTGTGTGTTTGGTCCTGCTTTTCCTGGAACTTACTCTATAGATCAGGCTGGCCTTGAACTCAGAGATCTGCCTGCCTCTGCTCCTGAGTGCTGAGATTAAAGGCATGTACCACTGCTAGACTATTTTATTAATTTTCTAATTGACAAGTAAAAATTGATACATATTCATGGCATAGGGCATGGTATTTGGAAGAATTCAGTGGGGCTATATCACATGTGTGTTACTTTACTTGTGTGTGTATTTGCATGTGTGAATGTGTGTATATATGTGTCTGTGTGTGTATGTGTGTGTCTGTGCATTTATGTGTGTATGTGTGTGTCTGCGTGTATATGTGTGTGTATGCATATGTGTATGTGTACACTGATTATCTATTTACTTAGCCATTTTTCAGATACAGACAACCTTGTCTTAACTAATTGTCACATCCTACAAGGATCCCTTGAACTTACTTCCCTTGTCTAGCTGAAATTTAGTATGCTTTGACAGAATTCCTGAAACATCCTATGCTCCTGCCTCCGACAATCACCAACCCTGCCATTTGCATGAGCTTAGCTCTTCCAGATTCCATAGTCAAGAGGTTTATTTCATTTAATGTGGGGCGGGCTCTGATGTTGCAAATGAGAGCATCTCCTTTTACGTCTGGATAGTCTTCTACAGCAGCGCGTATGGACCAATTTCTCTTGATCCATTCACTTGTTAATGGACATTTGGTCTTGGCTCGTACCTTAGCTCCAGTGAATTCTCCACAGCAGCATACTGAGGTCTGTCAGTTCAGTGTGAACCTAGGAGCAGCAATACACAGCACAGGACCCTCTGTACCATGTTCTCTAAGGGTTGTGCTAATCTACATTCTCACCCAGTGAGAAACCCAGTCCATTTTTGAAACCCAGACCTTCCAGAATTCTTTAATCTCATCCATTTTTGCATATCAGCAGCTCTTACTGGCTCTATTAGCAGAAAATCTCTAAAATCAGCCATTCTGCTTTCCCCCTCCCTCCTCTGTAGTCAAACCATCCCCGTCTAAGTTCCTGCTCAGGCCTTCAGTGCTTCTCAGTACAGCCGGAGGGAGCTGTTAGAAACATAAGTACCAGGATGTTGGGAATATTCTATTTGTTGATCTGAGAGCAGCGATGTACACATGTGTGGTTACTCTTCAAGATGTCTTATTTACTAAGATGTGTGCATTTACATGCTCCCTGAATGTGTGTGTGTGTGTATGTATACATATGTATGTATGTATGTTTTTGTACATATACATATACATATACATATATACATATACATATACATACATATATATATATATATATATATTTACTATGTATACAGTGTTCTGTCTGCACGCCAGAAGAGGGCACCAGACCTCATTACAGATGGTTGTGAGCCACCATATGGTTGCTGGGAATTGAACTCAGGACCTCTGGAAGAGCAGCCAGTGCTCTTAACCGCTGAGCCATCTCTCCAGCCCCTGAATATATTTTGTAGTTCTTTTTATTCTTTTGCAGTGCTGAGGATGGAAAGCATATGCACTGGGAAAACACTCTACCACCCAGCTGCTGCCCCAGCCCACGCATCTTCCAAAAACTAAATTTACATTTACGTTGAAACCTCACTACACTCCTTCACTGGCCTTGAACTTATCCTGCTGGCCTTGTTTTGTGACTCACCTATTTCACACCCCTGCACAGTTAGATTGTTGGCCTGTGCCACTAGACTTGGCTGTATCTTAAATTTTTTAGTAAAATAAGAAAAAGCACAAATCCAGGGGCTGGAAAGATGGCTCCACAGTTAAGAGCATATACTGCTCTTCCACAGGTCTTAACTTGGCTTCCCAGCACCCACATCAGGTAGTTCAAAACTGCCTGTAATTCTAACTCCAGTGGATCTGTCATCCTCTGCTGACCTCATGTCTGCACACAGGTGCATAAACCCACACAGAGACACACATACATACATAGAATTACAAATAAGTCTTAAAAAAAAAAACCCAACATCAGAAGTCTTCTCTCCTTGAACCCTACCCCAAGCTCGATCTCCAAGGATAGATGCCCTGCTCTTAGATGGAACTCTGCAGCCCCTACACTGTCAGCTGCCCGCCTGGACCCAATTTCTTGTCATGAACTCTACTCCAGACCTCTGTCCTGCTCTGCATATTTGGAAGGCTCCCATATCCAGCTCAGCTTTGGCCTGATACTGTACTCACGATTTCTGTACAGACGTAGCTCAAGGACACCTCCTCAGATGTCCTAGATATTCAGAGCATCCTTACCCACTGCACTCCCACATTACCCTGGTTTATTTTTCTTCATGGCATCCAATGACTATTCCATGAAATTAGCTTACTCTCATCTCCTTGGCCAGCAACATTAACCAGGGCAAGGAACCCATGTGTCTAATTGTTTTGTCTCCCAGGCCCTGCCCTTCTCTTACTCAACTTGCCAACACATCCTTGGTTCATAGACATGGACACCTTGTCAACCATCTTTGTCCCAACCTAACTTCTTTTGCCCATGGTTTCTGAAGGTTCCTGGCTCAGGCAGGGAGACATAATGTGGCAGAGATGTCTTCTCTGCAGGCATGCAGGAGTGATTCAAAATAAGAAGGGCCAGGACAAGGCACAGGCCATAAAACAAGCCGTAGGGAGCCACTTCCTCCAAGAAGTCCCCATTTTTCAGGGTTGTGTTACCCCCAACATATTTTGAATCCACTAATGGATTAAGCCATTGATTAGGTCAGAACCCTCAGAAACACCCAAACTGACTCACGGGGGTCTAGATGTTAGAACACTATGTCTTTCTACTCACAATCCAGATTAACAATCATGGGATTTCAGAGGAAGAAGGTACCAACAGGCCATACTCCCTTTGAGAACAGGTATGCAAAGGAGCTGCTGAGCGTTGTAGTGGCTTTCTCTGCCAAGCTCTTCTCAGCCAAACCGACACCTGAATCCTGTTGGAAGCAGGCATGAGGAAGAGATGTTGGGCTGAAGGCAGCCTCTGTGCCTTGAAATGCTCCATGTCAGCCATGGTTGCAACTGTGCTCTTGGGAACTCAGATTTCAGATGACATGTGTCTGTGTATTAGTCAAGATTCTCTAAAAGAACAGTATTGATAGAATGAAGACACACACACACACACACACACGTGTGTATATATATATATATATTAGACTGGTTTACATGATAAAGGCCAGGAAGTCCAGCAATGGCTGTCACATGCTGGACAATCTGAGAATCCAGTAATTGTTCAGTCCTTGGCCAGCTGTCTTAGCTGTCTTAATCTGGTGCTGAAATCTGCTGCAGAACTCCTGGAGAATTGCTGGTCTTCAGTCCTCACTGGAATCCCAGTGGAGTTGGTTTTCATACCAATAAAAGAATCAGATAGATCATCTTGCCAGCAGGAGTGAGGGCAAACAGTCTGGAATCAAGATCTCTTCCTCCACATCCTTGTATCCTAAGCTGGACCAGAGCGTGCAGCCCAGAGGGTCTCCTTACTTCAAACAATCTGATCAGGAAAATCCCTCCCAGGAGTGCCTGGCAGCTAAAATTTTAGATGATTCCAGATGTAGTCAAGTTGAGAGCCAGGACTCACACTCATAGTCTGTGCGCAAAGGGAAAGGTACGGCAGAGCTGACTTCCTGTGATTGCCCCTCCTGCCCCCCAAGAAGGTGGTGGGAGATATAGCCTGGGCCTGCATATATGCAAGCAACCTGGGAGCTCGCAAGTGCCAACCCAGTCATTATAGGGGACTTGTCCCATGTGAGTGGGACTCCAGGCTGATGCTCAATGGCAGGTCTCTTCAAAGGGAAGCTGGTATGACACTAGCTGTGATCCAGCTGGCCTTTCAAAGGTGATCTCATGGAGAGCCCTGAGTACGTATGTGAGAGAGGGCACACTGAGACCCAGATACCTGGGACAGACATTTTGAATCAGTCTCCTGTTAGGTTCCTTTAAAGGTTGCTTGTGAGGAGGTGACCTGGAGAGTGTTAAGTGTACCAAGGCACCAGGACAATGAAAGGCACGACTTGTCAGTGATCTGGTAAATCCAAGAGTTCTAGGCTTTACCACACAGGCAGCTCTGAGCCTACGAAAGCACTTGGTTCATCCCTGTAGAGCACAGGGACTTTCTATGGACTGCCAACTCTATTAGCTAAAGTTACACCTAACCTACCTGGCAGCATGGAGACACTGGATATATGTCAATAGACTTTGTCAGGATCATTAGGGTCATAGACTTGGGCTGTCACGCCATACCTCACACCGTGAGTGGACAGCTGCTGTTAGGTGTGTGCCTCTGAGTTAGTTCTGTGTCTCACAGGTTATGATCCTGGTCATCCACAGGGCCAGGCAGCCCTCCCCATCTGTCTCTAGTAGACTTCATCTATTGTCTCTTTCAAGGCCAAGGTGGAGAATTTGGTGTTAGGATTTGAACGTGAAGCGTCCCCCACCTGCCCATGTGTTTGGAAACTTGTTTCTCTACCTGATGGCGCTGTTTTCAGAAATTGTAGAACCTTCACCACATGGAGTCTTGCTAGAGAATATAGACAGTCTTTGGAACGAGGATTCTAGGCCAGCTCAGCTTTCGGCCTGGCATCTTAGGACTACCAGTTATGGTGTGCTCCTACTGTGACAGTCACAAACCTCCAGAGTCATCAAGCCTTCCCTAGAGTGATGAATTAGTTTCCCTGAACTATGAGCTAGAATAAAATTTCCTTTATGTTGTTTCTGACAGGTTTTCCCTCAAAACAAACAGGTAAGGAACCAATTTGCCTGGTGGTTGGATACCCTCTCATGGTAGTAATATTCACTGGTTTTTGCTCTCTATACTCCCTAAAAAACATTATTGCATCCTCACAGGTGCCCTAAGCAGTAAATACCACAAGGTCTCACTATATAGCTGGGGAAACTGAGGCACCAGAAGCCCAGTTCAAGAGCTCTGACCAGCTGTGGGATTGTTCTCCATAATCCATAGTGAGTAGATCCACCTGGCAGCCCCGTATTTGTCTCAGCTCAGGACCTTTTTAATTTGCCCCTGATCCAGTGCCATTCTATCTGTGCCATAGAGAGCTCATTCCACAACCATCTCCCTTGTGCCCTCTAGAATGTGAGCCCCTCCTCAGAGAAGATAAGGGTGGAGCCTGAACTTGTGATGAGGTCCCCTGGGGAGCTATTGGCACAGGATAATGATTGGACCAATGTATGTCAAGCCTATGGCAGTGCACCAGGCTGCATATAAGGGAATCTCTGCTCAAACTCAGTCAGGCCCATCAGAGCCACATGAAGGTTGGCATAATCCCAGGACTATTTGGCTGAATTAATCATTATTATCACCATTTATTCTCTGCATCTTTGCCCTACTGGCTCCTTTGTTGGGAGGAATCAGGGTCTCAGGGGAGTCACCAGGTAGAGCTGGCATCCATACATTGGCCAAAAAGCAGTATAGTCATATGCGGCTTTTCTGTTATGGCTTTTTACAGACAGAAGATTTGGCTGCATTCCCCCAAATCAACAGAAAGTACTTGGTTACAGATTAATGGCCAAAGTATAAATCGTTCTGGACAAATTTGGTGGAAGGTCAGAAACCACAAGATGGCTAGCAACCGCAAAGGCCAACAGGTAGTTGGCAAGACCTAAGAACAGGCTGCTGGACTTTGTAACATCAACATACCCTGGTAGGTCAAGCTCAGAAACCCAGCAAAGCAATGTGTGGCAGACCTACACTGACCAGGAATATGGCAGGTTGGCCTTCTGAGATTTCTAAGAATGTGGGGCAGGTGAACTGTGGCTTGCTTGATGGAGAAGATAATTCTGGGAGAGTGGCCAAGAGACTGTGGTGGATTCCTTATTATTCGGTTTTCCATTGCTATAAAACAATAACTCAGGTTAAGTACTGACTGAGTAAACGAGTTTATTTAGCTTATGGTTTAGAGGCTGGTAGTCCAAACACTGGGCAGTCCCATTGGTTTGGCGCCTGCTGAAGGCCTCGTGGTATCACAGCAGAGGTGCATGTGAAGGAAGGATGGCATGGTGAGACAGTCTTGTTCTTTTAGCACAACCCTCTCTCCAGAGAACTAACTGTGCAAACTCATTCCAAGGATAGCATTACTAACAATCTAATTGCTTTACACCAGGTCCACTTCTTAAAGGTTCTGCAACCTTCCAATGTGACCACACTGAGACCAAGCTTCCAATATACCAAGCTTTGTTGATGAACCATGGTAGTCTCCATCTTAAACCTCCCATATGGCCAGACCAAGTTCCCTTACTCTCTTGGTCTCCATTGTTCACTGACACAAGTCACATACCATGTTCTGGACCTGTCTAAGGAGGGACCAGTATTCCTCTCCATCACATTCTGGATTCGGTGCCAACATCTGTCATTTTTTTTTTTTTCTGAACAAGGCAATAGACATCTTAAGGCCATCATTAGTCACTACTGAGCTCCTGGTAGTTAACAACTTAGCTAGGGAACTGGCCTTCTGGAATTTGGTCAGGGTCAAATATTGAGTGACCATTTCCTGGTCTGTAACCTAAAACTTATATTGAAACCCTTTAGATAACACAGGAAGGCAAACTCTCCCAGATATCCATGCTTCTAGTAGTTTTTAATAAGTGGACAGATATGGCTAAAAGATCTGAGCTACTTACTGTAGAGCCTTAAGTAACGTCCCCTTGCCTAAATGTACACATTTCCAGCCTACTCATAGACATTCCTTTATGATCAGAAATCTGGACATTTCTGACTCTACCTTTCCAAAGGATTTGGTGTGGTTTGCTTTCTGTTGCTGTGAGAAACACCACAACCTAAAATGACTTAGGCAGAAAAAGTTTACTTTACCTCTCAGGATCCAGTGCACACGGAAAGAAGCCAGGCCAGGTGAACAAGGCAGGAACCTGGAGGCTGGAACTGAAGCAGAGGCCATGGAGGAGTGCTGCCTTCTGGCTTGCTCCCCATGGCTTGTCCAGCCTGCTTTCTTATGCAGCCCATGTCCACCTGCTGAGGGATGGCACTGCCCACCATCGGCTAAACTCACCTCCAGAAATTAACAATTAAGAAAGTGACTCACTGATAGGCTACGATCAATCTGATGAAGGCAATTCTTCAGTTGAGATAGTCCCTCTTCCCAGATGGCTCTAGGTTTGTGTTAAGTTGACAGCTGAGGCTAACCATTCACAGGCTTCATGGTGGTGCTTTCACTGCTTTTATACATGACTATTTAGTTGCTACATCTTTGTCACTAAGCTCTTAAGGGCGGACCATTTTTATATCTGTTGTTCATTCCTATATAACTGTTCAAGATCAGTCACAAGATGGATGCATAGGTGGATAGATGCATGTATGGATGGGTGGGAATAGACGATTGGACGGATGAATAGTTGGATAGGTGGATGAATGGATGGATAGATGAGGATAGATGGAAGAAGATGGCTGAATACATAGATGCTTGAATGGATAAAGATGGATAGATGACTGAATGGATGTATAGATTAATGCATAGATGAATAAATGGATATATGCTTGAATGGGTAAGGATGGATGGATATATACTTGGATAGATAAGGATGGATGGGTGGATGGATAGAGACAGATGAATGGATGAAGGAATGGAGAAGGCTGTGTGTGGCAGGATTAAGGTGTCAGCCGGTAAGGTCAGAAGACACTTCCAGGACCCTGGAGGGGGTGTGGCCAACCTGGAGGGGGTGTGGCCAACCCCATTGATAAGTGGCTGCTGAGACACAAGGAGCTCTCTTCCTGGTTCCTGGCTGCTGGCTGTTGGAGAGACAGTATCGGAATCCATCGTCCTTCCATTGTGCATCCATCGCTTGTCCATCACTTGGATATGCCAGTCCTTGTTCAGGTGCCACTATAAGCTGTTACTAATATCGTGAGTGTTAATTTATATTCTAATAAATATTAATTTTGGACTGGCGCCGTGAAAGTAAAACTCTGGCTACATCTGGCGAGATGAGGACAACTATGCTGCTCTAAGAAAAGGTACTGAGCCCCATGGCTGAACAAGAGACATGGGTTAGATGAAGGGTAGAGAGCTAGCAAGTGATATGCCTGGGCCTAAGGCTGATCAGCCAAAAACCATTGAAAGCATCTGTGTGTCTCTGTGGGACTATGGAACTGTGGGTCTGCGGGTCTGCAGGTTTGTGGGTCCTAAACCTTGAGGTTAGGCTCGAAAGTCCGGGCCAGAAACCTCATACTACAGCTGTGTGAATGGATGGGTGGATGAATGGATAGAGACAGATGAATGGATGAAGGAATGGAGAAGGCTGTGTGAATTGATAAAAGGTTATTGTGAGGAACAAGAAAAGAAAGAATATATGAACTTCTCTGGAAATTAATATGCAGCACTATAAGCTCCCAGTGCCAGACACAGTGATGGAGCTTTCTATGTACCCTTCCCGTCAGCAGATGCTGTATGCGCAAGGGAATCTTGGGTTCTGGTGAAGTTGAGCTCACTTAGACCACAGGACTGATGTAGACTAGGTTCTGAGCCAGTGAGTCGGCCTGAATGTATCCACTCTTCCCAAAATCGTTACAAAATGACCATGCAGCCAGACGCACCCTTCAGTGAAAGGCACACAGTGACCTTTGAGGGGTTTTGTCTTCTTCCCGAAGCCTTGCCAGTCTCTCTCAATTGTCGGTTGCCCCTTCCTGCCAATAGCCTCTTCATTTAACACGAGTGTGTCTCAAAGGAGGCACTTCTAATTACCTCTAATACAGAACCAATTCTTATTAAAACTAGGTAGAAAGTGGGAATCAAGAGTGCCTCGGCAGGAAAGGATGATTGTGAATTAGTTGTAGACTCCTCTGACTCCTCTGGAGGGGTTTTGGAAAATTCTTTCTCATCTCAGGAGGTGAATCCAGACATTTGAAATTTGATGAATAGGCAGTGTCTGGATGAATAAGTGTCATCCTGCCTATCTCTTAAGGTTATTTATTCATTTTAGATGTTTTATTTTTATGTGTATGAGTGTTTTTGTCTCATACACATATGAGGCATATGTATATGGGTACCATGTGGTTGCCTGGTGCCTGCAGAGTTCCGAAGAGAGCATTAGATCCCCTGGAACTATAGTTGCAGATAGTTATGAACCACCAGGTAGGAGCTAGGACTCAAACCCAAGCCTTAACCACTGAGCTATCTCTCTAGCCCATATCTCATAGGATTTTTAGAAGAACCACATTAAAAGGAAAAAAAGATGAAAGCACATTAGGAGTAAGACAGCCATTTGAAGAGAAAGCTAGTGTTAGCTTCTTATCTCTTCATTGTGACAGAAGGACCTGATGAGTCTTTAGGGTCACAGTTTTAGGGGTATACACCCAGTTTGAGGAGAAGTCACCTGGAGAGGTTCCATCTGGGGTGGTGGGGGCTGTATCTGCCACAGGTATTTCTGAACTGGATTGTTCACATCTTGGGGAACCACGAATGTCACCTTCAAGGCCTATCCCCAGTGATCCATGTCTGCTGTCTAGATCACAGACTTCAAGATCCCACAACCTCCAGAAACAGTGACACCAGCCAGGAACCAAGCACAGGAGATGGTAGGAGACATCTCATACTTCAAACCTTAATATTCTGTATGCGGTTGGAGAGATGGCTCAGCAGTTAAGAGTTAAGAGTGTCTGCTGCTCTTGAAAACAGCTGGATACACATGTTGGTGATTCACAATCACCTGCTCCAGCTCCAGGGCATCCAGCACCCTTTTCTGGCGTCCACAGGTACTACACTTATATATGCACACATGTGCTTATCTGCACATATACATATAAATACAAATAACTTTTTACAAAAGAATATGACACTACTGCTTCAACTTAACTTTTATTGCAAGCTCATTATAACGTCAATACAATTTCCCCATATTTTCTTATTTAATCTCCGTACAGCCCCTTGCAACAAGGTACCAATAGGCCTAAAGTATAGAAATAGGTACCCAATGGGAGAAGGTCATGACTTGACCCTGGACATCATGATAATTACACTGTTGTGTTTTTTTCATAATGCCCAGCAGCCGTGCACTCGCAGACATGGCATAGTACTTCAGCTCTGCACCCAGGGCCATTGCACACTGACCAAACATCAGCCAGAAGCACAAAATGGGGGAAAAAACAAAACAGATCCACACATCACTAACTGAGCTTCAAAGGACCCTGGGAGCTATGGATGGAGCAGGAAGACAGAGGGCCTCCTCATACGACCTCAGCGAAGAATGTGCGCATCGCTAAAGCAGTTCTTTTGCTGCTCTTGGTGTGTCCTGATTTTTAGGTTACACATACATGTTCATAAATGGACAAATGCAGAGGACCCACCCAAGACAAACAAAGGTCTGGAAGTTGAATTGGGGTGAGCCCTAAATTCAGAATGATGGTGCGAAAAACTGGCAAATAAAAAGGCAGCAGCCCTGTGGTGACAGGTAGAAGCAGAATAGTTGTGATGCACGAAACAAGGAAGCTAGCTAGCATCCTCCCAGATCCAGGAGAGAGAAGGAAGCCTGCCTGTGCAGGAGGACAGCAGACACCAGTGTGCAGGATGCTAGGAGAATGAACCCTGTGCTTGAGGCCAGTCAGATGGGGAACCTAGCTATGGCAGCCCTAGAAACTGATAACAAAACACACAGGTGTCAGCCTGGTACTAAGGACAACAGCTGGGGATGTTGAAAATCCCTTCCCAGCAGAGGGCCAGCCCTCCTAGATCCCTACAGCCTTGTCTCAACAATGGGGGGAGGAGGGGAGAGACTGTGCAAGTTCTGGGGAACAAAAGTATTTGGCAGGTTATTAGAGCCTCAGGGCCCAAGTAACTTGTAGTTCCTCATACATCCAGTCAAACACTGGCATGGGGCTGCCCACACCTCTCCTCAGGCTCTGCTCACACCCGAGTTCCATCCATCTGATGCTGAGAAGATGGAGTTCTCCCATGCTCTAAAACCTCAGAAGCACGGAAAGCATATTTCCTTGAAGTGAGTGTGAAATCCAACTCTTCTGTATGTGGCATGGAGTGACAGGTATTGTTCTGATGGTGCTTCTGGGATTCTCCAAGGACCATCACATGCCCTTGCTACACCCCTGCCCTAAGGATGACAGCTGGAAGGCCATTTATAAAGGAGAAAGGTTCGCACACCTTCAGTTTACTCAGAACATGGATTTTTCTCAGCTGCCCTGGGATTATGCCTCCTTCAGAGCAGGCTGGCAGGAAATGAGCAGGACGTCTACATTCTGCTAAATATCTCTGTAGCTTGATGAGCCAGACACAGAGGGGGTATGACACAGGAGAGGGCCAGTCATAAGAGAGAAACCCTAAGAGTCAGGGGACCCTGTTCCAGGAACCCACACCTCTATTCTGGTGGAGAGGGCACTATGCCTTCTAGGGAGAGTAGACTCCTCTCTAACCTTCCTTAGAACCACAAGGTGGCAGTCTAAGGAGAGTACAGAAATGCCAAAGCATGCTCACACTTAGGACCGGAAAGGTAACCACCATGGGCAACAGCTGAGTGTACCTCCATCTTGCTACTGGCCTGGGGTCTCACCCGGAAAAGACTGACTCGACTAATTTTTCCTTTAACCCTATGCCACATGCAAAAGAGTTGACCAGACTCAGACTCTCGGGCCCTTCCTGATGGGAATACAGACCCCAAGAGAGGCGACAGAGAAAGAAATCATGTAGAACAAAGAAATCCCGGCTCTGCAGACACTCAAGATGGCCACCCTCTTTTGTTTTTTCAGCTCTGGAAATGTGGACACGCAAGAAGAGTGCAAGAGAGCAGAGAGAAAGGTCAGTAACCAGGAGACAAAGATGGAGGCTATGGGTGAGGTAAAACTTGGAAGACAGAGCAAGGGCGAGATGAGCAACTCCAACTGAAATGTGACTTGGTTGCGCCTGCTCCCTGGGGGTGACTATTCATTCCTCTCAGACTTTGTCTGTCTCTTTGTCGAGGTGCTTTGGGGGTGCAGCTCTTATATGGGAACCCTGCTGTGTGGCCAGGTGATAGCCTAAGATCCACTGCCCAGGAAGGCTTCAATGCCATTGACATCCCTGAACATTCTCTTCAGGCGCCAAGTTTAATGTGACCTCTTCAAATTCATAATGAGTATGAAATAAGCAGAAAGTAGCTCAAGGTGGGTAATTCATTAATCACAAGCAAAACAGGCCCCGATCAAGGGCCCAGAAGGAACCATAAAATAGAGCGGGGAGAGAACAGTTGCCCAATCCTTTTATTTAATATTAACTACTTTATGTTTTTTTTTTTTTTTTCATCTGAGTTCTGAGAAAGCTTCCCACTCAATCCAAAGTCAATTGTCCTTAAGGACCTGGGGCTGGCTTTGTGGATGCTGAATGCAACACGCCTTTGAAGCAGGGCCACTTGAAGAAAAGATGCCCAGCTGGCTGGCCTACCACTACAACTTGTGGCAATGAAGCCTTGTTCCTAATCACCTTTTCAATATTGCCTGATATGATCAGGGGAAGCAAAAAAATGTTATCAGGACCTGTCCTTTGACCTTGGAGTTGCAAACTTCACTGGCTTAGAAACAAGACATGCTTAAGATTAGGTATGCAAGGACTCATCCACCAATCCCATTGGGCTATGGGATGCAGGCATGCTCTTCCTTTGGGAAGATGTGTAGACTGTACTAAGGAATTCAGACGGCTCAATTACATTTCCAACAGTGTCATAGGATAGAGACAGATAATGTGTGGGACCCCATTTTATAAATGGGCAAACTCTGGATGATGCCCAGCATAGGGCTGTTTCTGATCCTCCCACACACACCTTCCAAGAAGCAGGGGCTGGGGCTCTGTGCCTCTAAAGGGCAGCTGCTTCTTCCAGATAGGGCAGCCCCCGGGCTGCTAGTTTGTCCTGAGTGGAAGAATTTGAGTTGAGCAGATATTGCCCTTTGTGAAGCCATGCTTCCCCCCAGTCACCCAGCCCATTGTCTCTATCCAGCTGAGGAAATAGCTAGGCTCCACCATGTACTGATTAGTGGTGAGCGGCTCCCTGCAAAGGTGGCAGGGCACCGTTGGTGTGGGCACGCCTCCTGTGTCATTTGCACAGCATGGGAGCGCTATAATCCCAAGGTGCATTTCAGAAGCTTGTCTCGGCAAAGCCAAGATGAGGAAAGGGTTGGAGATAATAATCAAGGTTGACGCAAATTACCTGGTGTTTGAATGAGGCAGAGGGAGCTTCAGGGGCAAATCAGGTTGGCCCCATCTCCATGGTGCTGAGGCTGGTTTGGTGGACCGGGGAGCTCAGGCAGGGGAAGTATTCCAGTGGACTTGGTTTGGATGCTACAGTGTCAGAGATTTATTTGCATAGATGTCCTACTGCCTAGCTGTAGCCGAGTCCCCCAAGAATCTCCTAAAAATGGAGACACCTGCTCTTACCCTCAGCATTTCCAAATTAGAGAATCCAGGCCACCCCTGTGGCAGCCATATTGTCTGGCCGCAGGCATGATTTTGCTGCATAGCCTGCTGGGAAATCACTATTTATTCGGAAGTTCCCTCCACTTCACAGATGAATAAATCAATTCTGAGAAAGAAAGGATCTGGACCAAGGACCTACGGAGAGCTGAAAATGGATCTTTAACTTCCCCTTGTCCTTCCCCTGCCCTTTCTCTTTTAATCACCACCCCCATGACTCATATATTCATTCAGCAAACATTTGTTGAGGACAAGTTTGTGCCAAGGGCTATGTTAGGTATCAAATCACCCTTAATTTTCCCCAGTGGGAGCAAGCACCAAACAGGCAGGCATTCATCATCGCATCACACACATACATGGACAGTTAGAGCTATGACCAGGAAAGACCGCACCGATGCCGTGTGAGGGGACCTGACATTGCATGGAGGGTGCTCAGTGTCTGCATCTGTGAAATGGACTTTGCTGGTTTTGCGTGCCTTCCCTATATAGCTAGCTCACACGGGACATTTAGCAAGGAATGGGCTTGGGAAACATAAAAGCAAATTTTCCAAATGCTAGGCTTAGCCTCACTCTGATAAACATTCAATAGATGTTTGTTGAATTGAATTGCTGAATTGAATTATGCTACAAAAATAAAGCAAGGATTAGCAAGAATTCCCAGCACTAAGCAGTGTTCATTCAATTTCCCTGTGTGTGCAGAGGAGAACCAGGGTGGGTGTGACAGATCTGAGTGTGTAAGAGCTGGGAGGACTCTAGGAACACGTGGTCACACTGACTACTGATTTTACAGGATGGTAAATCAAGGCCCAGACAAGGTAAAGACTGTTTAAGATCATATACGAAAAAGTGTCAGAGCCAGAGATGTCCAAGCTTCCTGATGCCTGGAGGGAATGAAACGTTTTGGGGGAGAGATAGACTCATCTTAGGCTTATGAGGCTATAAGCTGTTCTACATGTGGAAAATCTTAAGAATGGAAAGATCTTCCAGCTATTAATTAGTGTTCTGTTATCACATCACTTCCAAGACCCCAGAATCATTCACATCCCACACCATAAACATTTGTGTCTGGCAAATGTTGATTTCTTGCTCCATTTAATGTTCTGAAAAGCATCCACATTTCTCTTTGGTGGACCTCTCTCTCTCTCCCTTCCCATTCTCAATCTATGAGGTCTGGGTGTGGCAGAACCTATTCACTTCCAGAGAACACATGTCTCAAGCCCAGCTAATCAACTCCTCCAGCTCCCTGGCTGTTATGAGTGATTCGGGGTAGAAGCTGAGAGTCAGAAGTGGACACTGATGACTTATAGGTAGAATATATCTTATATATTATGAATGGAATATGTCTGATAGGTCATGTGACTACACCTAAAAGGAGGCTGAGAATATGAATGTATGCCATTTTCCATTCCTATGGTGGGGAACAGGCTCCTTGCTGGTCATGGGAAGGAGCCCCAAACAGACTGAATTAACAAATAAGTCCTTTTGCCATCTTGGGACAGCTTCCAAAGTACTGTGCAAAGTACAATATTCAAGAGATTTTGACATGGCCCAACAGTGGTGGAAACTGACTTTCCCACTCTAAGATGGAGAAACTGAGTCCTGGAGAAGTTACTACTCCTGGGTACACAGCAAGGACATGATGGAATCTTGTACTTGAAAGCCCAGAATCATGTGGCAGATCTGAATATACTTAGTATCTCTCTGAAGTGACATTGGAATCCAAATGAATCTGAAATATAGGAAGCTGCATTAATTTGGTGTGTAGGGGGGGGGAGAGACCTGATCCTGAGAAAGAGGTACAATAATGAGGGTCCCTAACAAGGGCAGAGAATCACTTGCCTCCTGGGCCAGTCTTGGGGATTAACATCAGAGTCCTGTGAGCAAGAGAGTTGAAGGTGGCCCTGTGAAAGACATTTCCTTCTAAGCTGCATCCAGAGGTTGATAATACAGGCAGCATTGTCTTGGGACTCCTGAGGAAGGAGTATCCTCGGGTGGGTACTCCTTCCTAGCTCTGTTACTACATACCTCCATGAAGCCCTGCACTACAGAGCATTTGGTGGAGGTGCTGAGAGAAGTCCCATTCCCATGGGAGACTGGTTTGTGAGGACATATGAAGCTCTCTGAAATAACCTGGAGAGAGGAGGTTTGAAGATGCATGAGGTCCTGTGGTAGCAGGTGGAGACAAAAGCCAGAGAAACAGTAAGGTCCTTAAGCTGCATTTCACAGGTGTCCTCCGTGTCTTCTTCGGGCTGCTCTTTCATGGTTCCCACCTTGCTCCAAACTCTACCCACCAAGACGCCTTAACTACAGACCCAGGAACCTGTGCCATCTGGCTTTTGGCTAGGTTCAACCACTGAGTGACACTGGCTGCTCTGTCACCAAGAGTTACCACAAACTAACTCCACTGCCACACAGCCTCAGTCACTGGGGATTCTGTGACCAGCCTTCTCTGGATCCTGGGTCTGGTAATACCTCCTTCTCTGGCTATACCAGCCTAGGTTTATAGCACATGATTCTGAGCCTGTAGGTGAATCTACCCTAGGTGGGGTCCCTAGACCCTGCCCATGCCATTGTGAAGAGTCCCGGTACTAAATTCTCTCTATACCCTCATTTTCATTTACTGATACTGAGTGACGGGGGACACTGGAGCCCATGAGGAGGCAGCCGGCCCTGTGACCTTGAGTAGCTCACTGAATCTTCCCATCTTCCCTCCCTTCAGTCAGACACACCTGCACTGGAATGTTCCTGGGTTTCTACGGACCCCCTGGGATCTGGGACTCTTGTCACAGTACTTGGGATATTGTAACTCTGGGGCCCTGTCAAGCTGGCCTTAGATCTTCATTGGGGAAGATACCACAAACCAGGGAGTGTCTACGTGTGTTTGAGGGACCCATCATGGAGTCAACAACGCTGGGGCCTGGAAGGAATAGAGGGTTCCTAATCCTTCACACTAGCTGAATTATGGAGGGTCTGAGCTGTCCCAAAATGGAAGTCAGGCTGGGGAAAGCTCTTTGATATAGCTGGGGCTATGCTTGTCCCGCCTATGTAAAGAAGGTCTGTGAGACTCTTGCCTTCTTTCCCCTAAGTTCTCACAAGAGGCAGCTGCAAATGCCCAGGTTCAGACAAATTATATCCAGCATCTGAGCCATACCCCCAAACTTCCTCTACCTCTGGGTTCTATCCTCTCTCACAGAGTCCGAGTGGTCCATAGATTCCAGGCAGGAGGTGGGAGAGGGACACGGGACAGAGAGGACTGCCAGATGCCTACTGCTTCATTTAGGAAAAAAGAGCTGTGTGAGTGCCCTCAGGGAGCCCCTATTTATCTCCTCCACTTTCAGGATGACAAATATACCCATTCCTGCCTTACAGAGCTGAGGCTGGCTGTGGTCTAGAAGTTCCAACTCACCCAAAGGCTGGGGAAAGACTCCTGTATCCTTACTGTCTCTTACAATGTTTCTTCCCTGGGAATGCCCTGTCATTGTCAATGCCCAGTGTGCCCAGTGGGGGCTGCACACTTTCAATGAAAGCATCCCTAGCCAGGGGTCACAGTCACCAAAATGAAGCACGTGTCCAGCCCTGAGAGCTATGTGATCTGAACCATGAGCCATGGCCTTAGAAAGCAGAACATGCAAGAACCAAGCACAGGGCCTGAATGGCCATTTGCCCAAGGACCTTTGCCTACCAGTGGGTCAACTAAACAAGGCCTGGGACTAGAGCCATGACAGAAATCGTCAGAAAGAGATAGTACATATCTGACTCAATGGACGCTCACCTGGGGCATTTGTGCATAGCTGTATAGGTTGGGCTGCACAACCACAAGGATGCCACTCACAACACAGTCATCCTGGATCTCAGCACTGTGCCAGCATTCAAGCAAGTGGCTGTCACTAATTTGATGAAGCAGCACCCAGGCCTGCTTCTGAGACATTGGTATAGAAAGGTTACTAGGAATTCACTTTTGGAAAACGTCCCCTTCTTTATTCCTGGTGGGCAACGGCACATGCCTGAGGGTCCTGATGCGGCCATCTCCATTTACCTCTACAGAACAGCATAGGACCCAGCAAGGCTTTGGGGTACCACCCTATAAATCCTCTTTTCACTGGAGGCCTATCAGATAATGATTTAAAGAACTAGTCAGTGGCTGCAATTAAGCACAGAGAAAATGGATCAGTCCCATAATTTCCGTGTGTGCAAGGTCGGGCTGGATCCGTAATTAATGTTTGCGCCCGTTAATGAAATGCTCCACAGCTCGGCACTTCTGTCATTCATGAAGGTAATTTTTCAATTGATTAGTAAAATAATACTTGAAAAGTAAATGCACCTGCTTCTTCCCCGAAATGTCTCAGTCAACCGGACACATTGGTTGGGACACTAAAAAAATACCACTGCAATCCAGTGGAGACCAGTCCTGCACCATCAGCATGCAGAAAGCCTGAGAAGGGGACTAGAGAAAAAAGCAATTAGAGCAGCCGTGGTGGCCAGAATCCCTGGGTGGCCCAGAGCTGCTGAGCAGTTGTGACCATTCTGCTTAGTTCCCATCTGTGATGGACGGCAGGCCAGAAGCTGAGGCTTGGGGTTGCTGCAGGGCAGGAATGGGTGTTAGGCACTGTTGGGGGAGGTGACGGTTGCTGCAGAGCTCCAATGGGATCTTGTGCTGTGGTGAGCGGGGTGGCTGTTGTTGGGGGAAATGCCACAAACTAGAGAGTTCCTGCCCCTGATAGAGGGTCCCATCAACAGGTGTGCTGATTGGGGCATGCTGGGGTGAGGACACTGTGAGGCTAGGCACTGATGTTCCATCCCAGGCCCAACAGGGCTGCCTGCTCTGGTATTTCTTAGTTATTGGTAAACCATTGGAATGGGCTTTCTGAAACCAAAACAAAAAATTTTGAAAATGACACCATTTTCTGTTTATGGGAAAATACAGCAAGAAATGTAATGGTGTTCATTCTCAGAAGAAAGACTCGAGTATTGTTTTCATCTTCCTAAATATTTTATGTTTTTATGTCCCAAATATTTTAACAGTAGCATCCATTTTTCTACTCATGGGAGAGCCTTACCCACAGCACTGAGGCTGTGATTTGAACAGAACTACTCAAAACCTGCACCTACTTTCCCAGAGTCACTCCTGTCTTTCTGCCGTTTAAAGGTCTAAGAATCAATTATTGAGCATCAAATATTGAACCACTTAGCCCATCACCCCCTGACATCAGCAGCTTGCCGGTCTCCAGTGGCTTGTCGTGGATGACGGGGCTTCTCCATGTCCCTTCCATGGGCATCACGAGATGCTGCAACTTTACAGAAATCAGTTATTGCTGTGAACAATATAATTTAAGTTTTAATAAATGGGTGTCAACGGTGATGAGAAGATCAGGCTTCTCAGAGGGACTAATGTCACAAAGGGTGACTAACTGGTGAGGGTCTCTGTGTGTCTAAATAGTAGTGGATCGTCTTCATACTAGAAACAGTGGGAGCTGATTGGTAAACTTTTATATGTGAGGACTCCCTTTTTGTGGGTGAGGCTGCTTGGAGTGAAATTGGAAGGAAAGGCATCCATCCCTTAGTACCTTACATACAAGCAGAATTTGCCAACCACTTTAAGCAATAGGGACTTTTGAGAGAGGATTGTTACAGTCCAGACTTGCTCAGAGGACCGGGGTTGCAACAAGCATAGAAAATACTCACCTGTGGCATGGCAGAGTAACATGACCATCTTTGCTGCTGCATCCAGTACAAGCCTAGGCCACGGGCACTGTCAGGATGGTCTGTTCCCTTCCATCCTGGCTCCAGTCTCAATGCAGGGTAGATCATTGGGCAGGACTTGGTCACACACCTCTGCTCCTGAGCTAACAACAGGAAAAGGGTAGATGTGGGATCTGTCCTCCAAGCTTAGAGGGAAATCTTACAATGTAAGAAGACTACAGAGACAGTCCAATGGTTAAGAGCACTTGCTGCTCTTGCATAGAACTTCATTTCAGTTTCTGTCACCTTCAGGGAGCTAACATGCTCTTCTGCCTACCACAGGCACCCGTACATATGTGCACCTGTACACACACACACACACACACACACACACACACACACACACACACACACACGAGAGGGGAGAGAAAGGGAGAGATGCGTATTACTTAAAAATAAAATAAATTCTAAAAGAAGTTTACATACAAGGGATCAGCTAGAAACACAAAGCGCCTCTGCAGATGGGACCCATGTAAGCCATGTCCTCTGACATTTATTGGGCACCTGCTACAGCAGCTGATCCCATGTTTGGTTTCTGAGGCTACTGAAGAAACCACAGTTCCAAGGATGTGACCATTCTCACCTCTTGATCTATGACCTTGGCTGAGAATAAAATGGGGTTTGAGTCTTCAGAGGACTCAATTTTGCTTTACTCACTCAGGACTCTGAGCCACCCCGACCCTCATGTTTCTCATCTGTAAGACACAAAAGGTAGACTATGTCAAAGGTTGCATGGTGGCCTTTTGTTCCAGAATGGCCTACACAGAACTTCTGTTTGTGTGTGTGTGTGTGAGCCTTCACCTCTTCCGGGGTGTTCCCAGCCCTGAGGCAGCCACCCAGAGAACCAGGGTTATTGCCTTTCTGATGGTCTCAAATGATGGGAAGGCCACAGCTGGTCCAAGAGATCAATGTGTCACAAGAAAAAATGGAACCCCTTGTCAGTTACCCAGTAACCTCAATAATTTGACATCTCCTAGCCAGGCAGTAACCTCACGAGTCCATGCCCCTCACTGTCCAGTGGACATGTCACTAGTCACAGGCGGCTGCCAAAATTTAATTTTAAATGAAACATAATGAAAATTTCAGTTTCTTGGGCACATTCCCCAAATTCTAAGGGCCCCATAGCCACACATGGCTATAGACAAAGTACAGGCATGTCCATCACCACAGGAAGTACCCCAAGTCAGCCCTGTTCCAAGTTTCCCCACAGGACCCCACAGTCCCTTTTCCTCCAGACATCTGGCCTGCTGTAGTCAACGAGCTGACAGGGCACAGTGACCCAGGCGAGCCTGCCCCTCTGCTAGCTGTCTCCTTTCACAGAAGACACTAATCTATATTGCAGGCCCTCTTCTCTGCATGAACAATGGGAGCGGCCCTGGGAAGGGGCTGCCTCACTCCCAGCACCTCCTTCCGACTCCCTTAATAGGTGAAAAATGCTCCGTTATTTCAAATGAATATAATTACGAAATCTGCTACTTGGAGTAATGTGCTTCCTTTGTGGGGAGCAGACGTCTCCTCTCTGCACTGAGAAGCACTTTACCACTTTGAAAAGCATGATTCACTGGTCTCTGTGGGCCAGTCTCTCCCTGCTCAGTGGTGGGGCACAGTGACTTTGAACCACACTCTTGCCCCATATCTCCAGTATGCTGCCTCTTTTCTTGGGTGGGCATAGAGCTCAGGAGGCCACACATATGAAGGGCAAGCCATGACCCCCCCCCCCCCCCCCGGGCTCTCAGGAACATTCTCACCCTTGTTCTGTCCCAGTCTAAGCTGAATCCTACCCCTCCCAGCCTGAGCCAAGGCTACACCTCTTAGCCATCTCCTCCCCTCTTGTTTCTATGGCTAACACCAGAATTTCTTTTCTAGAAGCCACCCCCTCTGCCCAGCTCCAAACCCCAACACAACCCTGTCCACCCACAATGACTTGAGTTCAAATCATACCTCACCCTGTGCAGTCTTTGACAAATCACTCTCTTCAGGGTTTAACTTCTACAACATGAAGAAGAAGATTCAAGTCGTGGTCCATGTTCACAATCTCATACTTTTCCTCAATGATTGGTCTAGCCATGGACATATAATGTATGGATTCAGTACTGGTTGATTTTTTTTTTTTTTTAGTTAATTTGGCACACGCTAGAGTCGTCTGATAGGAGGGAGCCTCAACTGAAGAACTACCTCCATAAGATTGGCCTGTGGGGCATTTTCTTGATGAATGACATGAAAGGAACTAGCCCATTGTGGGTGGTGCAATGCTTGTACAGGTGGTCCTGGGATATACAAATGTGGCAATTTGAGTAAGAATGGTCTTCATAGGCTCACATCCTTGAATACGTGATCTCCAGTTAGTAGAACTGTTTGGGAAGAATTAGGAGGTGTGGCCTTGTTGGTGGAGGTGTGTCCACTGGAGGTGGGCGTTGAGGTCTCAAAAGATTTATGTAATTGCCAGTATCCCCATCTTCTCTGCCTTGTGGTTGTAGATAAAGATGTGACCTCTCAACAGTCCTGTGGTGGTTTGAATAGGATTGGCCCCCATAGACTCATGTATTTGAATGCTTGGCCCATAAGGTGTGGTACTATTAGGAGATGTGGCCTTGTTAGAAGTATGTCACTGTGGGGCCAGGCTTTGTGGTCTCATATGCTCAAGCTTTGCCCAGTGTGAGACACACAGTCTCTCTGCTGCCTGTGGATCCTGATGTAGGAATCTCAGCTCCTCCTCCAGCACCATGTCTGCCTGCACATCACTGCACTTCCCACCATGATGATAACTAAGTCTCTGAGACTGTAATCCAGCCCCAATGAAATGTTTTCCTTTATAAGAGTTGCATGGTCATAGTGTCTCTTCCCAGCAATAGAAACCCTAAGACAAGACCTTTTGCTCCGCCATCATGGACTCTAACCCCCTGAAGTTGTAAGCCAAATTAAACACTTCGTTTTACAAACTGCCCTGTCATGTGTTTTATCACAGCAATAGGGCAGCAACTAAGGCAATAAGAAAGTAAACTAAACAGCCTGGAGAAACAAGCCAGTAAGCAGCACCTTCCATGGTTTCCACATCAGCTCCTGCTTCCAGGTTTCTGCTTTGAGTTCCTGAGCTTCTTTAGCAATGGAGTGTGACCCAAGAGTTAGGAGCTGAAATAAACCTTTCCCTCCGCAAATTTCCTTTACTCATGGTATTTTGTCACAGTAACATAAATAACCCTGATGGACATTTGTACCAGTGCATGTAATATTGCTGATTTGACCATGTGGTTTTGGGAGGACTGTGGGGGCAGTCAGGCTTTGGGCTTGGAAAGCCATTGAGTGCTTAGAGCTCAGTAGACAGTTCTATAGGATCTTGGAAGATAAGAATGTTGAGAGCAGGGGCAGAGGACAGAAGCCTGGTTTGTGAATTTTCAGAGAGAACTAAAGACTACCGTGGCTGTTTGATATTTTGAATGAAAGATTCTGTCATCTGGGGCTTGAAGAATTGGCTCTAATTAACAAGAGATTAGATACACCCAAGTGAAACTTTGGCTGGGATACTTGATACTGGTCATCTGGGGCTGAGGAATCAGTTTTAAGAGATATCAGCATCATTGAGGTGAAAACTTCTGGGAAGTGTTTCCTCAGAGTCAGAACACAGAAGCTGTGGTCCAGAGGGGGTCAAGGAGGTACCTTGTGCTGGCAGCTGAACTTGGTACTGTATAAGACCTTCTCAGGTGGTACTGGTTTTTAAGAGACAAAGTAATCATGGAGAGCAACTGGACATTATGAGAAGCCAGGAGAGGCCATTGGTTGAAGGCACAATCTCAGTTGCAGTTGAAGACCCTACACTGAAGGGTCATAAAGAGAAGTTGGCACCCATGTAGCAGGATCAGAGTCCCTGAAGAGAGCAGAGGTTGCTGGTGAATGAATGTCTTGAGTTTCAGGGAAGACCCCAGCACATTAGAGATCCCAAGACCATTGGGCAACCATCAAGGACAGCAGGTCTGATGTGGAGGCTGCCTGAAATCACAAGACAAGCTCCATGTGCAATAGATGGTAGAGCCAAAGAAGAGTTGTGTAGGGCCCTGGAGCCCAGAGTATCACAAGTAGGTTCCCGATTTCAAGCTCTCGATGTTTTACACTAGGGATCTGAGTTTTGCTTTGATGTAATTGCAACTGTGCTCTGTCTCTTCATTTTTTAATACAAGAAGTACATAACTTATTCTTTGTAAAAGAAAAATTAGCAGAGCACACAGTTAATAGGCTTTGGATAGTTTAGAGAAACTAGAATTTTATATTTGGAGCATTAGAGACTTTGGAGTCTTGTTTGTATATTTTAGAGAGACTTTGGACCTTTTAAAGAGACTAAATTTTAAAGTGTTTGAATTTTTTTTAAAGACTGTGGGACTTTAAGAATTATATTTTCATATCATGACGTTAATATGACATCTTGGGGACAAACGAGAAAGGAAAAGATGCACTTGAACAGTGACGTGTTTCCGTTTAAAGTTGACAGGGGTTCAACTGTGATGGCCAGTTTTGTGTCATCTTGAAATACGCTACAGTTGTGTGAGAGGAGGAGCCTCAATTGTGAGAATTCGTCCATAAACGTGTCCTGTGGCCAAGCCTATGGAAGACTTCTCTTGATTAAATATTGGTTTGGAAGAGTCTAGACAACTGTGGGTGGTGTTATGCCTGGGCAAGTGGTCCTGGGCTATATAAGAAAATAAACTAAGCAAGCCTGAAGTAAGCTAGCAAGCAGTGTTCCTTCATGGCCTCTGGTTAAGTTCCTGTTTCTAGATTCCTGGCTTGATTACCCTCAGTGATGGAGTGTGATCTAAGAGTTTTAAGCTAAAATAAACCCCCGTTCCTCCCCAAGTTGCCTTTGACCATGGTATTTTATCACAAAAACAGAAAGCCTGAGACAGACCTGGAGTACAGAGTATTCTGCAATTGCAAACTATCAGAGTTTTCTTCAGCCATAAATACACAAAAGGTAGAGACCGGGCCAGGAAGGAATAGCCAGAATAATGAACATATCTAGACTGACTGACACCATGAGGGCCATACTGTTTCGTTTACTTTGACAGATTCAAATTATAGCAGATACCCAGCATGCTGAAGGCCCCTAGTAAATTCTGGTTGCACTGCAGAAGTAATGGAGGACAGTGACCTGCTCCCACTGTTCAGAGCTCCAGTGTACTTGAGACTTGCCCCAGAGCCCAAGGACACGGACTAGAATGAAGTATGTTTGCTGAGGTGAGCAATAGAGGAGACTGGACAAGCACACCCCATACACACTCTTTACAGCCTCCCCTTCAGACTCCCTTGCTCTGAAACTCGCCCCCCCACGTAGATGCCCATATACCTCTTGCAGAGAGCTTCAGGGACCGAGGACTGTGGAGTGACATGGATTGAAGGCCAGTATACCAAATACGTCTGTTATTTAGGGACCCCATCTGAGGTCAAATCCTGATTCTGGAGATCACCATACAGTGGCCACAGAGCCACTGGTACAGGCTGGGATGTGCACACATCTCATGACAGAGGAGAGTGAGCCTGTCCCCAGTCAAGCTTAATCGTGGGTGTGTGACTCAGTGGCACGAGCTCAACACCAAGCAAATCAAGGAGGGCTTCCTGGAGGAGTGTACATTTAGGTATGGCAAGCACAGGAAGCAGCTATGGATGAAATGGAGGAAAATAAGGGAAGCATGTAGCCTAGACGGAAGGAACAGCAGAAGCAAAATGATGGTTATCTTCTTCGGTGGGGAAGCACAAAGTGCAGGATGGGAGAGGGGAAAAAAAAAAAAAACAGCTTTCCCAGAGAAGTGAACACTTTCCATTGATCATTTCATTTACCCACTTACCCAAACATGTGCTCTGAACCCCTGAGACAGCCTTGAATCCATTGGGAACAACCTTAGATCTATTTTGCTCTTACTGCTGAGAACACTGAAGTGAGCCCACCAGGCACTCTTGTGGGAACATGCATACAGAAGAAATGAGGAAACAAGGTCAAGAAAATTGAGAACAGGGCATCTGGAGGCTGCAGAGAGGCTGGTGGAGGGTGAGAGAGAGAGAGAGAGAGTGTGTGTGTGTGTGTGTGTGTGTGTGTGTGTATTGTATATGTTGTATGTTATGTTATGTGTGTTGTATATATGTAGCATGTGTTATGTATGGTGTGTGTAGTGTGTTGTAGTGTGTGTGTATGTTTTGTATATGTGGTGTGTGTTATGTATGGTATGTATTGTGTATTGTGTTGTGTGTGTTGTATAGATGTGGCGTGTGTTATATATGGTGAGTGCTATATGTTGTGGGGTGTGTGTGTGTGTGTGTGTGTGTGTGTGTGTGTGTGTGTGTGTGTGTGTGTGTGTGTGTGTTGGCAGCTCCCAAGAAGGTGTATTTTAATCCAGGACAAGTTCCAGAAGATGGGAAAATATTCCAGGAGAAGAGGAACATGTACACATCACAGATAACTGCAACAGGACCTGGGTTGGAGTGCTAGGCAGGGCAGACATGGGGCATGAAGCCTTGGTGCACTGGTCTGTGATAAGCCGGGAAAACCAAGGGGTCATGGAATTTGTTCTCAGTCTCCACAGGGACCTCAAAACATGCAACTGGGAAAGGTGTGGACATGCCTTCTGCCCTGGAAGGGGAGGTGCAAGTGGTGCCCAGGTTTCCTGCTGCTCCCAGCTAAAAAGGCTCAGATGGTTTTGACAGTTCTTAGCAACTGTAACCTTCACTGTTGGGCTCACCAGGAAAAAGTTGCTGATTTCCAATTTACAACTCCAGATAAGCAATTATTATCCAGAAAGGGACAAATATAAGGGCCAGAGATGGGACTTGGTAGAGGCTTTAGAATTCATAAAGCCTTTAGTCCCCAGCTACCTCGATAAGGGAAGAGGAGCTAATGATACTTATGATCACTCCTGAGGAAATAAAGCTTGTCTGAATTGGAAGAAAAACAATAATTAAACCAAAGGGGTTGGAGAGATGGCTCAGGGGTTATGAGTTTTTGCTGCACAATCATGGGGACTGGGCTTCAAATCCTTATGCATAACAATTCCAGGGTCCCAAAAAGCCTGTAACTCAACTTCTGAGGGATCCAACACTCTCTGGCCTCCATGCACATGCAGGTATGTATGCATGCACACTGCATGTACACACACACACACGCACAAAGGTGAACATATGTTCATACAGATGTACATGCAAATAAATTAATCAAATTAAAATATTAAAAACTGAGAACATTATGGTAGGGTTTTGTGGGTTTTGTTTGTTTGGGTTTTGAAAGAGATAGGATTTGGTAACAGACCTGTTAATCATAGCTGCTATGGACAATTAAAAGTTCAAGACCACTTGGGCAACTTTGTAAGAACCTGTCTCAAAAAAAAAAAAAACAAAAACAAAACAAAACAAAACAAAAAAAACAATGATATAGCTCAATGGTGGATAACTTGCCAAGCATGCAGATCACTTGAGTCCAGGAGTTCAAGGCCAAAGCCAGCCTGAGCAATACAGAGAGACTTTGTCACCAAAGAAAAAAGAAACACAGACCCTGTCCTCAACTTCCAACATGTTCTGGTAGAGAGAAGAATGGGGAGGGGGCTTCCTAATTCAGCTCACCGTCCTGCAACTTCCCACCCTCCATCTCCTAGCTCCTGGAAATCCAATTTCCTAGTTATGGTGCTGCTTATTAAAAGCATGGCTATGGAGGCTGTTTACTCCAAGATCTATTTTTGTCATAACTGTTTGTAATGGTTAAACCTCAACAGCTTAAACACTCCATACAAAATAATGTATCTTCAATAAATTGAAATATTAACCAATCATATGTAATGGTTCATTTCTAACAGATGCACAGCTCAGAGTCCTCAGGGCATCGTAGAAATTGAAAACCATATTGATGGACTGGCCAGCCTTCAAATTGCACTGTGAGGGAGGAAAAGCATAGGGAAAGTTCTCATTATGGCTCCCTGACATTAATTTGAGCATTTTTATATGTATGTCCTATTAAGCACCTTAAGTGCTTTTTGATAATTGTGCTTTGTAGTTTTTTACAACACTTCAGCCTATTCCCAGTTCAATTTCCTCTTTTATCCGATGTTTGAAATATTGATTTCTGACAGATAAAAGCAAACCTTATAATCTCAGCAGCGAGCAATAAGTGAGTGGGAGAGGCTGCGGAATGCATTGGGGAATGGTCATATTCGAAACAGTCTTTGTTTTATTACATTTTCGTCAACAGAATTTACTTACCGCTTGCTGATATTTATGTAAAAAGCCGGGCCGCGGAGAGAGCCGAGATATTGCCAATTTCAGCTCTACTTTTTGCATTTAGTAAGATAAAAGGAGCTTCCCCCTCGGAGCCCGGTGATTGCAGTGGTTTAAACTGCTGTCAGCCTGCTGCAAGTAACTGTGATTTATCTCCTTCAGCCTGTGCGTGGTGTAGCTGCAAACTTTTCCTCTAGGTTTGCATTAAAAGCTGACAGCATGTCAGGGTGCTTAAAGTCTCCCCTCTTGGGCCTACAGACTCTCGGAAGAGACCCTTGGTGGGGAGAATCTCACACTCTGTTAGGTCAGGTGTGACCTTACACCTGTGTTCATCTCCAAGATTTGACTCCGGATCCTGCAGACAGGGGAGATTATTTTGGATGTTAAACAAACGTGTCTCCCTTATTGTGATGATTTTGCCACAGTAAATTCATGGGTTCCTTGTTGAACGCCACCTGGCATAAGATGTGCAGTGCTGAGGCCTCCCCATAAGGACCTTCACTCAAAATCATCAAGGGTAAGTGTGTTCACACGCCCTGCATGGAGACATCTTTGGTGCTCATGACTAGGAATGATGTGCTATTGGCACCCTGTGATATAGGTCTGAGAATCTGATAAAGATCCTTTAAGACACAAGATGATCTTCCACAACACAGAATTCTCTTCTCCCAAAATGTGAGCAGGGCTGATGCTGAGAAGCCCTGTCTAAAGACGTGACTATCCTTGCCGGTGAGCAAGGGGTTTGCAGGTAGCAGCGAAATGGAGTTGGCCGTAAGACTGACTTAGGACCTACTTTAGACATTCTGGTCAGAGAAAGGGACACTCAAACTGATACTATATAATGACAGGAACTGACAGAAGATCTAGGGGAAGGACTGAATCACCATGGAGGTGACACATCCATGTGACGGTATCTCTGAAAGCAGTTCAGGATTGAATGGGTGGAGGTCAGCATGGGGACTTGCCCCAGTTTCTCAGCATGCCAAGAATGGCAGCTTCCCTAGAATCCACTCAAGGTCTTCTCTGGTTTCCCTCTCTCCCGTGGGTTATTCCACAGGAGATTCCCACTTCCCTTGGATCTTGGGACCATTGCTCAGGTGCTCAGGTCCCTTCCCACATGTGATGTACCTACCATTCCTTCATCCAAAAACACTTCTTTAGCACCCACCATTTCCTGCTGAACCCCATGTTACACAACGAAGCCACAACAGAGAACCAAACAAACCAAATCTGAGGCTGCCTCTCCAGTCTGTTGGCTGTTTAGTAGTCACGAAGCTCGGGCAGGCTGGCTGTGAGCCCAGTGACTGGATAAAGGGCACAGTGAGGGTCAGCATCAGCCAAGTGATGCAGCTGTAACAAGCACGTGCAATATCATTGCTTCCATTCTGCAGGGCTGTGTTGCCATCCCCTGGGAGACAGATGGACAGAACAGCCGGCATCTGGAACCCTAGTCTGGTGGCATCAATAGAACACAGGGACACTTCTGCTAGCTCAGCACACTTCTTCTTGCTGTGGCCAAGGCTTCATCTTCCATTCTACCGGCCACATGATACCACATCTGAATTCAACAGGATAGGTTGGGATCACAGTGCTCCAGAGGATGTGGGAGTCTGCAATGCAAAATAAGATCCACAGCTCTAAGAACAAACCTAAGACCTCCGACTTAATTTTGTAGGGCCTGGGCCTTGAGGTCCACTAGTAGAATTTTTAAATTAGCTAAGGAAAAATTTTAATGAGATTTTACATTAAAAAAAAAAACCCTACAATTCTTTTTTTAACACTTCAGAAGTACAAGCCACAATGATCCTGCATTCTTGAGGCAGAATCTAGCTCAGCCCTGCTTTCTCTACTTACGTGACCTACCCAACCCATGGGCTCTCAAGTCTTCAGGCGATGAGGTAATAGACTGTACCAATGAAGGACTGAAGCATAGACGGGGGAAAAAATGGACCAGCTAAAAATCACAGGCCAATTCATTGTAGACTCAAGACAAAGCCGCTCAGAGCCCAGCTTTACAGGCTGCTGGAAAAGAAGAGAGAGTGGACCATGCAGACAGATTGCAACTTTGGGTGTACACCTGTCCTCTGAACAGCTCTCAGTTGGTGGGGGGTCATTTAGCATCATTGGATAATCACCTAACATCACCTGTAATTCAAGTCAGCTAGTACAGAGCTCCACAGGACTCACAGGGACTGCATGAGCCCTCACCCCCCATCAGAGAACTGTCTGTAAACCAGATCAGACACACCTACAATGGTATCCCAGTCTGTCCCACAATGGCCTGGTTTGGGCCCCATCTCTCTAATCTGCACCAAAACCAGGAAGCAGAGGCAAGGGAGATGACAGGGACAGAGGGGCTGCCTCAGAGCCTGGCTTGTGTGTGAATTTGAATCTTGTTACATCTATCTGTCTCCAAGCCACGGGGGCAACTGAATCAAGAAGGGCTGTGTATTATCTTTGACTTGGTGTGAGTGGGCCCTGCAGAATCCGATGGTTAATTGGTCCATCTGCCACCACTTGTGCATCATGCTCCTCCTTAAGTCCTGAAGGTTCTTGTAAGCAGAAGCTGGGTGGAACTATTAAGACCTATTCCACTCTGCGCTAGAGACATATAAACTTGGCCACACAGTGGGTACTGACCTCATAGGATAGAGTCATGTGTTAGTCAGCCCTTCTTTGCTGTGACGAAATACCTGATATAACTTCAAAGATGGTCAGGTTCAGGGTCCCAAACACCCTTCAAAAACATAGCCCCCATCCCCCAGTAACCTACTTCCTTTACCTGGCCCCACCTCTTGACAGTCCATCAGTAGATTAATTTACCGATGAGGTAATGCCCAGCGAGCCAGTTACCTCTCAGTGGTGCCCCCAGATGGGGACCAAGCCTTAAATGAAAGTGTGTTAAGTCTTTTGAGGGACACTTCATATCTAAGCCACAGTAGGTAAAGAAGTCTCACATCTCTCCCTAGGTCAGTGGTTCTCAACCTTCCTAATGCTGCAACCCTTTAACACGGCTCTTCATGTGGTGGTGACCCCCAAACATAAAATTATTCTGTTGCTACTTCATCACCCTAAGTTTACTACTGTTAAAAAGCATAATGTAAATATTTGATATTTATGATATCTGATATGCAACCCCAAAGGGGATCATGACCCACAGATTGAGAATTGCTTCCCTAAGACCATGTTGCATCTGCCAGTATTGACAGGAAGCTCCAGACTAACCACAGGGTGGAACTTCCTGTGCTCATGGGACCTCTCAACACCTACCATCAACCTGCAAAGCCAATAAATACATGGCTTCATCTCTGCCACCAGGGCTGAGGGCTAGTCTCACGGGTCAGAAACTTTAGGAACATGCCTACTTCTCTCTTACATTGTCTTGTGGGGGAGCAGATGATGTTCTGGGTGATGTGTATTGCTGACACGAGCAGAGCTATGCCAAGAACTTGTGGGAATGGCAGAGCCTTCCCCAAGTCAGGCTCAGGGAAATGGAAACCCCTTTCCCTGGTCCATGTGTAGAAACTGACACTGTGTACAGAAAGGTATTGATGGTGGCTTCCTCCCCCCTGGATGTTTGAAGCCAGCTGAAATCTGCTATCTCCTACCAAGATTAACTAAAACTGCCCCATTGTTCAGCTGTATACCATAAGCCTACTTTCTTATTCGGCTGTATATCATAAGCCTGCTTCCTTGATTCAGACATATGAAGTAAACACTCTGCATCTCCTGGCTGCTGCTGCTGTTTGCCTATCACGGCACAAGGCCCACCCAATCCCAGTGTTTCTATACATGTCTGTGTGTCTGTCCTTTCCTCATCCCTCATTATCCCACCATCTCCCCAGTCAGGTCAGTCCCAAAGGCACGCAACTTGCAAGCCTGGCTATCTGGGTTTAAGTTCTGCATGCGCGTTCTGGTTCTTTCTTCCTGTGGCTGCATAGTTATTTATGCTTCATGGAGGAAGAGAGGCTTGTTTCTTTTTATAGTAACTCAAGGACAGTCCTCTCCTAATGATTGTTTTGTTTTGGTTTTTTTCCTAAAATTTCTGGGACTGAACTGAGAGCCTTGTGTGTACCCGGCAGGCATCCTTCCTCCGAGCTGCACTCCAGCCCTGGACAGTCCCTCAGAAAGTAAATCAGTCCAAGTAAACCTACAGTCAAGTTAAAGAACTCCACCAGGAAAAGAGGTCGGCACAGGGCAGAGTGAGCGTAATCTTTGTGGTGGGGATGCCGAAAGCTGCGGGTCCTCTGGGTCCCGAAGGGATGCCTGGGTTGTGTGAGGATTGCTATAATATATTCTTGTCATTGTGTCCTCAGATTCTGCCAGTTATAGGGATGGCTGGACGAAATGTCTAGAGTTACTACAGCAGAGATGTAAACATGGGCTAGGGAGCAAGCAGAGACATCTGAACTACAGTGAACACCAAATCCTCAGCAAGAACAGCACCAAT
Organism: Phyllotis vaccarum; assembly: GCA_033318265.1. Lineage (NCBI taxonomy): Eukaryota > Metazoa > Chordata > Mammalia > Rodentia > Cricetidae > Phyllotis > Phyllotis vaccarum. The sequence goes on along the minus strand of JARWLC010000008.1, from coordinate 89,737,418 downwards.
TGTGGATCTTGAGATTGTGGCAGACATTACTAATCAATCCTGTCTCTAATTTCTTTTTGAGCCAGATGCAGCCTCAGGATCCATCTTAACATTGCACTCCAGGCACATAGTCAGAATTAACACACGTAATGAAGCCTATTTGTCATTCTTGGACTGGCTCTTCTTTTGGGATTGATTATTGTCCCCTAAAATTACAAACCACCTAGTAAGCAAAAATGTGTGTGACCTCTGAAACCGGAGGGACTAGGGATAATGCGAATGGTCCCCACTCAAGCGCACAGTCCTTGTCAGCACATGGTCCCATGGCCTCTCAGCAAGTTTTGACCTCTTAATTGGAACGCATCACGGAAAACTGGAAAGCTCTGAGTCTCTTGAAGAAGACCCCACCAGGCTCACATACCCTGACATGATACTGGTCAGAGTAAGTGGTGGTCACCCCTTTCAGCAAGGCAGGGGCAGCCCTGTCTCTGTAAAACACACTCAGTGAGGCCCAACACCTACCATGACAGCTAATCATTCCCAGTTTGTGTGGGATGTTCCTCATGATAACAAATTCCCCTCCTCCACTGCTTGTCAAAGAAAAACGGAAGCACACAGGGCGTCAGATCTTCTTTTAAATCTTTTATTCATTCTTTGTCAATCACATACGTGTGATCAATGTATCCATTCCTCACAGCAACCCCAACATGATCCTCTCCCCTTTAAGGTCCTCTCAAAGAATTGCCAAAGCACCCTCAGCTCTACAGTTAAAGAATTTGCTTTTTGGCCCCTGCTGGGGATTGAACCTAAGACCCCATGCATGTTGGTCAAGCCGTCTGCCTCTGAGCTATCTCCCCCAGCAGGCTAATCTTTCTTATCCTTGCTCTGTTTCGCTCACGTCCCTTCCTCACCCCGAAAGAAGTGGGCTGAACTTTATTTTGAATCCTCAAGGTTGATAGGCAGGCAGCGATCACAGTAAGAGGCCGACAGAGTCCTCCTGACACACCTGAGTCCTCTCCCTCACCAACGCCCCGAGTCCCCACTACCTCCCTGACACCCACCATGATGTGTGGCACTTGCATAGTCATGTTGTGAATCCAGCGTGATTCTCATATCCCTTCTGCTTGACGTTCGCTGTCAAACTGGTGGATCAAGAAAGGCCCAGCAGATTGGGAAAGCCCTCTTTTGAGTGTGTCTGTGAGAGATAACTGAGGGGAAGACCTGAGCGGAGTGTGGGTGATACCCTAGGCCGGGGGGGGGGGGGGAGTAGTGGCTGGGTAGATTAAAGGGGAGAAGAAGAAATCCTCAAGCATGGGCCTTCTCTCTGCTTCATGGCTGCCCTGGGATGAGCTGTTCTGCTTGCCAGGATGTCCTGAAACTGTGAGTGGAGTGAATCGTTCCTCTCTTCAGGTGTTTTTCACAGGTATTTTGTCACAATGATGAAAAACTGGTCAACGTGCTGCCTCTGTGCCTTCCCACCGGACTGGTGGTGGTCAGGAAGCCTGCTGTGATCGTCAACATTTCTTCAGATGGCTAAGCACCCAGCCAAACCATTGCTTAATAACCCAGAGAACATACAGTAGCCTCATGGGAGCTGAGGCCTGGGCACAGGCCACTTACCGTATTAGTTACTTTACACATCGCTATCTGGCAAGACCAACTTACTGAGTAAAGACTTATTTTTGCTTCTAATCCCAGAGTACAGTCACCATGGTGGCAGGAGCTTCAGGTGGCTGGTCATGCTGTACCAGCCGTCAGGAAGCTGAGAAAGGAGAAAGTCAGTCCGGGGTCCCTGCCCATGGAATAGTGCTGTGTAGATTTACAGTGGTCTTCCTGCCCCATTTACCTAATCTAGATCATCTCTCCTACGTATGCCCAAAGATCTGTTTTCAGGGTCATTCTCTGTCCTATCAAGCTGTCAGTCAAGATCAATCATCATACTCCACAGTGAGCATGAGGAAGCTAGCTAAGGAAGGTAGACAATATGGGTGTCCCAGCTGTGGGCAGCCGGAGCTCAGGCCTGCCTGCTGGAGACCTTTGGAAATTCACTCTGTAGGGAATCCCTCAATGTTTATCCACTTGAGAATCAAGGACAGTGAGGGTTTCCCCCACCCTTTCCCTGGTAGTGGTAACTGTCTATCACTTCTATTTGCACTGTACTCTGGGGGTGGGGATGGGGGTCAGCTCACAGATCCAGGGTACAGTCTATCTTTAGTGGCAGGAACATGAGGCAGCTGGTCACACTGGGTATTGAGTCAGGAAGCAGGAAGAGATGAGCCCTTCACTGTTAACTGCTGGGCAGCTAAAGAAGTACTTAGCTCAGGAAGCTCATATTGTGCACTGAACAATCCTTCAGGGAGCAGGCAAGCACTACAAGTCTGCCAGAGCTCTGGACATCAGCAGTGCTCAGCCTGGGACATAAACAATTCATCCCCCAAAATGGTCAGGATCCGCAGTCACAGGGCTGACCTGAAAGAGCCTTGGGCTATGTTTCCTGGTGGTTTGCTGGGATGTGGTTCCATAAGGTACTGGTTCTAGGATAGCCCACTCTCAGAGATTTCAGAGTTCTCCTGGGAAAAGACAAAAAAGTGACATTTTTTAAAAAAAGTCCAAAAGATGTGTGTAAGAAAATTTGTCTCACCAAAGATGCCATTGGCTCACGGCCTACTCCCTGCTGTTCTAACTATCTCCAAGTTTCCCTCCACAATTACTGCCATCAAATTATTATCAATCACGCTATCAACTGCTTGCTCTGCCCTGAGATGTAAGTTAAATCTCCCTGTCAGTGGGATGCTACCTCCTGGATTTCCACTGAAATCTAATGACTTTCATCTTCAAAGAAGCCACCCATCACTGTCTGGTCCCCACCCCTGCTGGTTAAAGCCAGCACTTCATGAATTTCTCACTCTAGATAAACATTCCATCCAGCATTCACTTCAGGGACATACTCCAGGTGCTGCTGCTGCTACAGGAGCCACTGCAGGAAGAGGCAGCTCTGCCTCAGACTGCACACTCAGCGCTGCTTCTGGTAGGATGCATGGGGGGGGGGGGGGGGCTTCAGCCCCACCCACACAGCCCCAGCTGGTTGGCCTCCCTATTCTGGAACCTGGCATGTCTTCCAAACAGTCATGGAGAGTCTCAGGAATCCACATGGAGGCGACACCAGGTCTTCAGTCACCACCTTTGAAAGGCAGAGCATCAGCTTTCTCATCAGCATTTCCAGATGTTTGCAGCTTCCTCAATTTCCCACTGCTTCCTGAACATGTATTTAGTAAGTGTCTGTGATGATCTGTCTTATGCCAGATAGTGGCCATAGCAGAACAGAGGACAGAACAGGAACCCATTCTGCACAGGCCCCCATCTGAGCAAGTTTTAGAGTCCAGAGAGAGACGCAGACCACACACAGATAACACAAATACAAAGGATCATTAATTAGAACCAGAGACATGAAAGAAACCTGAGGTAAGGAAAAAGGGAGTGTGTGGAGGGCGCTGGGAAGAAAAGGTGTAGCAATTCTGGTCTCCCAAGAAGCAGATGTTAAGCCAAGAAAGGATGGGCAAGAGTTTATTGAGAAAAAAAAAAATGTTCACAAAGGAAGAAACAGGAGGAGGAAAGGCAGATCTTCAGGTTCGAGTGCCTGTGTGATGCCAGAGAGAAAGAAAATGGAAGGGTAGCTAAGGCTCTGACGAATCAAGCTAACAATGTGATATGCATGGTTATGAGAGAGAAGGCATAGCTTGGTTTGAGTAACTGAAGGCTGGGAAGGTCCCACCTTGGCCTTTTACAAACTGGAGAGACAGAGAAGCCCAGTCCAAGAAGCTTGATGTCTCAGACAAGAGGAAATGCAACTCAGCCGCAGCTCAGCCCATGGCATAGAGCCACCAGTGTGACTGCATTGACTATAGCTGGTGTCCTCAGGCAGCAAGGGTGACAGTACGCCTCCTCTCAGAGAGAAGCAATGCACACACTAGCTGGATTCCTCTAGGTTATGCTTAGAATCTGGAATGTATCCATTTATTGTATTGAGCCTGACTTGTGGGGCTGTTTTGAAAACCGAGGTGTCTTTAGGAAGTGGAGCGTGGCTGGAGGAAGCAGTTCCAAGAGGTCAGCCTGTGAGAGCTATACACAGTCTTGGTACCAGTCTGTACACTCAGCTTCCTCGCCAGCTACCACATGAGCAGAGTCCACCTCACAGTTCCAATCGAGCCCAGGGCTGCTTCATTGTTCTTCCCCCACTACAATGGACTGCAAGTCTCTGAAGCTGTGAGCTGAAATAAACTTCCTGTTATGAGTTGTTTCTGGGAGATATTTTGTCTCAGCAATGTAAAGTAATTAATGAATGTGGTATATGTGTGTGTGCATATGAGTGTACATGTATGCATGTATGTGTGTGCGTGTGTGTATGTGTGTGCACATGTATGTGTATGTGTGTATATCTGTGTGTGCGTGTGTGTGTGCATTGTGTATATGTGTGTGTGTCTGTATTGTGTGCACATGTGTGTATGTATGTATGTGTATACATGTGTGTGTATCTGTGTGTATGTGTGTTTGCATGTGTATATATATCTGTGTGTACGTGTGTGTGTGTCTGCGGCGTGCATGTCTGTGCATGTGTGTGTGCACGCCCATGGATGTGGAGGTCTCAAATGGATGTCAGGAACCATTTCTAGTTGATCTTCTATCTTATTTATTTATTCACTCAAACCCAGAAACCCAGAGCTCACTGATACAACCAGTTTCAGTAGGCAGCTTGCTCTGGGGATCCTCTATATCCCCGTTCTGAGGTTGGACTTATAGGTGGCCACCATGCCCACCTGGAGTTTACGTGGGTTCTGAGATCCAAACTGAGGTCCTCATGTGTGGGCACCAAGCACTTTAACCATCCAGTCGCCTCCCGAGCCCTCCCCTTCCATTTTTGTTCATGTGTACCCCCAGCTTGTCAGTGTCTGCTGAAGAGTCAGGGCCACAGACAAGCACATGTTTGGGGCTTCTCTGCTTGTCTCCTCGGGTACTGTGGGGCAAAGGAGAGGCAGTAAGACACATTACCTGCTTCTACCCTTGTTCCCCTGCACCTCCACCATGCATCAGTAACCCAAGCTCTATCTGAGCTGTGATTGGCTAAGTCTGCTACCACAGTGCTCCCCTTGCCCACCGTCCAACAGTGTCTGGGGCACCCAGAAATAGCAGACCTGCTCTCTAATGGGAATTTACTCCTCTAAGGGAACCAATGGTCTTTCCAGAAGGGACCCTGCCACAGTCAATTTCCAGCCAGTGGCCCACTGGATTATCAGAAGAGTTCAGAGCTAGCCAGTCAGGCTTGCATGGGCAGCAGTAACTAAACTGTCCTGAAGTACAAGTTCCTGGTATACACGCTGCAGTAGCCTTCACCTCTGCAGTTGGGACACTGCACCCAGGCATCTGTTACACCGCTCTTTAATGGTCACTGGCAAAGGGTGATTACACCCAAGTCATTCCATCCACTTCAGTGCTTAGTGTCCCTTCTGTGGTGGAGACTTCCTGGCCCTGAGTTTATGCTGCCTTGTATGTCCCATAGGTTCTCTTTTCCGTCTTTCTTTCTAAAGCCCTCTCCAGTCAGCCAGGGCATGCCGAACTCTACATGTTCTCCATCCTTCTTAAAATAGATTTCCTGAATGTAGCTCCAACTCTGTCTCAATTTCTTCAAAATGTTCCTCCTCTATATCCCCTTACATGGTTTCTAAGAAGAAATCCTCCATTGTTGTTACCTATACATACACGAAAAAAAATCCATGTAGTCTTTCCTCCTCTATTTTCCAAATTTCATCTTAATAGCTAAGCCTGGCCAGCTGACATCCCTGGTGTGAGCATCTTCCTGGTTCTTGTGCTTTGCTAGATTTAGCTGAGCACTGGGAGCCTCTGAGTTTATCAAATTTGAGAAACATTCCTCAATTATTCCTTATTTAGAAGAAAAACAAACAAACAAAAACCAACCCACTTCTTTCCTTTGGGAGCGCATGTGACCATAAGTCACGTGACTGTCCCACAGGTCATTGGTGCTGCTTTTGTCCTTGCGCCTTCTGATGTGCTTCAGTTTAGGTGGCCTCTATCACTGTGTCTTCAGGGTCTCTCCAGGATCCACACGCTAGCACCCCAGTGGGTGCCCTGCATGATGGAGTGCACTGTGGTTTCAACGCATGCCTCTACGGTGCTCAGCTTACAGAACAGTCGCAGGAAAGATGAACAGCTATTTATAAAAGTAAACTTGGAAAAAAGTAGCAACGTACCTTAATCCAATTAGCAACAATTTACCTCCAAAAAAGTTTATCATTTATGTTTTTAAGACATAGCTAGCCACGGGTAACCAACACAGAAATAAACTTCTGGATAAGGGGAATTACTATTCTTCTTTTCTGCAAGACCTAACCTAACATTCTTCACATCATGCATCTTCATCTCACACTCTGTGAGACATAGAAGTCCAAGATGGTCCCTCCTCATGTTTTCCTTCCAGTTGCTTAACACTTAAATAGGGAGACTAGAAATCTAATAATTATTTAATGACCCTGCCTACCCACACTAACTTCTTTGTCTGTCCGGGTCAGCTTCATTTACACATCCATTTCCCCATGGTGAGAATTGTTTACATTTTTTTTTTTTAATCTGCTAAGTTTTACTGAATGTTAAGAAGATCTGAGTGTGTGTGTGGGGGGGTGAGGCTCCTGCAGTTGATCAGAGGGCTTGGTGTATGCCTTACAGGCACTTGCCTCCTAAGCCCCCTACCCAGCACAACAAACCGTCTCAGCTTCACTGTACAGTGGACTCTCTAACCTTCCTCAATTTTATTTCAGATGCAATTAGTTGTGGGTACAGTTTGCTTCTCTGGGACTGATGTTTCACTAGGTGGGAGTGGAGCCACACTCATCCCCAGCTAATCTCTTTAATCCCAGGGCATCCTGAGTCCAGTGCCTTTGGCATCTGAGGTGTTCCACTGTATGGTAGGATCAAATGCTCTTTCCAGGGAGGGTGCTGCTTCCTATTCCCCATATTCTGTTCTCCATTGTCCTTCCAGATGGTTCTCCCCATAGCAGAATACAGGACCCTCACATACAACACCCTTGAGGAAGTCCTCAAGACAGCTCCCGAGTTTCCTCTCTGCATGGCCCTCCCCTCCAGGACTCCATCCTACCACCAGCTTAGTCTCCCAACCTCAACTCTGCTTCCTCCTTTGAGCATCTGAGTTTCCTCTTTCTGTACACTGCTCCTCCCCACACCGGATATCCTTCTCAGGCATCATATACCCTTTGTTGCATTTATTTGAATGTCTCAGAAGCCAATAGATACCACCCAAGAGAAAATCTGAAACTTACTGCCGCATCTTGTCTGGGGCCAGAAGTTAAGATCCGTTCTCCCAAGGGAGCCTCCGTCTGCATCTGACTAAAGCTGCCTTGGGGACACCAGAATCCCTGACTCATCTCTGGCTCCCTTCAGATCAAGCCACATGGTTTTGCCAGCCATAGCAGTCAGTGCGGCTGGCTTCTGACTAATTCCCCAAAGGGCTAGTGAGCCCCATCTCACTGTCACCTCTCTCCTCAGCAGCCTTGTACACAGGGTAGAGACAGCCCTGAAAGCATTAGAATTGCCTTTGCCCAGAGCATTCCTGATGTTGTTAGTGAACAGCCAACTCTTGGATTTCTCACTAAACTGGTTTTAGTATAAAATCTGGTTTAGTATAAAATCATAAAACCATCCTTCGATGACTCTCCTGACATCATGATGGCTTGTCCCCTTTTACCCACACTTTTTTTTTCCCCTCTGCCATCGGTTGCAATAATTCTACTTCATCTTAGTGTGGGCCCTAGCTATCTTTAAGATTTTAAGAGCTCTCTTAAAGCTAGCTATCTTTAAGATTTAAGGATCTCCACAGTGTGCCAAAGTCCGGTGTTCCAAGAGACTGCCCCCAGTGAATGCTTGCTCACTCAGTCATAAATTGTGTTCCCCCTGAACAGACACTCCAGAAATCCTATCCCAGGGCTTCTCTCCGACCCCTTCCAGCACATGCTTGCTAATTCACGCTCCCCTCTGAACATGATCGCTTTCTTCTTCTCATTGCCCCCAGCAGGTTTATACCAGACTGGTGTTGACATATTTATAAAGGAACCGAAGCCGCTGTGTATAATAAGATACGCAAATCCCATGTATACAGATGCATTAATTTTCATGATATGAACACACCCAGCTATCATCCAGACCAAGAAATGAAACATGACCAGCTCTTTAGAAGATTTCTCATGCTTTTCCCAGTCACCCCCTCCCCTGCAAGGTTAAGTACTATATTGGCTTCTGTGCCACTGAGTAGCTCCACTTGGTTTAGTACATGATGCCGATTGAGACACACAACACATACTCCTTTGTACGTCTTATGTGACACAACTTCATGCTTGTGGGCTCCATCCATATTGCCATACGCCATTCACATGTTTTCACTGCAGTGTAGTAATCCACTGTGTAACAACACTATAACCATCTCTTTACTATTGGTAGGCAGTGGTATCTTTCTGGTTTTGTGATATTAACACTGCTTTTTAAACACTCTTATACATGTGTTTATCTGTGCCACACTACCTCATGGTATGGACCTGGAACTGGAATTGTCAGGTCTGTGTGTCAGCTACAAACTGGTACTTGGGGCCTTTCAAGTTCCTAAGCTGAGCCTACCATGGGGCAGGGTCTAAGGTCTGAATACTCTGTAGTAGGACATCATCTCTGATAGGAGGTCTCGCAGGCATCATACCAGCATTGTATCCTACCTGTGGGCTGCCAGGTAATCTATCAGTTTCTGTCTATCTTTGGTCGAGAGCGCCTCCCAGTGGTATGAACTCCCCTGACACTGGAGCCAAGCCATTAGCATCAAGGAAATTCTCAGGAAGCAAGGCACACCTGGGGTGTTTTGTAGACTAGGGATACACCTACAGCAGTACATGTTATACACACAGGCTTAGGGCTCTGTCTGTCTTGGACAAACTGAGACAGGCAGGCTGGACCAGAGACAAGGCAACAGAAGACAGTGCACCCTACCTCAGCTCAAGATAACAAGGAGTTTCTTCTTCTGGGCCAAATACAAGCCAAGGCCATTCTTTGTAGGTGTTATTTCCTCCAGCTCTGTGGTGTCCTTCAAGGGAAAGGAACCCATCTTAGTTAGTGCTCTATTATTGTGCAGAGATACCATGATCAAGGCAACTCATAGAGAGGTATTGCTTACAATTTCTAAGACTTAGGCCATTATCATCATGGCAGGGAGCATGGTGGCACACAGTCAGACATGGTGCTGGAGAAGTAGGTAGGAGCTTTACATCCAGATGTGGCAGCAGGAAGTGAAAGATTCAGGGCCTGGCTTTGGTTTTTGTAACCTCAAAGCCCATCCTCAGCCACACATCTTCTTCAGCAAGGTTGCATCTACTCCAGTAAGGCCACACCCCTAATCCTTCTAATCCTTTCAAATGGCTCCATTCCCTGGTTAACTAAGCATTCAGATATGTGAGCTTATGGGGGGAATTCTTATTCAAATCACCACAGAGATAGTGGGAAGTCCCTTGGGATCAGGCAGAGAAGACATAGCTCATATCCAGAAACTTGACCAAGCAGAGGCCCTTCCTAAGGGAGCCACAATGCCCATCAAAATAAACTAAACACCACTCTCTAATAGCATCCGTGCCTACTCTGTAAGCAGCCCATTGATTATGGCATCTTCCCCTCTGGGGCTCCATACACAAGAGACCAGACACCCAGCAGCAGTAGACAAAGGGTAGAGAGCCAGACAGAATGCACTCCCTTGCTCCCTTACTGTGTGCATCTGGCCCAGTCAACCTAGGACCAGCAAATGGAAAAAGATAAGAATGGGCTTCAGATGAGCTTTCACAGAGCCCAAGTTGACACTTCACCCCTAAGGATCAGTCAACCACCAATGCTACCAGGAAAACTAAGTCTAGAAAGCAAAGATGGGGGACAAAAACCACAGACGATTCTGAGTGAGGGCTGCCTCCTCTACCCAGGCTCTGAGGTACTTTATATGATCAGCCTCAAACAGAATCTTTTCTTTTAATTCCACCTGGAGCAGGGACCATTCTACCCATTTTTATGGTTTTGCTGTGGTTGCTTGCTCCTACATCCCTTGGGAATACTTGGCTTCCCCAGCCAAGCACATGTCTTGGGAAACCAACTGGAGGCTCTGTCCTACCAGGTGTCAGTTTGAGTGTGTATTTTATTGTTTCTATGGCAGTGGAATTTTTTTAAAGTTTTCACTGATTTTTGCTCTGGTATTTTGTTTGTGATACTAGGGATCAAACCCAGGGCCTCACACCTTCTAGGTAAATGATTTACTGCAGAGCCTGCCCCCAGCATATACTCCAATTGTAACCTCAAAGCCTATCCTCAACACATCTTCTTCAACAAGGCTGAGGCTGTGTGTCTATGCTGTCTGATGAGACACAGACATGCTCCTCCAGGACTAGTCAGCCTCTAGAGGCCAGAGAGAACGTGTCTATGCCAACTATGTGCAAACCAGCCGGTCCTAAGCATCTTCATCAATCTTCCCCGCCTACCAATCTTCTCCCCAAATATTAGGTTAGCCCCTGCAGCACAAATCCGAATTGGTTTTAATGATAAAAACCTGGAGCCAGATATCAGGGTAAATGCTGAAAGATCAGAGAGACAAAGGAGCCAGCCGCTAGAGAGACGATTTTCTCTACTGAAATCTCAGACCGTAAGGGTAAGATCATATCTCTGTAAATCCCTAGACTGAATGGGCTGAGATTCTGTCTCCACTCATCTTATATTCCTGCCCCCACCTCCCTAGTGCTGCTATTAAAGATGTGAGCCACCACCACCACCTAGCTCTGCTTCTCTTTTAGACAAGTAGTGAATCTGATCTTCCTCCTCCCAAGTGTTGGGATTAAAGGCGTATGTCACCACTGCCTGGCCTCTATGGGTTAACTAGCAGCCAATCCTGCCCTCTGACCTCCAGGCAGCTTTATTTGTTAGAGCACAAACAAAATATCACCACAAGCCCCCAACCCAATCTCACTAGAATGATCCAAACTAGAAAATCGTCAGCTTCAGACACCTATGCGTCTTCTCACTCCATGTCTTGCTTTTCTCTGAAGACCCTAAGGAAGGCTCTGGCCTAGGCTCTCCTGCTGTTCTTACCGCCTAAGACCAACACAAGGCTTCCCTAAGGATCCTGTGTCATGTAGCATGTCCCCCTGCCACTCCAAAAACTATAGGGAAGGCAGTTAGTATCTTTCTTCCATGGCAATTGGCCCCTTCACTCGCAACTCAGCTACTTTTACAAGCTGAACTCCCACACTTTGAGATACAGAATGCAAGAACCTTAAAGCTGGAGCTACTCGCTCTCTGTAGAGCATGCTCAATAAATCATGCAGCCCAGAGGGATGCAAAACTGAGAAATGCCTAAAAAAACACAGTGCACTGTGCATGGCCAGAGCACTTGGGACAGTAAGCTGTATCTCCTAGTGGCAAATTACCAACAATGACGAGAGCAATCCTCTCTCTCTCTCCTTTAACCAGGTTGAAAATGACTTTCTGGCCTTTGCACTTGGCTAAAGCACCTTTACCCAAATCTCCTCCAATCAAGTCTTGCCTCTTCCAGAGAAGCCCCAGGTCACCTGACTTTCTAAGCTCTCCCTTCATTTTAGTGTCATGTCATGGGGCTCTCAGCACCTGGCTAAGGGTCTGAAGGCGAGTCTCATCCCCTGTCCAATCTCAGGAAGTTTTTTCTCCAAAATGGGTTTATTAAGAGCAAGGCTAGCATTATCTGACCTTTCTATTAGCCCTCTAAGCTACACCCAGTTTTCATGGAGGTTTTGAACTCTCAGAGGCAAAATCGAGCCTCCTTCACTTGTTTTATTGTGTAACAGGGTGTTGCTATGCTGGCAAAGCTAACCTGGAACTAGCCTTGTAACCCCAAGTTATCCTAACCCAGCCTCCTGCATGTGGGAATTACAGCAGTTGCCATCACACTGGGCTCAGCCGCCTTCACCTTCATTCTCTAATGACTGGACGCCCAACACCTCTTCGTTCTGCCTTCAATTACAGTCCCTCTAATTGCTGAGGGTAGAGCACCAGGGATCTCAGCCAGCATGCGGGTCAGGCAGGCGTGGCATCCCACCCAGAAGACTCCTGTTACCAGAGGCCCTGATTCAGATATATTTTACCCATCGCTACCTGTGCAGTCAAAGTAAACAGGAAGGATGGGGATTCCTGTGCACACTTCCTCCCTATCTGCTTTCATCATATGTCACAGGGAGAAGGACCTTTAAATGTATTTCCACCTACCCAGATGTCCCAAGGAGTCCTGGGCCTGGCACTGATGTCCCAAGACTACTGTGGGATGGAAGGAAGCCTTCAGCTCCCCCACCCCTGTCTTTTTTAGGAGCAGCCAAAACAAAACAAAACAAAAAAACCAAAAAGACCTTCTGCAAATATCTCATGAATCTTTTCTCTATTTTTTTCTCCCAAGTGCAATGCCCTGGCTTTGTATAGCTTCACTTGCTCTGTATAATGGATCTCTCAACAGCAGGTTGCCAAGATGAGCAACGTCCTTGATGCAAGAAAATGTCAGCAGTCTGGAGCACTATGAACCAACCTATTGTACAGATGAACAAACCAAGGCAGAGGAAGCATAAAGAAGAACGGACAGGCTCTGTTAGCTCTGCAAGGTCAATGCTCCCCAGAGGGTTTGCACATCTAGCTGTAGATGATTTGCTTGTGGGATGATTTGTGTCAGAACAGTTCAGAAGCAAGAGGTGAACATTTAGAAGATGAGAACTAGGATCGTCCCCAGGCAGGAAGTGTGGATGGGGCTACCAGACTAAGAAAACTCTTGAGAGCAGAATGCCAGAGAGAACACCAGAGAGAAGCCAGAAGAAGCAAAGGACAACTATGCTGCTCTAAAGAAAGGTACTGAGCCTCATGGCTAAACAGGAAGAATCATGGGTTAGTTTAAGGATAAAGGGGTAGCAAGTTATATGCCTGAGCCTTAGGCTGATCAGCCTAAAACTATCGTATGGATCTGTGTGTCTCTGTGGGTCAGTGGGTCTGTGGGCCTAAACCTTGAGGTTAGGCCCGAAAGTCTGGGCCAGAAACCTCCTACTACAAGTCTCACGTGGCAAACCCATGATGGCTGGGTATGTAGATCATCAGACTCTCTGCCACTAGATTTGAGTGGCACCCGGGAAAATGTAATAGGCATTTAAAAAAAAATATATCAGATAATTTCTACCTGTTTTAGAAAACATGTAGCTGGCACAATAAATTTGGATGTGCTTGTTTGCTTGCCATAAAACCAGAAGGAATATTTAAGTGAAATAAAATAAAAGGGAAATCCGAAAAATGTCCAAAAACACAATTGCACAGTTGATACATGGGAAGATATAGCAAAATATAATTAAAATAAAACAGACGAAGGCGACGTGAGGAGCAAAATCTATTTCCAAGTCTGCTTGTGAGAAATTAAAGGCAATATCCATCATGAAAGGCGGGAGAAAAAAGGACCAGCAAGAAATAGTAAAACCCACTTTGATACGCAGTTATCTAGCCAGTGATAGACGGGGCTGGTAATATTCTCGTATTAACGCTTTCCTTGGTATTTTAAAGGCGAATAGGCGAACAGGAGAGCAACACTAAGGGCCCCAAAGGAAGTCAGGTGTGTGGATGGGCAAGACTGGATGCTACTTAGGAGAAGGGAAGCCCCTGGGGAGAGACCACCTAGGAAAAGGGTGATGTGGTCCACATTCTTGTCTCAGCACCTTTAATTTTGAAGACATCCCAAGGAAGGCCAGCGTGAGACATGCTTTCCCAGATCCCAGTCATTTCTGCTAGCCACCTCTAGCCTGAACTACTCTGTCCCACCTGTCTATTCCTCCCTCTCTATGCCGCTGACACCCAAACGGGGTGGTGACTCTTTTAAGGATGCTAAAAATTGCTTTATTTTTCACCACTAATATGCCAACAAGCTCCAGCGCCAGTCCAGTTGGCCCGAAATGAAATTCTATAATTATACAAAAGCCTGGGTCAGTGACCCCATGATTGCAATATCTTGTCTCTTTTGTCCCTTCCTAACACCACCTTGCCCATGGGACTGAATTGCTGCGGCTTCCACCGCAGCCTCCCAAATGAGGTGCTATTGGAAACTAGTGAGCCATGGCCCTTGGAGGTGTTCATAGCTTTGCAATAATTTACCCATTTTCATTTTGTTTGATTTCATTAACACCGGGGTCTCAAGGGAGAGCCCAGTTGGGAACAGCAAAAAAATAAATAAATAAATGCATAAAGCACATGATCTCAGCTGAAATCCAGCGGTTATCACCACCTCTCGGCACAGCACTGAAAAGGGGGGAATTACCAAGGACATACCAGTCTGACCTCAGAACGTCTCAATCCTCAGGCTCCCCCCTGCCTCACTCTGTTGATACCAAGCACATACCCCGGTCTGTCTCTGTTCTCAAGGCCACACTCCTGTGCCCAATGGAGCAGCAGCACTTAGGCAGTAGCTGGCCAGCTGAGACAGGGCCCCTGACCTGCCTCCACCTCCTGCTTGCTAGGTAGCCTTAAACATGGAACCTCAGCTCTAGAAACCTCATTTTTCTCATCAACAGACTGAGAATGGCAGTCCTTAGCTCGCAGGATGCTACAAGGCTGATCCGGGATAAAGCACGTAGTGTATGATGGTTGCCTCTCAAGCTGTGGGTGGCCAGAGAGGAAGAAGGACAGAGAGTGATGGCTGCCATTCTTGTGATCCCTTCTTCCTCCCCTTCCTCTGCCGTGGTGTCTTGGGTACAGAAGTGTTAGATTCTACCACATCTGTTACAAATGCATGAGAAAGGAGGCCTAAGGAAGGGAGGGCCTATTTTCACACACACACACTGGCTGTGGTGAGGCAGAGCATTGTGGCAGACAGGCATAAGGAAGCACAACTACTCACTTCATGTGGGCAGGAAGCAAAGAGAGAGATATACAGGAAGGGGGCAGAGCCAGATATGCACTTCAGTGACAGAGCACTAATGACCTGTTTATTCCAGCTTCATCTTCCACCATCTACCAGTAATCTGTTAGAGTCCCAAATCCACCCATAGCTGGACCATTTGTCCAGACAGCTCCCTCAAGACCTGGTTCTCTTTGAAACCCCTGTCAGCACACCCAGCAACATGCATCACTGATACCTAAGTGTTTGGTCAAGCCATCACCACATGCTCTCGGCAGATGAAACCAACCCGAGGGAAGCTCAGCTGCCTTCTCGGTGTGCTCATGGAGTAGGGCACATGGCCTGTGTTCCTCAGAGAGATCATGGACTCAGGCACACAGTCTGAATGCCTTCCTCAGAAAGATTTGGATCCAATACAAGTCACATTACCAATCTTCATGGCACATCCTTTACCAAAGTTGAAAGAGCTCAGAGTGACCTGGTAATGTGTAACTAATGAGAACACACACACACACACACACACACACACACAGATATACACACACACTACCATGACAGTGAACTGAGAGACCCCAGGCTACAGACATTGCCACTGCCTCCTAAGCCAATGGCAGACCCATGGGATCTGCCTTCAAGGAGGAGGCAGTTTCCAAGCCAACATCAGAGAGCCCTGGAGTCAGTTGTACCATTGCAGGAGTCCCCCTGCCTGAACCAGCCGAGTCTTGCTGGTGTGAGTGTTAAGAACCAGAGAGCTCAGGTGATGTCCCTTTTCCCTGTAGGGCTCCCTTCCAGATGTCCCTTCTCCTGTAGGGTTGCCCAGCAGATATTCCTTCCCCTCCAGAAACAATCCTGCAGGAAGCAACTTTAGCTGTAAAAGCATCTTCCCACCTTCAGCTCTAGACCAAAAACGTTACTAAACATCTCACCGGCCCTCTCCCCCCACATATAAACCACTGACACCAGGAGCCCCTGAACAGGCCCTGATCTGGACATAAAGAGATGCCATCTTTATTTTTCTTTTTCCTCCCTCCCTCCCTCTCTCCTTCCCTTCCTTCCTTTCTTAACTTTTATTGATTCTTTGAGGGTTTCACATTATGTATTCCGATCCCATTCATCTCCTCTCTTCACATCTGCCCTCTGCCCTTGCAACCACCCCTCCAAAACAAAACCAAATTTAAAAGAAAAACTAAAAAGCAGACAAAACAAAGAAGCAAAAGAAAACACGGAGAGGAATCTCATCATGGAAGCTGAAGTGTGACCCCTTGAGTCACACAGTTCATCCTTTAGTCCATTACTTGTACGTGTTCATTGCCGTGAGTCATTGGTCTGGCTCAGACCTCTGGCTTCTGCTACATCAGTGATAATGGGCTCTCACTGGGGCTCCTCTTGGATATCCTGTTGTCCTGTGTCCTGGAGATCCTGCTGTCTTGGATCTGTAGGTTCATCCCCTTCACATGCTCCAACAATCCTCCATTGATTTGAAAATCTTTTTTGGGGGGTGGGGGGCGGAGACAGGGTTTCTCTGTGTGGCTCTGGCTATGCTAGAACTTGCTCTATAGACCAGGCTGACCTCAAACTCACAGAGATTCCCCTGTCTCTGCCTCCAGAGTGCAGGGATTAAAGGTGTGAGCTACTATCATCCAGCTTACTTTTCTTCAGGAGACCTGGGCTGCTGCATTCTGTGATCCCACGAGCTTGGGAATCCTATGGCTCACACTCAGGCACTCCTTCGCCTGTCTTGTCCTCTCTGAGACCACCGTATCTAAGGGAATGCTGTAGGGGAGGAAAGATGATTTCCACGCTTGGTTTCAGATGAGTCACTACTTGGAGGTGTGGCTATATGCATTTGGACAGAACGCTTGATGGCAGAAGCCTATGGAGGGGGAAGCCAAGAGAGGAGGGAGCTGGGATCTGGATAACCCTCCCAGGCATGCCATCACTAGGTCCCGCCTCCTAATGTTTATCTCACCTCCCCTAATAGTGCCACCAGCTGGGGACCAAAAGATTGGCACACAAACCTGTGGGGCCCTTTCAAAGCATAGCTTCTGGCATCTGTGCTTACATGAAAGGCGCCACAAAAGGTGAAGTGGGAGGGATGGCGACCTTGCCTCTGCTTTGAGAAACACAGCCTCCATCAAACACTCCTTCAGCCAGACACCCACACACAAGACTGGATTCAAACATCTAAGGGTACCAGTCACCCATACCCCTACCCCTGCCAGCTACCAGCATCTCAGGCCCGTTGGGGAGCCTGGATATGCTCAATCAGGTTCCTACAGCAAAACCACACTCCCTCACCCTCCTTCTGTCTTTCCCCCTTTCACCTCTCTCCACCAGGCTCATTTCTACCTCAGGGCCTTGACACATGCTATTCTCTTCCTAGAACCATTCTGTGATGTGTTCAGCTGCCTCCTCAGAGAAGCCTTTCCGGTCACCTGGTCAGCCACCCAGGCCTTGTTTATCTTGGACCTCTGATCCACTTTTTCTTTCTAAGCAAAGGACTTTTTATTCTCACTGGAAGTCAGTACATTGTGCACCTCCATGCCTCAGTTTCCACATCTATAAAATGGGGCTAATTCAGATTCTCAGGGCTTACAGGAGGGCTGAGCTGACCTACGTAGAGCACTTAACAGTGCCTGGTATACAGCAAACACCACGGAAGTGCTTTATTGTTCTCAGTGTCTGGAATAGCACTTCCTGAGGAAGACCTGATACCTGCTGTTTTCTGGATACGTTTTGATGTTTGAGTGGTACAAGTCAAGCAGCTTCAGGTGACATTTTCACAGGCACATAAGGTGCAGTGCAGGATGCACAGGATCCGGAGCCTTGTACAGGCTGGGCACACTTCCTGCCAAAGCTCCCACAGGGCTGAAGTAAATTTGTGAACGATGATATGGACACAAATGGACGGAGGAGGCAAGGTGCAGACAGCAACCCCCGAGTCTGTTCCCCAGCCGTGTTCTCTGCATGGCTGTAATTAGCCAATAACAAGGTACCCAGCTCCGGGGCTTCATGCACAGAGCCTTTTGCAAAGATGAGATGTTCATTTGTTAATGACTACATAGCAATATCGAAAATTTTGGTTGCATTGTGAGACGGGTGCCTTCCCCATTCACCAATAATGACAGACCACTTAAAAAATAAATAACACATATAATTTAAGCAACTAAAACAAAGGGCAGTGTTGATTTTGCCTGGGAAAATATTTTCTATTTCCTCGAAGAGTCCCCACGGGTGCCCTGGCTTGGTCTCCCCTGCTGAGATGCCTCCTCAGCAGGCAGCCTGGGAGCCAAGTGCAGGAAATGGCAGCGGGGAGGGGACTCACCCAGAGCCTGTGGGCCCTGCTGTGGAAACCTGACCTTGCTCCCTTCACGTTCAGGTGTCACAGATTCGTATGCCTATACAGCCCCTAGGCAAGGTCCAGAGCAGAGCAGAAGGCAATAGGAACAAGTGGGCAATTGTCCCTCCCACAGAGGATTGCTCTCATCAACCATTATGCTAGGAAAAATCTAGTATTTCAGAACAAAACAAAAATCTATTTTAAAATGTGTGTGTGTGTGTGTGTGAGAGAGAGAGAGAGAGAGAGAGAGAGAGAGAGAGAGAGAGAACTGTACTGGATATGCCTTTAATCCCAGCACTCAGGAGTAGGCAGAAGCAGGTGGATCTCTGTGAGCTGGAGTGCAGCCTGATCCGTAGAGCTAGTTCCAGGACGGCCAGAGCTAGAAAAAAGAAACCCATCTTCAGAACAAATACAGGGGTGGGGGACTTCGTGTCTGTAATTCTGAGACTGGAACTAGGAGTTGCACAAGCTAGGCTAATGTTCCACGACCTGGCTCCAGTCCCAGTGACAACAGAGGAGTCAGCTCATGACACTAGAAAGTGGCAAGGTAAGAACTGAGTCCTGACACTGGACAGGGTGTGACATTTGGAGGGCAGCCCCTGGTACTGTATGGTGGGTTACAGGGTCAGCACGGTCTCCCCGTAGATGCTCTGTGTACCAGGCTTCCGTTATTTTGGATCCCCAGTGCGATGCCTCCTCCTGCCAAGTGCAGGAACATAGTTCATTGTTCTCATGTGCCGATTAGAAAAAGACAGAGAACCAAGTGGTTGACCCCGCCATCCATCTGGCAGGTGGAATAGACAGGCTCTGAAGAGAGGGTCTGTAGAAACTAGGCAGGGTCACCCCTTAGCAGGAGCCCCCACCTACAATGCAGAAGAGCCTGCTCACTAACTGGGTTCAACTACCAGCCTCCGCTGATTGGACCTTGCAGAAGGGGAGGAGTCGTCTGGTCCAGGATGAGCCTATCAGAATCCCTCCCCAGAGACAACATGCAGGATCAGGACAGTGTGTCAGTCAGCAGAAGCTCTGAGGAGATACTCCCGCCAGCAGCTTCTTCTGCTGGCGAATGGAGTTAGGGGACCCCTAGGGTGATGAAAGAGTGGTCCACATAGCACAAGTCATCCCTGGGCAGAGCCATAGAGCTCTGTAGGAAGCAGCCCTCTCTCAGGGCCTCTGAGGTGCCATACTAGCACCTGGTCCAGATAATTGGGGAAATGGCTGCAGAATCTCCTTACACAGCCTTATGCTCCTAGGACTTCCCAACACATTTGGAATAAAATAGCAAGACTCTGCCAAGACAAACCTTACTGAACCCCAACCCCCACCATGGCTCTAGCCTTCCCCTTGCCACACCTTCTTCCTGTCCACCTGCCCATCTATCTGACTTCTTCATTTCACCATCTTTTGAACATTGCTTACAGTTCCCAGCTCTTGCTCCAGAAGGGCATTAATTGCCACAAAAGTTTCTGAAAGTCCTACATAACTCCTCTGGCTCCAGACAGATCTACTTGCCCTCTACGGGATTGAAAAGCCTACCTGTTCTTATGACAGATTCCTCCCTCTCTGGTCCTTTGCAGTCCATCTGCCAATCCTGCTTTCCCACGAGAAATCTTGTCGTGAATTATAAAAATGTAAAATTAAATGGAATCAATAAAATGTTTGATACGTAGTGAGCCCTCTTTAAGTGTGAATGCATTCGTGTGTGTGTGTGTGTGTGTGTGTGTGTGTGTGAGAGAGAGAGAGAGAGAGAGAGAGAGAGAGAGAGAGAGAGAGAGAGATATTTTGCTTGGCTTCCCCCAATTGGAATCAGTGACCTGTGCCCGCATGTGCTAGTTAATAAGTATTGGTCAGGAAAGAAAGAGAGGTGGGGTGGGGAGTCTGTGAGAGAGAGTCAAGATGCTTGAATGCTAATCTTGGCTCAGCTGGGCCTCCCAGGCAAGATATTTCCCTCTCAATCATGGCATCCTACAATCACAAGAGAGAAGGCCGCCATGAGAGACTCGCTTGAGGGGATGTTGGGAGGGCGTCAGGTGACCGGTGAGCAGTGCCTGGCAGGTATCACTGTCCTCAAGAAACGACATTGCTGCAGCCTCTCCCTTCTAGCAGCTTCCTTCCCCGCCCTCTGTGGCCTGCCGGCTGACCGGGGTGTGCAGCCACACAGCACCCCATTAGCATCATTAGGCAGTGATTATAATAATTAGGCGTGCCTCACAGGCAACCCTCAATAACAAGGCCCGCTGCTCAGAAGTCGTAATTGCTGCGTGGAGATTCAAATGAAGGCTAATTAGACATCAGTTGTTTACCCCTCCCCAACTCACAGTCCCCTACATCATCTTAATACTAAAATGCCCAGTGACCACCAGCCATGCTGGATAATCCACAGAGCCCAGAGCAAACAGCAGGGTGCAGGAAACCAGGCCTGCAGGCCAGCCAGCTGCACATGCATAGAGAGAAAGTTGGCATGGCTGAAGACCTGGCACTCAGTGCCAGAAGGACGGGGTGTCCGTGGTCCTGAGTATTTTGTGCTGTACCCGGCATTTCTCTTCCCGGGAGTAAGGAAGCCATGGGGCCGTTTCACCCAGCAAATGGTATTTTTATGAGTGTGTCAGTTCACTGAGACAATTACCTCAGATAGGAAAGGAGAGTTTTGCTAGGCCCATGACCTCAGAGGTGGTCAGCAGGCCTGTCGCTTTAGGCCTGCAGTGATGCTGCGCATGGTGGACAGAGTCAGTGGAGCAAAGCTGCTCACTTCACAGTGGCAGGAAGCAGAGACAGGATGGCACCTCTGAGGACCCATCCCGATGGTCTAAAAGGCTCCCCACCTCAGGTGTGAAGTCACGGCTGAAGAAAAAAAGGCAAAACACTAGTAGCCAATAGGGACCCATGTAGTAAAAACACATACAATAGGCTCAAGAAATATATATCCTGGGCTGACTCTAACCAAGCAAATGAAAAGGTTTCTATAATAAAAATTTTAAGTCACTGAAGAAAGATTTTGATAAAGATATCAGGAGATGGAATGATCTCCCATGTTCACGGATTGGTAGGATTGATAAAGTAAAAATTGCCATCCAACCAAAAGCAAACCTTCACACACTCTCCGTCAAAATTCCAATATGATTCTTCATAGAATTTAAAAGGGTAATTTTCAGTTTCATATGAAAACACATAAAACAACCAAAGATAAATAACTAAGATAGTCCTATACCACAAAATAACTGCTATAGGCGTCGCCATCCCTGATTTCAAGCTGAACTACAGAGCTATATAATAAAAACAGCATCGTATTGGCACAAAAGTAGACTCGCTGATCAATGGAATCAGAACTGAAGACCCAGGCATAAACACCTATAGACACCTGACAAGGATGACCCACCCCAGCTAAGACTCCTAGCAGTAGTGGAGAGGGTGCCTGAACTGCCATCTCCTATAATCAGATTGTCATCAGAAAGCCTTCATCTAGTAAATGGAAACAGACGCAGACATCCACAGCCAAGCTCTGGGCTGAGCTCCAGTTCCCCAGGAGGAAGGACTGTATGAGCCAGAGGGGTCAAGGTCATCACAAGGGAGCAAACAAACAACTAACCTGGGCTTAGAGGAGCTCACAGCCTCTGGACCAAGAGCTAGGGAGCCTGCATGGGAACGACCTAGGCCTCTACCCGTGTGACAGTTGTGTAGCTTGTGGGGCTCCCCGCAGTGGGAGAGGGCTGCCCCTAACACTTGGGCTGCCTGTTGGGAACCTATTCCTCACATGCTGGGTTGCCTTGTCCAGCCTCAATGCAAAGGGAAGAGTTGCCTGAGTTTGGTTTGGGAAAGACAACATGCTCACATAGTCCAGAAAGAAATGGGAACCAACCATCTGGGCAGTTCAAGAAAAGTGCAGCACACTCCAATGAGAACCTATACAGATGCTCACAAAATGTGGTGTCTGCATGAGGCATGGGTGGATTCCTGCCGGAAGAACATTCAGTTGATAGCTGGGAAGCACTATCCAGGTACATCAATGAATCCTTTGCTACCTTAAAACCCGAAAGACAAAAACCTGAAGGAGCAGGGACACATTGGGTCTCTGTTGCCTTTGATGAAGAAATTGCTTATGGCAGCCCTCTTGCTAAGAACTAGCAACAGACCCTTACCTCTCCATGCTGGGCTGGTAAAATCCGAGGGCTTCGCGGAAGTAGTGACCCTAAGAAGAGCTTTAGGTACTGTGGTCTTCTCTCTAGAAGGTAGTCACCTCACTGGGTCTGGAAGAGTGCAGCCATGCAACAGAACTCCTTCAGAGTAAGTTTGCGTGTTTTCAATCCTTCCCAAGAGCCACGTTGAAGTTTAGTCCCTGGTGTCTCCATGTTGGAGACACAGTACTTTGAAAGAGGCACAACTATATGCGGAGCCCTCCTGAATAATTATACTCCTGTGAAGGGGGTTTATGGTCCTTGTGATTATTCTTTTTATTTCCTTTATGGGGATCCAGTACTCACACTCCCTGGAAGATGCAGAGTGCAAGAAGCCATACTAAAGCACAGGTCAGAGTTTCAGGGACTTCACATCTCCTGCCCAACTCCACATTGGCTAAAAAGCATCCAGTCTGAGGCATTCTGTTACAGCAGCAGAAATAAACTAAGACATTACTCCAGTCAACAGATACTAAGAGAACGCCTCATGAAACTCAGGCAAGGTCCCAGAGGGAACTTCTCTTAACACGGGACCCTGCTCTCAAGTACTGAGGACAAGTCTTGAACAAACTCTTGGGCCAGAAGGAAAAACAGTAGCTTAATAGCTTGCTTGTTTTCATTTCTGTGTATACAGCATTGTATATGTAGCATTTAACACATCAGTAGGTATGTGTGCATGCAGAGGCCAGGGCAGGGAGTCAAGCAAGCATCTTCCTCTGTCACCTTCCTGCCTTGAGAATGAAGTTCAAACTCGCTGCCTCTGCTAGGTTGGCTAGCTCCAGGGTCTGTCTATCTCTGCTCCTCAGGGCTGGGGTTCCAGGCTTGTGTAGCTATGCCTGGACTTGCACATGAGAACTAGACATTCAATTCATGCCCTTTTGCTTTACATAATAACTGTCTCCCCAGTCTTAGCGGATTATTTTCCAGCAGCACATACTATATGTTAGGCACTGTGTGGATTCTCTCCTTAATTCTAGTTATGACCACATCCATGAGATACTATGATTGTCTGCATTTTGCAAATAATGCAAGAGGAAGTTAGTAATCCTAATCGCATATCAGGAAAAGTGGTAAAGAGCCCTATTAACTAAGTTCTTCTGTGGGTGCTCACCAGCATGAATACCTTCAGGTTTTCAGGGCAGACGTTGGACTATAGGGAACCCTCAATAAGTGGGACTTAGTCATTTCTGTTGAAATCAACTCGATAAGCACCCTTGGCCAACAGATGTGCTATGCATTTGCACAGCAAGATTGTATGTACAGGGCTGACTGATAGGAGCTGCTGATGCTGAGAACTCAAGGTGAAACCAGAAGTTACAGATGTTGGGAGTGCTGATCTAGCCAGAATGAAGAGAAGTCACTGAATTCACAGGGCATCAATAAGGCATATCTTTGAGTTAGCTATGATGTCATTTCTAAAAAGGATTACATAATAAAAAATTGCCCTGAATGTAGACATTATTTCAAGGGGGGGGGGTCCCAGACTGAAGAAAATAGTAAAAAGCAGAAAGCTAGTTGGGTGCTGAAATTCTACTTCCTCTGCTTCCTGTTGTACCAAGATGTACACAAGCAGTCACATGGTTCTTCCGCCAGAGCTTTGAGTTACTCCTTTTCCTATACCTCCCAACTACGTGAGACTATGTTTCCTTAACCTCTCCTTCCTAACATTGCTTCTTATCAGATATTTGGTCACAGGAATGAGAAAAGTGATAAATACATAGCCTTGTGTAACCAGACCCAGCCTAGTAGAATCAAATAACCCACCAGGAATTCCACTCTTGCCAGACAAGGCTCAACATCACTTAATGATAACAGAAAAATCTGGACTATAATAAAAGGTTAGTACATGTCCAAGAAAAAAAATCAAAAGTCAATAAAGAGATAATAATCTTAATGTTCAGAAGTTGGGATTAACATCCACAGATTTTTGAGACAGTTGCCATAAATATGTTAAGGGAATTTAGAGAAAACACAGACCCAATGAAGGAAAATACAAAGACTCTGAAATGTGGAAACCAAGAGAACAAAATAGAAATTCAAGAACAATCAGTAGGTGTCAAAGTCAGACACCTACTGTGAAGGAAAACAGTGGACTGGGAGATGCACCAGCCTAAAGTGCCCCCAGAGAAAAAGGAACACTTTAAAAATGGGCAGGAACTCACAACTGTGAGGTAAGATTTAGTAGTCCAGCATGCAATATGGTATTAGAATCCCAGACAGATAAGGGAGAGAGAATAGTGCAGAAAAGGCATTTGAAGAAATACTCAGAAAATTTCATAGAAATTAGGCTTTCTTTCAGTGTGATAAACACCATGGCCAAAACAACAGGGAGAGGAAAGGGTTTATCCTGCCCTAGAATGCTCAGGTTACACAGTGTGGTGGTCTGGATGAAAATGGCCTCTATGGACTCACAGGGAGGGGCATCTTTGGAGGTGTGGCCTTGTTGAAGGAAGTTTGTCATTGGGGTTTGGCTTTGAGTTTTTAGGTGCTCTAGTCAGACCCAGTTTCTCTCTCTCTCCTTCTCCCTCTTCCTCTCCCTCTCCCTCTCCACCTCCCCTCCCCCCCCCCCCTTCCTGCTGCCTTCAGATCCAGATGTAGAACTCTTGGCTCTTTCCCCAGTACCATGCTGGCCCGTACACCACTATGCTTTCCACATGACGAAAATGAAATAAACCTCTGAACCTGTAAGCTAGTCCCAATTTGATGTTTTCTTTTATAAGAGTTGCCATGGTCACGGTGTCTCTTCTCTGCAATAGAAACCCTAACTAAGACACACTTCATCACTGAAGGAAGTCAAAAAAAAAGGAAGCTGAAGGCATGAACTGAAGCCAAGTCCATGGAAGAGTGTTGCTTACTGGCTGCTCCCCATGGCTTGCTCAACCTGCTTTCTTATAGAACCGAGGCCTTCCAGCCTAGGGATGGCCCCATCATATGGACTTGACCCTCCCACATCAATCATTAATCAATCAATCAAGAAAATGTCCTACAGACATCCCTACAGAAGAAACTGATGAAGACATGTTTTCAACTGAGGTTCATCTTTCTAAATATGTCTAGGTTCCTGTCAAGTTGACAAAACCCACCCAGCACAGCGGAGATCAACCTATTCAAAGAGCAAATATAATCAATATTAAAAACTAACAACTATGTATTCACAGCTATATTTTAACTTTTAAAAAAGATAAAAATAAAGCCTTATAAAACAGTCAGAGAGAAAGATTTAACACAAACAGGGAATACTGATATCTAAGAATATAGATGAATGAGCAAGATATAAATCCAGAATTGTATATAAAAAATTTATATTCAGAATGGTATAAACAAAAATAGGGGAGAGTTGGAGGCTGAGGCAAGTGAATTAAGAGTTCTAGGCTAGCCTGAGCATTTCAGGACACAGAAAGATGCTAGCTTATTAGAAAGAACAAAATTAGATAGTTTCAGATAAATAAATCTTAAATAATTTGTTGTCAGAAGTCTTGTCCCTCAAAGACATAAAAAATAAATGCATTGAAAATTTTTTTCAGTGGAGAGGAAATCAAAACAGATGAAAATTAAAATATGTTTAAAAAATGAGTACACTGGAAACGGTAACATTTTTTTTGAGATAGAAGACTACCACCTTTTTCCTTCTCTTCGATTCTGTTAATATAAAACAAGTCACTTAAAGTGAAGATAATAGCATTGTCTTCACAGGATCCTTACATATGCAGAAATAATATGCAGAAAGGAAAGAGCACACAGAAATAAGTGGAAGTGTTCTAGATTTCTAAATTTTAGGTTGAACTGGTAAAATATAAATTAGGAGTAGAGAGATTACAAGATAATCACAAATAAATTGAATAGAATATGAAAATATTCTACATGACCAAAGTAAAGCCGAAAGGGGAAGCAGAATAAGGAATGGTAGATCAGACAAAGATGAAAACATAAAGTTTAAGCACATCCATATCAATAATTACACTACACATAAATGTTTTAAACACTCCCGTCAAAAAGTAGATATTGACATTGTGAATCAGACAAGCAAGGCCAATTCTGTTCTTACAAAGGGAATACTTTAAATATTGCAACATGTAGGGATTGGAGGAAGCCCTGACTGTGTAAAGCCCTGAGTCAATGTGTGCTGTTGATACGGCTGTGCCATGTGAAAGGTCCCAGAGCCTCAGACCCATGGGAAAACAGCCAAATATTTCCTTTGGTTCAAGTGTAAATATTGACAGTAAATTCAGAAAATGTCCAGCATAGCTTTTTGTGTCCTAATATGTATAGTCTGAAGATCATTCCCATACAGGGACTGTTCCTGTCAAGATTAACTAAACTCATCTCCTTGATCTATCTGTATAACATAAACCGCACCTCTTTATTCAACTGTATACAACAACCCCTCTTCTCTGTTCAACTATATATAATAAACATATTAAGTTTCTGGGTTGATGGGCTTTCTCCATCAGAGAGCCCAGGCAAACCAGCTCCATCTATTTCTGAATATCCATTTGCCTGTCTTTTCTTTATCCCTTTGCATCCACAGTCAGGTTCATCCATGGAGCCATGCAAAGATTCAGCAGAAACAGCCATTAAGAAAAGATTGGGATTGATATAAACAAATAAGACCAAAGTCATAAGAGCACCCTCAACCACATGGACCAAAACTTAGAGTTTTTAATGAAGGAAAGCTGGTGAGTTTATAAAATTGAATACACACAATCAAATGGGACAACATATCAAAATTTGTAAGACACAATGATACAGTCTCAAAGGAAACTCACACATGTGAATAATGCCTGGGCTGAACAAAGTGGACTTCCCAAACCACCATCTTATCCTCCTTACTGGAGGTGAGAAAGACGGAGAAAATGGGTGTAGAGATAGCACGAAAGGAAGTGACCCTAAAAACAAAACAAGATAAATAAAAGAGAGCTTTGAAAAACAATAGAGAATTGAAACAAAAAAATCCCTGTTTCTTAGAAAATAAAACAAAACTGAAAAATATTAAGGTGGGAAATAAAATAACAAAAAAATCATGAACTAAGATAAGATAAAACGGAAGTATCACTGATGACTTTGACTACAGGGAAAATTAGTTAAAATACATAAATACATAAGAGAAAAACAATTATGCCCTAGTATTTCTCAATATATCTCTTGGGGACATTAGAAGTGGAAGTCACTTCCTGGTTTATTCTATGAGGTTAACACTGCTCTACTGCTATAACCAGACCAGGAAATTACAAGAAAATCAGATGCCAAACTGAGATTATTTTATGAGTGTAGATGAAAATATCCTGAACGATATGAGGAAAAGCCCAGCAGTGTTGTGAAGGGTCTTACACTGTGACCAAATGGGCTTGTTCCCTGGAATGCAAAGATGATGCAGTATTGGAAATCAGCAGTGGAATCTGCCACCCCAACAGAGTGCAGGGGAAACCCACACAGTGGTCTCCACCAATGCAGAACAAAGCATTAGGTTTAGTCCTTTCTTAACTCAAAATGACATGAGTTCCACCAACCCAAGAGCACCCAAAGATGCCAGCTGTGGCATGACAGCAAAAGCTGTGGTGGCTGAAGGTTTTCTTCAGAAGCCCAGGGGCAAGATGAGGATTTCACCTTTTCAGTTAACTTCTAAACAGGTCTTTCAGAGCCAATAAGAAGACTGCACAAAACCACCAACATTGGAGGGAAAGGAGTGAAATATCTATTTGAGGATGGCATTGTCTTACACAGAAAAGTTCTAATAAAACTACAAAATGGTAGTTTGGTTTTTTTTTTTTTTTTTAATTTAGCAACAGGGCTGGAGAGATGCCTCAGTGGTAAAGATTAAGTATTGCTCTTTCAGAGGTCCCACGTGGGTCTCAGCACCCACATCGCTCTTCAGCTCCACCTGCTGGCCTCCACAGGAACCTGCACACACACACACACACACACACACACACACACACACACACACACACACACTGACACACACACACAGAGGCAATTATAATAATATGCACACATACACAGAGATACCAGAATGCATATGCGCACACACACACATACACACACACACACACAGAGGCACTTATACTCACATACACACACTCTCTCACACACACAGACACACAGACTCAGAGACAGACACACAACACACACAGAGGCACCTATAGGGGGATTATGTTGTTCCATTGTAAATAATTGTCCCACCCACTATTTTAATAAAAACACAGATTGGCCAAAGACAGACAGGAAGTGTGGGCGGGGCTAACAGACTCAGAAAACTCCAGGAACAGGAAGAACAGAGCAGAATTGACACAGAGAAGGCAAAAGAAGCAGAGGACAACTATTCTGCTCTGAGAAAAGGTACCAAGCCACATGGCTAAACACTATGGGACTGTGGGTCTGTAGGTCCCAGACACGAGGCTAGGTCAGAAAGTCTGAATTATGAGGGTAAACTGGAAAGTCTGGGCCAAGAGGTTAGGCCCAGAAAGACCGGGTCAGAAACCTCATACAACAGGCACCTACTGCACTCATGTGCGCACACACACACAGAGGCACTTGAACACATGTGCACACATACCGAAACATACACAGAGGCACTTGCACTCATGTGCACACACACATGCATAATTTTAAATGAATCTAAAAAATAATTCAACAACATTGTGGTTAAAAAAAAAGATCAACATACAAAACAAGTGATATCTCTGTACACAAAATGAAAAATTGGAAAAAGAGATAAGTGTAATATTATGTTTCTAGCCTGTGGTCCAGACCCAAAGACCCAGAGCACCTAGTTGCCCGCCACTGCTTAGGCCCCCCAAAATGACTTAGATGCTTATATTAATGTCATGCTGTCTGGCCTATGGCTCAGGCATATTGCTAGCTAGCTCTTTCATCTTAATTCAACCCATTTCCATTAATCTGTCTGCCACATGGCCCGTGTCTTACCTATTTCATTACATGTTGCTTATTTGGGTGGTTGGATTGGTTCTCTGTCTGACTCATGCCCTCATTCTCCTACCTGTGCTCTGATTCCTCCCCCCCAGCCTACTTCTACAGCACCTGCCATGTCCAAAATAATTCTTTATTCACAGAATATAGACATCCCACATCACTTTCCCTTTTCTATCTAATCAAAAAGGAAGTTTTCAATTTCAACATAGCAAAATTACATATAATAAAATAGCTATCAAGCAAGAATTACAGTTATAATATCTAGTCTGTATTTAACAAAATTAAAGAAAATATTCTATCATCTACCTTATGATTGTGAGTCTAAAGTTTCATATCCAATATACATTTTAAAATAACTAAGAGAAACTAATAACTATAACTATCTAATCTTCATCTACATCGAAGACTACAGAAGGATATAATATTACCCGAGAAAACAGAAAGTGCAAGCAAATTCTAAAATTTAAAAATGACAAAGATGACATCTTTGCCAGAACAGTCACCCAAAGTCCTTTATAAAATGGTGGGCATCCATCTTCAGCCTACAGGCCTAGAGTCTCTGGCATACCTTTCAGTGAAGTAGGAAATCTGAAGGACTGCTCTGCCCACCTTGGCATAGTTCATTGGTTGCTTCTCCTTTTGTCCTGAAGAATGCCTGGCAGTTTTCTCTACTAAGCATGAACCCAAAGGACCTTCTTGGCTTATTCTGCCAAAGTTCAGAGGTCATTTTCCTATGGAACCTGAAAGTTCAGTTTAAACAGCATACTGTCAAGCAGCCAATACAAGAACAGTTTCTTGTCCAGTGGCTAACCATTGTCACAAAGAAAGTAAACTCCATATGGAGTTTTTTCGATGCCCATTTTTCTCTTGAAGTAAATTGATACTGCCAGAAACAGACCTGTCTCACTGTCCAGAAAAGTCTAAGTTCTCAAAATATTTAATGCCATATTCTGTAGGTCTTTGAAGTTTTTGAAGCTTACCTATCTAATTGAAATATATCTTTGTATACCTAAAAATTTAATTAACATGTCTATAAGCTTGGTTATCATAGATGACTATTAGTCTGCATTTCTTAAGTATATATTACAATTTTAAATGAGTGACATAAACATTATATCTTAAACAAGAGCAGAAAAATACATACAGCATAACAAAATTGACCTTAAATTTGTATCAATAAACCAAAATCCATAACAATATAAAATATTTTGAGATTAACAGCTGATTTTCAGATTAAAGTAAATTCAATAATCTATCTTTTAAAAAATAATTTATATACCATATCCCTCCCTTTTTAGAAAGAGATAAACTATGACCATTAGCTGTTTATAATGAAAATAAACATTTATAAGCAATATTTTGGGAATTTGGGTGTAGCTTTCTATTACTACTTCCTGATGATTAAGGGGTACTGGCAAGGCAATCTTATGAGGGTCCTGAGACTGGATCATCTTAGCCTTGAAACTGATGTGACCACATCTTCCCATCAGAGATTTTTCAGGAGGTCTTGGTCGATGAAACCATATTATCCTGGAAGCAATCTACAGGTTCTCATCTACAGGTTTGGAAGCAAAAGCAGAACTCTTCCAAAGCAACATATCCTTACACACAAACTTCCAAATCAAGATACCTTTAAAATATGTTTGTTTAACTTAGCAGCCATTGGAATTAATTGTCTTTCTGCAGTTCGCTCACTAACAGTTAAAAGATTTTCTAAAATACAACAATAGCCACAATCCAGACCCTTTGTGTATTTTCCATCTTTACGTGGCTTATTATATTTTTATTCCTCTATTTCTCTTTTTTAAAGACTTTCTCTACCTTCTTTCTTTTCTCTCCCAGTCTACGTATTCTTTTGCACACACATTTTAACCCATTAGAGGTTTTCTCCATCTGAAACTGTTTTATTGTGTATAATTAATCATTTTTTAACCAGAGAAGCTTTTAAAATGCTAAATAGTAAAGCACTGCTTTGCCTGCTGACTCCACTCCCCTCAGCCGCTTTTCAACATGGCAGAGGTGTGGGAGCCATGGTTTACTTTCCCAGTTTGGGGAAGCAGTATTAAATAATGTGAAACCTTTTACTACCCCAACTCCAGGAAATCTTAGGGTCCACAATATCAAGTAGAGCACACAGTTTTTGCTGATAAAGCTGAGTCAGGAAGTTTCTCTTAAAGGGGCTGTGTCTCTGCTCACCACCCGCAAACAGAGCTGACCCAAGAAAATGCTGCTACTGAGAAGCTGTCTTTGACTCTGTTTCCTTTTTGTTCAATATAAACAAAAACCTTAAATCAATCATATGCAACTTGTTGCTTATAGCAAGTCTTCTGTGAGACTTGGGGCTTAAACTTCCCACCATAAGCCTGGAGCCATTTGTATAATTCACTTCAGAGATATAACTCGGAAGATGCTTTTGGCTCTGTTTCTATGCTCTGGAACACTTTTTAAGCTTTCTTGGGCTTTATGAGGGTGTTCAGACCACCCAGGCACACCATCTGTAGTATTATGTTTCTGGCCTGTGGTCCAGACCCGCAGACCCACAGACCCAGAGAGCCTAGCTGCCTGCCACTACTTAGGCCCCCCAAAATGGCTCAGATGCTTATACTAATTTCATGCTGTTCAGCTTATGAATCAGGCACATTGCTAGCTAGCTCTTACATCTTAATTCAACCCATTTCCATTAATCTTTCCTGCCACATCTTTCCTGTGTCTTATCTATTTCATTACATGTCTGACTCTGCACTCCTCCTCCTACCTATGCTCCGATTTCCCTGCCTACTTCTATGGTGCCTGCCATGGCCAAAACAGTCCTTTATTCACAGCATATAGACATCCCATATCAGATAAGCCCATTTCTAATAGCATAAAAAAATGTTTCGAGGTAAATAAACCAAGAGGAGCTATAAACGCAGCTACAAATCATGGCTAAAAATAAGAAAGGTCTTAAATAAGTGGGAAGCCATCTTGTGCTTCTGAGATGAGGGACAATACCACATATTATCTCAAGCAACCTACAGATTCAGTCAATGTCCCAATGGCAATAAAAAAGTCAATTTGAGTTTTAAAATGTGGGTAACTGAAAGAAACCCCACATTATTAAAAACAACTTTGAAAAAGATACATTTTGGAATGCTCAGTCTTGAAATTTCAAGAAGGAGCTATAGAACTGAAAATTAATAGCAGATATTTCTGCAGAGCAAGTTTATAGATCAATAGAATATAGCCATGAATTGTTTGTAATAAAAAACATGGAGGTCTGGGGTGGTCGTTCAGTTGATAAGGCTCTTGCTTTGCAAACACAAGAAATAAGTTCAATTCCAACCCATATCAAAAACAAAACAAAACAAAACAAA
Source organism: Phyllotis vaccarum (assembly GCA_033318265.1). Lineage (NCBI taxonomy): Eukaryota > Metazoa > Chordata > Mammalia > Rodentia > Cricetidae > Phyllotis > Phyllotis vaccarum. The sequence continues at coordinate 89,704,667 of JARWLC010000008.1, read as the reverse complement.
AAAACAGGTGTGGAGATCAGTTATGACCCCAGTGCTGTGGATGTCAGTTGAGACAGACTGACCCCTAAGTTTGCCTGTCAATCAAGCCTAGTTACTTGGTAAGTTCTAGATTAGTAAGATAACTCATATTGTCCTCTCACCCCCACACAGACCTGTGCGTACATATGCACCCATACACAAATGAACATGAACACCCACACACTCACACAAAAATATAAAAATAAACCCACATATCTGTGTATAATTGTTTTAGCAAAAGTGCCAATATCTTCAATGGAAGAAATAGTCTTTTAGCAAAAGCTTTGGGACATGTCCACATGCAAAGATTAAAGCTGAATCCTTCCATCATTTTATAGATATCCTAATAATGGACCAAAGACTTAAACGAGGGAAACCAAATATCAAAATTTGTATGAGAAAACACAGAGATATATCCTCATAGCCTTGTCATTAGTCTCTTAGTTATGAAATCAAAAGCTCAAGCAACAAAAAACTGAGCAGTCTATTTTATTGATAGAGATATCAAGAGAGTGAGCAAAGGTTCTGCAGAATCTAAGAAAATGCTTGTAAATAATATAGCTGCTAATATTTGGAAATCTAATGTCAGTGTGGTGGTCTGAGTAAGAACGCCCTCCACAGGCTCATATATGTGGGTGCTTAGACATCAGCTATGGCACTATTTGAAAAGGACTAGGAGGTGTGGCCTTATTGAAGGAATGTGCTTTGGAGGTGGGACATGAGGAGGGGTGTTTGAGGTTTCAAAAGCACACACCAAGCCCAGGGTCTTCCTCTGCCTGAAGATCAGGATACAGCTCTAACTACTTCTCCAGCACCATGTCTGCCTGCCGTCTATCCCACCATTAGGATAATGAACTAAACCTCTGAAACTGTAAGCCAGCCCCCAAACAAATGTTTTCTTACATACGGGTTGCTATGGTCATGGTGTTTCTTCACATACAACAGTAACCAAGACACCCAGCAAGCAAAGGCTTGTATACACATGTTCACAGTAGTGTTGTTCACGGTGACTATGAAGGAATGACTGCTGAACTGTCACAAAATAATAAATTGGTATTCAAAATACTGTTTATATATATATATATACATATACATATATATACATATATATATATATGGAATATAGTTCAGGCTCGAAACAGAGTGAAACTCTTGATGCTACAGAATGAGTAGGTTCTTCAAACACAAGGCTAAATGGGAGAAGCCAGGTACAAAAGTCACATGTTATACAATTAACTTTTATGAAAAATCTAGAAGCAGGCAAAGCCAAGGGTAAGGAAGTCCACAGACACAGAGGTCACTGGTTTCTAGGGGAGGGAGGCAGAAAAATATAGGGGTTTGGAGGTGATAAAATATTCTAGAATCAGATCATAGTGGTGACTGGAAATACTGTCTGTACTAACTGCTGCTTAACTGTTCCTCAAATCATCCAAAATTGTACACTATGTTCTCTCTCTCTCTCTCTCTCTCTCTCTCTCTCTCTCTCTCTCTCTCTCTCTCTCACACACACACACACACACACACACACACACAGAGAGAGAGAGAGAGAGAAACATACATACAACACAGATAGACACACACATCCCCACATGCACACAGAAACACACAGTCACACACACACACACACACACACACACACACACACACACACACACACACACAATGCCACAGGGCTGGAGATCCAGCTCGCTGGCACAGCACCCACCGAGCATGTATCAGGCCCTAGATTCAATCTCCAATATAGGAAAACAACAATAACAAAAAAGTGGGAAGGGGCCACAGAAAACTCCAGTACATATCCCTCATGCACATAAATGCCGAAATAATTAACAAAATGCTAACACGCATTGTAGAAATGTATAAAGGCCAATATATGTCAGCAAAGTGGGACCTAGCTCTGTATGTAATTGATTTAATAATTGATTTAATATTTGAAAGACAAACAATGTAACTTACCACATTAGTAAACTGAAGAGGAAGCCATGATCATCTTCATAGATTCATAAAAAGCATTTGACAAAGTTAACCTTCATTCAAAAATGAGAAGCAGAGTAGAAACCTAGAGAACGTCTCAGAAGAAGGGAACCTTTCTTAAGAATGACAGCAAGAATATAGTATTTAAGGTAAATTATTTAATGCTTCCTCTGTGATTGATAAGGCAAGTGTGGCTGCTGTCAACATTTCTATTTAATATCATTTTCAGCCATTTATTATTGCAATAAGGTAAGAAACAGAAGAGAAAGACATAAATATGGAAAAGAAGAAATTGCATTTACATAGATTACATGATATTATATTTATACCTTTCCCAAATTCATGGGTCGAAGCCCTCAACTTCAATGTGATGTCAGAAGGCAAAGCTGTACAAGGTGATTAGATTTGGGTGGGGTGATGTAAGTGGAGGTGCCTCATCAAGGTTAGTAACTGTCCTAGATTTTGTCAATTTTATCCAAGGTAGGGTCAGCTGGAAAGAAGGAACCTTAACTGAAAGACAGCCTCCATAAGAACGGCAAGACTTTTGGACATTTTCTTGACTGATGGTTAAAGTGGGATGGTCCAGCTCTCTGTGGGTGGTGCCATCCCTGGGCAGGTGGCCCTGTGTGCTACAAGGAAGCATGCTGAGCAAGCCATGGGGAACAAGCCAGCAAGCAGCATTTCTCCAGCCTCTGCATCAGCCCCACCCCCACCCCCCAACTTTGCTCCGTGCTGGACTGTGACCTCCATCAAGTAGCTTTTGGTCATGGTGCTTGGCACATCTACAGGAACCTAAGACACTGTTGACCAGGTGCTTGCTGTTTTCTTCATGCTAGAGAACAGTGAGACGCAGTCACCATGGGCCAGAAAGATGGTTCTCGCCAAGGTCCAAATTAGCTGGCACCTGGACCTTGGACCGTCCAGCCTTGAGAGCTGTAAGACAAATCTGCGGTGTCTGAGACTCTCACTCTATAGTGCTTCAGCAGCATAAGGGAAGTCAATGTTTTTCTATCTAGAAAAATCCTAATAAATCCACCAAAAGTGCTACCTTAACTAATAAGTAAATTAAGGTGACATAAGATCAAATGTAAAAACCAATCATATTTTTACAACTATGTTTAAAACACATTTACCTTTTTACTTATATACTTAAACTAAATTTTAAGATAGTTTCTATTTTATAAGTACAAAATAAATATTTTATATGAGTATTTATGTAATATTCATATACTAATATAATTTCTAATTTATACTTTTATGAAAAGTATTATAATTATAAAATAAAAGTTTAAATATCTCATTTTAATAAAATGTTATCAGAAATAAATAAAACAAAAATTAAGCCTATACACTGAAAGCTACAAATTTGGGGGGTAAAAATAGGATTTAATACAAAGAGATAGATATGTTTGGATCAGAAATTCAATACTACCAAAGTGTAAGGTCTCTCCCAATTAATTAATATAAAGATAAAATGCAATTTTAGTCAGAAAATTTATTTTTATGTAAATGTACATGCTGATTAAAAAATGCATCTATAAATACAAAAGAACTTTTTACATTTGAGTTTTGGGTTAATTTTGTCTTTTTCAGACAGGGTCTTCCTATGTAGCCCAAGCTAGCCCTGAGATGCATTTCTGCCTCAGTTTCCTACACTAAGATTGCACGTGTGTATGTCACTACACCCACTCCAAGGACTCTAAATAGTCAAAACAATCTTGAGTGGAAAAAAACTCTGAAGGATTCACATTATTGATTTTAGGATTTAGTCATTGAACCTACATAGTAAATAAAATTATAGGTAAACTGATCACAGGTATTAGAGAGCCCAGAAAAGGACAAATACATTTAGAACAACTTGGCTCTCCATAAAGCCATCAAGACAAAACCGTGAAAAAAGAGAAATGTTGTGATAACAAGTACATATATGAGGGGGCCTCAGCTCCTCCCTCACACCATGTCCTAGACTGAGACAGGTAACTGTGGACTGGAATGTAAAAAGTTAAATTACACAAACATAGAAGAGCATAGTTACTTTTCTATTGCTGCAGTTAAACACCATGACCAAGGAAGGAAAGCAACCTGCAGAAGGAAGGGCTTCTAAAGCTCATTTGGACTTCTTAGTCCAGAGGGGTAAGAATCCAACACCACCATGGGGAAGCAGCAGGCATGGGCAGGCATATGGCTGGAGTGGTTGTTTCCATCTCAAACTATAGAGTGCATCAGAGAAAGGGCACAGGGGTCAGCTGGAGGATTTGGAACCTCAAAGCTGGCCCCAGTGACACACATCTTTCAACAAGGCCATACCTCCTAAACCTCTTCAAACAATGCAATCTACTAAGGACCGAGTATTCAAATATTTGAGCCTCTAGGGATAGACTCATTCAAACCATCACAAATAAGTAAGAGGAGATCCCTACTTGGGGTCGGCAACCGTTTATTAGACAGGATACAGAAGAAGGGAAGAAAGGATGGATGGAAGGAGGCACAGAGGGAGGGTGGGAGGGACTATATCAAAATGTTAAAATCTGGAGGAAAGTACTGTAAAGATTGCACTTAATGAAGAGCCTATTGTTGTGACATAAAGAACATCATCTATAACTCAATAATAAGGATACAAACAACCCAATAAACAGCAGGGACAAAAATTTGAATCAACACCACAAAACAATATACATGGACCTACCCGCATACAATCTGCACCCAAAAAAGTACTCAGCAGGACTGAACTTCACACCAATTAAACTTTATAATCACAAAATCAAACCATAAGTGAGATGGTAGTATGTCTCCACCGTACGAGCTGGCATTAAAAAGACATTGACACCGGCAGAAGCCTCTTGTTAGTGGGATTGTAAACTAATATGTTAGATTACAGACTCCTCTAGCTGCCTCTCCCCCAGACAAGCCACAAACCCCTGTAGCTTTCTCTAGACAAAGCATTGATAAGCAAGTCTGCTACAGCCTTGCAGCTTTCCTGCCCACTAGAGCTGCAAGCTCAGCATGCACGTTAACACATACACACACACACACACCACATGCAACACACACATATGCACAGCACACGTACACTCACACCACAAACATGTACATGCACAACACACTACACAAATACACACACACACTCACACACACACACACACACACACTACAGATTCAAGAAAAGTATGAATCTTAATAAGCCATAATGCCTGTCTCCTGAGGAAGATCCTCTCCAGTCTAGAAAACTTGCTCTTTCCTTCAGGGCCTACAACAGCTGTAGGTTCACAGATGCTGCAGCTCCCCAAGTCTATAGGGAGGTTTGTGCCAGCTTCTTCTATGCATCCATGATGCCCTTTACCCAGCAGGAGCAGCACTCTAGATAGGTGTCTACAATAGAAATACCTGTCCGAGTCTAATGCTCACAGACCCAGCTATAAGCCTTACATACTCCTGCAAATTATAATAGTCCTGAGCACAAACCTCTCATATGTCCATAAACAAGAGAATCATAAGTGAGTGATGGCATGCTTGCAAGTAAGATGGATAAACCAGCAGTCTGCAGTAAATATGGACTACATGCCAGCGAAGGATGCCAAGCACATATGATCTCATTAATATAAAGTTTTAAAAAGGCAAATGGCTCCACACTGATAGATATCAGAATACTGGTCACCCATGATACATGCTGAAGGTGAACTGGAAGAGAGTGCCAGGGAACTCTCCACCTACCTTCATGTGGGGCATTAGGGATGCACTTATTAAAACTCATCAAATTGCAAGTTTGAGATTTATATCTTCCAGGGTTCCCCATTTTCTTGCAGTGTTTTGAAAATGTTTATCAAGCCCCCTCCCACACTCAAGGAAGAAGCTTAGCACTCTGTAAGATATTCCAGACCCTGTTCAATTTCCAGAATAAACAGAATTCCCAGTGCTCCCACACATTTCACCGGCTTGGGCTCCTAGGAAACGATGAAGGGATTATAAACTGCTTCACAAGAGAAAAGTAAGTTCATGGGCTCATGGGTCAGAAGTGGCCTCTCTAATCCTACTGAAGCAGTTTCATTGGCACCACTACTAGCAAAAATAAATAGGAATGTGCACCACTTTATATTGAGTGAACAAAGCATATAAGGCCCTGCATTATTTTACATTACTCAGAGCAAATCCAGCTTGCAAGAACCAGTTAAATTTACTGAGGAAATGCAAGTGGGCTTTTAGATGCTCTCTATTAAAAATTAAATTACAAAAAAATTAGGGTTAACTAGATTATATTAAAAACAAACTTAAAAATCCTCATAGCTTATCATTTCCTACTTACGTATTTTAATATCTGCACCGTCACTGTTACTAACCTAGAATATCTTTATGGTCAGAACAGTTCATGAGCTGCTGTTCTCATCCCTGAGTCAAAACACTGTACAGAAGCAGCCCATTTAGAGAAGGCTTTTATTCCAGGTCACCTTTTAGGGGGGTTGGTCCATCACCGCTGGGGAGAGATGGTGGCAGCTTCATCCATGGTAGCAGGAGTGTGTGGCAGAGATGCCTCACATAGATAGAAGACAGAGGAAAGGTAAATGGAACCATGGATGGATATATACTTCCAAGGCCAGGACCTAAGGTCCACGGCCATGAGCCAGGCCCCACAGCCTTCAAGAAAGCATCCTAAAGCTGTATAGTTAGCTTCCAAACTGTAAACCTGTAGAGAGTGTTCCAGCTGAAGCCATCACATCACCATTCACTTGTATGTTATTGTATGTTACTGACCAACTGAAGGTTCACGTACCATGATCTTAGTTTAAAACCATCCACCATAGGAGTATACACTGTAGAAATCAGCCAGCATCACAAATCAGGAATTGATTTATTGTTTTATTGATTGCCTGGATTTTTTAAAAGTAAAAAACATTAATAATGCCTCTAAAACTTAAGTGTGTATCATCTGGAGCCATTATATTATTAAGCAGAGCAATGCAATCAGAAGATATTTTCCCAATATCCCAAAATCTTTACTCAGTTCAACAAGAAACCTCTCACATAAGTGAAAATGGGCAAAGTTCTGACATATGTTTAAGATTTTTTTTTGCTTCTATTAGCCTCATTTATAAATAATGAAACACCAACCAACTTCAGAGCTGTACCCATTCATCAAACTGCTACCACGCCTGTCTGTAGACAGAAAAGTGGCAAAACCCAGCAAGCATTTTGGGAGAATCAGTTGACTGTATGGAACTTACAAGTACTGGATAGGGTGTGTGTAAACTGCGATATTCCTTTATGTTTGTAAATTATGTAATTAATTTTATAGTTTGTTCGTACAATATTTTTCATCAAACCAGCTGTTGTACATTTACACATTACTGACTCCATTTTCACCTCGATACCAACATGTCATAACACAGATTGTTGCACGCACTTCACACAGTGAAATAGAGGCTAGGGAAAGTGTGTGTATATAAAACACACAGTCTTTTACCCATCAGAATTCCAGTCAACTTCATGGATGTACTATGGCACGAATTCTATTTGGTATTACAATAAAAACCTGGAGCCAGATATTGGGGGAAAGCTGGAATATCAGAGAAAGGAAACAGACCACAGCCAATTTTTACCCAGAAAACTCCTCAAGCTGAACAGGGTAGGTCCTCTGTTCACGGGTCCTCAGGCTGACGGTCACTCAGACAGAACGGCTGAACTTCTACCTTCTATTTCTTTCCCTGTCCAGCTATTTTACTTCCTGGTTCAAATCCCCTAGAGCTGGAATTAAAGGTGTGAGTTACCACTGCTTGGTTGTTAGGTCTTGAATTCAGAGATATCTAGATAGATCTCTGTCTCCTTAGCAGTGGGATTAAAGGTGTTGGTCACCACTCCCTGACCTTCCTGGCTTGGCTGTGGGTGATTCTGTCCTCTGATATTCCAGACTATTTTATTAAATACATAATATATCACCACAATGTACAGCTCTAGGAACCCTGCACTCCATGCACTGGTATGAGCCTCCCACATAGGATACTGGCTAATGACTCCCATTTGGAGAGTAACTGGGGGGAGACAGAAGCTAGAGAAGGTGAACATATTATCCAAAGCCTATGTCTGGCGAGTGGCGTGGGTGGCACATGTTCCCATTAGGAGCTTCATCTCAGCTCCAGGGGACATTGAGATGACTCCCCTGGCTTTGTTTCACTACACGTATCCACTAGTCCCTAAGCATCCAGAAAGCCTGACAGGGAGGAACACCAACCAATGTTTCAGGTAAGGCATATGGACTATTTTATCATTGACCCCCAGTCATAGGAATTCCTCATTCTAAGCCCTCATCTTGTAGATCTGGCAAAAAAAGTAGTCTCGACTATCCTTAGCTCACTAAGAGCTGGGTAGAATCCTTGAGGACCCAGCAGTGAGAACAGGGAGCCCTCTGGTTGTCCTCCTGTGAGGCTGACCCTACAGTTTCACAGTGGGTCTCTGAAGGGGGCAGCTATCAGAAGTTACCGTTCTTGAGTCACCAGTAACCAGGGCACTTCCCAGCATATGGCCAAAGGAAGGAACATCATTAATACTTTGACAATTACTCACATCAATACAGACCCCCACACTTCAACACATCAGATAGTGGCAGAGCCGTAAGCCCCACACACCACACACACAAACATGTGCATATGCACCCTACCAGAGGTGGAGACGCACCAGCTACACCAAAACACTGCCAGAAGTTCAGATAACTGCTGAGCTACCCAAAAGGCAAGTAGCAGGCTCTGAGCCAAGCACACAGGTTCAAACAGTCATTAGACACACATCGCCACCCTCAGCCCAGATAGTGAGTGAGCACACACACTCCCTCCCACACAGGCAGGCATGTTTGCAGCTACTTGACAGGGACACATACACATAGGCTCACATCCTGACACCCAGCCACACGCTCACACTACTACACCATCCAACAACACCCCACACACACACACATACACCGGTAGGCTACAAGTTTAGAGGCAAGCAGTGGACTTCCACGCTAGCTGCTCACTCAACTTGGCCAGCAGCAGCACCCAGTAAGCAGATGCCTGCAGAAGTGCCAGGACCCACTGCCACTCAGCCAATGGCGGCAGCCTCCTTCGCCCACCCCGCCAACAGCTATATGTATGAAAAGGTGAATGCAGACTGGGTGGAGCCAGCGGTGAGAAGGGCAGAAGATGAAATCATAATCCTGCCGGGTTTGTTCATTTCGGTGATAATTAGTGGCGCATTCCCGCCGCCTCACCGGCCGCTCCAGGCTGATTCCACGTGATGGATGCCTGGTGGTGCTGAATGCAAATTAGCATAATTTCATTACCGAGGGACCCGTGAAAAGGTTCAATTATAGAGCAATCTCATTAATACCAGGGCTTGTTAAACTAATAGAAAGAGACAGGCCCCGCAGCTCCCAGAGGAGACACGTGCTCCGAATGCAATACCATGAAGCCCCAGTACCTGGCCACGCCCGCACCCTTGTCGCCCTGAAGTCTTGGAGTAGGGATCCTGGCCTCCAAGACCCAGAGCCTCCAGAGCGTACAGGTACATAAGGCACAGAATCTGGGATGAATGGGCCTTTGCTAATCGGCTAGATCAAGGCCTCAGCTGCAGAGCTCTGGGCCCACAGTGTGGAAGTGACCTGCCCAAGGTATGTGGCACCGAGGCTCCAGAACCATGGGGACACACAGATGGGAGAAGGGGATGCCCACCTCTGTCTAAGGATTGGCCTCATAACATGTAAGTAACCTCTCTGAAGCCTTTTGACTGTGACTCAGTTTCTCCATTATTATGAGCCTTGTTAGTCCCAAACTCCTAGAGACTCAGCTTTATAGAGACAGTAGGCTGGAGGCTGTTGTCCGTATGAGTAAAAGGAAACCACCCACACCTCTTTCTGGCCACCAACATGGTGGTCTAGCTGGAGATCAGCTCCGTCAGGGGGATTTTTTCAGGCCCTGGCTGACTCTCCAGGTTGTGTAGAGAAAGCTGCTGCCTCTGTCTTTCACATGGATTTCTTAGAAGCTGAACCTCTTCCTTCTTTGACCTTAGCAAAACATGGGTCCAGCATGGCCCAACCTAAAGCCCCAATCCCCACACCCGGGAGCCCTTGGCAATGACCTCAGGCCTGTACCATTCCCACCAGCCTGGGACATACAGAGGTGGGCTATATGACTTTGCTGTATTTTTTTTTTTTTGTCACCTCTGTAATACATGATTTTTTTTTTTTTAAGTAAAACAGAACAAGTCCCCAAATGCCCCAAGTGAGAGAATGACTCACAGCGTTTGTGATTGCGCACACAAAAATATGCAGTGACTCAGAGGGCCCAGCAGAAGAGACCAGCCCACAAAAGGCCTCATTGTTCAGACTCTCAAGGTATAGGGGAGGGAGCTGAGTGTCTGCAGACTGCCAGGCTGCTTGGATTGCTGCTGTTGACACTTGTGTGGGTGTGTTTTGGTTCTGCTTATGCCGTCCCTCCCCCTCTGTTTTGCTGTTCTGTTTTGAGACAGGGTTGCATATGGCCCAGGCTGTTCTCCAACTGACTAATGTAGCCAAAGATGGTTCTGATCATTCAGCCTCTCCTTCCTAAGTACTGGGTTTACAGACAGGCCTATACCACCATGCCCTGGTTAGTTTTCCTTTTTTAACAATAACACAATAAAGACATGATAGCATAGGATATACCAGCAGCTACAAACCATTTATACTTGCAAATGGTGATGGAAAAGAGAGAGGAGACCTCAGAAACAGCCCCTGGAACTCCAGAAAGCCACAGGCTACACTGGTCTTAGTCACACAGACCTGTAATCCCAGGATGCTGAAGCAGGAGCATCTTCATGAATTGGAGACCATCCTGATCTATACAGTGAAATGTTGGGGTAAGGATGAGGGAGCAAGTTATGAATGGGTATTGCAGACCAAGGAAAAGCCTTGGGCAGGTACAGAACCCCCAAGAAGGAACAGTGTTGGGATGAGAGGTCCCTGGGCCTTGTGACCATGCTAAGTGGCTGGTCCCAAGAGAGACTTGTGGAAGTGTGGGCAAGGAAAGGTCCTGGAAAAAATATATTTTACCCAGAAAGGCTAAAAGTTTTGGGAGATGCTTCTAGCAACCTCAGAGTTAGAACACCAACCCTCTGAAGCTCTGAAAACCCTGCTAGAGGTGTATGTGAAGGGTAGGAGCCAGGTTTATGTCTCCATTGATCACAGAACAAAGCTAACAGCCACTACCCCAAAGTGATGAATTGGCAAGTCCTGGCAGCAGATGCGCATTACAGAGAGTGGGGGATGGTTAGGATCTGTTAGACTAAAGTGAACCCCAGGCCTCTGGGGAGCAGCCCTGGTTTACAGTGGGAGTCACACAGAGCTCTTCTTTTTAAAAAGCATTGTATCAAAGAGCCTTCATTTATGCACCCAACCAAGCAGCTAATGCACCCAACCCCAGTCACCCAGACCGGTTTTAGTCACTCCTGATCTGACCTTAGCAAAAATGGGTCAGGATGAGAGCTGAGACAGGCTGGGGGGTGGGGGTCAGCTTGTCTGTGTGTATGCACCTTCACGCGTGTGTGTGACCCTGTAATCACTACTGCAGAACAAGGGCCTAGTCTCCCATCTCTTGAGCTAACCTTTTGTCACAGACAGCTCTTCTCTCATGACAGGCAAGGCTTTGTGAGCAGGTTTACTAATCACAGATTTTCCAAAGGACCCAGATTCAAATTCAGCGCAGCCACTTCCTAACTGTGCATCTTGAAGGAATCACTCAACGTCTCCATGTCTGTCCTTTAAAATAAACAGGCCGGTGAGGGCTGGACTTGCTCTTGGGGCGCTTCATTTTGGGCCCTTGGTCCTCAGGCTCCCTGGCTTTGCATGACACACACTTTTTTCTCTCAGCTCAGAAGAAAGTAAATGAAAAGCTTGCACCCAAGTGAAGGTGGAGGACAAGGGCTAGTTTAGAAGGAGGGGCCAGAAACCATGGACAGTGGGTGGAGCAGCAGGTACTCTGGGCTGACATTGGCCCCGTGCAAGGAGGGCTCATTGCTGCATGTAAGTGGGAGAGCCCTGCACCACCTTCAGGCACGGCTGAATACAGATGCTCCAGTAGCTGCTCTGTTCTGTTGTTCTCTGGTTTGAATCCATCAATCCCAGGCAGGCAGCTTGTGCAAATGCACCCCAGAAAAGATGACCTCTGTGGTCTTTGCACTGTCTACTTTTCCTGTAGATGTGAACAAATGCCTGACAAGAAGTTACTAGATGAAGAAAGGACTGATTCTGGCTTACAGGGCTGGAGGTACAAGCTGTCCTGGCAGAGAAGGCAGGAGGGTCAGCGTGAGCTGGTTGGTCACATTATCCCAGAGTCAGAAATCAAAAGGAGATATAATAGGGACCATGCAGTGAAGCCTCAAGGCTCTCACCCTGAGCCATTCACCGCCTCCACCGAAGCTTTGTCTCCTGTTGGTTCTTAAACTTCCCCAAACAGCACCCATCCAAGGTCCAAGTGTTCAAACGCAGGATCCTTCGGGACATAATTCACATTCACACCGCATGTCTTACAACCTCTGATTTCAGAAGACCCCCCCCCCCCATCCTCTAGCCTTTCTAGCAAGACCCACAAGGGAACTGTAGGCAACCCTTTAATCACACGTGTACTTCTGACCGATTACCGGTTTTAGGCAACTGGGGCTTCATGATTAATCCCCTGGGGTCACATGGTCTGTCCTAGACAAAGTGGTAAGCCTTCAGATGATCATGGAGAGAGAGTATGGAGAATTCACCCATAGGTAACAGAAGCCATATCTCAAGCAGACCGAAGGTTTTCTAGATCCCATGGGACAGAGATGTAAGCCTAGATTAAAAGTATAACTTTAGACCTTCCGGGCGTCAACCTCAGCTGCTGTCCCCTACGCTGAAGCTACTCCTCCAGAACAAAAAAGCCCTTTGGGGCCAATCCTTTTTAATACCTGCTGTGGCTCCCAGTGCCCCAGCAGAACATTATCAGTTCCAGTTTACCTTCACTGTGTCTCCTCATGACCACCACTTTCCCCTGCCTTCATATGGAGCATCTCCCCTGCCCACCAGACCTTCAGTTCAGCCAGGCCTTCACATAGAGCACCCTACCCATCCACAGGGCTGCAGATCCAGGCCATCCTCCCAAGTCCAGCTGAAGTGTGTGTGTGTGTGTGTGTGTGTGTGTGTGTGTGTGTGTGTGTGTGTGTGTGTGTGTGTGTGTGGAGGGGGGTGGCTTATCCCTGCCCTATCCAGCACCCAGCATACTCACTTCCCCTAACCTTCCCCCTCTCTTTTCTTCAGAGATCTGTCCCCCAGAACCTGGCTGTGTCTCCTCCTCCCCAAGTTGTGAGCTTAGGTCCTCATGTCCCATTAGCACAGGTGAATAGAAACAATGTTGTACGCACAGGAGTTGTACATATGGAGATGGTGGATGAGACCCTGAAGAGAAATGTTTAGAAAGGAGTTGTCCCCTGGGCTCACTGTCACACCTGCTACCTTCTGGCAATGGTGGCAGATTGGATATTTCAAAATACTTCCCGTCCCCTTGGCTCCAGGAGCACCAGGCCTCCCCCTCATCAGCTGGGGAAGCTGGGATCTGCTCCACGCAGTCTCCCTTGAGCTCACTGGGGGAAGGCTGTCCTGTGGCTTCACAGGGCACAGGAGAGGACAGCCTCTGCTCACCCCACCCCTTTTCTCTCCTGTGGAGTCCAACTGCCATGCTGCAAAAGCCCAACAGGAAAAAAATCTCATAGATGTTCCAGTAACTGTCCCCAGCTAAGGCTCAGCCACAGCCAGCATCACCCAGCAGACACATGCTTGAGCAGTAGATGAGTCTGGGCCCGTACAGGACAGCATCCACCCCACTTCCCTCACCTCATCCTTAGATCTCTGGTTCTCTTGGATGGCACAGCAGAAGGGGTGCCAAAGGCTCTGACTTTAAGAGAGCATCTGGGATGATTCAGGTGACCCAGTCTCACATTTACCACATCTTGTCACATCACAACGAGTCTTATACACAAAATCCATTAAAACCTACGCTGTCACATTGACATGTCATGCCATACTCACTACAATGGTTATTATCAAAAAAAAAAAAAATATCAAGTGTGAAGTCAGAATCCTTGTGTGTTGCCAGGAAATGTTTTATTAGTCTCTGTGGAAAACATCATGTAGGTTCCAGAAATATTAAACATCACATTGCCATAATGACCCAACAATTCTTCATCTGGGTCCAAACCCTGAAGAACTGAGTGGGGATGACTGCAGTAAAGTGCAGCGGCCACAAGGTGGCAGCCACTCTAGTGTCCATAATCGCTGAATGGACTTTTTAAATGGGGCCTAGCAATGCACTTGTATAGTGCTCAGCCTTTAAGAATAAAGTTTGACATGCGTAGTAAGGCAAGGAATCCAGGAACAGAAGAACAAACAAAGCCCCATTCCACTTCTATCAGGTTCCAAGCTGTGGTTACAGAGTCTAAAGATGGAAGGCGGAACGAGAGGACCGTCCTCTACCCTGTGTCTGGAGCAAGTGCCTTGGCATTAACAAAGCCTCTCATCCCAGGTAGCATTTGTATCCCCTGTAAGGGCAGTCCTTTCCAACAAAGCCATACTGAGTAGCCCTGTATTCCTCTCCCTAGCAACAGGCTTGTGTGCCATGCTAGTGGGCTTCTGATTTCTGTTACTAAATGCCCAGTGGTTTATAAGGATGGCTGGGCTGTCCTGCACAGGAGTAAACATTGAGCCAGCTCTGCCATGAACCCGCTGTGCCAGCTAGGGAATGCTATTTACACTCTGCAACTGGTTTTTATTTATAAACAAAAGTCTACTTCTTAGAGTGAGCTGGTGAATCGGGAATGTGATAAATACATGTTCTAGCAACAGACACTGGCAAACATTGGAAGGTCTGTGGAAGCAAGATGACAGGCAATACTAGACAGATGGTTGTATGGCCAGCCACCTCCTTCTGGTTGAACATCCCCTCCTGAACTGAGAGGGGAGACCGAGTCTCAGAAAGCTAATGAGTTTACAAGGCCTAGGAATAAATCTCCCAAGATGAGGAAGCTTAGAAAGTTAAAAAGCCTTCCCCCAAAGCTATATAAAAAGTGCACAGTTTCTGGGAGAGAGGGGTTCTCTCCAGTGGAACTGACAGCAGCCCATGCAGGGAACCCCAGAGTCTGGGCATCCATAAGTCCTCACTCACACTGGGGTTGGCTTTCCAGGAGCAATCTGCTTCCGAGTCACCCATGCTCTTGGAGGTCAGCCCTCACCTGAGGTCACCTCTCACCTGTGCTCCTGAACTTGGGTGGACTTGTTTCTTTGCTCTTTCCAGAGTGATATCCTGGGCGCACGTACATTTGCTCACATCCACACGACGAATAGAAAAGTGTTACCATTAAGTTGAGCTAAAAACAGGACTGAACATGTCTGCAGAAGGACCAGTTGAACACACCGATAAACATAAAACACCAATCAAATGTAAACCACGCCCATTGTAAGAACAATGGAATATCATTTTTATCCCTCGGACTGCTAAAAATTGCAATGTTTGACAAGAAGATTTAGAAAGTGAGTGTTCTTGCTTTAACTGGGGTGAGCTGGGAAATATTTCAGATTTATGTGATTTGAATTGACACCGTCTTCCAGAAATGTATCAGCTTGTGAAGTGAAGCCGTGGGTGCTTGTCATAGGCTTGTTCATGGTGGTAAGTTAGGATTTTGATCAGGAGACGGCCATCAGAAGGCCAATAGAGTCATGCAGTAAATGAGTCCTGCCGACGCCAAGGGAGGCTGAGTGTGCTTGCTGCTGTATTCATGACTGCAGATCACCACTGGAAGCAGGCTGTAAGGGGCTCTGGTTAAGTCAACTTCAGAACACTCCAACTCTCTCTTGCAGCACTCCATAAGACAGTGTGTCTGAGGGTTCTGATGTGGGAAAGGGATCCTCACAACAGTACAAAAACAAGATATACCAATCTTGACACAGTGGTACACACCTCCCTTTCACATGCCACTTCTTACCTCTCAACACCCTAAAAGACAGTTGGGGTATTATCTCCTCCACACTAAAGTGACCCAATTAAATCCATTGAATGAATGAATGAATGAATGAATGAATGAATGAATGAATGCCTTGTCTATTTAACACAGAGTGGAACTAAAACCAAGAAACACACTCACAGTGAACTGACCAGAACCCTGCCCTCTGAGCATTACTTCCACAGGCGACCCTCAGAAAACCCTCATGTAGGGCCCCCAATCTTCCTAGACACCCTCTTGTGTCCATCTGTGATTCTTCTAGCAATCCTCAAGCATACACTCTAGGCCAGGCCTTGGGCTGGGTGCTGGTGACACAGGCCCTAAACCCAGAGTGCTCACTTACATAATGGACACAGGCAGCCCACCTCCCTGGGGTGCACTTTGCTGTGAACTTACATGGGCGTTTGTACAGCACATTCCGCTGGAGCAAGTGCCAAAGACCACTGAAGTGATCATGGACCAAGGTGCACAAAAGCCTCCAACATCACCCAGCTGGAGAAGGAGCGACATGGATTTCAGAGCCCTGATACAGCTATCTCTGGTGTTCAGTGTCCATTTATCCAGATAGGAACACTGTCATGGAAAATTGCAAAGCCTGTGTCTCCACAGCAAACTGCTCCAATGCTGGCGTAATAAGGAGGAAGGCAGCAGGTGGAGGGAGGTGGGAGGGAGTAGACATCACGTTTGCGTCACAGCAAAGAAGATGCAAAAGCAAATAACAAGGCTGCTTCTGCAATGATCCAAGGCAGGACAAAGAGCCCACATCCAAAGGGAGCACAAGTACAAAAAAAACTTCGGACCAGAAAGAACTTCCTGCAGCTATGTTATTTAGTGACTATGACAGCTGTGCTTTGTCACCTTGACATAAACCTAGACATATCTAGAAATACGAAATCTTAATTGGTGCAAGCAAGCCGATACGACATTTTCTTAATTGATGTGGAAGCAGCTAGCCCATAGTGGATGGTGCCATCCATGGTCTGGTGGTCTGGGTTCTGTAAGATGGCTGGCTGGGCAAGCCATGAGGAGCAAGCCAGTCAACAGCACCCCTCCATGGCCCCTAAATCAGTTCCTGCCTCCACATTCCTGTCCTGTTTGGTTTCCTGTTATGACTTCCTTCAATGATGGGCTGTGATACAGAAGTATAAGGAAAATAAACCCTCTCCACCTCACCCAGTCTGCAGTGACAACCCACTCTCCCTGAATGAACACGGTGGGTGTTTATGGCAACAATAGAATCCCCAAGACAGTGACTGAAGCTATCATTAACTTGGTTGGAATAGTTACTTCTCTGTTGATATGATAAAGCATCATGACCCAGGAATTTATAGAAGGAAGGGATTATCTGAAGTTCATGATGCCAGAGGGTTAGAGCCCATAATAGCAAAATGGGGGTAGCAGGTAGCAAGCAACTGGACCAGCAGCTGAGAGCTCGCATCTAGAATCACAAATAGGATGCATGAAAAGCTAGCTCAAAAGGGCACAAATCTTTGAAAATCTCAAAGCCTGCCACCCCAGTGACATACTTCCTTCAGCAAGGCCACCTCTCCTAATCTACTCAAAACAGCCACCAACTGGAACTAAGTACCCAAATGTCTGAGTCTTATGGGGGTATCTCATTCAAACCACGACAGAGCTGTTGTCTTTGTTGGACAAAGAGCAGGCAGAATGTCGTATTTTTACTGGGGCATCTGAAAGCCTAAGAACTTTCCCTCATACAAGTGGCCAGGACAAGAAGAGACAACCCCATGAACAATGATGCCCATGACTGTTGTAGGACAAATGTCCAAATACTTAGAGCCGTGAGGCCGTGAACTGGAATAGACACAGCCTCTATAGCAAAGGACTCATATATTCAAAAGAAATGGGTCCTCTTGAGAGCATTTTAAGTGGAGAAAATAACAATATAAAACATTGGCTGAAAGCTGCTTGCAAAGGCCCCGCTCACAAAGACAAATGCAGAAAGCATGGATATGGCCTTAATTTTACAGGGAGCATAATTAGCTAGGCTTTTTTTTTCTTTCTGCCTCTATTTTTATGGTTGTTGCTACAATATTGTTTGTGCAATTACAGATGCTAAAATAAAATGCAAACTACTTAATGACACTCATAACTGGAATTTCTCCAATGGCATTAAAGCCATTGACTATGCCAGCATCAGCTCTTTAGCTGTCCCAAAGGTGGTACCTCAGGATTACAGTGACCAAAGGCACACAGCACATGCTGGAGAAAGCAGGTATGAATGCTGTGCAAGCCTTAGGACCTGACTTTGGATCCAGATCTATATGAAACATCAGGTGGGTCTTGCTCATGCAAACCTGTACCCAAGTTCTGGTGGGAACTGGGACAAAGATAGGAAGCTCTCCTGCTGGCCACCAATCTAGACAAAAGATAACCAACTCCATATTTAGTGAGGGACTGTCTCAAGGAACTAAAGTATAGAGCGATTAGGAAAAAAAAAAAAAGGCATTCAGCATCTTCCTCTGGCCTCCACATGAATACACAGGCATAGGCACCTGCACACATGCATTCACTAACATGTAAGGGGAAGGTACAGCCTGAACAGATCATCAGATATACATGAGAGATATCATCAGTACATTAGAGATGAGCTTTGGACGCAGACTGGGTGAGGTTCAATGGAAGAGTGTGCTTAGCATGTGTTTGATCCCCAGAAACATTCACAAACAAGTCACTGAGTGAGATGGACACAAGAATGATAGTGAAAACATTAAAATCATCTACTGGTGATATCTGATATTCACCTGATGCCATGTTAGGCAGGATGCGCCAGGTGCTGCTGCTGTAACAACCCCCAATCTCAGTGGTTAAAAACAACCCAGACATACTCTTCGCTGATGCCACTGTTCCTGCAGGTCGGCATGGGAAGAAGAGGAGGAAGTGGCCCTGAGTATTAATTATATAAACATCAAGCACGGAGAGCTGCCAGTACCTGAGACATCACAGGTCACTATGCCGGGAAGAAGGACATCTTGTGCAGCTCAGTAATCCAGTTAGGAGGCAACACTCTACTTTCTACAAATCAGGTTTCAGCGCAATAGTAGTCAGAAGTGGGGGCGAGGGAAGCAGAAAGTACATTTGTTTTCCAATCTTCTAAGCAGGAAGAAATAAATATTTTAGTAAATTGCTTAATACCTATCAGAAACACTATTCCGGACACTATTCATGTATATTATGTGAATTTGCTTACTTAATTCAGGTAACAACCATGCAGGCCTTCCATGATACACATGGCCAAGTGTGGCTTTAAAAACAGGATCTGTGTCGGTGATAGTTTCCTGGCTGGGACTATCACACTGTGGAAGAAAATAGAAAATTCCTTTCTCAAATGTTCCCTAAAGTTTGAAGGGCCATGTGCTTCCTCCCAGAAGCCTGTGCATCACACTGACAATGACATACCCGTTCAGAGAGACAGTGGCCAGTCAAGAATGGTGCTGCCACTCACTGTTCAGCCCTGCTATGTCACATAGCCACAAAACTCCCTTCCCTGATTTCATATCAGAACATGCCAACTGCTTTCTGTCCTGCTCCTGCATGTCAGTGGCCAGACAGGTCTGTCACTCAGCTGCTAACGTGAACAGTCCTCACCCACCGGCCCCCCTTTATGGATTGCCATATCTTATCCAAATTATCCTGAGTGTGTTGAGGGGTGTCACTTGTATAGTCCCTTCTACAAAACCATCTTGGGTGGAGGGTCTTCCCCATCCTGCTCTTTCCTCCCACCTCCTGTCAGCTTTCTACAAATGAAGCTATCTTCTTCCTCCACCTCACCCAGCCTCCAGTGACACCCCACTCTCCCTGAGTGAATGTCCCTACCCCCTTGAGCAGGAAGCACCCTATTCCCTGCAGGTAGAATGGGCCACAGCACACCGACCCCCTCCCTGCCTCCTGTGCCTTTTTCCAGATAAAGTAAAATTAGATTGCCCTTTTGCTCCCCAATCCCTTCCCAGTTCACCATTCTAGAGAGGTCTGGGACAGCTCAGGGTGACACATGGATATGTGGCCAGGCTTTGGTTACTTTTCTATTGCTCTGACAAAACACCAAGGCAACTTACAGAAAAGAGAGCATTTAATGGGGGGCTTGCTTACATTTGCTAATCTGTAAACACTGGCCAAGTCCAGTATAAGTGAGCCATCAATTACCAATGGCCACAACGATATGTAACAAAAAGCCCCAAATCCCGTGGCTTATCTAAGTGCCTTACTGCTGTAGGCAAGTCTACAAATCAAAGGAAAAGTTCTAATCTAAGCCAGGCACCCAAGATTCCACAGTACATCTGTAGGTGGCTGTTACAGTGGCTAGTGGCTTTTCCAGTGTCCCCTGGTTCCCTCCCAGGACCTTGGCCAGAACCCCTCTGTGGGCTCGCCACCTCTGAGTGGCCTCTCTTATCCCCTTGGCAGACAGAAAATTCCAGGAGAAAGCCAGACAACTAAGACAACCCAAGTTCAAGAAGAAAGGCAGTAACAGTCTACCCCCTCCCCATGAAAAAGTGAGTGTCACATTGCCCTGCAGCAGAGAAGGAGCAAACTGAGGCCAATTCCGCATCTAAGCTGCAAAACCAAACTGGATCTGTATCTCTGTGTGCACGTCTGCAAGCATGGGCTGTGGGAGCAGAATACATGTGAGAAATAAATTCTGCTTTTTAAAATTTCTATTTTTTAGGCTCCTCCAAATGTTTGCCTAGCATGTGTATCTGGACACCACACACATACCTGGTGCCTGCAGCTATCAAAACAGAGCATCAGATTCCCTAGAACTCGGGCTCTGGAGAACGGTGAGTTGTCACATGGGAATTGAAACCAGGTCTTCTGTAAGAACAAGTTCTCTTAACTGCTGAGCCCTAAGAATTCTACTTTTTGCCTATGGAAATAAAGAAAGCAAGTCTTATCTACCAATACAAAGTGTCTGCCTCCATATCTGTCTGCATGTACAAGCGTGGGCTAGGGGAGCTAGCCTCCCCTCACATATACACCTTTCTGGGACAAACCATGGAGCTCAATGGCAACACCTGGGACTCTCTTGGAATCTTTTGAAGCCAGATCTCAAGGTTCTGGGAATTATCACCCCAGGGAGGAGCCCTCAGTCAGTGACACATAGAAAGAACCTTGGATGGGCCAGTCCTAAAGTCCCCACAGTGTAGCCCCAGGTGTCCCTTCAGGGCTGCACCCCAGTTGCCTGTAGCAGCCACCTGCTTAGCAAGGGACACTTTACTGTCTTTGTTCTCATCCCTAAAATTGCTATCGCAGGACATCTCTCAAAGAAAGGAGTCAGCCTGCACCCCTTGTGTCCAGGTTACTTCTAACTCTGCAAATACTAGGAAGCCTTGGAGTCCTAGGGGCCATCAAAGTGCTTTGCAGACCAACAATCTCAAGGCATCTGGCCCCACCAAATATGCACTCACTCCCAGTAGGCCTCTGTCTCCTGGAGACCAAGAGGCAGAATTGTGCCCTGTCCGCAGGCTCGGGTCCCATCAGCGGGAGGGGCTGAAGCTTGGGGACTTAATGAGGTCCCTGGCAGAAGCAAACCCCACTGAAAATGACAAACGAACAGCATTACAGACTGGTCCCACAATTACTATCGGTTGGCTGTAATATAAATATGCAAATTCCCCGGGCTTGAACTTTAACACCCTCTGTAGAGACCATTCATCTCTTTAAAGTATTAATTTAAGTTGTAAAAGGGCTCATACATCACTGCATGTCATTTTGAAAACAAATATTAATCAATTTTACCCTCAGAATTGCTACAGAGGAGGCAATTCCTGCTCCTATACTCCAGGAGGCTGTGGGAAAGATTTACATATTCATCCTAGCTTAAGGAAGCTGTGATAATGTAGGTACATCTACCACCACGTCAGACCCTTATCGGCTGCCAGCTTCTGCATCGTGCCCTGCAGAGGCTGCCGCTATGCTGATGACCTTGAGCAGGGACAGTGGGCTCAGGCCCATGTCCAACTTCTTCCTTCCCTGAAAGTCTAGACTTTCCCTTCCAAAAGGAACAGCTCTGGGTTGAGGGTGTGGGCTGTCCACCCATTGACCTTAGTCTGTGTCCACCAGCCTTAAGAACCCACAAATTCCAGAAAGCAGGTTCCAGATTTGAGCTGGAAAGTACAGCAGGTGGATGTTTTCTGATGGGGGAGGGTTGAGGTGGGGGGCTAGGATTGAGTAGCCCAAGCATTCAAAACTGGCCGCCAATCCCACTTTTCTGCTTTGTTACCCGAGGAACGGTCCTGGATTTTAAAGATTGCAACTCTGGCCAATGTTAGGTAGAGAAACTATGAAAAAGCCCCCCCACCCCACCCCAGGCCAGGGCATGTCTGTGGAGCAAGCACTGGAATTACACTGGGGACAGTGTTATCACAGTTCTCCACTCCTCACCAGCCCCTCCTCTCACTTCACCCTGAGTTGGGGAGGCAGGACCCTCCTAGCTGCCCCATCCAACAGAACCTGCCTCTTTGGTCTACAAAGCATCCCCAGAATAAAATACACATTGGATAAAGGGATAATAGCCCCCAGTCCACAAGGCTGAACTACCAAGGCTTCCACCGGGGAAATGAAGGTCTCCCTGACATCTTCAAATGAGCAGACTTTAAGTGCCTCTGAATTCAAGACAAGCCAGCACAGGGTACGTTGCCCTAGACAGCTGCAGGGGAGGAGGGTCTTCTTCCTTCACGTATAAATGCGGCCTTCTTGGAACTAGCAGCATCCACAGTTTCCGAGGCAGGTACATTCAGCATCCTTAGGACTGGCTGTGCAGCTGAACTTAAGCCCAACACCTCACCTCTTCATCTGTTCACTTACCAGCTGAGGTCAGTTTCTCACTGATAGCACATGCACAGCTGAGGGGATAGTTCTGTTGACCGGTTAGCATTGCCTACCATCTCCTGCTGTTTCAGCCAGCCACTGAGGCAGTGGCAGATCCTGGGACCTCTTTTCACTTCTCAGTCTGGGCAGACACAGGAGCATTTGATGAAGCAGCTATGAATCCCAACCCCACAGGAATGTCTGAAACATGTGATTTGAGTACACATGTGCATGTGGAACCACGTGCAGCTCAAGCCATATGTAAGTTTGTATGATGTAAGCAGACCCACAGGTAAGTGTGTGCATAACACATGAGCCACATGAAAGCATTCTATCAATGTGTATTAAGCCATGTGTGAACACATGTATTGAGTGACATGTGTTAGACCCAATGTAAGTGTTGGTTTTTGAGAGCAAAACATGACAGTAAGAATAGAGACACATGGCCAAAGAGAAATAAAGCTTCCTTCAAATCACCCTATGTTGGAATGTTTAATTCCTCAAACGTTTATCCTACAGGTGTTTATTAAAGAGCTAATAAGCTTTGGATAAATGTGCAATCAAGAGGCTAAGGAGCAGCTCTGGGAACAGAGAAGGAAGATAACTTTCTCCCACAGCCCCAAAAGCCTAAGGCAGAAATTAGGCTTCAAGAAAAGCTGTTTTGTGATCAGAAGGAGAGCCCCCCCACCCGACTTCTGCCCTCAATTAGTAATTAACATCAGTGTTTTCTCCTTACTGAAGGAAAACCTGTTAAGTCTGGAAATGGGGATGAAAAAAGTGTGAAAATTCGAGAAATCGGGTGTACTTTTCAAGGGTAGCACAAATTTGGTTCTGGACTGACACTGAAATGTTTTGGCTTTTTCTAGGAGACCTGTCTTTAAGCACAAGCCATATTTTCCTTGCAGGTCAAGGTTGTGGGAGATTGTGTTGTTTCATTGTAAATAATTATCCCACCCACTGGTTTAATAAAAAGTGCTGATTGGCCAAAGGCAGACAGGAAGTGTGGGCGGAGCTACCAGACTAAGAAAACTCTGAGAACAGGAAGCACAGAGCAGAATGCCAGAGAAAAGCTGGAAGAAGTAGAGGACAACTATGCTGCTGTGAGAAAAGGTACCGAGCCCCATGGCCGAGCAGGATAAGAGTCATGGGTTAGATGAAGGGGAGAGAGCTAGCAAGTGATATGCCTGGGCCTTAGGCAAAATAGCCTAAAACTATTGAAAGCGTCTATGTGTCTCTGTGGGACTGTGGGTCTGCGGGTCTGTGGTCCTAAACCTTGAGGCTAGGCCCGAAAGTCTGGGCCAGAAACCTCCTACTGCACAAGAACTTTTGTTAACAGACCTCTAGGCTCCTGGATGTCAATGACCTGATCAGCTGACAGAAAATATAATGGCCTTGGGTTAGCTTCCCTTACCTATGACACAGGATAGGCCTAGCTTCTAGCCTCGTCCTAATAGTGGGGCCCATGTGAAACACCAAGGGCAGTGGCTGTATTAATGGCCATCGGAATGACAGAGTCAACAGACATTTTATTTTTCCAACAAAGAAAGGGTTGTTTTGTTTTGTTTTAATTCAATAACAGCTTTAGAAATGGAAACAGTTGACATAAAGATTCAGAACTCTGCTTTCTCATCTGGCTGCCCATAAGTGGTAGCTGCAAAGGAGATGTGAGCCTCTATTGGCTGCAGCCCCTTCCCCACCCTCTCTCCCACCTCCACTGCTGCTCTGGTGTGAACCGCTGAAAGAACCTTTAGCTCCTGCTGGCTCTTTCCAATGATCACATGGGAAACTGAGGGCCAAAGGGGAAAGCCTGCCATGGCATGGTTCTAACATCCACATGTCCCCTCTCCCTGGCCTAAAGTCCTCTCTAAACTCTCATTCTAAGTTTTCTTGGAGAGGGGGCCACACAGAACTAAAAGAAGGCTAAAGTCTTGGCCGTGACTTTTAAAAGTTCTAGGAGACCCGTCCGTCCCTCCATTGCTCAAGATTTTCAAAGATGAATGTGGGGGTGATGGTTTCTGGAGAGGCGGAAGTTGTGACAGGAAGGCTCGTGTCTGGCATTCCAGTTCTATCCTCTCAGTCTTCTACATTTCGTGTATTACCAATATTAAGGCAAAGTAGATTCATTTGACAGTCACCAAAGGGAAATCAGCTGCTGCCATAAAACCAATGAAGTTATGACAGTGGGCCCAGGAGGAAGCAGAGCTGTGTAAAACCTGTCAGGCTGCTGACAAATGATGATAAAGTGATCGCTTCTTCCAGCACTCGATGGAAATGGACAAGGTGGGCCTCCCCACCTAATGAAAAGATCCAACCCCTTGCTCCAGTGGAGGGCACAGAAAGTTTAATCTCAATAAACATCAAAATAAATCTGCTCCCATGCTTAGAAAGAATGCAGCCGGCAGGATGGGAGCTGTGGCCTCCAAAGAAAGAGCCCAGGGTACCAAATGGGAAGGGCATCGAGGCACTAGGGGTTTTTCCATCTGTGGCATCCTGAATGCACCTGCCTAAAGACACCTCTCCTGACAACCCATCAGGTCCCCAAACAGAAACTAAGGCTCAAATGGCACCTACGTCACACACACTCTCAAAAAGCAACTGTCTCTACAACTCGTATTAAATGTGTCCGGCTCTGGATTCTTATAAAGTAATGTCAGTTATAGAACAATGCCAGCCTGCCAGACAAGACACGCTAGAGGAACAAGGCGGGTGGCGTGGGGGTGGGGGAAAGACCCCCCTAGCAACCCTCGGAATACAATGCACCAGCTGCACATTAATAAATATGTAATGTTTGATTAGAAATATGTATAGTATTTTTCCCTCCCCAAACGCCGGCTGGCCCTCAGGCGGAAGACGGGATCTGGCCCACACTGACGGGTTTCTTTCGCTTGCTTTGAAAATACAAACTCAAATGTTTTCCTGTCCCAGCTGTTTCCCATTGTTGCTGTTTATCAGCTTGAAGGATGAACAGTGAAATAAAAAAAACACGCTCGCATTTCAAATGTGCCAGTCAGTCACGCCATTGTTCAAAGAAGAAAGCTTAATTGCCTGTGCTGGCAAACTTCTTTTTGGTGAATGTCCAGGTTTTAAGAACAGCTATTCAGCTGTGCAATTTGTTTAATGCATGCAGAGAAAAGCATATAAAATCACATGGTTTTCTGGGGGAAAAAATTAAATAAGAGGAAAACTCTTTGGAGGGGTGGGGATGAGTCACATATTGAAGTTCCCCACCATGCTCCCCCCCCCCCAGAACCACTCTCTTGAGTCTGTTTTCTACCTGAGATCGTATGTATCACCCCATCATGGATGAGATGGGTCTGAACCAACTGCAAACACAGCCCAGGCAATTGGAACTGCAGACAGGGCCATTCAAAGTGTTTCTCCTCTTGCTGAAGTCACCAACTTTTATTCGAACGTTCTCCTAAGAGCAGAGCAGACTGCATTAAGCCAGCAATGCCCAGGGAGCATCAGGAAAATCAACTCTGGACTCTGAAGGGCTGGCAAACAAAAGTTCAGGCAGGTAAAGCTTTGGATGCCAAATCGGACTTCTTATCCACTGGGATGGGTACCTCAGACCAAGCCTGAACACCCCAGCCAGCTCCTCCCAACTACCAGGGACAAGTGTAGGCTGCAGTTGCCTGGCTCACCAACTGGGTGAATGTATACATTCTCCTCAGAAAAATGCTTGTCATACAAATGACAAGGACCATCGTCTTCTGCTTGAAGTAGAATGAACTCATCTGGTCCAGCTGGGAAACTGGTTCCAAGAAGTTTCCACATGGAAGCTGGATGTCCTGTGAACAGGAGGATAGTCTAAAATAGCAGTAGGAAAACCACTTTATCCCTTCCAAACTCAAGTGTTAGAGACGCTGCTCTAACCCATGTGGATGACTGCTACCCAGACCTCATCTGTGGAAGGAAAAGAGAAATGGAGACTCTTTCTCTCTGTGAATGCCAAACTGGGGGGAGGGGTGCCCAAAGTGACAGAAGTGACTTCCTAATTTACCCATAGGGCAACATGCTCCCCAGCAAAATTTCTCTCAGTGTTTTTTATAACTAGAAAAGAGTGGAGTATCGTAGAGAACACATATCCTCCCACCTGTACCTTCAGGTACAGCCCCTAGACGTGACTTTTGGTTAGCATAAGATCTGAGGAGCATGTATCCTTTCACATTGGAGTTGGGGTCTAGCCTCTAGGGCAGGGCCTTGGAGTCAGCTTAAGATATGAGACACCTATGCAGCTTACTCTCTCATGCTCTTGGATAGGGAAGAACTGACCAGCAGTGTGAAGCCCCTCTGGATCAGTCCAGCCTTCTAGGAATGTCACAATTGTATTGTATTTACTCTTTTGTATAGTGGGTGCTTTCCTTTGAACCCTTTAACAAATAAATAATCTTTCTCAGTTACTCATGATTTTCTTGCGTTATCTGACACCCAATGTGGGGCACAAACCCACAACCCTGAGATTAAGAATCTCATACTCTAAATTCTACAGCATTTTTCTATAACGAGGAAAGCCTGAAGAGTGTCTGGAAGTACCCCAGCCCGATACACAATAGTGTAGCCACCTCACCTCATCCCACATTTCCAGAATTCTCTCTTCTATGCCACTTACAATGGACTGCTTACAGCACCCTATCCCCAAGTCAGTGAGCCCAGAGATCTGGGTTTTAGCATACAGGTGGCTTGTCATAGGACTTTTCAGCTGCCACAATCACACATATCCTCTCTTGTTCTTCTATATGCAATATGCTATTTGTTGTGTCTCCAGAAAACCCTGATTAATACAGCACAGAAGGGGGCACAGTTATTGTCCACAGCAAAACCTGCAAGACCATCCACATCTGTGCCTATCCTTGGCCTCTCCTGTCTACCCAAAGCCAACACTACCCATTGACCTTGAACTTACTCTCGCCTCAAGACCTACAGTGACTCAGTTTTTCCTTTCTTGCTACTTCCACTTCCCCCTTCTTTGATGGCCCCTGTATCTCCATAGAAACATGTCTTCCACCCAAGAATGAACAAGAAAATGAATTGGATCAGTAAATACACTTAAGGCATGCCCATCTATCAGAACTGCTCCAGATTTCTCCAAAGAAAAGCCAGATTAAAAGAAAAAAAAAAGGATGCATTTTTGGGTAACCAAAGACTTGCTTTGTTCACGGTTCCTGAAAGATAGGAAACATGTGGGGTTGGGTTGACAGACCAGGAGGAAATCACAACCAGAGCTGCCGAGGAAGCAGAGACATCCAAAGTAGCCTCGTGTTCAGGGGAGCAATTGGCAGAGAAATCACGAGCATGAGCAGGTTGGTTTTCTCTGGAACTGATGGAATCAGTACCTGCCCCTCTACCCAAAATGTAGGCTGGGCCAGCAGTAAGCAACAGGCCAAACCCCAAGGATGGTACCCTAAAGAAAGGAAATTGCATTTCTGCAGTTAACATTATCCACTGACTCACTGCTGGCAAAGAGCTGGGGTCTCAACTCAGGGACATTTTGTACTAGAGGCATTTTGTTTTCCATCTCAGGTTAAAGAATCATGCCGTGATGTTAAGTTCAACCCCAGAAACCCTCCAGGCTCACTCACAGTGAAAACAAACAGAAAATACATAAAATACCTACGTATAAAACTACGGAGAAATGTTCAGGACCTATGTAAAGAAAATCATAAAACTTTACTGGGAACATAAAAGAAGGCCTGAATAAATGAAAGGTGTAACCACGGGCCTGGGTGGAAACACTCAATATTGTAAAGATGTCAGATGCCCTTGAATTAAGCTATAAATTCAATGCCACAGCAGTCACTGTCCTTCAAGGCACACACACACACACACACACACACACACACATACACACACACTCATGCTTGGTGTGTGTGTGTGTGTAACTGGACAGGCTTATGCTAAAATTTACTTGAAAAAGAAAATGTCTGAGACCAGTCAAGGTATGTAAAAGAAAGAATTATTTGTGCATATGCTACAACAGATATTAAAACAGATAGAGTATACAAATAGAGGACTGTAAAGCTGCTGATTGGCTGCAGCTAAAAATCCAAAGAAGCAGGCTAGAAAGAGCAGACATAACACGTGGCCTTCAATTCAGAGAAAAGAAAATAGCAGATCCCAGCCCAGACCTCAAGTACAGTTATGATGGATTAGGGAGCTGTGTCTATGCTGCCAGGGGCCATGTCTAGATCCAGCAGCAGCCAGGGTCTGGGTTGATGTCCTCGGCTCCCTGTTGTTGGATGCCTGGGGTCTGGGCAGCCACCTGAGATCATGTTGGTATCAGAGGGTCTGTGCTGTCACCGGGGCCCTGGTGATGTCCAGGCCTAAGCTGTTGCCAAGGTCATGTCTGGGCTCTGTGATGATGTCCATGGCCCGTATTACTACAGGGTGTCATAGGAATCTTACTGTTGAAATCCAAGGGCCGTGCTGAGCTTGCTGCGCCCATTACTTGCCTTGGGTTAGCTGGCCCTGTCCGTCACTGGGCACTGCGGCAGGAAAGATGGCCCCACCCTTCACCACAGGCATGGGAGAGCTGGCCCCCATGGCAGAGCTGGTTCTGTCCCTGTCTGAGGGGTAGTCCCCGGTGGCTGGAACCAA
Organism: Phyllotis vaccarum; assembly: GCA_033318265.1. NCBI lineage: Eukaryota > Metazoa > Chordata > Mammalia > Rodentia > Cricetidae > Phyllotis > Phyllotis vaccarum. The sequence continues at coordinate 89,675,237 of JARWLC010000008.1, read as the reverse complement.
CCAGATCAGCTACCACCCAGATCCATACTCTGGGCTTTAAGTTGGCCCACCCTAACATCTACTCATCTATGACCTGCTGGAGTTCGCAAAGGGACTGACCCTGCAGGACAATAGTTGCAGGGTCTCCATGACGCAAGACAACACCAGGAGTTTCAGAGAGGGTCCCAGTGATGATGGTGTGCCAGAGGCCTTAAACCAGTCCAATGACTCATTGCAATGAACATCTTGTGGGTGGGGCTGATTGGACAAAGGGGTTTACCACGTGACACGCCACAATTTCCCAAATCTCTGGATGCCACCAGGATAAATGAAGAGGTATTGCAAAGAGATGTTTTTTTGTTTATTTGTTTTGCTTTTGACTAATTTGGGGGGCATGTTGCAGGGATGAGGAGCAGATATAGTGGGACTGAGTGTGAGCAGAATGTACATGATGTGAAATTCTCAAGTAATTAATAAAGAATTATGTTAATAATAGCATAAATAAGGCCGCTGAGCTCAAAAATCTGGAAAGATGTTAAAAGAGAAGCCATGTGTGTGCATTTGAAAGCTGTGATGTTTTAAAATAAAATGAAGGAAAGAAAGTCATCAAGGACTTTTTAAATTCTGGGGCTGGAGAGATGGCTCAGTGGTTGAGACCACTTCTGTTCTCCCACAGAACTTGCATGAAGCTTTAGTTCTACGTTTCTACTTCGTTTTACAATTTCAGGTGTGACTGAGCTGTCCTTCCGCCACAGCTTCCTACAGTGTGGTGACAGGTTCATGTTATCTTAAATAGTAATCAATCTTGTGATTTCAAATATATTTATAAATCTTTTCATAACAAAACTAAGTTCATACTAAAGCATGTATTCACCCTACAGACTCTTCCGTGACTCTAGGCCACGGAAGAGAGAGGATATGCTTGTCTTGGAGACCGAAGACTGCCAATGGACAGGTACTCTGTAAAGTGTCAGAGAAAAGAAAACCCCTCAGTGTCCTTACAGATGTGAACGAGTGCGGAGTGTACTGATCCACCTCCAGAGAAGTTGGCCCGAACTGTCTGGACCTCAGCTGAAGCAGGCTAATAGCTCTCTTCTCTGGAGCACTGTAGTCAGCTAATGAGAGTCACACGGGCCCAGAAGCTAAACCCCACTTAGCAAATGCAGCAGTGGCTGACGGATCAAGGATCCAAAAGACGTTGGCCAATTCAAGAGATGACTACAGTACAATTTATGTTTCAGATGTCTCTCCCACACAACGACTGCTACATGGCCAAGGCCAAGACCCCTCCCACAGCCACAGCCCCTCCCCCCAGCCACAGCCACAGCCCTTCCCATGGCCACAGTCTCCCCCACAGTCACAGCCACAGTCCCCCCCACAGTCGCCCCCCCACCAACAGCCACAGCCCCTCCCATGGCCACAGTTCCCCCCCATAGTCCCCCCTACCCACCAACAGCCACAGCCACAGCCCCTCCCATGGCCATAGTCCCTCCCACAGTCACAGCCCCTCCCATGGCCACAGCCCCTCCCATGGCCACAGTTCCCCCCCACAGTCCCCCCTACCCACCAACAGCCACAGCCCCTCCCATGGCCACAGCCAGGCCACACCTAGACTTCTTCTGTTTACCTCCCTGTCCTACCCTCTCCCTTATTTATTCAGCTCACTTTCTTCCCTGACTAGATTTATTTCTGAAAATAACCCCATGGATCAATCACACACTCCTCAGGTACACGTCTTGGGCTCTGCTCCAAGGAACCTGAGCAAGAAGAGTCGGTCTGGGAGTTTTGCTAGCAAACAGACATGTGAAATGGGATTCTGAAGGCACAGTGTGGCTAGAATTTAGGATTTGATGTAGCTCCATGCAATAGCACTGCAGTTGCTGAGACTTTGACCCGGGGCCATCCTGGGGACCTGGGCTACAGGTGACAGGGTTACACTGCCTTTTACAAGAGCTCTGATGCTTGAGTGGTGTGCCAGAGAACGTTTTTATAAACACTGGAATCAGATGACCACCGACAAATACCATCAATGTCTAAAACAAGGAAAATTCAGCCCAAAGCAACCAGTCATCATGAACAATGAGTCATGGGTGTCCAAGAGCCTATGGTGGCTAATCTGTCAATTTCATAGGAAGGAGAAGCACAGGGGAGCTTAATGAGGCAAACCCCTGGACGTGGCTATGATGGTGTTTCCAGAGACAATTAAATCATTCAAACTCTGACCTAATGAAGGGCTTAGTCCATTGAGGGTTTCAAAATCTCAGTAGGCCACTGAGGAGGTAGCTATGCAAAAGGTGGGGGCTATTAGGAGAAGTGGTTCCCTGAGGGCTTTTGCTCTGAGGATATTGGACCAGGCCTGTTCCTGTTCCTGTTTTACTCTACTTCTGGTCCACCAGAAGATGAACAGCTTCCTCTTCTACATGTCCCATTGCTATGATACTCTGCCTCACTCTGGGCTCTGAAACCATGAGCCCAAAGTAATAATTCTTCCTTCTGTGTAGCTCTGGGATATATTCTATTGCAACAGGTCCCTGAACCAGTGTGAAGACTCCTGCAGCCAGGAGCAGAAGGAGCAGTCAGTCTGAGTTTAGGATGAAATCTTATCATAAGACACTGTGCTTGGACTGTGACAGAATGGGAGACTTTTTAAGTAAAGGCCTCTCCGGATCCTGGTGGGCGGGCATAGGCAGGGCTGCAGGGGATTGCCAAGTGGCTCTTGAGGATGCTGCATTAAAGGGCAGAATGGGACCCTGCACAAGGGAGCATTGGCTGAGCAGGGTGTCTTCTCCTTTAACACAGGACTTAAAACCACAGGAAAGATTCCAGGGATGGAGTCCCTTAGAGGCTAGGGAGATGGTTACATTAAGAACAGAGTTGCTGGCTCATCCCATGCCCATGGTGAATGAAAGGTTTAACTGTGGCCCCTGTGCCAAGGATGGTGTCTTCTGGTGTGGGATGTCTTTCCATAGGCTGCGAATTACCATTGGATAATAAAGGGACTGTTTGTACCTATGGCAAGCCAGCTTATAAGCAGGTCGGAATTACAAGCATACATAAAGGGGAAGAAAGATTCAGAGAGAGCTGCAGCTCAGAGAGCAAGACGTAAAAATACAGGTAAGCCACGAACCACATGGCAAAACATAAATTAGTAGAACTGGATTGAGTTAATTTGTAAGGGCTAACAAGTAATTAGTCAGATCCATAGGCCGAATAGTTTGTAATTAATATAAGCCTTTATGTGATTATTTGGGGTTAAGCTACTGTAGGACTGTAGGTCTGGACCTCAGGCCAGGCAGGCCAGAAACTTCTGGCCACACACAGGCTTCATTACTTTACTGTTGTTATGATAGAACAGTGACCAAAATCAGCTTGGGGCGGAAAGACTGTTTTCACTTCTCAGCTCACAGTCCATCATGAGGGGAAGTCAGGGCAGGACCTCAAGGCAGGAACTGAAGCAGAGACCACAGAATGCTGCTATGCTCACCTGCTTCCTCAAACCATCCAGGACCATTTGCTCAGGGTGGCACTGCCCAGAGTGAGCTGTACCCTCCCACATCAATCAGCAGATGAGAAAATGTCCTGCAAGCTTGCCCACAGATCAGTCTGGTAGGAACATTTTCTCATCTGAGTTTCTCTCTATTCAAATGACTCTAGCTTACATCACGTTAACAAAAACTAACTGTAACAGATAGGATAATATATTTACCAGAGCCAACTATCAGTGTGAAACTTTGGGTCTATCTAGTCTGACAAATGGGTTCTTTTCTATACCATGAAAGTCTCTTAACACTACTATAACAAATTCCTATATATGTATTGGCTTAGTACAACAAAAATTTACCCTTTCTAGTCCTGGAGGTTGAGAGTCTGACACAGAGGCATGGGCAGACCATGCTCCTTGTGATGTTCTTGCATCTTACATCTTCTAACAACAACCAGAAACCCTTCACCTTTCTTGGTGGCAGACATATTTCAGTCCCCCATTTTCACAGGATCTACTTCTCTTATAAGGAGATAGTTGGGCCCATCCTAATCGAAGATGGCTTTGACATAATTATGTCTTCAAAGGGGCCCATTCCAAGTAAGGTCACTGTCTTGGTCAGTGTTATATTGCTGTGAAGAGACATCATGACCTAGCAACTATGATAAAAGAAAGTATTTAATTGGTGTTGGTTTATAGTTTCAGAGGTTTAATTCATTCTCATCATGGCAGGGAGCATGGTGGCACACAGGTAGACATGGTGCTGGAGAAGTTGTTGAGAGTTCTACATTCTAATCCTCAGACATCAGGAAAGAGTGTGACACTGTACTTAGCTTGGGCTTCAGAAAACTCAAAGCTCTCCCCATTGACATACTTTCTCCAGCAAGGCCACACCTCAGAATCCTTCTCACATATTACCACTTCCTGATGACTAAATATTCAAACATATGAGCCTATGGGGGCATTAATATTCAAACCACAACAGTCATAGCTGTACATTCAAGTACACATACATTTAGTGGGCAGCATCAGCCAGCTATACAGTCTAACTAACCGTGAATAGGAAGTCAAAAACTTTGAAATTATGTCTAGTGCATAATAGTAAATCAGTGCAAACTGATATCAGCTCTCTGGACTTTTCTCAAAGTATCTGGCATCATTTCACTATATTGTTAGCATTTTGTTAACCAAGTCATTTAACCAAGAAGTGGCGAGTCTTTTGCAAGCATTACTAAGATGTATGTACCCACAAAAGAGGGTGTTTAAAGATTTAGGGGCATACATCAGCAAAGTGGTCTGGAGCAAAGAAAAAGCCTCTCCAAAATAAAGCACATCACCATACTGTACAGCTCACCCCAGAAAAAGAGCCTGATCCTCAGCAGGCCTGTTTGGATTGGAAGCTGCATATGCCCACACATGGGAACCTGCCCCTGCCCTCTCAGAAGCTATATGAAAAAATGGTGGCCTTGAAAGACCCAAGGCAAGGAAGGTCTCTGCAGCACAGCAAGGATGTGCTGTCAGTCTGTAGTGTAGCCCTGTGGCTCAGCAGAATCCATGACTCTGGCTTAGAAAAATAACAGGTTTAATTAAGTTATTTATGCTTATACTTTGATAAATTAGAAACAAGGCAGTAAATAAATAAGCAAAGCAGAAAAGGGGAAATAATAGATTAGGGCATAAAGCAATGAAATAATAATAAGAGAAAAAACAGAAAAGAAACCAAAGGATGCAAAGATCTGGTTCTTTGAAAAGATTATCATAACCAATAAACTTTTAGGTAAAATAATCAAGGAAAGAGGAGGAAGCACAAATCTCCATCAGAACGGATGAAAGCAGA